>CAWUFW010007544.1:0-600000 GCA_963921515.1 Calotriton arnoldi | reverse complement strand
GACGCGGAGGTGCAAATGGCTGTTCTTCCTCAATAATGGGCCGACCGAATGGATACATTGTAAACAAGGGAAAAAGGAATGCAATGGACTAATGACAAAAAGGGGGGCAAATGTTCCTAGTGTTCGTCTGAGCCTCACTGGTAGACTCCTATTGTTCATCAACGTTGGCGCTCTTGAGCACCGGCGGTGGAGCTGCTCAGTCCTAGCTCGGATCCGTATCCCACGTTGCAGGGTAATGTACTTCCCTCCTGGGGAGCACACTCAGCTTGCCCTGTACAATGTCTGAACAATGCACCAATCAAGCCTCTCCCTAAACTACTGTTGCCTGACTTGTCGAGTCCATCCCTGCTAATCTGACTTTTCCTTTATTGCACTGTTCTTCCGTCGGGGCACAAATTGTACCTAGCTACTCCAGGCACAGAGGGGTCAGGAAAAAGGGGGTCAGACACAGAGGGGCAGTGGAAGAAGAGTCTGGAATTGCCTTAATCTCCGGGGGCACTGCCGCATTTAGGATCTCATCGTTCTCAGACTCTGTTTGAGTCCACGTGAGTTGGGCATCTGAAAAGGGAACGAACCGTGGGACTCTCTCACACTCAGAGTCCTCAATGCCCTCAGGGACCCACTGATCGTAGGGTAAGGGTAGAGGCACTTTGCGGCAATGCTGGCAATTAATCCAACTCTTTCGGCCGGTGACCTTCACGGCGGTGTGGGTGGAAAGGAGCACCTGGACTGGCCTCTTCCACCTTGGCTCCAGACTCTTATTTCTCTGGAAATTGCGGACCAACACAAAGTCACCAGGTCGAATGCCGTGGCCTGGCCCCTCAGGTACTGGTGGAAGGAATTCCTGGATCTGTTGGTGAATATAACACAGACTTTTAGTTAACTCATACAAATAATCCACCAATAGAGGATATTCAATTTCTGAAAATCGACGAGGTCGCGGGAGGCCCCAAACATTTGCCGGGTGCCCAAACACGACATCGTAGGGTGACAATCCTGTCCTAGAATGGGCTGCCATTCTTGTGGACAAAAGGGCTAATGGTAAAGCATCTGGCCACTGCAACCCTGTGCTCTCCTGAATCTTTGCCGGTTTCAGTTTGAGAGTACCATTGTACTTCTCAACCAAACCTGCGGACTGGGGGTGATTTGCAGCGTGAAATTTTTGTCTGATATGCAGTCCCTCCAAACTAACTGGATAACCTTTGCGTTGAAGTGACTTCCGTTGTCACTCCAAATCAAATGGGGCAAGCCGAAGCAAGGAAAGAACTCCTTCAGGAGCACTTTTGCAGTCGCTATGGCTGTATTTTCGTGGGTGGGAAAGCCTCAACCCACTTACTGAATGCACAGACAACCACCAACACATATTTCAAGCTATTGACTTGATCCATTTCAATATAATCAAGCTGGAGAACCTCAAAGGGAAAGGTGGGAGGTGCAAAATTACCAGGGGGCGTGGGGGTACCTTTTCCAGGATTGTGCATCATACACACCATACAATATTTAACTAAATGTGCAGCTGTCTTCGGGATATTATCATTGTGCCATACAGGGTCTAACAACTTACAAATACCTTTCGCACTAATGTGAGCTGGCCCGTGCGCCATGGTGACTACGGGAAGAACATATGCATCTGGCAGCATCCATCTCTGTTTTCCTGACTTATCAGTCCAACACCCATCCTCATCCAAACGTGCTGTGCTTTCCTGCCATATCGCTAATTCCTCAATAGTTGCCTCACTCTGTATCTCCTTGACATTTTCCAGCGTATCCTCAAACATAGTGACCTCGGGCGCCCTCCTAGCGGGACCCGCTACAAACATCTTTTACATTTTCGTTCGGGCTGTCTCCTTAGCTATCTGATCTGCAAAGGTGTTCCCCTTACCCACATTATCAGTAATTTTCCTGTGTCAGCTACACTTTATGATTGCTAATCTTTTGGGGAGCGTCAAAGCTGACAAAAGCATATGTATAAGGGGGCCGTGTTGGATGCTCATCCCATGGGAAGTGAGAAACCCTCTCTCTGCCCATAGCCGTCCAAAATTAAGGCATACTGACTGTCAGTATAGATATTGACAGCCAGTCCCTCACTCAACTCACAGGCTCGAATAAGGGCAACCAGCTCTGCAGCTTGAGCCGATTGATAGGGAACTCATGATGTCTCAACTACTGTGTGTAGTGTCGTGATTGCATATGCAGCTGTTGTAGTGCCATCTGGTAACTTGAAACAAGAGCCATCGACATATAGTTCCCCTTGGGGGTCAGATAAGGGAATGTCAGTCAAGTCTACCCGTCCTTTTGTCTCCTCCTCCGTGCAGAAGATACAATCATGTATATCAATTTACTCACGCTCAGAAGGGAGGGGTAGCAACGTGGCTGGGTTCAGAGTGGCACATCTTTTAATCGTGACATGCGGTGCAAAGAGAGTTAGCTCATAACCGGTCAGACGTGCACTGGTGAGGTGCTGTGTCTTGGTTTTATTCAAAAGGGTATCCACAGCATTGGGGACCATAACTGTGAGCTCAGTATCAAGTACAAGCCCAGCCGATTGTCTTATTGAGACGGCCACAGCCGTGACCGCTCTTAGACAGCTCGGGAGGGCTCTTGCGACGGGGTCAAGAAGCGCAGAAAAATAAGCACACAGCCGTTGCTTACCTCCAAAGGCCTGTGTTAAAACAGAGAGCGCGCAACCAGCCGTTTCGTGTACATACAGCACGAACGGCTTCGCATAATCTGGTGTACCAAGCACAGGTGTAGAGCAAAGCGCAACTTTTAATTGCTCAAAAGACTGCTGACATTCTGGCGTCCAAGGCAATGGTTCATGCACATCTTTAGTGGTTAGTGCCAGCAGAGGCTTTGTTAGTAACAAGTAGTTAGGGATTCAGTGCCGACAATAGGAAGCAATGCCAATAAAAACGCGTACATCCTTTTGAGTTTGAGGGATAGGCATTTTAACAATGGTACTGATGTGTTCAGGAGTCAATCTCCTAGACTGGCAGTTATAGTAACCGCAGAAGGTGAAGCCAAAGAAAGGGCAGGAGGCGCCGTGGCCAAAACATGTTGATCAATAGTAGAAGAAACAGAGGCAGCAGAGGCAGAAGAAACAGATGACTGAGGCTGTGGGATAGCAGGATATATTTTCTGCAGAGTGTATGGGGTGGAGGTCGAGCATCTAACAATTCCTCCACAAATGTATCAATTTCTTCTCGGGCAACATAAGACTTCTCACATTGTAATCGAAATTTTCTATCAGCACACTCTAATCCTTTTTCTATTTTCTCTCTATCATGCGCTACAGCTTTCTGAGTTACTGTCTGCATTCTCCCCTTCCGGGCCTCTTTCTCTGTTTTCATTCATCTCTGTTTAGCTTCCTTTTGCCATGTTCTGAGGGAATCAAACATCGACTGCCTACTTCTTTTTGCAAACAATTTATCCTGTAGAAAATTAATTTTCTGTTCATCAAAAGTGCCCGTCAACGGCCACTGCAACTCGGTGTTGTCCCTCGTATATTTGTGCCATAGCATACTAAACATAATAAGGCCAAGGCTATGTTCTACATACATGTCGAAATTTGGAGTGCCTTCTGGAGGCGCTGGCTGACTTTCTTCCAATCGAGCATCAGCAGAACAACAACGACAGCCCAAACAAAACACCTTACTAAGACACTGCATTTTCAAAGAAAACAGGTTCACTATTTATGCCGAGCAGATATTTGCAAATATCTTTCCAAAATTGGTCCTTAGACCTCATCAAATGCAAACCAAAGTGGTACCATGTTCACAAAGAACTCAAACAAATTCAACCGCTTGTCCAAAAACGGTCCTCAGACCATGCCAAATACAAATCAAAATGGCGCCATAGCCACAAAGAACCAAAGCAAACTCACCTGGTGCACACAGGTTAAGCGAAGTTATTCTCCACTGCCGACTCTTCGGACCAAACGGTCAGATCCAAGGGTTTCACCATTCAGGACCCCAGTCGGTATGACCACTGGACGAGGCACCACCCGGTCAGACAGATGGGGCAGCTGCGAGTACAAGACTCTCTCGTGCAGGGATCCCCGGTCCGCCCGTCTGACCCGACGTGGCCCCAACCTCCTCACTCAAGGATGGGCCACCCGATGGAGTCCCTGTTCAGGTGCCAACTGAAGGAAGTGACCTGATTAGGGCCACCCGGGTCACTCCTACCACCTCTCAGCTTTCCAAACAAATGAAGAGTCAGTCAGACAGTAGAGAATACAAACCAAAATATTTATTAGTAATACACTCGAGTGGAGTCTGGTCTGACCAGCCTCCTTGGATTGCTGCAGAGGGACTGACTTCTACCCCCAGGACAACGTATATTGTACATTTCAGAATCACTAGAGACACGCCCCAACTGGAATTTTCCAGTTGGTTGCTAGTGAACAAAGAAGACACACAAAGATGAGTTGCAATCCCAGGACCGGGTACATGCTATCTCAGCATCAAGGGTACTCTGCCCGTACCCGCCGCTCTAAGGGCGGGAGCAGGCCTATCTAGTGCAAAAGGTATGTGATAGCAAAAACAGTCTATTCATTAGTACAGCGAAACTCAACCTTGGAGGAATACAAAAAAAAATATTGCAGCTGCTTTCTGCTGAGGCAGACAGAGTGAGACAGAAATTAACTTCAATCATGACTCAAAATGGCGGCTGAATACAAAATGGTGCAGCGAATGCTAACTTTACATAAGGCAATACACTGGCAGAGTGAATGCATAACATTTACATTTCAACAACTGATATATAATTACTTTACAACCCCTGTAGCAGCAAGTCCAAATTTAACTTTGCTATTCATGAAACATTCATTTTCACACATAAAAGCACATAAAAATGCACATAAAATGCGATCAATGTGGTGTAATTTTGTGGGTGTGCTGAGAGCATGCCCGCATAAGTGTACCATTGCGTACGCTATTTGCAACTTACAGGGCAACAATATTGTTCACCGTTCAGAGTGGTGCTTACTTTCTTCTCTAGCATATGCTCTCCAAGAGCACTGTGCATTTCTTTGAGAGCTGTGTCCTTCTTCCAGGCAGCATGTGTGCATTTCATGTTCTTTAAAAACAGTGTGTTATTTCTTTGATATCTTTGTACTTCAAGACACCACTTGCTCATTCTCAGCTCTTTATGAACAGTGTGGGTTTTGACATCTGTATGCTCTTTTCAAACAGTGCACTCACTGTGTAATACACATTATGTGTCCTTGTCAGAAAAGATGCAGTAAGGTCCATTTCCCCTGAGTGTCTTGTGCTCCCTGCTAGTATTGTATGTCCTGAGGAGCTTATCCCATTTTGATGAGTCGTGCATTCCATTCTCTTGCAGTACACTGCACACAATTTGAGAAGATCGAGACCTCTTTGAACAGTGTACACCAGTGTGCTCTCCTTTCATTTGCTATGTTTGCTGAAGGCAGATGTGCACGCTTATGCACTGACACCAGCCTTCCCTGGTGCTCTCCCCTTTCAAGGTGTGTGCTCTCATCAGGCAGTATCATATGATTTCTCAATGAACATTCTACTTGACGAGTGTATGCTGTCTTTGAACAGACACACTTGACTGCAAAAAGATGTTGCCCTCTCTTAAGATCTACTCTCTATTATAGCAGCTTACATTTCTTGAGGCAAGGCCACTTTGATCAGATTATAATGCATTTGAAAAGTGTGCTGTCTTTGAATAGTGATTCCTCTTTCGCTACTGTGGGGAACTATTGACTGTGTGAGAAGATATGAACTGATTTACTCATTCAAGGAACACATCACAATGAAATATTGCCCCTGATTCCGATTTTGTTGGAGTCTGTTTGTGCAGAGGTCAATATTCGGAGTTTGTTGGTGTTTATCAGTTCAATACTCTTTATTTCGGCATTTTGCCATAAAAGAGACAATAATACAAAAAAATATATATAATACAGATCATTGCAATCAAGTTAACATTCCTTACAGAAGCAAAAGATTAAAACCATCAAATAAAAAACTTATGCAAGGAGAAAACGTTAAAACATTGGGGCATATTAGCAAGACCCACGTTAAAATTATCGCCGTTTTAGCGGCAGGAAACTGCCGCTAAAACGGCGATAATGGCTTGCTAATATGCGTTATGGAATTCCAATAGAAGCACAGGTTAGATGTCCTGCACATCTAACCTGGGCTTCTATTGGAATTCCATAGCGCATATTAGCAAGCCCATTATCGCCGTTTTAGCGGCAGTTTCCTGCCGCTAAACGGCAATAATTTTAACGTGGGTCTTGCTAATATGCCCCATTATTCTTACCCTTATATGTACAAATATAAAAATTGACTCAATAAGAATATTTTGCAATAAATACAATGCTTGTTAAAATATTGAACTGAGGCCAAACATACAGGGGCTGGTTAATATATAATCACTCAGCACCATTTCCCCACGGAACCGAAAGAAATTTCCTCCTAGTAAACCACACTGCTAGTAAATACCTTGAAACTGCAAAAGCAATGGGTTGACTAGTATCTGATTGCAATACTCTACAAGCGGAGGCATGCTGGGTAAAACCTAGGTTCTTGCAGATGGGTATCAGCCATTTGGCCCTAACCCTACTATACAATGGGCAGAAAAAAAGCATATGAGCCACAGTTTCCTTGGTATAACCACAAGAGGGACAGGCCAACTCTTCTGGGCCTGCGGAATCCACCCATTTCGATGTAAAAGTATGAAGTAGAAGGGTTCCATGCCTGAATTGTACATGCAGTTTCCTTGCCAGGCTTGGTACTATCTCATCTAGAAATGGCTCTGCCAAATAGGAATCCTTCTCCAACATGAATGAGCTGATTAGAGTACCTAAAGCCTGTGATGATAATAACAGATCTAACTTAAGACTCTTGAACCACCTTTTGAGCTTCATTTTGCTAGTCAGCAGACCTAACCCCCCTGGGTCATCCCAAAATTTCACAAGGCCCATGCTCAAAAGGGTCTCTCTTACATATTTAATCCAGGGGAGACTACCCGCCCTGGGGTAACTGAGTATTTTCTCCAGGCCATGACAATAATGTGACAATTTCTGTGAGGCCCAGAGTCTTTTCCAATGTATAATATGTCTGACTGTGATTTTTTTCAGAAATTGGCCTGAGCCTTACATCAAACCTGAATGGGATCAAAGGGGTACTAACCGGGAGGCACAACACTTGCCTCAGAAACCAGTTTTACACTATATCTAATGTTTTTTGAGGATGTGTGCCCCCAAAGATCGGCACCATATAGGGTCGTACCCAGTGCTTGATAAGAGTACAACTGAACAACTGGGGAGACTGGTTTAGAGAAGGACCCCCGGTATGCTGAAGTGGCAGGGACGGAATAAGATCCTGACCCACACCTGGTGGGGGTTTATAAAAAATAGCCTAATGGCAGTAAAACAATACTAGATTCCCCCGCTCTAGGCTGCACAGTGTCAAACAGCAGTTTATGAACTACTGCAGGGTTTTTTTAGTTAATGATAACACACTCTCCGGTTTGGTCTTTTTGCTCCTTCCTAATCCACCCCACCCTGTGTGTGAAAAGGATATTATCCGCCATTGATGCTGGGAAATTCTTATTTTTCCCCAGCCAATTAAGACACTTGTTGCCCAGATCAGCGTGGGTTTCAATCTGCCCTCTGCGCAACCCTGGAACTCCAGTCAACACGGCCACATAGGGGCATGCCGCATGCGGCAGGGTAATAATGGGTAAATCCTTTGTGTCTTGAATAAGGGCTCCAACTACAGCCCCATGGCACCCAGAGCTGGCCCCCTGGTGGTGAGAATGTCTATGTTCAGGGACAATTGAACATGTGGCCCCTTGTGACCTTGCGCAGACACCATTACTAATTGTTTAAGTAGCAAAGGAGACCAGGGTGCTCGCCCTACCACTACCCACTGTGTCTGGCCTTACAAATGAACCGGGCAAGGAAGGCCCTTGATCTCCTCTTTCTGTGGGCAGTCAGGGTAGCAGATCTTAGAGACCTTTCAATTGCTTCCAGTCTGGCCAAAACTGGGAAAAGTTCCACATTTATAATCCCTTTTACCCTGTCAGCAAGCTCTACAATTAGATCATTCACCCAGCTTGGTTTAACAGTACGAGTGGGTCCTGGATTATTAGTGACAGCACTGGTACACACAGACGGGGAGAACAATGGGCAGATGGATGGCCACGCCTGGGCTGATTGCCTCTTCCTGGCCTTCTACCTTTTTGGCAACCGGTTGCAATTCATCAAGAGAATCCCAGGGTAGGGGTGTTGTAATAGTCACAGCTGGCCCGGACAGGGATTGGATGCACTTCCCAGCTCCCAGGGAGAGTCTTCTCTCTGTTAACTTAATCTCTGTGACAACAATCCAGATTGCTCTTTCAACCATCAGGTCAATAGAGGTAGCTTTGGATGGAGGTGGAGTGGCCACAGCCCCCTCCACACCTATGCTTTCCCATAAGAATGGTACTGAGGGTAATTAAGAGTCAAACCGAGTTGTCTAGTATCCTTCACCCCAGAATGTGATCAAATACAAGTTTAGGGCAGGGAGGCACAGGATTCACTCACCCATGCAGTTTGAAACTATCCAACACAAGCGTAAGAGATAAGGCCTAGCCCAGCCTCTTCTGGCCATGGCCGGGCACAGACAGGCCCCCTCTTGGCCCGGTCTTCGCCCGGGCACGCACCGTGGCACATCCCATGCAGCAGAATCCCCAGTGAAGTTAAATAGGCACCTCCGGGTGCAAAGGGAGCGTCGTGGGAAGCTGCCTGCTGCAAGGAGATTCAGGGACTATAGTCCTGCCCCCACCGGCACCAACAAATAGTTGTCCCGCGCAGTGGGAGCCCCAGTGAAGTTAAATAGGTGCCTCTTGGTGCAAAGGGAGCATCGTAGGCGGCTGCCTGCTGCAAGGAGATTCGGGGGCTGTAGTCCTGCCCCCACCGGCACCAACAAACAGTTTTCCCCACCCAGTATTTATCAGGTGCATTAAATACCTCAACCTTTGTTAAATTGTGGCAGGATGACATGCTAAAATGTAACAGGGAAAAACAATACTGTATTTACAGAGATATGCAGACTTTGATACTGTAACCACCACAAAGTGCATGTTATGCCCCAAAAGATTAGAATTTGTGCTTTTTAGCACAACCGATATATTCCGAACCCCAGGGTATCAGATTTTATCAAGTGCAAAAAACAGCACCTTCGATCTGACAAACTCATAATCAGTCCCATAGTGTTTAATTTGCAATAAAGGAAGATGCATGGGTAAGAAAAAAAGCATGGACTTTAGAAAGCAGACAGTGTTATTGTCGCTGAAACCATGCTATATAGACCACCAGAGGCTAAAGTTAGAACCATTCAAGTTCTAACAAATATTACCTGGAGTTGGCTTTGAGCTGTGCGTGTGACGTGGATAACCCACCTATATTTTGGTGCCACAATAAAATAAAGATCTCAGCAGCAGATCTCAACACAATGAGGTAAATTAACAATTATAAGACATCAATATATTAATATTAGGATTTAATTTTTACAGGTCCTCATTTCAGGATATAGACATTATGAGAGACCTGAAGTTCTTCTTGGGAATTAACCCCTGGAAACCTTAGAAAATCTTGGGCTTTAATTAAACAAAAAAAGAAATTGGTCTAAATAGCCACAGCTAGGAATATTCTTCAGTTAAGTCACAAACCATTAATCTCTCTCCCAACTGTGTTATTATGTCTTTCATTGTAGTCTTTACCAATATGTACCTGAGACAGAGAAAACCAAAAGCAATGAAAGAAGCATATTTAAACACGTTATGATGTCGCTGGATTTTAGCAGTATTGTATAAATACTTTTCTTCACCTGCTTCCCCTCCCTTCTTCTCTAGTAATTCTGGGGTCGGGTGGACTTCCGTGTGAAGTAAGTGGGCAGTTCCATATGGTGACTGGTGAATTAAAATTGAGACATCAGTAATAAGTTATCCAGAGTGTGGGCCTACAGAAGCTTGTAACTAGATATAATGATTTTATGACCGAACTGGGCCTAAGGACCAACACAGAAAAGTCCTACACTATGGTGGCAGGTAAATGTCCCCCCATTTTAAAATCATGCTTTATTAACAACGAAAGGCTGTCTTATGTACCAACTTTTTCGTACTTGGGAATCCTATTTGATCAGAAAAGCACTTGGAACCATCTAGTTGAAACAAGGGTCAGTAGTTTTAATCAAAACCTGGAGGCGGTATTTAGGTTTACGAAGAAGCTAGGCTCAAGACCGATTAATTCAATAATTAATATTTATAAGGTCCGCTTGTGTTCTGTTACCTTGTATGGGGTTGGAGTATGGGGCTTCTGTAATCCGGCTTGTCTCCAAGCAGCTGAGAACAACTTCATGAGACGCCTGTTGACAGTACCCAGTAGTCTCTCCACTACTATCTGTCATAGTGAACTTGGTTTGACCCCTTTGTCCTTTCGCATACAAACTGCACCAATTTTATTGTGGCATTCAATTTGGGCAAAGGAGGAGCCAGCTCTTAATCGCACAATTATCTTAGACTGTTTTAAACTTGATTTCATGTTGAAGATACCCTGGTTTAGTTACATAAAAAAACAGTTGGAGACAATGGGGCTGGCGGGCTGTTTTTATAACCCAGCGAATATTGTAATGATCCCAAAAATCAAATTGAAAAAGGACTTCTTGACCTGTTTAAAGTTGTCTAGTGAGCGCCTAGATATGGTGAAAAAGAGAGTCTCTGAACACTTGCTTCTAGTATGCTCCCCAGGTGTTGAGCCTTATCTCTCTTTTATTTCTGTCACACTAAATTGTTTTATCTCATTAGATTCAGGTTTGGCATCTCACACCTTTTGGTTTCTTATCCTCGTGAAGCCTATTGTGATGCTAAACTGGATCTTTGCCCTTTTGATTCTAAATCTACACAGAGCACGCTCCATTTCCTGTTCTTCTGTCAACTTTACAGCAAACCAAGATGCGATTTTATTATTCACCTTTTAATTTTTTTTTTAAATATCTGGAAGTGTCAGCCAGCTTTATTTCCCCTCCAGCTTTTAAATGATGAATTCACTTGTTTAATGGTCTACAGATATATTTCTACAGCTGTCCGTTTACGTAATGTTGTTAGGGAATGATTTCTTTTACTTCGTTTTTAATGAATTACTTCTGGATTTTACGATCCATGAGACAGGGGCTCATCACAAAGTTCACTACACGCAGTTTGTAGATCATGCTGCTATTTCATAGAAATATTAACTTAATTAATCACTTCTGTTACACTATGATCATGAATTATCACTGACGTTAAGTGTACCGTACATTGTCAGTATCATACTTTTAATCTGTTTTTAAAATATTTTTTTATGATGTATTCTTTTATGGCTGCAAGTCAGCCGAATAAAGATATTTCACTGACTGACTGAAGTTATCCAGAGAGAATGGATGCTAAGTTAAATACCTCTGTGGTTTCTGAGTGAATGCATTTCAGGTGAAAATCAACGCAAATTACATTTATGCAGACAATTCATAAAAAGCTAAAGAGTAAAAGGTGTAGCATAAGATTTAACGAATCTATCTATCTATCTATCTATCTATCTATCTGTATGTCTGTCTGTGTGTGTGTGTGTGTGTGTGTGGGTGTGTGTGTGTGTGTGTGTGTGTGTGTGTGTGTGCAAAAAACTAAAGCACGGATTCCTGGGAAGTTCCCAAGTTTTAGGTGGAGAGCAAAGTTCCTTTATGTGCCCCTCAAAGCTCAAAGCACCATTAGTGGTCATCTGGTTGCGCCAGGAACACAAATCAGATACAGGCACCAGGTTAGTCTCCCTGAAAAGTTGCCTTCTCAAGTCTGGCATGAAGACTTCTGTTCTCATTAGAGAAGGCCGCGAGGAGGAGGCTTCTGGCATGAAGAGCAAGTCAAGCATCGTTGAATGTCATTGCAGTAGTGCATTAGATCCGATGGTTGCTGGAGCTTCTCATTGGTGCCATCATGGGTTGTTGTTGCTGTAGTGCAAACTGCAGGTCTTTTGTTGCTGGTCGTCCCAGATGGCCATTGTTGCTTCAAAGAGTAGATCTCACAGGAGCTTTGCGTTGGCGTTCGTCATGTGCAGCAGACGTTTGGTGCAAACAGGCATGTTTGTGGTCGCGAAGCCCAAACCTCAGGATTATCACTTTTTCGTCTAGGAGGAGCTTCCAACAATGCTAGCCAAGGGTTTGACGTATTACAGCGCTACGTTAGAGGGTTCCAGAATGAGTGCTAGAGGCCCACTAATACTATTTAATTTAACAACACTGGGTATTGGTAGTACCATTTACTAGGGACTTACAAGTAAATCAAATGTGCCAATTAGGCAGTGCTGTAGTGAACCATCTACTTAAGTAGTTTAAGTGGGTTGCCACTGGGCTCCATGATCTGTGGTACTAGGTCCCATTTAAATGTGAATTAGGTTTTTATGGGCCTCTCCTGTCTACAAATCTGCAGATAAAGAGCTTGTAAACAATACTGTTAGGGAATATGATGAGACAGGGATGTGGGAGATCGACTAACATGTATATCAAAGGAAACAGAGAAAGAGAAGTGAAGAAATTATGGCAACAGGGGAATTTACAGAGAAAGATACAACTATAAAGAGTGAGCAAAAGAGAAAGGAATAAAAAAGTAAATTTGAGAGGCAAAAGGTGGGTAGAGGACAGTACAGGAGGAGAAATGAAGTGTGGATGGGAGAAATCATGAAAGGAATAAAAAGTGGAAAGTAGCAAGGAAGTGTGAAAGGAAGGGTGAGAGAAGGAATGGATGAAATGGTGAAAAGCTAGATGGAAGAGTGAAGTGATTGATAGGTGAAGGAGCGAATGGACAGAAAGTGAAAGGATGGATGGATGAAAGGATGGATATGTGGGGATATTGATGGGTTACCGCATGAAAGGATGTATGTATGTATGAAAGGGTTAAAGGGTGGATTATGGATGGGTGGGTAAAAAGAGAAGGGATGGACAAATAAATGGATGACTAGGTAGAAGGGAAAAAATGGATTGAAGGAGGACGCACAGTTGAAAGCAACAGTTTTACTCGCTCTAATGCTTTATTTGATTAGTGGTATTGTTCAAGAGGGGGGCATTTTTATTTTCTGAATACTCTCTTGCAATTAGGTGTGGTTCAATCTCACCATGTGTGAAGGAGAGAGCAGAGGCACATGAGCACTGATTAGCAGTGGTAAGGTGCACAGAGTCCTAAAGTCAACAAAAACGAATTCAGCAAACAGGAGGGGTGAATATCACATCAAGGATGTCAGGTCTAACAGTGAAATATGTTGAAAGATGATAACATAGTGTTTGATAGGGTGCAATCTCAGGATTATGGGCTTTTGAAACATAAAGGTGTAAAAAGAAGTAAATTATTATTTGAGAAAGTATTGTGGTCTTAGAACAGATTTAATGTGAAGTTCCCCCTTTCAATCTTTGAATAATGATTGAAGGTAGCAGGCATGTTTCCTATATCTAAATTGTACTGGTTGACTTCAATATACGCCTAACACTTGTCATTGTAGTATTTTGGATCTGCCAAACTGGAGTGAATCGTCTTGTGTTTTTGTCAGTGGATTTGTGTGCCAGCTGACCAGCAGGGACAAATTTGAGTTTCAGGAGGGACGATGTAATCGTGTATGTTGGAAAGTGCACTTCATCCATTAGATAACCATAAAAATGTTCCACGAGAAACATATATAGAGAAAATTAATAATCCATTGGTCCAATTTTATTTGAATACACTAGAACCATTAATTAGAGTTCTGAAAATAAATAACATTTACCAAAGTCTTTTATGAAATCTTTAATTGACTACAATTCTGCCATCCCTTTGAATACTGGTGGTTAGTCTGAAAAGTGTGGCATCCTGCAAGCAAATACCATGTTGTATAAAAATATATATAAACTATATAAAATAGACAGTCTTTTAGTATGCTGCTTTAATGCAATCTGGATGCTCTGGTGACATTTACAGTGTATGCCTCTTAGTATTTAGTCTTGGAGTTTATTATATTCTTTCACTGGCAGAAATATAACCACACATGGTTAGCTCTCATGCACTTTATATGAACGCTTGGTATGTGAAATGCTTCCAGTTTTGTAATTAGTGGAGTCTGAGGACTATGATGTTCCTTCCTGAAGCAAAAAGCAAACATAGTGGAATTTGGTCCCTCATGGGCCTGTTCGAAGCCTAAAGAAAATAATTGGTTTGTTTGTGGAAGTTGGTGATTTGTAATTGTTGTATGCTTATGTTAGTGTTTCTGCGTGCTGCCGCTAATAAAACACTGCAAGATTTGCCTGTAGTTGTAATGGATGAAGGCAGCAATTCCCTGACGTGTTTAATGACCTAAGAATAGTACACAGCTTTTTTCCTTGTGATGTTTTGTAGCTCTTGCCTTGTACAGATGTTAAATGAGCATTAAATACACTGGAATAAATGAAGGTGAGCAAAGAAATACCGGAAGGTAATATAAGGCCCAATGTACTATCCCCGTTCTCAAACTAAGGGCCTCATTTATGAAAACTGTTACATCGCTGCGATAAAACAGCGATGAGACAGTTTTCACTGCGCCCTCTTTGTGACACGATGGATGCGCCATATTTAATGTACGGCGCTCCATGTCACAAGGAATGACAGATGCGTCAGGAATCCTGACGTATCTGTCGGCGCAAAAGTCAGTTGTGTTGCAAGCATGACTCAACTCCAGCAATGCATGAGGGAAGCCTGTGCCTATGGCAATGCGTCACCCTTACGCCTGCCATGAGGCAGGCCTAAGGTTTTGACGCAGTGGCGTCCTAGATGTTTCGCAGTGAAATCTCATAGATTTCACTGCAACACTTCTACGACCCTTTTTTACTTGGAACGCCCACCCTGCATACATTATACCTGATGCAGGTATAGTGTGGCGCAGGACTTTACAAGGTGACGCATCTGCCTAGATGCGTCACCTTGTAAATATGGTGCAACGTGGCTCATTGTTTATACCGCTGCTAAATTACAAAAAGTGACACAATGGCGGCGCAAAAGTGTTGCAAGGCCTTCATAAGGCCCTAAGGATGTGGAAATTTCGCAGCAACTGTTTTTTTGAAAGTGGATGTAATTTGTGATGCAACCTATGTACTACTAGGTCGCAACTCAAATTGCCCAATTACAGATCATCGTAAAATGCATAAATAATATTTGACAAATCACATTTTGTGGCCTCCGATGAAATAGCTGTATAGGACAGCAGTCCAGCATTCCATTTCCCAAATGTAAAGCAGTCATTTTTTTAAAAGCAGGCTGTGTCTGTTAAAGAAATGTGAACTGCTTTTAAAAAGGTTTCCCATATGCGAACACATTGGGTGGGATGCAGTAGTCCCCTGGACCACTGTCTACCCCCACTACGGCCATCTGACACGATTCTTGTAGGCAAAGCTGTCACCTGGGACAGCTTCCCCTTTGCGAATTACTTCGTTCCCCAGCTTGAGAGGTGGTATGTTGTCAATGATTTGCAACCACAATTGAGGCCGCAAACCTTTGATATGCTCATGTGTGACTCACAAAGTGGAGAGAAACATCTCTTTCACGACTCTTCATAATTGTGATGAGAAACTGTAGCAAAAGCCACTGTATGGGCCATAAAGACTTTTCTAACTTCTGAAGAGGCTTTGTACATTGTAAAAAAGCATTTTGCGGTCGCAAACCTTGAATTTTGGAGAGCGTGGCATTGCAACTGCCAAATACTTTTGCAGATCAGGGCCCTTATGGATAGTTAAGCGAATGTACATTACACAAGCTGTGCTTTTGATTTAAACTTGCCATTATCAATTCTGTCCGCTTTAGTGTGTAAATCCTGTAGTCATTTAGCCCTTGATGCTGAAAGTGGGTGCAAAATACCCTGGTGCAGTTATCATGTGTGATGGGTGTTATTGTGCCTAATTAAATCCTATGTGCTAAAAGAAAACAAGACTGGTGAGTGAAAAAGTATTTTGGGACAGTTTCAGTTTGATTGTTTCGCACGAGGCGTTGTCACGAGTCTTTTGGAGGAATGACAGCCATTGGTGTCCATCTCCTCGTGGCCGCTGGTGCTAAATGAGATGCAAATCCCGAGCAGATCAGTTCAAAGCTGGCGCTTCCATGAACTGACCTAAGGCAGCCTTACAGCAGAGCCACCAATCACCAACAGCGAGCACTAGTTTTGTGTCTGGGGGCTGCGAACAATTGTAATTGCATTTATATAGCGCTTACTACCCCTGATGAGGCGTCGAAGCGCTTTTTGGCGAGTGGTTTAGGGGCAAGGGCAAGACAACAGCAAAATCACCTTGGACCTGGCGAGTTAAAAAGCCACGCGCTGCACCTTCGCCCATTTTACCACTAACTCAGGGGGCCAAATGACCATATTTATATCACAAGGACCTTCACAATATTTTTGTATTCGATAATTTGTAGATTACATTTTGTCCACCCGATATTTGACTCTCGATATTTTCTCCAAACATCGTTTACCTTATTTCACAGAAAGAAATGCTAGTACTGAATATTGTCACTGAAATGGTTTATTGAAACTAGAATAACCAGCATCCCTGTTGCATTCGAAACTCTTACGCAGTCAATGCTAATTTCAATTGTCTTTGTCTTATAGGGACGTCCGATGACTGAAACCTCAACAATGGGTCTTGCATTTATCATCTGAACGTTACGCAGTTCCCTCATGTTCGTGGCGCTGTAAACACACGGAGGAGCTGTAGCTAAGTGTCTTCCGCCTCATGATGAATTGGATGGCTGCAATCTGGAGGCAAGCAGAGTAATAATTCCACGTCGCCAGTGATTTGTTTAACTTGTGTAACGATGGCAGAACGACTCGGAGAAATGTTTATGGATATGTGGACTCCATTAATAATTCTGTGGATTACCGCGCTTCCCCATGTTTACATGGCTCCCAGGAACCAGCCCCAGGTCCTGTCAACCGGCTCCAGCTTGGAACTGAACGGCCTCGGCACAGAACAGCACATCCTGAACCGCTCAAAACGAGGCTGGGTGTGGAATCAAATGTTTGTACTGGAAGAATTTTATGGGCCAGAACCAATATTAGTTGGCAGGGTAAGTTCCAAATCCTTTGTTTACGGTATGGATTGAAACCCACGATCTAACCTGAAAAATGTGTTTCAACTACAAAGTTATAGAGGCAAAACTCTAGAGAGGCCTGTTTGATGTTTAGCCCTATAATGTTTTATGAATATCATGGTTTGCCGTGTGAGTGAAAGAATCGCAGTGTGCGTGTTGTGATCCCCTGGTAGACCAAAATCTGAAATATTTTCCCTTCTCTCTAGACGCTGGGCTGCAGACAATCTGTTCAAACTGGTGTTCTGCTCTGCAAATGTTATGATATCCATTTTTTTGATAACTGTTACAGGAACAGATGTATTTTTTTTTCTAATGTCAGAGCCAGGCTTGCCATGTCTTTCTCGTCTCTAGGGAAGCGTTTCCATTTGCAAAGCTCTCCACCACCCCCAGCTATGTGGTTATTCTTGTATTCATCATCTAGTTCTACGTGTTCTCTACCTGCTTAGAGCGAGCGCTTCCACTTATGTCTTGGTGTCTGCAAAAAAATCTAGTATTGGTGCAAATCACTCGATGCACAATCATGTCACAAAACCCACTTATTGTTTCATGGATGAGACTGAGAAAATGTACCTTTCAAACATGAAACTATAAAACATTTCAGCATTTTCTCCCCATCCATTATTTAATAGGTGGCCACAGAGTGTGGAAAAGAGGTATTCTGCATCTCTGTTTCTTACTTTTGAATGATTGTGTACCCAGGACGACCACAAGTGCAGCAACTCCACCTTATGATGTTTATCAGAATTGCAGTAACTAAATAACACAATCTGGACTTAAATCGACAATGGAAATGTAAAATTTGATTATTGCGGAAAATGGAGATCCTTCCCAAACCAGGATTGAGGGGTGTGCAGGAATATCACACTTCTCAGTTTCTTTCCCCACATACATTTTGCCTGGCAAAATTTGCATCGGCAATTGTGCCTGGAATCAGTGTGCAGCCACAGATTTCTGTGGGTATGTATGATTCCATAGGTAAACATGTCCAATAGTGAAGGTAATTTGAGACATGCAATTAATAAAGTAGTTTTTGCAGTATACTTGTAATGAGGGTTTTAGGGCCTGACTAATAGTGGCCTCTGCACGACGGGATGATTTTTGCATCCAGTAACATCTGACAACAAGGTGATTGAAGTTATTTGATGCAATATAATTATTGCCTATTGAAACTCTCTGGGGAATAACATGCAGATTTTGCTGCTTTCCACACAAAACTCTTCATGTCCTTGGAAATACCAGGACTTTTCCCGCTGTTAAATTAGGGCAGATTTGACCTGATCAAATTTAACAAAGGTGCAAGCTTCATGCATCTTGTAATGAGCGGGAGCAATAAACATTGCACAAATTATAACCGTGATGCCGTGCAAACAGGTATTTGGTATGGGGTCACAATTTACCTGTAATCCGGCCCACAATAGTAAGACACAACAAGAATGACATTTGGGGGCTGGTGACTGTTGAGCTCAGGAAGAGGAAAAAAAGGGCTAAAGCTCTTTTAAATAGCGTCCAGTAAAGCAAGAAGATTGATAGATGTGAGAATTTGAGGTATAATATGTTACATATGATATGGATAACTTCCAAGATTATCATGCCTCTGCAGTGATTTAGGCTGGTTTTCAGGTATTGTCAGCAATAAGACAACCAACAGCACCTTACAGTAAACAGCACTCATTTTAACAAATTATATTCGTATGCAGCCAATGCTAGACCAAAATTGTATGTATCTGGTGGCACCGTCCTCCTAAATATTAACACCTTGACCGCGGCGTGAATTCCGCCGCGGTGCTGGTGATTTATTGAGTGGGCGGGGTTCGGACGGCCCCCGGCCGTCCTCTGCACACGCCCACTGTGACGTCGGACGGCCGGGGGCCGTCCGACGCATCGAAGGGGTTAAAGAACTACCTCATCAGTTTCTACAGTGCTGTGTTTATGCACTTGTTTTAGCCCCTGCACTGCTTGTGATAGTATGAGTCCATCCCTGTATGTGACTCCAGCCATTTAAGGGGTTGCAAAAATAAAAATTAAATTGAGGGATTGTGTACTACATTATGTAATGATGAAGGCTGTGGCAATGTAACTGTCAATAATTTTGTAATATAAATATGCGCTATGGATTGAATCTGTTTCGATCTTAAATTCAATGAAAGGACAAATTCTAAGTAAAAGAAGTGTTATATTTTTCGTACATGCTTATTTGTGAATATATAACTCCACATAATTGTTTGTTAGCTGTGGAGTCACCAGCAAATGCAATAGCAGATCCACAGGGCTTTAATTAATCTGATGATGACAGGTCTTACCAGTAGCAAATTTTAATGAGGTGCATTTTGATTTTCTAAAATATCTTACCACTCTGGCAGACAACACGTGTATTCTATAATATGGCTGTCATGATGTGATCTGAACAGAAATAAGTGGTTAAATGTGATCACTTTGTTGTACGATCTTGGGTCTGATTCAGCAAACTTTTTTGTGAACCTATTTATCATGAAGATGTGGAAAAATTGCATTTGCAATTCTATCCATCATTTATCCTGATTCACAAAATGTAAGTGCTCTTAAGGGTAGCCTAGGTGTACAGACACTGGCATTTGCAGTTCTAAATTTCATTGGAATTGTAGAAGCATAAAGGAAACTTAAAATAGTAGAAAATAGACTAATATGGCATCTTTTTCACTGTGTAATTTGCAGATTGGACGAGGGAAAAGTGGAGCATTAGGGGGGATATCCATTGAAAATGCATCAAACACCAACAAAATTGCAAGGTTATGAACTCTCACACATTTTGCCTGGCCATTCACAGCCTGAAAAATATAAAAATGGTTATTATGATTGATCGAAAGTTAAGTCAGTGCTTGCTACAAACAACTTTTACCACTGTATTATGAAAATAGGACTCTGGAGGTGGTAATGTGTAACAAGAATATTTGTGCATATTTGTTGGGTGACATTTTGTTTGATAGTGGTCTGTTCTGCTGTTTTTGTGATGCTTTGCATTTATGCTGCATTATTGAAAGTGATTTTGAAGTGTTATAATATGCTTGTGTTGTTATGCTTTCGTTTTGACTGTTCTGTAATGAAGTGCCCTGTTATGTTTTATTTGTGTTGTTATATTGCTTTGTCTTGTGTTGTGTTTTTACATTCGCTATGTTACCAAATACTGTTACATTTCCAATCAAAAACAGCAAATGTCTTGAAATTTACTGTGTCAAACAACCATTTACCACTGTCTAAGCTGGCAATCTAGCTCTATTCCAGCACCTCAACTACGCAAGACACCAATCAGCCCAAAACTGTGGCAGAGACTGACTTAACGTAGCGCTCCCACTGCTCACCTTATGTGATACAGTCCTTCATATTCTACCAAAACATGTGGCGCTTTATTCAATATCACTGCCTTTCATATCAGTGGCGTAGCAAGGGGGGGGAGTCCACCCCAGGCAGCGTGAGTTTTGGGGGCGGAGACTGCCCCTTGCTCTTACCTGCGTCACTGGCGGCCTATGGCTTAGCTACGCCACTGTTTCTTATGTCAACCTGCACAACATGTGAAAGTTTGTACATTTATGGAATACACTCTAGTATGTATTTCTGAATGGCAAGGCTTGTTGCCACCTTTGCTCTGCACACTTTGCAAGCATCATACACTATGTATACTATTTGGAAGAGAGTATTTGTACTCCATTATTGACTAAAATACATTGGGGCATATTATCAAGGGCAGTATCGTCGCTTTAGCGGCACTTTTTGCTGCTAAAGCGGCGATATTCTTATCGCCCTATTAACAAGGCGGCGCTAACATGCATTAGCGCATGTTAGCAGCCGAATTTCTAATGCTACGCATCTTAGCGATATACATCGCTAATGAGATGCAAAGTAGGCGTGCCATCCTGAAACAACATGAGAAAGGTCGGCAACATAACATCGCAGTATTTACAACGCGGCCCCGCAACCGCGTAGCGATGAAAAAAGTCCAGCTAACCGCGGTTTTCGCCAGATTTTAACACCTCAAAAAAATCTGGCTTAGCCATCTCGTCAATGGGAGGTGGATTGTCAGGCTAAGTCCTCCATGGCGTATTATCAAGGATTTCCCTATCGCTGAGGTTTTATCGCTGGATTTCCAGCGATATTCACGCATTTCTCCGCTATCGCTGGACTTTTTATCGCCTTGGAGATAAGCGTTGATGATAACGCGCTAACTCGGCGATGGAATCCAGCGATAGCCGGCGATAAGTAAAACAGCGCTGAGCGCGCTTTGCGATATTTATCTCAATTTCTTGATAATATGCCCCATTGTTTTTTTCTGTATGTTATCTTGTTGATAGACCAAACCGACTTCCGAAACTGGCTATACTTTCTGCAAAAAAAGATGTTTCCATAGAACGGTGTACGCTGTAGACTACAGCCGGTATACCAGCATTTGCCAACTAGTCTGCTTATTGTTGTTTTCTAGATGTGGTTGTGTGAATATATTTTAATCAGTTGTTCACACATCAGGTATAATTGTCGCAACTGCATGCTATCAACATTTCTTTACCAAACTGAAAAAGTTGGTCAATATTCAATATATAGATGGTAAAAGTATTTAATTTAAATTAATTGCCGATAGGTACCTCATCTTTTCATATTGTAAAAAACGGCCTCAAATGTATTTTTGTATTTATATATGAATGTGTTTACATTTGTTTATAAGTTTGTAAAGTTTCCCAATGGCAGTAGGGCGCTCAGTGCAATTTGATCGTGTCACGAGTTACAGTAACATTTCAGATTCTGTAAAATCTGCTTTGTCCTTAATGGGATGCAGTGCTCCGGTTAATGTGGGCTTCAAGATAATGAGAACAGACTGCAAATGTATTCAAAGCAGGAAATACAAAAGAGATTACATATTCAATGTCAAAGTCGCAGCAGGCTAAAACTGCATCGCATGCTTGCAACAGAGAGATAATCACATAAACCATTACAATAAATGCGGCGGTGCCTATACATGTGTATGAATCATCAAAAGAAACAGAACGAGATAACACACCCCAGTATCCTTTGGCAACACCATAACATAGGATGCGTTGCCAAAAATAACGTATGCCCTATGTATTCATTTGTATACACGGAATGAGTTTTTTTATGGGTTTTAATGCACGAAGTACCATGCTATTGCTTGGAAGACGGCTTTCACCTGCCTGTGCTATCTGTGATCTCGTTCTTCGTCATCACAAATTGATATGTGAAAAGGTGAGCCCAGGTTTCCTGTGTTAATGTGCCCCTTTCAGTTTCTGAGAGCGCCCTGCCGCTGAGTGGCGGTGACAACGAGCCACCGGTGACTGACAGTCTCATTCGACTGTGCCGCCGTGTGTCACGTGACGCCGACAGACTCTCCCCACGGACTTGATTAGTTGTATGCAACTTTCCCTGATATATGCCGCTGGACGCTCCCAGCCTCTTCTGCATGCATTTACAACTGCCTGGCAGATGTGCGACGGAATCTGTGGTGAATCAAATGTCACCGCTCCCTCCGCGGAGACAACTGCGGAATTCGCGATGAATCTCAGAGATGGCGGGCAATTGTACACTGTGGTGCAGTGCACGAATCACTTATCATAGTTCTGCTTCTGAGCATGTTCGAGATCCCAAGGCTGACATGTAATACATATTGCCGAAAGTGTGCAAATGGAAAACAGCAGAGCTGAGAAAACAATCCTGTTCTGCTATAACCTGAAATTGTGTTTTGGCAGCTTATTGCTTCATATTGAAAATGTACATGGGCTACATGCTTGCGCTTTCCCCGCGGATGGGAATCAGCGTCCAATGTCTTCTGTGGTTTCCTAAAAGTAACATTTTACACAACAGTAGAAGATATATTTGATGAGCAGCATGGCAGCCTTTTTTTCTGGGAGTCTCAGCAGAGCAGATTTTGAAATAAACACTCTGACTGCTTGGCTAAGATTGAAGCTGAATGGCATCTGGATCCCCAAAGGTCAATGCCACTAAAAATGACCATCTGCTCGTAGCCTCTAGCCACAATTTACGGAAACAATGCTTTGGCTGAAAAATTGGAAGTCTTGTACAGTCGTCATCTTAGTGCCTTGACCAATTTAAGAGTCTGTCAGTGTTATTTAGCTAAGACATTCTGTAGGAAAATGGGTCATTAGTTATGTGGCCTGCACAAGTAATGGGCCCACATTTGTCCTTCACTGGGAACCAAACACCCCATTGTAGCATTTGACCCTCTCAGGTCTAGCGAAGTCCAAGGCCTACTCAAGGGATGTGGTGTGGGCTAGTAATTCCCATTCCCAGATACACAATAATAACACTCAAGCAATGATTCTCCAGTCTGTGCTTTTTCTTTTGTAAAAGAAAAAAGTACATTTATTACACACACGCTACTTAATACTATGCAGCAGTTTACAAAAATACAAATGCTGATGGAAATACTTGTTGGTGACATTGCGTAATCACTCTTACCCCTTCTCAAAAGGGGGGTCTAGTTCAACGAACCACATGCCAAAATACTCACTTGTATTAAAATGCAGCTTAATGTTGTCAAAAAAGCATCTGTACTTTGAATACGAGTGGTTGTCACCATCATTACTTAATTAAAGCATTCACAAGAGAAAATGTCAATGCATGTCTGGGTGATTTGTGTCCTCAAAATAATTTTTAGTATGAAAATACACAATTAAAACATTGCCCCTAAAAAAGCATTACATTTATAATCACATCATGTGCAGTTATAGCCTTTCGCCTCTAGTTGATGTCGGCGTAGCATGAAAACTGATGTTGAACACTTTTAAGCCACAGAGACTGCAGCCATACCCGTGTCCCTAGAGAACGCAGCACTCTCAGCTGAAGAGCACATGCTGCAGCCTGGGGAGTGCTTGAAATTACCAAGAAAATCTTGGAAAGTTATCCATTTAGAATCTCACCCAACCTAGGGCGGGGACTCTGGAAATACATGTGGGGGGAGGCTGCGCCACTCCTGCAGCTCCCCCTGCACTTGTGATGCCTTTTGGGGGTAACCCTTCCTCCTGTGGCCACCACAAGCCAAAAACAAGTGATTTACGTGTTGTAATTTGGGCAGTTCACAGGGCATTATGGGGCGCTCATCCGCAAGCGTGTACATGTTTTATTAGCAACCCTCCTGCTGAGCCAGGGAGAGCCATTCTTGCTTTTTCTTTGTTCCTTTGTTGTTTTTCTTGTGGCCTTGCGCTGTGCTTTTCTTTTATCTCATGGTGCCTGAGTGCAGGTTCTCTTGTTGGGGACAGCTCGGAGATCCAACCCCAGCTGTCCTTGCCGGCTCCCTTTGCCAGTGTCAGCACTCCAGCATGCTGCAGTAGGTGCTGTCAGCACTCTTCTGGTCTGCCCGCTCTTGCGGGCAGCCGCGTAGGCTGTGGCTGGCCTCCTGCTTACCTCAGTCACAGGCATGGGGAGTGGGACGGGCCAGCTGTGTGGGGCAGTGCTGCAGCACTCCCCCTATCTCCTTTGACCCTGGGGCCCAGGGATGGGGTCCTGGGCTCCCTCTTTCTCAAATGGGGGTGCGTGACAGTGCTCCCTCACAATGGACCCCTCGGGGCCCAGGGATGAGTCCTGGGTATCTTTCCTCCTTGAACGGGGAGTGCAATGGCGCTTCCCCGCCATTCTTTGTCACAGGTGGCGACCCCCGGGCCCTGGTCTACCCCAGGGGATGACACTCCTCCGGCAACAGAGTTCCACATGTTCCAGGATTTCACTGGGGGTCAAAAGTTGCCCCAAACTTGTGAAGGTCATATATTGGGCCCCAGTGGGCCTATTTTGACGCTTTTCTTATCTTTCTGCTCTAGGTGGTGAGCCCTTGCCACCTGGAACACCTTCTTCAGCCCTCCTGGCTTCAAAGATGATGAACTTTGCAGAGAGTTGATTTCACAGGCGCCCTGCACAAGCCTTTCTCCTTGTTTTCCCTCTGGGCCTTTCTCCTCCTTATGCAGAAGCCCAGTCTTTCTTCCACTTGTCCTCTGAAGGAGTAAGTGGACCAGCTTACCTGGTCCTGCAGAGAGCCCCCTCTGGTCCTGGGGTCAATTGAAGTCAGGGTCCAGTCCTGATGGCAGTCAGAGGGTTCTTCCTTCCAAGGGTCTACGACATTGGCCTCTAGTCCCAGTGTCCAGCAGAAAAGCACAAGCAAGAGAGCTCTGTCACCTGTGCAGGACCTTTTAAGGGAGGGGTGGGAGTTTCCACCAGGGGTAAACCTCTGGCCTATCCTGATATGCCACATCACATCACCTCTCCGCTGAAGTCCCAACTTTCCTGCACAGCCTGCTGGGATATTTCAAAATGGCATCACCCAGGAGTCACTTGCCACATCTGCTCTGGGGTACTCATCTCCACCCCTCGCTGACATCACTTCCAGTGCCTTCCCCAGCAAAACTTCAAAGGAGGCCCCAAAAGTCTGGGCTCCCTCCTTTGTTCAGTGGGCTTGGGCAGGCCCCCTTTCTGGCACAGGGTGAATAGCTGGCTGATTGATGCAGAGCAGTTGGCCCCACACCTTTCCTCATCAGGAGCTGACTTAAGCACTGTTAATTGCACCCTTTGTAAGAGAGGGGGACCTTTGTTCCTGCTGCTGGAGAGAAATGTAATTAACGCAGCCCACCAGGGTGACAAAAGGCCTAGGCTCTGATCTTGAGCTGAGCCAGAGAAATATGACACTCCTGGATGACCCATAAGCTGTACAGATAGGTCTTTGGACTTTGCAGAATTTATTCTTTCACACAGGTTACACTGTAAATCAGTACAACTCTGGTGTCTGCAGACCAAGGAAAGTGGCGCTGCACTCTAAGGCAGCCTTCCCCATAAGTGTATAATGGAGTGCCACTGCAGACAAGACGGTAAATCACACTGACTTTTCCTATCAGTGTACACCGTCATTATAAGGCCTACCCCAGGTCAATACCTAATCCTGCAGAGTTCCCTCTTCCCCAGGCTACCTGTGCGCAGTTAAGGGCTGCGCATGACAGGTGTCTCCCACACGCAGCCCTCCCACGTGTGTTCACGTGTAACCAGCCAAGTGCCCCTTACCCTTGCTGCAACGCAACAGCCTTATGTTAAAAGGCAGACACTGGCGGAAACACTCGCTGTCCATTTACCATTTACAGTGGGTGTGTTACAGGTTATGAGGCTCCCCCACAGTAAAAGGTCAAAAACCAGGTGATGAAAAAGCAAAATATACGGGCGGATTAGATTAGCAGAACCACCTTCTCACACATTCCATGAAGGTTTGGATAATATCTAGCAAATATGTGCAGTAAGTAAATTTAAAAAATACGAAGTTTCTTAAATCTAGGGCCTTGCGATCTTCAGAGCAAAAATCATTAATTCAACTTAAAAGTAACAGTAAGAAGACTGGTGCCAGAGCGTTTATGAGCGTTGCTTGTTAGCTGGGAAACTCTGTACTGGACTCTCTTAGGCACGTCGACCTACTTCTGCTTTTCAAGTGGATGTGAAAACGTCCACTTGTTCTGAGCAGGCATTTTCTGCAGCTGTGATAGCTCTTTGTCAACATCACATGTTTTTGGAACTATAAAGAATCTATTCTATTCTAACAAACAATCTTCTAACAAAGCTGATATAATTTTAGAGTAGTGGTCGCCACTGCAAACCATGGCTCATATGACGTAAATATTTAAATTGAAGCAAATCACTCTAACTAGCATTGAGTAGATTTGGAAGAAGATTCCACTTCAGTCTTAAAAGAATGGGTTAACTCACAGCTGGTTCAAATTGATTCAAACCAATTAAAGTAATAGAAAGAGATATGATTGCCCTTTGATTCACAGAACAACTGTAGGTAGGGTTATTTACTGAGTGCTCACTGACGTTCATTACCAGCCATGGTAGGATGAAATACAATGATATTATTTTACCTATACTAGGAACTCTCAACTTTTGTACAATTTTGCATTCATTTTTTAAATGCTAACTTTATTTAATATCTGCACTACAGCTAGCCAGCGATAGCTCTTTGGTATGATTACCCACTATAGAGAGATGCGTGCAACAGGCCATGATTAATACCTGTTATTGGTCCAGCAACAGACAATAAAACTCATTTACTTCTTTTGGGATCATTTACTTCTTGTGGGATCCCATGCACTCCAGGCACCTGAAATAATCTTAACCTCAAGTTCTTTTGTAAAAACAAATTTTTGAAGTTGAAAGTGCAAAAACAAAATTGCATGTATACTAACTACAATGGATTGGCGCGGACAATGAATTACAAAACCCTCAATAAATAAGGAACCTAATAAATAAATAAATAATTAAGTAAAACAAGAAATAAACAAAACAATGAATTAATAAATAAATAAACCGCAATAGGTTACCTTGGCTGTGATCAATGCTCACATAGCAAGCTTCTTCTCCAATACGAAGCAAGAAAAGTGAAAATAAGTGATCTTCAAAAGTGAAATGAGTGTTTATAACTATGAGTATGGAATGGTGATATTTTGTTAGTGTTGGCTTTTCAAAATCACTCTAGGCCTACAGAAAAAGTCCCTGAATGACTCACATCAATGTAAATTAGGCAAACAGTAGGGGCTGACCCCACTATTTAATTTGGTTAACCATCCCATTAATTCTGAAAAAGTTCTGCTTCTGTAGAATTTCTTACATCTAAATGTGCCAACAAATAGAGCCAGGTCAATGTAATGAGAGCGTTAACGTTTTAATATACTTTAACCAGTGTATGGATCATTGAAGTTTTCATGTTTCAGTTGTATCACAAACCTTTAGCTCATTCAAACCCTACTGTTTGTGCAAGTGTCAATTAGATCACACCCCTAATGATAACACATAAATGCTTGTAAATGTATTTGTGTAAAGTCATTCTTGCCTCTTATGCTTAAGGCCAGGTACATATCCCTTGTCTTGGTTTCCAGTTCTGTCCCTCCTCACAAAGCTTTGCCACAATTTTGGAAACATATTTGAGGGTGGTAATAAACAGATACCCTCCTTCCCTGTTTAATGATTATATGCAACTGTTGTATATTAAACCCACCACTCCCACAAGTGCCTGTAACAAAAAGCACACTAAGGCTATTGCTTGGTGATTAGTGGCACCTCTTAAGACCCCAAATAAATTTAAATACAAATAAACATCTAGGTTCTTACAAAAAGACACTCAAGTCAAGTCAAAGAAACTTTATTCGGCCATCTTGGGCCATAAAAGCTGGTCAAACACACAATTAAAAGAAGAAGAAATACCAAAACGAATCAATACAATGTATTAAAAGGACACAGAATAGTAATTCATATGGCTGTATCAGACAATAGAATGGTGTGTATCTCGGAGAACACCTAGGCTAAAAATTTAAACCACCCTGTAAAGTTCTGAATAGTGCAGTACATATGTATAAAACCATTAATATAATACAAATAAAACTGCTAAAACAACTCAATGCTAAAAGCCAATAACACACTTAAGCTACAGACAGTTATTTCCTTTGTCTTAAAGCACTTGATAGAAAACTGGCAACTCCAAAACAGATCAGTGGGGAGGACATCATTTGCAAATATATCAGGGCTGGTTTCACTTGTGCAAATTTACAATGCCATAGCAATGGGAGAATATATTATTTTCGCAGATTGCAATACAAATCACAGAAAAAAATAAAATGTAAGAGGTCTTGTTCCGAGAAATGATCACAAGAGCAAAGCATTAAGGCACCTGTCTTTGAAAAGCCCCTAGGGACAGATAAATCCCAATGGATAAAGTTAAACCTAAACCTGGTTAAAAGAGAACGATGATATTGACTTTTGATATACTTCCAATAAGGTTGTCCAAGGGTCCCTGGGCTCACTATTGCATATTACCTTACTGCAGGTTTAATGAGTTCCCTATTTTCCCTTTCTACCATCCTTCTTGCTAAGAATAATGATTTTATATCTCTCAGCTCATTAGGGCGCATCGGCCTATGGTTCATGAACAGCTCGGGACAGCCTAATATCTTCAACTGCTCTGAGACGTAACCGAGCCACGGGATGTCAAGGGCCCTATCAAGCTTCATGCGTTCCTCTAGGATAAGGTGGTTCAGCGTAAGAATAGGGTTCGACCAAATTTTCAACCAGCGCATTACAGGGGCTATAGCAATAGTACCAGAAATATAACCCTGCCCAAGTTCCTCATGTACCATAAAAGATAGGGTGCAAGGAGGTACTGCTAGGAGTCTGCGGAGATGTTTGTTCTCAATAACCTGCAGATTACTAACATCTTTATAACCCCATACATCACTACCATAAGTGGTCATGGGTATACACTTCTCATTGTAAACATTCAGTAGGGCAGGTAACAGTTTGGCCCGCAGTATCTCAGCAAAATCCATGGTGCCTTTAGCTGCTCTTGGCAAGATGTTTTTTTTTAGTGCCACCCAAGATCCCCTTTCATCAAACAAGAAGCCTAAGTAAGGAAATGTAGAAACTTTAGTCAGATCACCTCCCTTACACAAAAGCCTTCATTTAGAGAGCTTTGTTCGTCCTACCGCCAGTATGTGTGACTTATAAAAATTAATAGAAATGTCAAGTGAGACCATAAAATCTATAAAAGTATTTACAAGACTTTGCAACCCCACAGTTGTTCTGGCAAGTAACACTGCATCGTCTGCATACAGCAAAGCTGGGACCAGTTTAGAGCCTTCTCTGGGGATGTTTTACAGGCAACTGACAGCACCTCCCCAAGTTTATTGATGTAGAGAGTAAACAAAACTGGGGCTAAGATGCATCCCTGTCTTACCCCCCACTTGACCTCTCAGGATGCTGAGAGTGAGCCGTTTTCATTGTATCTAACTGAGGCACTCAGATTTGAGTGTGACCAATGCAAGAAAGCCATCAAATCACCATCCATACCCATCTTTGATAACAGAGGCCATAGTTTAGACCTATTAACACGGTCAGATGCAGATGTGAGGTCCATAAACGCCATGTGCAGATTTCCTCTTTTGGCAGATGTATATTGGCCGATCCCCAGAAGCAAATTGTTGCATTGGTCCAGGGTTCCTCTCCCTTTCCTGAATCTATATTGCAATTCTGAGATAGTAGAGGAATCTTCTAACCATAGTGTTAGGCGGTCCAAAATCACCCAACCCTTTATTTTAGCATCCGAGTCTAGTAGGGAGATCATGTGATAACAGGCTGGATCGTCCCTCACTCCCTTCTTGAAGATTGGGACAATAACCACAGTAGACCATGAGGGCGGCAAGCCACTCACGGCTGCTGTACTAAAAACCAGGGTCAGGATCTTGGCCCACCTTACAGAATCAGCATTATAAAGATCCAAGGCATCGGGACCCAGCGCTTTCCGCCTAGCTGTATCCATAATGGCTTTTCGAACCACTCATGAGTATATAAACAGTTTCAACTGGAGACAGGCCTCAATGGCTTTTCTAAAACAAGAGGTGGAAGGCAGGATTTTTTGTACTTTGCCTCCCACTTACTTTCCTGAATAGAGTTACATAGGATGTTGATGTAACCTTTTACAGTTTACTATTAAACAACTACAAGACTAAAAATGTGTACTACAGTTCACAGATGCAATTTGTATTTTTGCATATTTAATGCAGTCATTTGTATGGAGAGCAGGAAGGATTCCTGATAAATTTTGATGAGGTGGGGAATTACACCATGTGACTGATTCACAAAGGCTTGTATCAAGTCAAGGCAAAGTTTAACAAGAACAGCTAAACTTATATGCCACTAAATACCTTTAACGTATAAAACATACAAAGAAAAGAGAATAAATGAAAATGTTGCAGTGGTTTAAAACACACAATGGATATCTGCAAATAAGCACAATAGGGTCATGAAGTAATCCACTGCCATACTTAATAGATAGTTAGGAAATACATCAGACAAATCACGCTTTGCTCAAAGTGCTTAAATCTAAAATCTTAAATATTCAAATGAAGGTGACTCTATTTAGAGTGAACAAGATAAACATTTCCTTATTGATATTGACTGTGTATTTGAACTGAAAAGTTATGCCCTCCAAAGAATGGTTATATTTTAAAATATTAACCGATAAAATTGCGTGGAATATCTTCTACTAGTCACAACTGACAAGGAACAGTTTCTATTTCACAATCATTAAAAAACCATCCACAAGCCCTCACTAATATAAAAAATTCAAGGGGGCAATTTATTGTACCTGTCCTGAATGCTCCATGCTGAGATCAAGCAACTAGAAGTGGCAAAGGTGATCAAATATCTAATATCTAATTTACAGATTCCAAAGAGCAATTAATGATGAACAATGCCCACATTTTCGAAATTTTCCAAAAACAAATTGCTGTGTGAAAACTCACACAGGAACATAAAGTATAAAATGTGCCTCAGTCTTTTTTATTTTTTTATTTTATTTTATTCGAACAGGAAAAATACACAAAACAAGAAGAACATCAAGAAAACGCAGGTAATAAATAACTACAAAATAATAACAGGACAGAGAAATTGATAGATCATGATTAACGACAATTCTAAAACCCATTCTGTAATACATTCATGTTAAGTCTTATCTGTAGAATATAAAACATAATTCTCAGTAATCCCCAGTTATACTATGGCTGATATTCAATCATACTCCCTAAACTTTATTCATTACATACTGTCGGTCTAAAATAGCGAAATCACAATGGAAAACACTCTTATGTAAAGTGCATACATATCTAGCTGCAGAAATATCTATAAACATTTAAAAAGTGCAAAGTGCAAATATTTTGTTAACAGATACACGAATATCGTATTTTCTTTAAAATGTATTGTGCTAAAGTGTCAATAAAACATAATTCTCAGTAATCCCCCGTTGTAATATGGCTGATACTCAATCATACTCCCTAAAATTTATTCATTACATAATGTCGGTCTAAAATAGCGAAATCACCATGGAAAACATTCTTGAGTGAAGTGCATACATATCTGGCCGCAGAAATATCTCTAAGCATTTAAAAAGTGCAAAGTGCAATGTGTAAATATTTTTTTTTTTAACGGATACACGAATATCGTATTTTCTTTAAAGTGCATTGTGCTAATAACAAAAATTTGTTAGTCAAGCAAAATAAATTTTTCCTTCTAAAGAAAAGCGCCTAGATCTTATAATCAGCTTTCATCTGTAACCCCATTAGATGAAAAATTCTGCCAAATACCTCTGAATCTTGCAATTGCTCCTATACGTTTCGCATAAGCCTCCTCTAATCTACAAGTCCTGGACATTTTATTAAACCAGTGCTCGATGCTGGGTTGTATATTGGTTCTCCAGTTTTGAAGAATAAGTGACTTAGCAACTGCAATAGCAATTAATATTAAGTACTGCTGGTGTTTTGTAAAACATTTCACTTCTCCTGAAGAACCGAATAGCACCAACATGGCTGATGGCTCAATTGACAAGGATAAAGTCAGAGAAATCTCAGCAAAGACCCCTTCCCAGAATTGCTGTAGCCTGTTACATTCGTAAAATATATGCACCCATCCACCATCACCCTCTTTGTTACATCGGAAGCATTGATTCGGGCTTGTTTGGAACATTTTAGACAATCTCTGGGGTGTATAATATAATAACCATCTGGATAAGAAGTTCATTCTTTTGTAATTAGTGCCTCTGAGTGCTTTATTCGATAACTCGCTAAGCTGTTTCCATTCTTTGACATTGAACTTGCAGCCAGTCTCTGAATAAACTTTTTGGAGCTCTTTTGTCAAAATCTCTTCAGAGTGGGCCTTTTGATGAAGTAGCTGATACCAACAACCAACCCCCACCATTTTATTTGCCATCTGCTTAGCGATTTGACGTACTGTCTCACCCATCATTGAATAATTAGTTTTAAGAAAATTGACTATTTGTAGAAAACTCAGAGAAAGGGCAGTGGTCAATGTAGTGGCCTGCAAACGAACCGTTTCCCAGGTAGTTAAAGTTTCATAATTATAAAAATCCCCGAGCTGGGCATAACCCAGTTCTTGCCATAACTGATAGAGCCCTCTAGACAAAATGAGACCTCCTACCACACAATCCTGTATAGGGGTATATGCATGAAATGCTGGGATATCTCGTGACCTAAAAAATAACTGGGTTCTCTCAGCCAGTGACAGTATCACCTTGTATCTTGTTTTTTTAGGGAGTTTCGCCAGACGTAAAAAAACGGGGAGTCCTATATCACTTTCCTTCAGCATATGTATCAATAAAAAATTGTCAAAAACTGAATTTTTCTCACCCAGTAGGGAAAGTAAGTTAACTAAAGAAGCCTGATAATAGGTTGGAAAATGTGGAGTGCCAATCCTCCGGATGTTACATCCAATTGTAATGTAGTTATCTTAACCCTGGGATGTTTATTATTCCATATAAACTTCCTGATTATTTGATCCAACTCCTTAAAATAATAATTCGGTATTATCAAGGGAAGGTTGATAAAAACAAATAAAAACAGAGGAAGCACTGACATTTTAACCATGGAGACCCTCCCTATTAAGGATAATTGAAGCAAAGACCATTTATCTAATAGCTTTTTCACTTTCGTGAGCATACTAGTATAGTTCAAAAAGAATAATTGCCCAAAATCATTTATAACGTGTATCCCCAAATATCTAACTGGATGCGGTGGTTTTAACTGAATAGAAGCTGGAATATCCGAAGAAATCACATTGAATGTTAGAATTTCGGTTTTGCTTGATTTACTTTATATCCACCCACCTGTGTAAACATTTGGATTTCATCCAGGGCATTCTGTATATTAACTGCCCCTGCTTTCAGATATAAAATAATGTCATCTGCATAAAGTTTAATTTTTGCCATCCCCTCAATTGGAGGTGAGATCATTAGGCTTTTCCGAATCCTCACAGCTAGGGGTTCAATGAACAATGAAAACAGAAGGGGGGATAGCGGGCATCCCTGATGTGTGCCACATTTAATATTAGCCTTGCCAGCTTCTGACCCGTTGATAATGATTTTGGCTTCTGCACAGCTATATACTTGTTTTAGCATCCGTAAAAATTGTGGCGGAAAACCAAACTTTTGCAAAATAAAGCACTCCAATCTACTAAGTCAAAAGCCTTTTCAGCATCCATCATCATAATCACCGCATTAGTCTTATTAATAGAAAAATAATCGATGGCTTGCATTAAAAAAAATACGTATTGGATGCCATCAAATGCCCTGGAATAAAACCATTTTGGTCGCTATGAACCACTTGTTGTGCACAGGGAGCTATCCTTTTTGCCCAGATTTTCATGAGCAATTTATAATCTGTATTTAACAGACTAATAGGACGATAAGAACTGGGATCGTAGGGATCTTTATCTTTTTTAAGAAAGACTACTAACACCGATTCCTTAAAACTTTTGGGGATATCTATACCTTCTTTTATTTGATTGAGCAATTTTACTAAAAAGGGGAGTAATTCGTCTTGAAACGCCTTATAAACGTCTACAGGAATCCCGTCCGCTCCACTGGCCTTAGCATTAGGCATACTATTTAATACTAATTGGGCTTCCGGCATTCCTATTTGAGCATTCAAAGCCTCCGAAAGCTGCTGTGATAACAGAGGTAGCTCCAATGTATCAAAGTAACTCATTAATTCTGGCTCATCTATCACTTGAGTTTCTGCGCAGATTTTTGATTAAAATGTACGAGGAACACCTCAGCGATAGCCAATTTATCATCTTCTAGCACACCTGTTGATGGATTTTTAATTTGACTAATTAATTGAGCAGCTTTTTGGGATTTCATGGACCACCCCAGAAATCTACCTATCTGCTGGCTTTCCTCGTAAAGTTTTTGTTGATAGGCCTTACTCCCTGTAATTTCCTCTATTAAGAAGAAATCCTTCAATCCTCCTTAGCTCTAACTAGTTCTTGCTGTTGTGCTTTTATAATAGGCTCTGGTGTATCTGTTAGGGTTACCTTTAGTCTGGCCTTTTCCACAGCAGTCTGTAATGCCAGAATCTTGTGTTTCCGTACATTATTTATTCTTGCTTTGTATGATATAGTCTGGCCTCTGAAAGTAGCTTTAAAAGCCTCCCAGACCGTAAACAGGGGGGCCACAATTAAATTTAGGTGAAAGAACTCCTTGATAAACCCTCTGGTTTCTGTCAACCAAGCCATATCTTGAATTAAGGATTTATCAAATTGCCATCTAGACCTCTTTTTTGTAGTGCCACCTAACTTTAATGTAAATGAAACTAAAGAGTGATCTGAAAAAGAATTGGCCAATATTTCTGCCGGGCCATTGGCAACCAGTTTATCCACTAAAAAATAATCCAATCGTGAAGCTGAGCTAAATCTTGCTGAATAACAGGTAAATTGCGAGAGACTAGGGTGACCTAGTCTCCAGGGATCTATTAATGAGAAATCTTTTGTACGACTGCTCATTAATTTTGCGGTTTTAGGTTTTAGTTGGCGCTTCGCCTTGTTTGATGTATCAAGTGCCAGATTCTGAATAAAATTAAAATCACCCCCCAAAATTAATATGCATTCCATTCGTACTGCTAATTGGTAAATTTGACTGAGTGCTGCAGTATCATCCTCAATAGGACCGTAATAATTAACCAAATTCAGGACTGTTTCCTGCAGTTTTACTTTCACCCAAAGCCATCTACCTTTCCCATCTCGTTGAACATCCTCAACCTGCCAGTCGAGGGTGTTTGATAATAAGATCCCTACCCCTCGGACAGCTAAATTGGCAGATGAAAAATATGCCTGCAGATACTTCTTGGGAAGTGCTATCTTTGGGGTATCAGTCCTGAATTGTGTTTCTTGTAAAAATAAAATCTCAGGAGAGAGGGAGGCGATCCAATTTAGAAGAGCAGCACTTTTCCGCGGGTTAAGTAATCCATTGACATTACATGTAACAATTTTTATATTTTGCATTTATTATTTTCTCCCAGACTTTCAACCTTGAGTTTCCCATTATTTTGTCTCGAAATCACTCTCTGAGATTTTCTCGTCCCTTGCGAATTAATTCTAAATAATTTATATCTTTCCTGTTCATTTTTTACTTTTGCATGTTTTTCCTGTTCATTTTTTACTGCTATACTACCCAACACTACCCTACCACCAACCCAAAGAAGCTCCCCCAGAAATGTGGTGCTCCCCACAGGCCCCGCAAACCACATTTGTCCCCTCCCTTCTACATTATGGGGTGCTCTGTCCCTGCACCCTAGGTGATCTCCCCCCACACAACAGTGAAGACTTAACAATCATACACAAAAAAAAACCAGTAATAACCAAGAGTTCATTTTGCAGTGGAAATCTCTTTCAATAAATCCTGGGCCTCCTCAATCCGAGAGAACATATGAAATTTCCCTTTAGCCAACACCCTGAGTTTGGATTGCTGCGCAATAGATGCCTGGCTCCCTGTGCTTTAAATAGATATAAGAGCTTCACAAACTCTTTACGTCTGCGAGCCACCGCTGCAGACATATCTGGAAAGATCCGACATTTAGTCCCCTCGTTGATGGTAAACTGTCTCTGCTGAATTGCTTTAGTCAAAATATTCTCTTTCACTCTAAAATCGGCAAAGTTAGTCAGAATTCTACGAGGGAACTTAGAATTAGAAATAGGGTGGGCAGGAACCCGATGTGCCCTGGTTAGTGTTAAGTCTCCTGTAAAATCCGGAAGCACTTTTGGTTGATAAATGACTCCACCCACAAAAGAGTATTAGTTCCCTCACTCCCCTCGGGTACTCCCACAATCGGTAGATTAGAGCGACGTGAATGATTTTCCAATTCTTCGAATTTGCTCTCAAGGACAATTTTGTCTTCCGTCACCAAATTAATTTTCTGCATCATGGAACCCATCTGGTCCTCCAGGTGGGCTATCCTTGATTCAGCTTCCTGAAATCTTGCGGGGATACCTGCGACTGATTCTTCAATTTTTTCCAGACGGAGATGAAGAGCGGCTATCTCAGTTTCCTGAGATTTTTTCATATCCCTAATCTCATCCAATATGAGATTAAGTAAAGTTTTAATTTCGAGCTGTTGCGTGTTGGCTCCGCTGGTTAAGAATTCCGAGTCATCTTGTAGATTTTTATTCTCCGGACTGGCTGTTTGGCCTGCCGGTTCCGGGCCCCGCTCCGTTAGTGCTCGAGAAGTTTCCTGAGATGTTTCCTGAGACTGCGGCCAGCTCGGTAGCTTCTGTTTTAGGATGTCAACGGAGGAGGAACGATCAGGGAGCAGAGGGTGAAGTGATGGAGCCAGTGGACTTGCCTGGCAATGCGACGGGCGTCCTTCCCCCAAGTGAATAGACACCGTAGGTATCGAATCTGGAGCCGTAACCCGGGGAGGTGGAGATATATGTAACATCTCCAAAGAATTAATTGCTACTTCTTCTTCTGATGATACTGCCGCACCTGATTTTAAATGTGGCGAGTCTTGGGCGACTGAAAGCTGTGTAGTCTTTTTTGTGAACAATGAAAACTCTTTATAATTCTTCAGCTCTGATTTTGTTGCCCCTGGGATAGGTTCGACAGTCTGCCCCTTCTCTACGTCATTAGGTCCTTCCGTTACAAGAATGGGGTTATCTCCTTCTAGGTGTAATTCGGTCTGTGGCTCGAAAAGATCTTCTGCGGAGCACTCGAAACTTGAGTTCAAGCCTGAGAGATTTACTGGGTTTGAAGCCTTAACCAGAGATACTGTCCCTTTTGCTTGCATTAGACGCTTTTTTGCTTTCAGCCCAGTCGCTACCTCTACTTTAGCTACTGCATTTGCGTGTTTCAAATGTCTCCCCAGTTTACTTTAGTTTCCTTAAGTTCTGGGGGTGCGTGGCAAGTATCCTGAGTCTTCGTTTCTTACAGCAAACAGATCATGAATTGGCTAGCCCGGATTTTTTTTTTTTGTCCCTGGATTTATTCCTAGTTCAACTGGAGTTATGCTGCAACCAGCACCTGGTTTACATTTTCAGCTTCATGAATTTGAGCAAATCCTGGCATCAGCTATCTTACTTACTTTGCCCTTTTCTCGTAGTTTTAACCCAGCACTTTTAACCTTAAAACATCAGGCGCCACCCTGCAGGACTGATACCACATCTCCCCTTAAGGGAACATCTGTGCCTTTCCCTTTGCTGTTTTATGCAGAATTGACTTTAAAAGTCCTTTCAGAGTGAGACTTGAAACTGGTTTTACAAATTTACGGTTTCGCTGCTCTGACTTTGGAACCTTTTATATGTTGCTTGTTCCGAAATGGGGAGCAGAATAAGAGTCTAAAAGTGGGTGAAATAAACCTTGAAAAAGAGGAAATTTGGTAGCATCCAGTAACATTAGCTGCTTACTCCGCCTGTTGGTTGGTTGTAACATTTATTGTATAGTTAATTAAAACCATAACAAATAGACATAAAATTATTAAAATCAGACAATATGAATCACTTCATCATCTAAGACTCATTAAATGATGTAATCACGATATTCCATTCTTTAAATAACCTATAAAGTACCCTTATTAAAATACCAAATGTCTCGTTCTACCCCAGTCCAACAGGGTCAACTCCATCAGTGAGTTGAGGGTATTGTACGTGCGGCAAGAGGGCCAATTTACATCATACAAACGGTTACAAATCATGGAGCAGCTGTGCAAGCATCACTGCTTCACATATTATTATTATTATTATTATTATTATTATTAAATTAGTACAGTTAACTAAACACCATTGCAATAAAATGTCATCGTAGCACTGTTACCACATTAAAAACAAAGCAAAGCAAACCATCAAATTTCAATTCATACACATGTTACTGACGAGGCAGACTTGTAGTTACTGTTGTAATCACGTGACAGGCTTCAAAAACCAAGGATAAAGTGATTTGGTGCAGAGACACTAGGGTAAAGTGCAAAAATAGTCTGTGATAAGTTTTTGGGAAGGAGGAGCTGGTAGGGCAGGGACAGGAGAGGGAAAAAGCAGATTGTCCAAGAGTCTCACATATTTTCCGAACCTTGCAAGCACTTGAATATCTGGGGAAGTAAAGCAGAGAGCAGATGCCTCCCAACATGTACTGATGCCCCTTTTTAGATATAAGGGTTTTAAGAGAAGTCTTCTGGGAGCGTCAAGGGCGGGACAGCAGCACAGAAGATGCAACCATGATTCAGACCTGTAATTACACAGTCTGCAAGCCCCCTCCTCACTGGTTGGAGCCCATCGGTTGAAGGCAGTGGAGCGAAGACCTAGGAGACGCATGAACATTATATTTTTGCGGGCCACTGCGTTTAAACTATCAAGAAGGTAAGGTTGAGGTACCCCAGGGAGGTATGAGACGTTTAAGGGGAGCAGGATAATTGATGTTTTTAGGACCCAAATGTCCGTCTGGTAAGAAATTTGTCTAACTTGCTTGATGATAACCCTTTTCCAGATTGTGTATGGAATAGAGTCTGCAGTTAATGATGTTTCATCAATATGTAGCGTTCTTAAGGCTTTTACAATTTGACGGTTCCAAGGATTCCCGGAGCTGGCAAGAGTTTCTTTTAACCGGGCTTTAAGCATGTTATCTGCGGCTTTTAGTGCCCTTATATAGTACTTCAGGGTATCGGCCTCACAGAAAATCGATTGTCTTTGAAGGCCCAGCTCCAGTTGTAGTCTTGCTGTGTGGATGTAATTCCGCCTGTTGAAAGAGCCACAGCGCCTTGCCTTTCACCACGGTACTTCCCCCGCATTCAGTATTCAGCGCGCTCTTACCGGAGCTCAGTGCCGCTTTGATTTATAAATAAGGACTGGTCTCTGGTCTGCTTACTCTGCCTGTAGGAAGAGCCACGGCGCCTTGCCTTTCACCACGGTACTGCCCCAGCATTCAGCGTTCAGCGCACTCTTACCGAAGCTCAGTGCCGCGCTTCTTGACCTTTTCCTCGATCGGCATTTGGAGAATTCGGGAGATTTGCTCGATGTTTTTGCTGCGGCTGTCGCTTGGTGGTAGAAAGTGTTTAGTATTCGCGGCAGTCAGCATTCACCGCATTTGCGTTCGCCGCGTTCGCCATTACAGTCTCCACTGCGGGGGGAGGGGCATCAATCACCTGGGACTACGGAGAGGCGGGAGTCTCCATAGCCCTTCGTCTGCTTGAGATGAAACTCCAATGTGCCTCAGTCTTCTCAGAAAACAACAATGATAATAATATTTAGATAGGACTAGAGAATCAAAAGCACTGGGTGACTGAGGCTAAGTTTAAAATGCCAAGACAAAATCTATTAGAGTCTTAACCAGCTGAGGTTCTGTACAATCAGCATATTGCTCTGGAAGAAATTGGCTCTCTAGTTGGCAGAGGTTTGCACACTGTCCTAGAAGGGACCACACTCCTAGTCAGGGTAAGCTAGATACACACTTTAAATTAACCTGGGCTCATCCTCTTGTAGCTTGGCACAGAGAGGGCAGGCTTAATTTAAGAGGCAATTTTTAAAGTATTTGTGCAACACACACACAGTAACACAATGAAAGCACCATAGAAAGACTCCACACATGTTTAGAAAAATCGAAAATATGAATATTTATCTGAGTAAAACAAGACCAAGATGACAAAACTCTAATAAGTAGAACCAGAATTATGAATTTTTAAGGAATAAATCAAAAAGAGTGCTTAGAAGTCAATAGCGCTAAAGGGTTACTTGAGGTCAGGCTAGACCAGAGTAAATCCAAAGTTCTGGTGAACCGCATTCGAGGACAGGCTGGCTACAGGACTCAGACAGGTCCCGCTGACAAAGTACCTTGGATGGAGCAAAGCATTGACCTCGAAGACTCGAGGCAAGGAGTCAAGGAGGCGCCACATCATCACCGATCGGTGGATGGAGGCGAGCATCGGCACCGATCTGTGGCGTTGATGGAAGCTACAGTGTTGACCCCCTTTGCGATGCCGGTGCTGCATCAATGTCGAGCCGTGCCAGCTGTAGAATCGCTGTCGTCAAGTGCCTGCTGCTCGGTGTTGAAAGCAATGCGTCGGGTCCGATCGGTGCAAAGTCACCGCTGTGTTGTAGAAAAAGCTACAAGAACCCACTTCTGAGGTCCAGGACAGGAGGGGAACCTCAGGCAAGGGTAGGACTCACAGATGGCAGATTCCAGCAGCAGCAACAGGATTATAGGAAGTGTTTTTTGTCCCTGAGACTTCAGAAAACAAGCGAACTACCGCTGAAGTCACTCTGGGTTCAAGTGAGATGGGTCCAGTACTTGCCCTCAGCAGGGAAGATATCAGCAGCAGGCAGCATAGCAGCTCAGCAAAGCAGAGAAGCAGTTCCTTAGAACAGTCAGTCAAGGCAAAGTGGCAATCCTTACATCACAGCAGTATTTACTCTGGCAGAGTTCTTGCCAGATCCAGTAGTGTAGTGATTTGGTAGGGTCAGCACCCCAGTAATTACACCCAAAGTGCCTTTGAAGTGGGGGTGACTTCACAACAGCTCCTTGAAGTGCACAGGTTCCTTTTCATCCCAGCCATGTCTGCCAGGCTATCTGTGGGGGGAAATCAGTCCTTTTTGTGGGGATAGAGCACAGCCTATTTTGATGTGTGAGCTCCCTTTCGCCCTTCCTGCCCAGGAAGATTATCAGAATGAAGAAAACTGCAGATGATTCCTCTTTCACGCCCACCCTTCCAGTGTTTGTGGCTGTCTAGAAGGAATGCACAAAGAGTAGCTATCACCAAGTCCAGACACATATTGAAGACAGGCTGCAGGCACACACAGTGAAGTTAAGAGTAGAAGAATGTCCCCTTTCTAAAAGTGGCATTTCTACGGATCACTGACAGAATATCGACAGTCAGAATATTGAGCTACAACAATATCGACACAAGAATATCGATGTCCAGAATATCAAAGTCCTATCTACACAATGGTAAGTACAAAAATATCGATGAAAAAAATATTGTTGTTAAAAATATCGTTGTTAAAAATATCGTTTTTTTTATTGTATAAAAATAATGTAAAATAAAGTAAATAATACATATAATTAAAAAAAACATAGTTAAAATTATTTAAAAATGTTTAAAATTATAAGTAATACATATAATGTAAAAATCAATTAAACATAAATATGTATAAAATATAATATATATACCTACTTAATAATATTTCTAAATAATTATTTTAATAACTTATAAATTGTTAAAAAACATATTAAAAATTAGAAATACATATATAAACACATGCACCAATAATATAAATAAAAAATATATATAACAAATTAAAATATTACAATATTTTTTAATCTTTTAAAATACATTTTACACTACATTAACTAAAACAGTAGAGAAAATATTGGATAGCGGAGGGGATAAAATTACTATTCCCACTCCAGACAGTGCAATAGTAGGGAAAGTGTTGGATAGCGTAAGGGTAAAAATGACTATTCCCACTCCAGAGAGTGCAACAGTTAGGAAAGTGTCGGATAGCGAAGGGGTAAAAATTACTATTCCCACTCCAGTGAGTGCAACTGTAGGGAAAGTTTTGGATAGCGGAGAGGTAAAAATTACTATTCCCACTCCAGTGAGTGCAACAGTAGGGAAAGTATTGGATAGCGGAGATGTTCAAATTACTATTCCCACTCCAGAGAGTGCAAGAGTAGGGAAAGAGTTGGATAGCGTAGGGCTAAAAATTACTATTCCCACTCCACAGAGTGCAACAGCAGGGAAAGTGTTGGATAGCGTAGGGGTAAACATTACTATTCCCACTCCAGTGAGTGCAACAGTAGGGAAAGTGTTGGATAGCGGAGGAGTAAAAATTACTGTTCCCACTCCAGTGAGTGCAACAGTAGGGAAAGTGTTGGATAGCGGAGGAGTAAAAATTACTATTCCCACTCCAGACAGTGCAACAGTTAGGAAAGTGTTGGATAGCGAAGGGGTAAAAATTACTATTCCCACTCCAGTGAGTGCAACAGGAGGGAAAGTGTTGGATCGCGTAGGGGTAAAAATTACTATTCCCACTCTAGGCAGTGCAACAGTAGGGAAAGTGTTGGATAGCGTAGGGGTAAAAATTACTTTTCCCACTCCAGTGAGTGCAAAAGTAGGGAAAGTTTTGGATAGCGGAGGGGTAAAAATTACTATTCCCACTCCAGTGAATGCAACAGTAGGGAAAGTATTGGATAGCGGAGATGTACAAATTACTATTCCCACTCCAGAGAGTGCAAGAGTAGGGAAAGAGTTGGTTAGCGTAGGGGTAAAAATTACTATTCCCACTCCACAGAGTGCAACAGTAGGGAAAGTGTTGGATAGTGTGGGGGTAAAAATTACTATTCCCACTCCAGTGAGTGCAACAGTAGGGAAAGTGTTGGATAGCGGAGGGGTAAAAATTACTATTCCCACTCCAGAGAGTGCAACAGTAGGAAAAAGTTGGATAGCGAAGGGGTAAACATTACTATTCCCACTCCAGTGAGTGCAACAGTAGGGAAAGTGTTGGATAGCGTAGGGGTAACAATTACTATTCCCACTCCAAAGAGTGCAACAGTAGGGAAAGTGTTGGATAGCGTAGGGGTAAAAATTACTATTGCCACTCCAGAGAGTGCAACAGTAGGGAAAGTGTTGGAAAGCAGAGGGTTAAAATTAACATACTTATCAATTAAATAATTATTAAAATTAAATAACCAATTATGAATTAATTAATTATAAATTAATTATAAATACAAAAAAATAAATATTAATAATTACTTTAGTATAATTAAATTACTTCCCACCCTATTCCCCTATAAACCCACAACCCACTCCTAAAAAAACACAATTAATATAATTATCAATGAATAAAAATTAATAACCAATTTTTTAATTAATTAATAATAAATTAATTATAAATACTAATAAATAAATATTAATAATTACTTTATTATAATTAAATTACTTCCCACCCTATTCCCCTATAAACCCACAACCCGCTCCTTAAAAATAACACAATTAATACAATTATCTATTAATGAATTAATATTAATTAATAACCAATTAATAATTAATTAATAATAAATTAATTATAAATACTAATAAATATTAATAATTACTTTATTATAATTAAATAACTTCCCAACCTATTCCCCTATAAACCCACAACCCGCTCCTAAAAAACCCACAATATATATAATTAGCTATGAATTAATTAATATTAATTAATAACCAATTATTAATTAATTAATAATAAATTAAATATAAATACTAATAAATAAATATTAATAATTACTTTTTTATAATTAAATTACTTCCCACTCTATTCCCCTATAAACCCACAACCCGCTCCTAAAAAATAACACAATTTATATAATTATCTATTAATGAATTAATATTAACTATTAACCAATTAATAATCAATTAATAATAAATTAATTATAAATAATAATAAATAAAAATTAATAATTACTTTTTTATAATTAAATTACTTCCCACCCTATTCCCCTATAAACCCACAACCCGCTACAGAACTAAAATACGCAAAAATTAATTTACATAAAAGTATTTACTGCTAAAAATGTAACACAAAAAAAACTACACTTATACCAAAAAATTACATCACATACTTTTAACACACATACTAAAATACAGAACACTAATATAAACATCGATATTATTAACAACGATATTTTTACAAACGATATTACTGTCTTCGATATTAAAAAAAACGATATTTCTTACCTTACTGTCGATATTCTGTACCACGATATTCTTGCAGTCGATATTCTTGACCTACGATATTTAAAACTCGATATTATGGTAGGTCGAAATTAAAAACTCGATATTCTGTTTGTGCACCATTTCTACAATAGTAATGTCAAATCCAACTTTTTTCTAAAAAGGATTTAATATTACCATTTCAAAAATATAAAACATGATTTGACTACTCCTTTCTAACCAGGAATTACAGCCTAAAAGTGTTTTAAGGAATTCCCAATGCTAGCCTATGAGAGAATTAGGCCCCACAGTAGTGAAAAATTAATGCAGCTGTTTTTCACTACTAGGACATGTAAAACTTAAAAGTGCATGTCCTGCATTTTACTTACACAGCACCCTGTCCATAGGACTACCAAGGGCCTACCTTAGGGGTGACCTATGTGTAATAAAAGGGGAGTTTAAGGCTTGGCAAGTGGTTTAAAATGCCAAGTCAAAGTGGCAGAAAACTGCACACACAGGCACTGCAATGTCAGGACTAAGACAGGTTTGAAGGGCTACTTGTGTGGGTGGAACAACCAGTGCTGCAGGCCCACTAGTAACATTTAGTTTACATGCCCTAGGTATATGGTGTTCCAGTTCATAATGGACTTACAGGGAAACTAAATATGCCAATCAGGTATACACCAATGTCACTATGTTTTAGGGGAGAAGCAATTGCACTTTAGCAATGGTTAGCAGTGGTAAAGTGCTTGGAGTTCTAAGGCCAACAAAAAGATGCAGCAAAAAGTGTAGGTAAGCAAACAAAAAGTTGGGGTAAGCCCACCCTAAGAATGACAGGTCTAACATGTGTCCCCCGAGCTGAAATTGGGGAGAACTACCAAACCTTTAGGGAGTTCTCATCACTAAGGCGGAAAAACCTGGACAGAGCGCCAGCATTGGCGTGGTCTACTCCTGGTCTGTGTTCCACCCTCAAGTCCTTACCCTGTAGGGAAATGGACCACCTCAACAATTTTGGATTCTCACTCCTCATTTGCATGAGCCACAAGAGAAACCTGTGGTCAGTCTGAATCAGGAAGTGAGTGCCAAACAGGTATGGCCTCAATTTATTCAGTGCACAGACCACAGCAAAAGCTTTTATAACACCCACCTCTGTTCCCTGGGGAGCAACCTCCTGGAGATGAAGGCTACAGGTTGGTCCGGTCCCTTCTTATTTAGCTGTGATAACATTGCCCCTATCCCATGTTCTGGGGCATCTGCTTGAACAATACACTCATTGGAGAAGTCAGGGGCCTTGAGCACAGGGGCTGTGCACATGGCATGCTTCAGGGTGTCAAATGCAGTTTGGCATGCCTATGTCCAAATCACATTTCTGGGCTGCTTCTAAGAAGTCAGCTCTGTCAAGGGGGCAACAATGGTGTCATATCGCTTGACAAACCTCCTGTAGTACCCAGTGAGGCCCAAGAATGCTGCGACCTCTGTCTGGGATTTGGGGGGTTCCCAGGCCATGATAGTCCCTATCTTGGCCTGGAGAGGCTGCCTATTGCAGAGTCTGAAGCACTTCCTGAAGGTGAAAAAGATGGTCCTTCCAATTGCTACTGAAGACAGTTATGTCATCCATATATGCAGCTGGGAAAACCTCCATACCACAAGTACCTGGTTCATCAATCTCTAGAAGGTGGCAGGGGCATTTTTGAGTCCAAAGAACCACATCCTAAACTGGTAGGGACCCTCTGGAGTGGAGAAGGCTGACTTCTCCTTGGCATCTTCTGTAAGGGTGATCAGCCAGTACCCTGATGTTAGATTAAAAATACTTAAATACTGGGCAGCCCTTAACCTGTAAATGAGCTTATCTGCCCGGGGGATGGGATGAGCATCAGTCTTTGTCACTGCATGTAGCCCTCTAAAAACCACACAGAACCTGAACTCAAGTGTGGTGCCCGCTGGGACAGCTTTTGGTACCAGAATCACAGGACTGGACCAGGGGCTACTGGTGGGTTCTATCACCCCCATCCTAACATCTTAGATTCTTCACTCTTGATGCTGGCCCTCACCTTAACCCACAACCTGCAAGTTTTATTACTGGGTGGGGGGAGGTGGGTGCAGGGTCAATGATAATTATTAAGTGTGGCAGAAATGGGCACTTGCACTTTATCCTTTTTGTCTCCTCTGCAAAAATAGTTTTCCCTGTGAATAACATTCTTATTTACCCACACCATTTAGGCTTTCTTTTTTACAGTAATTTCACAAGCCATTTGGTATGTAGAATCCATTAATAATCTTTAGGAATACCAATATAGATATGACTTTGATGGGTGTTTGCAGCATTTTTAGTGGCCACCACTTCCTCTCCGCTACTTATATGCCTGCTCCTTTTCAAAATCCCAAACTTGCAAAAGTGGAAAATTACCCAAAGATTGCAGATTTATGGCTGTTGTGTTATTTCAACTCATAGTTGCTTATTTCCACATGCAATTTCCACTTTTGTGTGCAATTATCTTTGCGAATTTAGCACTGCTCTGTTACTTCAGCATTTTGATAATGTGCATGTAATATGTAATTTATAGAAGCTGTCAGCACAAGTATCTGTGGTGTCTCTTATTGACGGGCCGTGGGCACCACAAAAACTAGGTCAGATCAACCACCCACTAGCATGAACAGTGGATTTGGGAAGTTCACCAGTGTTGTGGCAGTGCACAAGTCTTTCCTTCAAAATAGCTGGAGGTCAATTAACTTAAAACACCCCAAAAAAACAAAAAACAACACAACTATTGAGAAATCAAGTTGGAAAAGAACACCTCAAAGGTATTACCTGAAGTACTGAAACATCAAGATATGTCCAGTTGACCTCAAATTGAAGGATTACAAATATGGTAAATGATGCTTAATCAGTTTGACGAGCGAAAGAAAAGATATGTGGTGAAGTACCACTGTTATAACAATGCACAATAATGGCCAGGACAGACTGTTCAGTAGGGGTATGCCACTGTGCTTTTCTTTTGTGAACAATTCTCGCAAATACTAAGGGCCATATTTATGGCAAAGTGGCGCAGTGCAGTGCAACAAGTCACCTTGCTGCGCTACATCACTGGGAAAGGGTAGGAATGTGCCGTATTTAAGGCATACGGTTCATTTTAATCCTTCCCCCTGCACAATGGGATGCCTAGCGCCAACGCAGGCACCCTTGCACCATGGTGCAAGACTGCCTGAATTGCATGCAGGATTGTTTTTGTGCAGGACGGGGCACCTTCCTGCACAAAAATAATCCTTAGAGGCATATTCCTCTTTCTATGTGTGCTGCAGAAGGCAGAAGAGGAAGGCAGAAGAGGAAGTAACAAGGAGAAATAAAGATATTTCTTCTCATTACGCCTCTCCTGGGGAGACGTATCTTTTTGTCGAATTCCCATATTTACCAAGGTATACCAGGATTGGTAAATCTCGAAACGCGTCAAAAACCATGGGAGTTGTGTGGGTACACCCACACAATGCACATGGAACGCCTCCCCTGCGCATAGTAATGCAACACAGCGATTTGTGCTGCATTGCATTACTCCAGATTTTTAAAAAGTAGCTTTGCGTGGCTTCATAAATATGAATTAAGGTGTGTGTCGATCTTCCACCACGTTGTGTGGTGCAAGAGCGACGCAAACCGGGTCATAAATATGGCCCTAAGTTTACTCCTTGTTTGTCAAAGTTTTCTGCACATGGGTTTCCACCTTACAATAGACATATTTACATCCATTTTAGGTTGTTGTTTACAAATATTGCCAACACCCATCAGGTTTCAGAGTTGGGATCAAAGTGGTGTTTTGGTTACCTCACGAGAAAATGGCACATCCTTTTTCAGCACTAAATGAACTCATGATAAAATATTGCCAGCTTGATAGAAAAAACTACACAAATGAATAGACATATGTAAAGTGGGAAACTCCGCGAAATGGGGGTAGCCAATATTCCTAAACTATATGTGTCTATGCTCAGCCCAGCTCTTAGGGTCATTTTCGTCAAGTGATTATATTAATTTCTTTGCAAATATATCTTTTACTCAAAACTGAGCGGTGCTAGAAGTGTATCCTTTACTCTAAACTGAGCTGTACTAGGAAGTTATCTTTTACTCAAAAGTGAGCGGTGCTAAATGTGATATTAACAATCTCCTCATTCGTGATTCAGGGAACTTGGACAAAAAAGAGACATACGAATTTTTTCTCCTGCGGTGCCAAATGCTTTCTCCCATCTCAAGAAACTACCACTCTGATCTTGGAACAAAAAGATGAGTTACGGTAAAGGGAGGGGTTACCAATGCTAATATGGCAGAGACATATTGGAAGCATGCACAGCTGTGTTCTCGCCAACCCTAGGTCAGGAAGAAAGGAAGGTGACAGAATTCAGAGTTGAGGACGATTTGGATAGAAAGAGCTCTGAATCAAAAAGGGTGTACGTTATTTAGCTTACCAAACGAATAATTTGAGAGGCCTGTGGCGGGCAGAGTCCTAGCAAGTGTGCAATGGGCCACATTGGAAGGATTAACAAGCATCTGCAATGCAATAGGTCTTGCATTTACGCGAGTTTGTGCTGTTGCCATTGTAAATGACAATGCCTTTTATTTATGTTTTGGTTTTTATAACGTAAATAAAAGGCATTGTCATTTACAATGCCAAAAGCTTGAACGCTTCCAAATGCGAGACCTATTGCCTTCCAAATGCTTGAAGGCATCGCTGAGTTGCCCCCTTCTGTCTCCCATGGCCCCTGAAGAGCTCACCGTTTGCTATGGGTCAAATAAACAAGCCGGTGGTCACAACTGCGCATGAGAGATCCTCCTGCCCTCCTGCAGTAAGAGAAACTCATTAAAGAAAATAGTGCTTACAGACTAAAGAAGGCATACCGTGTAACAACCGAAGAAAAAGGGCCAGTCCTCATGGGAAGTTACAAAGACGACAAGGCGATTCTAAGGAGGGACTAGCAAGCCTAATAATGAACCAGAAGCCAGCATTTACAAAGGACAATGACACAAGCCAATGGCAAATATGGGCGGAGAGTGGGCGGGGCTTCAAGTACATACTCCAATACAGCATGGATCGTAGCGCATGCGCTGCACAGGCTCGACCTAAAAAGGGCTCCCCTTTCCCTTGGTTGGGCAGTATAATACAGTTATAATTAGGGTTCAAAGGGCTCCCCATACCAACAGGGGCTGGCGTCACTTCACCTGCTGCCCCATTGGTAGTTACACCACTAGCACTAAGGAAAAGCCTTACTGTGACTAGAGAACCACTGATGAAATGTATGATTTCACAACATTCAATCAGGAGAAGGCTACACACATCTCGTTTAGCCATCTCAAATCCTTTCACAAAGAGCGACATTGCGGTTCCCTCACTAGGATAAACAAAAAAGAAAAAACAATAGCATTTGAAGAGGCCGATGGTCATACGAAGCAATGCTATTGAAACTGCTGGCTACTAAAATGTTTATTGGCTGCCAAACAGATCATTATCTGCAAATGGAAATCCAAAATGAAATTAAACATTGAGTACTGGATTAAAATGTTGGCACACATGACATCTGCGGAACCCATTTGCAATACGCTTAGAACAAAGGGATTTGTTTGAAATCTGGAAGACATGAACAGACGTAAAGGACACACATATGATTATATATGTTGATATTCAGGGACTATAAAGGGATAGCATTTCTCTGATATAAAGGATGCTGTCTATTTATGAATTTCATTTCTGACCCCTCTTAACGTTCAACATTTCCATCGCCATGCACAATAGCGGTTGGTATTAAAAGCGCATATGAATTAGTTGTGTTTTTTAAATTGTTAGATTTATTACTTGAATACCACATACTGATTTTAAATATAAGAAGGTTTGCTCACTAATGTTCGTGTGTTGTGACACTCTTTCACTTTTGTTCTATCTATCTATCTGTCTGTCTGTCTATCTATATTTTATATATATGCCTAAAAACAAAAGAAATGTTTATATTGAGTGAAATATGAAAGTATATGTACGTGGCTGTGCGTGTATGTGGCTGTGTGTGTTTGTGTGTGGACATGTTTAACACACAATGTGGGATAAAACCAGTGTACACATTGTTGCTCAACCCTGACAAAGTCAAACACCATTTCTTTCAGGTCCATCACGTTTCAGGGGCCGGACAGCAGTATGTCTTTAGGTACTTTCAAGCGAGTGTGTCAAAAAACTAAAAGCACAGCTATATTTGTTTTGATTCTCTGTGTTACCTACCCCAGTATCAATGCTCACATGGAGTTAGAAATGTAAATAGTATATACAGGCCTCAATTAGGTTCATTAGCTGATCCTGGTAGATGTAGGTGTCATGGTGTGTGTGTGTGTGTGTGTGGCTTTCTGCATTTGCATTCATGAAAAAATGACTGCGTGCAGGAGAAAATGAAACAGTACATTTTTACATCACTTTCAGCCGGCAGACATTAGGGATGACCAACGCAGAACCAGGAGGGCCGCATCCATGCCAGGCTTTCAATATAATCAAATGCTATATTAGTGAGTTGAATTTAGGTACAGTGGCCCTGATTCACAAACCATTGTTCGGATGTAAACATACATTTATAGCCAAAAATGCCTTCATTTCCGCTTTTCTGGCATAAATATGCACGTTATGAAATGGGAACGCCTTCTCTGCATTTTCTCCATGCCTTTCTTACAAACGCCCCTGGATCTGAAATTAATAATAAGGGTGCCTGCTCTTACCAATCTCACTGTAAGAGCTGCATAAAGGCCTAACCTTGTCATGCAATAAAATCATTTCCTTGAAATTAAAGAAAAATATGATCATTGGCTGGTCATTCCTGCTGGCTCTTCTCTTTAGTAGCGAAGGGTGAAGTTCTTTTTCCTTTAACTCACAGAGCACAGTTCTCAAGAGAGCTGCATGTGATATGCCCGCATGGAAAGGATGGCTGTCAGCTTGACATTTTTAACTTTTCTAGTGCTTTTCATCATCAAATCCTCATTTTTACTGCCTGATCATTAATCAAAGGATCTCACGAGCTTTCCTTTGTGACTGTCCACTGTCCAGTTTCTGTAAGTCAGTGCAGCACCTATCGGACACATTCGGTGTCAAAGTCCCCGGAAGGCATTTCTGCCTCCTATGAGAGAAAGGTACATGGTCAGAGTAGGCCAAGAAAAACTGAAAAATCACGCAAGTTACATGTAGCCAATAACCAGGATTTACACAAGATTACACATGCGTAATATAAAATTATGCACCGCTTAACTTCAGCCAACAAAATAGACCATCACAGTCTGACCATGATTCATTACATAGTAGTGATTTGTGTTATTTCATTGTTTATTTGTGGTAAAGGAATATGTCGAGTCTATTGGCTATTCCAAAAGACATATGGACTTCCTTCTGCGTTCCCGTTCATACGTTCCCTTCTGTTCCCATCCTGCCAATCTCGGATGACGCTTTTGTTTTTGTTCCACGGTTCACACACGTTATTAACAGCCCATATTTCGATTTACTGAAGTTATCATTCTGCCGTGGCCTGAACAGCAGTTTTCCAAATCAGCTATGGGTGTTTTCACACCTACAATCCTACTTAACAAACCTGCCATCTGCTCCAGAGCATCCTACAGATTCCACTATTCGCAATTTAGCAATTTCTGAACCCAGACATACTCTCAAACATATGTGAGGCTCTGGGCAGATTCCAGAAACAAGCATTGGAAAGCAATCCTGACTTATTGACTACACATGTGGGCTAGAGGTATTTCAATGTGTGTTTTCTAAATACCTTTATTTTGTGCTAGTGGCAACGAGAAAAATCACGAAGAAGACGTAGTAACCTGATTTTAATATCAAATACCATTTAGATGATTTAGTCATCAGTGACCTGTAATCATACCATATGAATCTACAGTATTATTGCACTGATTTTGATTTTTAGTGCCAAATGGCCGAATTCTCCAATGTGTTGCCAGACTCTTGTGTTAGATTCAGATGTATTTTTAAATATTTTGTCAATTAATGAACAATACTGGGCCATGCTCATCCCTGCTATTATTTGCGTATCCTGATGATGACTTTGTTTATAGCACGCAATGCTGACATATTTACCATGCATGCTTGACTAATATATGTTTTTAATAAACAACGTAATTCCTCACCCAGGGAAAGACAAAAACTGATTTTGTCCCATTTGTTCATTTTTACCCATATGAAGATAGTCCAACATAGAATGTACTCTGAAAAGATGTCTGTGGAAAATTGTCTCCAATTGCCTCCATTTCTTTCTGTAATTCCTACACCTCATTTTCAACCAATGCCTACTGCGTTGGAAATTGCTGTTGACCAAGTTGTCATATAGGTTTGTGCTTACTTGACAAAGGTTAAAGAAAGAATATCCATTTGACTGCGGGGTCTAATGTTGTTTGTCAATTTCAGTTCATCTTTTTTATTTTACATGTAGAATCAGCTTGTTAACCTCCGCGAGATTTATAAAGTACAAATGTAAATAGTCATATGCGGCAACTGCATGACAAACCCTTAATGGTCAATTTCCCTTTTACAACAGGGTCGGGACAAAGGTTGGGCGGGTGAGCATTCTAGCTGCCGACCAGAAAAGCTAAAATGCAGCTGGATTACAAATAGTAATCCCACTTCATATGAATGGGTAGGAAAATCGATGACATATTTCAATTTGATGTCAACCAGACTATCTTCTCACATTTCTCCGGAGAAACAGCATTAAGTAATGACAGTGGGATGCCCAACAACAATACCAGTGCCTCTTTAGCCCCCTCCCCACAGTTTGCAGAGTCCAACTCACAGCCTGGTGGGCCTAAAAGGCATTGAACTTTGCTCCTTGCCCAGACAACTGAAAAGTAAACCAAAAACATTCTGGATTTTCCATTGAAAAATATCCATTATGAGATGAATAAGGCCGATTCTCCATTCAGTGAAAAAGTGAATTGGACCCCACTTGTATGGAGAACACTCCCCCACATTGAGGCTCTCCCCACCTATTAACCTGTTGGTGATCATGGTGTTGGCTCTGACCTGTAGAGAATTGCTGCCTGCAGGCTTAACATTGATTGACCACTGGTCATCCTGTAATTGTGGCACCTTCTGCCCACTGAGTTCTCTAATAAGGCTCAACATCTGTGCATCTCACTCATGCCCGTGAACTCTTATCCTGCCAATCAAAATATAACAACATTTTAGCCCTGGGTGCAAAGCCCAAGGATTGGTAACAAAATCAACTTTCATGCTTTCTAAAATATAATAGACTAATCCAATTTCACTCTAAAAAAAAGTATTATATCTTTTATCTTCTCCATTGCCTATTATAGAACGTCGACTAACCACCCCATGTATCTAATTTGAGAATGCAGGTTGGTCATTTTAATACACCAGGGCTGATGTGTCCATACACGTCCTATGATATATCAAGTGAGTGAAGGTAAATCAGCTTTCAGTGTTTATTGCATCAGATTTTGAATAGCAATAATTAAATGCAAAGCCTATTTTAATGTGATTTTAAACAGCCATGTTGCGTAATTAACCAACCTCGTAGCCAATCCTTGCACACATACCTTAATGTATGTAATGTATGCCTGGGTAAATAATGCAATTTTTCTCCTTCATCTCTCTTTCTGTTGAATGCCTTGACTGATCCACATAAGGGGAAAGTCTCTGATATTGTTTATTATTAGGAAAGGTATAGTAGATCAACATACTTTTATCTTCCCCATGAAAATATTCTGAATATATTCCACTTCACTGTGAGCCAAAGGTATACTTTCTCATCCTTGTGTTCAGAGAAAACGGGATTGTATTTAGAATGTTCATCTCTATATTTAGTACCCACACAGATCATTAAGTTATGCAACTGTTTCCCTCTTCTTGAATTAAAAGCATCAAAATATGTCTGTGGATAGTGGGTATACTCTCAAACCACTAGGAATGTGCTAAAGTATGTTGCAGAAATTTGGCATATTGGACATAGGAAGCAAGCTGAACTTTGATCTTTTCTGAAACTTCCTAAGGAAAAAAAACCATTGATTCTCAGTGATATATTATATATGAAAGACTGAATACAATATTAGTTCAGTGTAAAAGAACGCATTCTCCAGGATTTGATACACTTTGTTGGACTAACTGATAATAAAACTCAGTGAAGGTACACACATTCAAGGTACTAGAGATCTCTTTGTCAGACTCTTTCATTACAGCTACAAGACCACATTAGCATTCTTTATTTTTCAGTGCAGTGGCACTGTCTGCCCTCGTTTTGAATTCCAACTATGCCCCATGGTAAAAGCTTTCAAAAATGTACAATAGTTCCTAAATATAATTTGAATAAGTAAAATATTAATAGTGAAGTGTTTTTGAAAGGACACAGGTTAAAAGTTGTTTTCTTTAGCACCATTAGGAAAGAAGGAAGAGCAACTGTGGTAGAAATATAAGTCAAATGTCAAATATTAAAGACAGTAGAATTCCCATGGACAATTTCCGTAAAGGATAAAAGAAATCCAGAGGGATGCCACATCCTTATGTTTATGCACAAAGCGGGTTGCTAGATGTGAGAACACAAAATGAAAACATTCTATAGTCTGGTTTCTGATTTTAAATAAAAAATTAAGACGAGAGAGAGCTAAGCATCGGTTCAGTACAGAACCCCCCCGCCCCCAAGAGTAATTGAAAGTTCTGGGCTTAAATGAGTTTATAGAGGGAAGGAGACCTTTTTTATGTAGTTTGTATTTTAATTGCATTTGGAAATAGATGGAGGGGGCTTGGGGGTGGAAATAAACATCTATAGAGAGGTGCTAGAGGTAGGAAACGTTAGTGAGATGGTGAGCATACATGTAGTGAAATTAAAAGTATAATAGGTCGAGTAGAGGTCATTCTCAATGTGAAACTATTTTTGAAATATATGAAAGATAGGGCGGCATTTTGTAGAAAGATATGGGAAAAGGATTGATGTAGCTGTCAGCTGCTCTCATTCAAGTCATGGTGGTGACAAATTGTATATTTTTAGTTGCTAATATATTCTTCTGGTGTGTAATGAGACACTATATAAATACATATATTGAAGTAAAAAGCAAAAGTTGGAAGCTATACAATTTTTGACTTGCCATAAGGCACTTGTGTGTCATAAATCTGGACCAAGTTCTCACTTGTAAGGATAAAAATGCTATGGGAATTTCAATAAGCATAACCTATCTAACCTACGTTTCAAGGAACATCATCCAAGCTATATCCATCTTATTGCAATACAAGTCTTCTATGTATGATTTGGAATAGAAAAAACAATGCAGTTTACTATTGAAATTCCTATTCATCGTTTTGAGAACTTTGCTAAAATAGAGAGTGTTGGAAGATGTTTTAAAAGTAGGTGTAGGTAGGTACCTACCACTAGTAATAAGGCCACAACCACAATATAAGGCCCAGCCAAGGTCTCAATAAATTATTCCCTGGCTCAATACTTGGTAGCTGGCTGTGAGCAGGCAGTTTTAACTTAAGAGACAGTTGTGAAGCATTTGAAAAAAACAATACATTAAATAAGTAAGATACTATGCACAATAAAAATCCAACACCAATTTATAAACATAGGAAATATTTCTATGATTAAAATGTCAGCAAAATGACAAAAATCCAATGTAGGGAACAAGAGATATGAATTTTAAATGAATAACACTTTCTACTGCCTAAGCGCCAAAAGTGTAACTTTGGGACATCTGGTCACGCTTGACCGGGACAAATTCAAAGTTGGAGCGCGGGTCGGATACAGGGAGCAGATGGGCCCAGTCAAGTTTATACCTTCTGACTTAGTCACTTTTTTGGAGCTTTTTCTCTTGACGTCGAGCGAGGCTCCTTGTCAGGCCGGCTTTGGGTTCAACTACGGCGGCTTGGTCCAGCGGGAGGCCTTGGTGAACTCCTGGAAGTCTCGTCAACAACAAAAAGCTCCGGAGCTTCAGCGGGATAAACCTGGATTTCAGGCCGGCTCGCTGTTCGACATCAGCCAGCTTGACTCTCAACGACGGGTCGGTCAACTTATGGAGCTTTTTGGTCAAAATGTTCCAAATGAACTCAAACTTCTGGAGATGCCTCCAGAAGGTCCTTTTGGGTCCCAAAGAGTCCACAACATGAATTCAAGGCTCCAGAACCTCTGAGTTGCCCTTGGGACATTGGGACTAAAGTTCCCACAATTCACCTGGCCAAATCGTTTGAAGTCCAACTGAAAGTGGTCAGCTGTTCTTTCTTGCTGGAGATGATGCAGGTGGAGCTCCTTTAACTTGTTGCTTTCAGGGAGTCCACTCCTTAAGCTTTCAGAGCAAGGCAAAAACCTTCTTTTGCTGTAGTTCCAAGTGTGCAGCAGGTGCAGTCATTCAGAGTGCAGTCCTCTTGCTGCAAGCCAAGGTTACAGCAGAGCAGTCCTTCTTCTTCTTGTTTCTTCAGTCAGGGTTCTGAGTTGCAGGGCAGCTCTCCCATAAAAATCCAGGCAGGGGGGAAGTCCTGACCAGTGGGGTGCAGGGTGCCACCCTCAGGTATGACAACTTCCTCCAAAATGTGGCATATTTTGTCCCATAAAGCACTATTCTTTACTCCTCGTCCTGCCCCCACTAATTCAATTACTGGGACTCCCATCTGGCTGGGCGTGCAGGAAGTGGGGGTGGGTCTGTGTCCTGTCCTAAGTGTGTTTCCCTCTTTGAAGACCAGTTTGGCTTCCGAGCCGCCTTCCTGCCTTTTGCACTGCCACTGCAGATCTCCTCCCACAAGATGGCTCTTTGTTTCCTTTCAGACCACTTCACACCTCATCAGAGAAGCTTGACTCATCATGTCAAAGGCTGGAAAATCAGGAGAGGCAACACTAGAGCTGGATTTAGGCATGTCAGAAAAGCAAGTTCTATAACTTCTTTTCTGTCATAGTTATAACAAATCTAACCTTGGCAAGTTGTTGGATTTATTCGAACTATTATTTAGACACTTAGGAGTAACTTTTAGCCCACTTCTGTCAATAGGTAGACTTTTATTAAAGTTTAATAAAGGCTTCCCATGTTAGCCTATGGAGCTAATGTACTACAATGGGAAAAAACTAAATCTTTCCCTCACCAGGGCATATAAAACATATTTTATTATGTCCCTGCTTATAGTTCCAAGGCACCCTACCCCTGGGGCACCTACAGGAGACTTTAGGGGTGACATATGTAAAAATAAGGTAGTTGAAGACTTTGGATTTACCTTTCATTTCAAAGTTGAGTTTGCATATAATTTTATTGTAAAAGCAGCCTGTTAAGCAGGACTGCTTTAAATGACAGCAGGCAACACAGCAGTGTGCACTTGAGTGTATTAAATCTACTAGACCTCTAAACCTACATGCCCTACCACATACTAGAGGCTTATAGTTAGTTTGTCATACCAATTGTAATTACACCGAATTACCATATACCATTAAAACAGAGCTCTGACCCTGGTTCTGGTTAGCAGAGCCCAGGGTGCAAACAGTGTCAGTAACAATCAGTATCAGTCAAAAATGGGGGTGATCAGGGCAAAAAGGACAACTTTCTCACAGAGAGTATAGCCCATTAGGCAAATGTTTCATGCGATATATAGTAACAAAAAACAAAATGGCAAGTGACTGTTATTTGCAATACTCACCGATGAAGAAAACTACAAGTTAGGAGATGCTAAAGAGGTGGAATAATAACAAATAAAAAACAATCACCATCTCATCTCAGTCCTCATGGTAAAACCATCAAATTCTCCACTGAAGTTACTGAACATATGAATTATTTATTTGGAAAGAAAACAGCTAATGGGCTTTTCCTTACTTGGACACGCTCCTAATGTTTGAATGCCAATCACAAAACATGAACCTTGAGGCTGAGTGGTCTGATGCTTGACTGAAACAGATGAATGTAGGGTATTAGATAGGTAATAATGACAATTTCTGAGAAAAGCATCAGTTGCCCTGGTTGAGCAATCTGTTGTTACTGCAGTAAGGGCAGACTAATAACTAGAAGGTAGGGTTGAACAACACAGACATCAAGTAGTAAAGGCAGTCAGGAAAACAAAGAAGTATTCATCAATCAATTAGAAAGTTAATATTCCCTCAAGGACATTGTGTCTACAGGACACTTTTCATTATCTAATTCAGAGGTGGTCTTTCTTATTTTCAGTGGGAAGTCAGTCAATCCTATTGACATGGATCTTGACATAGTGGACTAGAAACCCCCAAACTGAAAGCCCAGTGAACTGGTGGAGGCCCGCTGGAAAGTCAGTTTCTAAATGTTCATAAATATTTCCATTAACAGTTTCTCTTCTGCTGTCAGTTTTTGAAACTCTGAGTAGAAGGATGGCTAAAGAGTGGAGTAATCTAAGTTACCTATATGCCATTTGCAGGCCGCAAAACTGGGCTAGCTTGCTTGCTATGGTTATCAACCTAAGCAGCATTGTGTGAACTTCTTATTTTGAGTTATGTCTCACCAGAAATTGCAAATCATTTGTGGGGCTCACAATGGATTCTGCTCCTCCTCGGAAAATACCAGATTGCCAAGCAGTAGCCATCTGTAGTTTGTTCATCAAAACTAGTGGCTACTCATTTCTGTCTGCCAGTGATGTGCCAAAAGACACACTGGGACACTCACAACAGTGCGGTGGCAACACTCTCTATGTTCAACTTCTATATAAAGCAGCATCCTCCAACCACTTTGACAGAAGATACAGAACCTTTAAGTGACTGGGGTTTTCTGCATCAAAACCAATGTATTTAATGAAGAAGCTCAGTTCAGCTCAGTTAGTCTTTATTTCGATATTTTTTCAATCATAAAAGACACAATAACACATAAAAAATCATTTTAAATAAAATTCTTCAAGGACAGGTATTAAGTTAAAAGAATTTTTGTTAAAAATATGAGAATAAATATGTTAGAAATGTTAAATAAGTTCAAAAATAGCATTTGATCATAATACACAATTATTCAGGCAATTAGTGGCCGGAGTTAGCTACAGCCTACTGATTTTGCCTTCGAATGTCCCACATCCAGCTTAAAAACTTCGCCATTGCTACCACTATGTCTTCGCGAGTATCTGTTTTCAGGATACGGAGTGCTGTTTTGCATGATCTTGTACCAAGATTGGAACAGATCGGCTTAAGCCATTTGTATCTTGGGTGCTTATATGCAGGACATGCAAACAGTATGTGCAAAATGGACTCGTCTATCAGCGGGCACGAGGAACACTTGATATCAGTTGCATTCCGCCATTTGGATGTAAACATTTTTATGGGGAGGGACCCAACTCTGAATTGATGATACAATTTTCTGACACATGGTCTGGTAATGAAATCCCAATAAGCTTCAAACCTAGTTTCGAGCTTATGCTCCAAGAAACTACCTGTCAGCGAGATGTTATTCGCCAGTGACATAGACTTAAGGGTGGCCATGTTCCAGTAGATTGCCTTGTAGTCATTTTTTGATGGAAAATAATTTCCTACTGGATCCTCCCATGAAGAAGCACATTCTGACATTGATGAATATACATGCAAGTGAACATACTAAGGACTGGCCACTTGTACAGTTCTCAGTGTCTGCATTTAGTCATATACTTCCAAGCAGACTCCCCAAACGTGTTATTTGCTTTTTTACTTTTGTGAGGGGATCACAAAAGCCCTTTTCTCTTTTACCCATGTTATTGATAACTAAAATAAACATTTCTTGATGTCTCTGATGACTTCCTGAAGCATTTTGTGTGAGATGTACCCTTCTTTAATATCATTTAGCGAGCAATGAAAGTGACTGCTGAGGTGCAATGCCTCGTTATTTTCAGCAGCTGGTGTGAATGAGCATGCAGGAGCCCTGACTATGTGATGAACTAATAAATATACCACAGTCTGTTTGTTGAAGGTATACTGTATTTCATGCGGCATAGTTAATAATAAAATATACTATGTTCCTTCTAATCATAATACAGCATACAGTACAGTATGTTATGTAACAAAGCAATGTCCTTTTACCTTCCCTCTCTAATCATTAAGAAAGTGTACACATCTCCACTTCTATATGTCAGAATTTATGAGAATGCAAGCAGCAATGCACTATTATTTAGCACAATTGTGCAAGAGCCTGTCACTCTCCACTTCCAAGCACCATGGAAAGGGATGAAGTCATATTGACGATTTATTGTCTCTTGCAAGTGACCCTCTTAAGAAGCCCACCTCCATCTGAAATGTGACATTGCCATCTGGATAAGTGTTTTCTCCTGTAATGGCTTCAGTATTAATATTCTCACAGAAGATCTGAGGGTTCGGAGGGTAAGATGCCTTCAGAGCATAAGGGTAGCCATACAGACTGTGGGGACAATTCTTCCAAGTTATACGCAGAATATCATGAGAATTGCGCAGGCCAAAATGCACAAAATACGGTAAGATACACATATACTGGTTTCAATTACCTTACTCCAGTGGAAGGGAACAAAAAGGTAGAAATGAGAAATATGTGTGGGTTTATCCTACTGTTAAGTTGTATAGGTGACAGCAATTTAATGTAAATATTAATAAGAACAGGGAGGGTGGTAAAGGAGTTTCAGTACTTCAGCCTGATTATAGAGAAGAAAGTCAATCAAGATTTCCTCTTGGAAGTAAAATGTGGCACAGTCAGGGCCCATACATGAGCACTGGTTTTCTACAATAATAAGTATGGGGGATACATTTTATGCTCCATTTTTAGACCATACATGGGAAATATAGCATCTCTAACCCTTTTGGTGCACATATATGTGTGCCCTATAGCAACAAGTGCAATTGAGATACCTGGATTCAGGCCATGTTTTTGCAAAGAATACTTGACATAAGGTACTCAAATATAGGGGATTTCATCTGCTTACAGATGAGCAGGTGCGCTCCTTGTAGACTCCCAGTTGCAGAGTTCCTCTGCTGGTTGTTCTTTATGGCAAGAGCTGAGCCTGATACTTGTGAGCTGTCATAGCTAATGAAAGGGTGTCTCAGCATTTTGAGAACCTACACTGTATGTAGCCTTCTGACTACAGTGCATCAACCTCATGCAGGAAAGACAGTACACTGTATTTCAATGACAAAATGTTGAGTTTTAGAACGTTGCTTAGAGATACACTTCATTAGTTCTCGTTTGAGGCACATGAATTGACAGTTTGCAAAGATTGTGCCACTCAATGTGCAGCAGGTTTATAGGGACCAATCCATGCTATATCCACGGGTAATATTCTTCTAGGTTATTGGTCACTGGACTGGTATTCCTCATGGAGCGCATTGTTGTAAGTTTTGCAATTGAGAGACTATTGAAAGCATTATTCATATTTTCCTGCATTGTCTCCTGTTTAGTAGGTAAGTTTACATTGTTAGACCGCCATTTAACTAAAAGCAAGATGGATCATTATTAGGACATTATTTGCCCAATATTTATATTTTGATGAATTTAACTGATGCTGAAGAACTTAGTTCTAATTATTTCTTGTTGATTTTAAAACAATTGTAAAGCTGGTTTAATAATATCACATTTTGCAAATTGTTTCTATATTCTAAATAACAAATTATGTAATCAATTGTAAATATTGAATGTGCACATGGTTTTAGGTAATTGCTAGTCATAGAAATTCACAGCCCTATTGCAGAACTATGGCATTTGTGAAGAACTGGCCATTGTTCTCCAGAGAACCTTACACAAAGGAGCACACAGCTCCACAGAATCAGTAAGGTCTCATGCACCTTGTGTTATTGTATACTTTATGAAAAGTTCTAGGGCAAGCAACAATTTGCTTGACATAGGTGAGGACTTATGCTTGATACCAAACTGCTCTGCCTATAGGCCTATTCCACATTTTTCACACAATGTTCAAACATTATTTATTATTGATCATTCTCACAGACTCCTCACAAATAATCAAACGCTCAGCAACAATTAAAAAAACCTCAAGATGCTTGAGCCAGCTATGAAGGCATCAAACCTAAGAGAAAAACAAACAACAGGTTGCATTAAAAGTAAACCAGCTAATGATTCATAAAAAATCAGATGGATGTTTTGCTTCTAATGATAAAATAACATGCCATATGTGAGACCTAAATGATGTGAACACTTAAATATATAGAACAAGGTCACAGAGCACTTAGAACCTCTGGAAGAGCCTTGCAATGACTCCAAGTGATGCACACGCCGGCCCTCTATAAATTGCTATGGATCTGGCTCAGAGCCGTTCATACCCCATCAGTGTGGAATGACAAGGGTCTTCTGACAGCAGCAAGCCCCTGCTGTCCATCAAGACTGCAATGTACGGATATTGGGAAAGGCTTGAAATACATTTCTTTCTCAATTACTGGGTATGAAAGAAGTATGCATGGCTGTGGTGATGCCCCCAAAAGGCTCTGCAGTGCACATAGGATAGTATTAAGACTCTTCTATAAATTTTGCTTTCTCCTAAGTTAGTCCTCATTCTTGTCTCAGTGCTTACAACTGAAGCGTTAAGCTGAGCCTGCCTGTGTGCAAGTTGATTTTTTAAATAGGGAGATGCACACGGATGCAATAAGCATAATTCCTCGCCAATGAAGTTAATGACCAAAAGCACAATCCCTTTGTGTGTGCTCATTGTAATCTGCACACAAGAAAGTGCCCTGAATGTATTCCTCATGCAGGTTTGAGGGCATGTGCAAATCAAAATAAACTTTCATTAATGAGCACATGTTCTTTGTCCCACATGCACATAACTAAAGTCTTCATATAACACTCCCATTCCATTCATCTGTTAGAAAATATGTACTGAAAACTAACACTTGGATGAGTTTATCACACAGCAACTCGCCTTAAGGGCAGTCAGTGTGAGCAATTTTCCTTCTTTCAACTTCATGGAGTCTAACAACAATGGTGGGTTTTTAAAGTTGTGTGTAAACCCGCAAGATATAGTTTTTGCAGAACAATCCCACAAAGCCTGTCTTAGCAGGAGAATTATTTTTCTTTAGTACATTTTTTTGGTAAATTCACCAACTTCAAAACTTCAAAAAGGTGGGCTATATTAAACTTTGGAAAACTCAGCAGATACAAAAATAATACAGAGGACTACTGGATTTAACATCATTTTAAACACATCTCATGATAAATACACATTACTTTTCCGGATTTTCTTTGTTGAGTATGTGCTGGTTTTAAATTTGTGGTAGACTGAGAGGGAAGATGACCTGGAGACAAATCAGGCAATACTATTTCACTGATATGTTGTGGTGCATTCACTTAAATAATGCAGCATTTGGACCTTTCACAGAGGCAAACAAGATCACAGGGTTCGTTTGCACAATTGTTTTCGAATTCATTGCTTAACCAATAAATCTGGATACTGCAAAGCATAACAAACTACACAAAAATAGATCAATAAAACGTTTTTTTACAAAACAAAGAAGTAGAGACCCGGTTAATGCCTTCTATTGCATTTATATTTAGCAAGTATGAAAATTTAACAAAAAAGATACAGAGAAAATATTAATTCGCATGTTTAAAATAGTACTCAGGAGAAAAAAGAAAAATGTGTATATTTAACAGATGCAGTTTAAATATTAATCAATGTTATCTTGCAGAAAAGAGAAAAACAACTTAATTGATACAATACTTTCAGCCTCCCAGGATACCATCATTTGAATCAAATGTGTCATAAATGTTGACCCCCTTTTATTCTGTACATTCATCTTTCTGTGTTTTTCCCGGTTCTTAGCATGTGGTCTATACTGTGTTCACATAATAGTGATTTTGCAAACACTGCTTTGTAGCAAGAAATACTACTGAAGAAGAGCATTTATTTCACATGGCATTATGAATCTATTTCCGAAGCTCTTTACGTTTCAAAACATTGTACTCTGATAGAGATGCCAACTTTCACGACCCCTCACAATCATGACTCCTAAGTTAAAGTGACTGCTGTTTTAATAGAAAAAATATGTAAACATGAATTAACAGCAGCTGTGAAATAAAACATGAAAATAATGTCATTCTTTACACTCAGTATGGAAATACGTGTATATTGTAATTCCTGGTTTCTTACCTAATGAGAAAAAAACAGAAGAGCTCTTTTTCCTAAATATCAGGAACAACATTAGAAGCATTAAAACCATTTGGGAGATTCTCACCTCTTTAATGTCAGGATAAATCAGTCAACCGGTGAAAGTTAATCCATTAAGGTCTGCAGAATGCGAGGAGCTAAAGTGCACCCCAAATTCAACATCCGTCATAACTTTTTCTAGGTCGGAACTATTGTTGAAATATGCACAGTATAAATCAAATGATGGTATGTGTGGTTAATAGAGCAAATTTATTCTTGTGTGGAGGTGCAAGATTTCATTGATTCTGCCAATTTTGCCTATTTGAACATTGTCTCTGAGTTTTTATAGGCAGAGTTTCAAGATTTTTTAACTTTTCACATTATAAAATACAATAACATTTTACAGTTTACGCTCACACCAGAAGCAACCTCTCCTGATTGAATGTAAGTCCCATTTCAGCTTCTTGAATGCTAGTTGAAACACTGTCCTGCCACTGCTGTTCATACAAGAACACAATGCTATCTCTTTTTATCCTAGTATGATATTGTTTCATGGTTCTTATAGGTGCCTGATTATTTTGTTTTAAATAGATATTGAAGGTCTTTGATTTGCAATATATAGAGCCCATCTAATGGAGCACAAAGGGTTTTGAAGAGCCTACATTTGATCATTTATTTACTTGTTTATTTCCTAATAAGTTTTGTTTTGTTAAAAACCCAACTGAATGATATCAAGCATACTTCACAGTGCTGATACAGAAAGGCACAAACTACATGGGCAGATCTGATAGCACAGCCGCGGCCCGAGCAGGCAAGAGCGGTGGCGCCAGGTGGGGGGGGGGGGGGATTTCGGCGGTCGGTGCTGAGGGAAATATATAATTTTCCCTCGTCAATGTCCATCGAAATCCCTCCCCACCCGGCCCCACTGCCCCACCACTCTTACCTGCACAGGCCACGGCTGCGATAGTAGGAGAGTTATTGTACAGTCAGTTGGAGAGATCTGACAATCAACAATGTTCAGTGCTGCAGAGATCTGCCATTTCGGCATTCTTCTATCTCTCCCCGGGAGATTAGGGTATTTCCTAATACATTTGTTTCAGTATCCCTTCAGAACTTCCAAAATGATATATAGTTTCTCCTACGAGTCACACACAATTACTTATTTCAACGATCTCTTCATATGAAATAAAACAAAAATAAATAATTTGCTTAATTTTTTTAAATCGTTGCATATTTAGAGCTTTATATCAGGCTGTCTTATTAGATTTGGCATCCTTGGCATGGTTTCCCCTAACTTTTTGCCTCTACCTGCTGCATTTTCTTTTATGGTATACTGGATTTTGTTTTGCTGGCTTAGATGCTTTGGGCCCTTTACTACTGCTGATCAGTTTCCGTTGGAACTGACCCTTTTTGCAGAGTTATCCTCAAACTTTTTGCCTTCCTCCTGTATTTTTTCTGACCTGTTTTTGTTGGTTTTATGACTCTGGGCACATTACCACTGCTAATCAGTGCTAAAGTGCTTGTGCTCTCTCTTGTAAACTTGGTAAGACTGGTCTACACCTGTTTGGAACATTTAATTTACCTGTAAGTACCTTGTACAGTGACATTTCATATACCCAGGGCCTGTAAATTAAAAGCTACTAGTGGGCCTGCAGAGCTGCTTGCGCCGCCCACCGAAGTAGCCATTCAAACCTGTCTCAGGCCTCTGCCGGTGCAGGGCCTGCATGCGCTGTTTACTGCTGGGGTGACATGGCACTTACTGTTTGCCAAGCCTAAAACTCCCCTTTTACTACATATAGGTCACCCTAAGGTAGGCCCTAGGTAGTCCTATGGGCAGGGTGCTGTGTAGGTAAAAGGTAGGACATGTGCCTTAGCTGTGTGGCATGTCATGTTGTGACAAAGAGCTTATTTGGTTTCTCACTGCTGTGAGGTTGCCCTCTCATAGGTTTCAATCAATCAATCAAGCATTTGTATAGCGCGCTACTCACCCGGAGGGTCTCAAGGCGCTAGGGGGAGGGGGGTCCGCTACTGTTCAAACAGCCAGGTCTTGAGTTGCTTCCTGAAGGAGAGGTGGTCTTGGGTCAGGCGGAGGTGGATGGGTAGGGAGTTCCACGTCTTGGCAGCCAGGTAGGAGAAGGATCTTCCTCCCGTTGTGGCTCTTCGGATGCGGGGGACGGCGGCGAGGGCGTGGTTGGTCGATCGTAGCTGGTGGGTGGGAGTGTAGAAGGTCAGACGGTCGTTGAGGTATCTGGGGCCTTGGTTGTGGAGAGCTTTGTGTGCGTGGGTGAGGAGTCGGAACGTGATTCTCTTGCTGACGGGGAGCCAGTGCAGGTCTCTCAGGTGTCCGGCGATGTGGCTGTGTCGGGGGATGTCCAGGATGAGTCGAGCTGAGGCGTTCTGGATGCGTTGGAGTCTTTTCTGAAGTTTGGCTGTGGTTCCGGCGTAGAGGAGTTGCCGTAGTCCAGTCGGCTGGTGACGAGGGCCTGGGTGACCGTCTTCCTGGTTTCGGTGGGGATCCACCGGAAGATCTTCCGCAGCATGCGTAGGATGTTGAAGCAAGACGAGGAGACGGCGTTGACTTGTCTGGTCATTGAGAGGGAGGAGTCCAGGATGAAGCCCAGGTTGCGTGCGTGGTCCGTTGGTTTGGGTGCGTTGCCCAGGGCAGGGGGCCACCAGGAGTCGTCCCAGGCGGAGGGTGATGATCCTAGGATGAGGACTTCCGTCTTATCTGAGTTCAGTTTCAGGCGGCTGTTCCTCATCCACTCGGCTACGTCCTTCATCCCTTCATGTAGGTTGGTTTTGGCGGTTGTGGGGTCGTTGGTGAGGGAGAGGATCCGCTGGGTGTCGTCGGCGTAGGAGATGATGTTGAGGTTGTGTTGGCGTGCGATGGCTGCGAGGGGCTCATGTAGACGTTGAAGAGGGTGGGGCTGAGTGATGATCCTTGTGGTACGCCGCAGATGACTTCGGTGGCCTTGGAACTGAACGGGGGGAGGCGGACTCTCTGGGTTCTTCCGGCGAGGAAGGAGATGATCCACTCCAGTGCCTTCTCTTGGATTCTGACGCACTAGGGTGCGGTGGCAGACTGTGTCGAACGCTGTGGAGAGGTCCAGGAGGATGAGGGCCGCTGTTTCCCCGTTGTCGAGCAGGGCTCGGATGTCGTCGGTGGCTGCGATGAGGGCGGTCTCGGTGCTGTGGTTGGCCCGGAAGCCGGACTGTGAGTGGTCGAGGGATCCATTCGTCTCGATGAAGGCGGCCAGTTGTCTGTTGGCGGTCTTCTCGATGACTTTGGCAGGAAAAGGAAGGAGCGAGATGGGGCGGTAGTTTTTGAGGTCGGTGGGGTCCGCTGACGGTTTCTTCAGTAGGGCGCAGAGTTCGGCGTGCTTCCAGCTCTCTGGGAAGGTGGCGGTGTCGAAGGAGGTGTTGATGATGTCCCGGAGGTGGGGTGCGATGACGGCGTCGGCCTTGTTGAAGATGTGGTGAGGGCAGGGGTCGGTTGGTGATCCGGAGTGGATGGAGTTCATCGTCCGGATAGTGTCTTCGGTGTTGATCGGGGTCCAGGCTCGGAGGGTGGAGGTGGGGGACGTTGGAACGGTTGTAGGGTACGTCGGCTGTGTGCTGAAACTGTTGTGTATGTCTGCGATCTTGCTGTGGAAGAACGAGGCGAGCGAGTTGCAGAGGTCTTGCGAGGAGGTGATGTCGTTGTTTCCGGCGCTGGGGTTCGAGAGCTCTTTGACGATGATGAAGAGTTCCTTGCTGTTGTGGGCGTTGTTGTCCAGTCTTGTTTGCATTGAGAATTCCCTGACATATGTTTCAGTGGTAATTACTGATATGAAAGGGGTAGTGTGGCCATGTTTGGAATAGTAGTAATAAATCCTGCTTATTGGTGAAAGTGGATTTGTTATTACTATTTTAGAAATGCCCCTTTTAGAAGTAGGCATTTCTGTGTGCTCATGACTCTTTGTGCTTTGCCTGGTTGTGTATTCACCGTCTGGTTTAGACTGACGGGAGAAGGTAATGTGCATTTACAGTAGACAGTCACAAGGGGGGTTGAGGTATGTCCTTCCTTTCCTGGATGACTCAGCGCTGGGCTGAACAGACCTTGGCTGCATTTAGATTGGTTGGAGGAGTTTCCCTTGCACCTGAATATGCCTGGTCTGCAATTAGAGTGGTGGGAGGAGTTGCACCTGCACCTGACTAAGGCTGTGCCTGACTTTCATAATCCTGTCTCCGCCCCCCTGGAGTGTGTCTGGAGCCAGGGCTTGGGACTCAATGGGGGTGTTGTGCACTTCTGAATGTTGTTTGAAGTGCCCCCAGAGCAAAGACTTTTGAACTCTAAGTACAGAGGCTGTGACCCCATGATTATAGACACTGCGTGGGACTTGTAACCAGACACTGCTGGCTCTACATGCTGCACCAGAAGTTTGCTGTGCTGCCAGGGAACTGCCAATTTGATTTTGCCTTGTTGTGCTGACCTATTGGAAGGACTGCGTCTTTGCACCAAGGACCCTGTGTGCTGGCCTGCTGCATGCGTTCATGAAACCTACGTGCCGCCCAGTGCTCTCACAGGAGCTCAGCGCGAGGTGACCACTGTGGACTGATCCTGACAGTGTTTCCCTATAGCTGGTGCTTCATTTCATTGCCTTTAAAAGGAAGCCTGCAAGAGTACGTTATGGATTTCTTCTTCACAAAGCATGTATGGAGTGCTTTACTGTTCACTCCAAGCTGAGGAAGGGCTAAAATAAAAAGCAAACACAATAAGCGTGTTGTGAGCGCTTTATTGCCTGCGAGTTCTTTGTGCTTTACTAAAGAATTGCCGGGGGCTTTATTCCCTGGAAAGCCCAGTGTATTTGTTTGTGCATTGCTAAGACCAGTGCACTGCCGTGGGCCCGAGTTCTGGGCTGAGCCCCTCCCGCTTTGTGGGAGCCCGAGAGGTCACTAGATTCGAGAGCAGTTGCTCATCAGCAGAGCGAGTGCAGTAGGCATGCCAGAGGTTGCCTAGAACCCAGCCGAAGCATCCAACCTGGGAGAAGTAGCCGAAAGAAAGACCTAGGCCCACCGCAGTCCCGCCCCCAAGCAAGACGCTGCACTGAGTGCCCCAGCAGCCCTTCAGTGAGAGCTGACGGCCGAAGAGGGTGAGGACGCTCTCGAGGGTGAAGAGAGCTGCCACCTCACACCTGCCCTGGGTCAGTGCACGGCCAGCAAACGGAGGAGGAAACCCGTGCTGCCCTCACCCCGTGTAGCCTGAGAGGCCGCACCCCAAGAATCCTGACCAGGATGCAAGTGAGTGTCCTTCCCTTATCTGGGATTAAGAAACCATTCATCACTGCGCTGCCTGAGCGCTGGCAGCGGAGCTTCCAGTCACTGAGGTAAAGCATGGCAATCACCACTTCCCCCCAATGCTCACTTTCGCGTGTGCACCTGGACAGTGTGTGCGTTTCTGACTAGCACTGCTGTGCTGGTCCAAAGGGGAAAGAACCTTCTTTTTGCTGTTCCACCTTCCAGCATTTTACGCCTATGTAATCTGGGGCCCTTGCCTGCTCTGCAGGAATGGGGGGAACATTTCCTTGTGGCAGGAGCGGTCTGGGAAGACTGTACAGGGGAAGTTTCCTGATGGAAACCGAGTTTTCCAGCAAGTTTGTTCTGTAAATGTTTTTACTGCGATACTTCTGACACTGGCCTAGGTGGCCAGCTAATGTGATCTACCCATAATAACCAAGTGATTCAATGTGCTTTATATATGATATACAGTGATAGTGGTCTAATGGGCTTTGCCTATCCTACCAAGTGATTTATGCTCTGCAGATCCTTATGACAATTGCCTAGTTGGCAGAGTGATTGATGAACTATGTGTCGTATATGCATTTTTAGGGCAAGTGCCTAGTGGCACAGTGATGCATATAACTGTGGTCTATGTGTTTTTATAATACAAAGGATATTTTTATATACCCTTGTGTGGAGTCTCTTTTTGTTGTGGGCCTAGTGTGTCACTGGTGTGTGTGTGGGGCGTGCAAATGCTTTACACATTGCCTCTGGGATAAGCACGACTGCTCTGCCAAGCTACCAAGGGGGTGAACAGGGGTTATCTTGTGTGTGTAACTCCTTTACCCTGACTAGAGTGGTGGGTTCTGCCTGGCTTAGGTGCATACCCTAGCCAACCAGAAACCCCATTTCTAACACTGTTGTAGACAACAAAGTGAGTATTATGCTTATTGCTATTCAATCTGTCGCACATCGACACAAGAATGCATAAGCAGCTCAGAACTGTACTCTTCTGTCTGTTTTACATATCAAAGAGATAGTGAATATTTTTGCACTCATGCATCTTTTAGGTAAAAAGTCTTTGTAATACTGTATAATGTTTTTTCCATTAAAATCAGCACCTCTGTTGTTTCATAATTTGCTGATAGATTTTTTTTGTGAAGCCAGAGATTAGAACATACATACAATTCACAGGATTCTTGCACATACTACCTGACTCACAGGTGGGTTTGAACCTGGCCATTTACACAAATCAAAATTCCAGGGCACATATCGAATAAAGCACCATGTTTTTGAGTTCTTTCTGTTTGCTAGGGGCAGCTTTTGAGAAGTAACATTGCTATTTCCTAAAATAGTATGAAGCTATTTTTAAAAAAGATGTCTTTTTGAGAAAAGATTTATACTGACACAAATTTAGAATTTTGTTTATTTTAAAACTGATTAAGTTCATAGTTTCTAGGTGTATGATTTATGATTTACAAGTTGACATATAGCACCATGGTTTGTCTTAAAATGAACTACAATCAGGGCCACATGTACAACAGGTTTTAGCGGAGAATCGGGCCGTTTGCGACCGCTAAGAGCCTGTTGCAAAGTACTAACCCTATTTTGCGAGTCGGTAACATAAGGGGCATGTCAAGGGCGTCGCTTCCTAATAGCGAGTCCCAAGGGGATGCACAAATGTTTTGTGATCAGAATATGGTCGCAAAACATTCGTAGTTTACTGGCTACTTCAGGTAGATGGTAACCGAATAGCAAACGGGAAGGGTTCCCCAGGGGACCCTTTCCCCTTTGTAAATGCATGCAAAAACGTTTTTTAAGAGCAAGCAGTGGTCCCACGAACCACTGCATACTCTTAAAAAATGAACCTAAAGCGTTTCATTTTTCTTTTTGAAACGCATTCTATTTTCCATTAAGGAAAATGGGCTGCATTTAAAAAAAAAAGTTGCTTTATTTAAAAGCATACACAGACATGCTCATTGCTATCCCCAGCAGGTCACCATCCCTCTGTTTTTAGCAGCTCCCAACGGGTCGCAACCTGCGACCTACCTCATGAATATTGATGAGGTAGGTCCATTGCGACCCCATTAGGAATCACTAAATGTGTCCGAGACACATTAGTACATTGCATTTTGCGACTTCCTAAGTGTGAGACACCAAAAATCGCAATTAGGGACTCGTCAAAATTGATCGGTCTTACATCTGGCCCAATGACTCTTAAGAATTTTTTAACAATATTCGATAAATATTCTGTCCAAACCTTTTTTCCAATCAAATATGTCAGAAAAGATTTAGAATGTCTAAATCTAGAACCTTTTTGAATCCCTCCAGCAAGACATTTCAATATAGTGCAGTGTTCCCAGATTCTGATGCTTTAAGTGCAGATAAGAATTATTTTCTCTAATTATGACTACTAACTCTGACTCTATAGTTATTATTCTATTGAATTAAACTATGAAAAAACACCAGTTATTATGCTTTACTGGCTTCTACCAGATGTTTGTTCTAGTTCAACGAATGGGCGAGCAACTGGCTGTTGTCTCTTCTCCATCCTCTCTATTTTCCTTTGCAGTACACTGTCTATTTTCCTTATGATTTATTGAATATGTGGTTGTTTGTTAGAGTAGACAAGTGTTTTATTTATGTTGTCTTGTTCTCTGTGATCTTTGATAGAACACAGCAAGTGTGCTAAATTTAGAAAAGTAGAAAGATGTTATTTTTATGTGAATGTACTTCTGATTCCTATTGCGTATGCTTGTAAGAGAAGCCATATTGCACTAAATAAAAACAATCTGTCAGATGCTGATGTGCATCATCAATCAGTGTCTAGACCTTGTGCCAAATGTGGCTGATAAAACCTTTTGCACTATAATGTAGTGCTAAACTCTAATCCTTTTTGCATTGCATGTTTTGCATCAAAGACGTTTTTTGGGGGCAAAGGCTTACTAGGCCTAAAGTACACAAATTTGTATAATGCAGGGCAGTATTGCATTGGCCAGTGAAAAAAGTACTTCCACTGAAAAATGAATGAGAAATATTTGAACAAACCAATGTACCAGTTCCAAAACTTAAATGATGAATAAATGCAAATGAGAATTTTACACTGGTTATCACTAGAAATGCCAGTGCAGGTTTTCTAGCAATGGCGCAAATGCATGAAACCCAGGTCCCACATTAGAAGTAGAGCACACTTTCACAGTCTGCAACACTTTAAACAGCGAAAGTGCACCCTATTATGGTGAATGCACTGCCCCTAGGGCAACCACAAGCTCACACTGCCCTGGGGGCAGCCATTCAAGTGAAATATGGAGCAGTTGCTTAAAAGTTGCCCGATGCGTCTCTGTGCAGACAGCGACTTGCCTGCACTTGGAAGAGGGATTAGAGATTCATTTTTTAGCAGATGCAGTGAATGACAGCACCCACCCAGAGGAATGTCTGGTGGGTTCTTGGGAGTCCTTTTCAACCCCCCGAAGAGGGCTACCTTCCGGAGGTGCACTGACATTGCACCACCTTTTTTTGGTGCACTGTGAGTGTGCCTCCTAATGACCTGTTTGCACCTGCATTTATAATTCAGAGCAGGCGCAGAGGCAAAGAGATTCTCTGCAATGAGGGAATGCTCTCTCATTATAGTGCCGGTGCTACACGTGCACCAGGACTATCACTATTATAGAAGGAGCAGCACAAGCATTCTGTAATACTATTGTGCCCTGGGGCGCACAAAGCAAGCAGACAGACATGCCTGTTGCGCCCCCTGGACACAATGAAAAATACGATCACTTGAGCGAAACAAAACTAAACTGAAAGCAGCCAATTTGCTCTGGTTTGAGATAAAATTGCAAAGGTCCTGCCAGTCTAAAACATAAAAAGACTCAATCCTAAAATCCATCAACTCTGATGCAGTTTCTCTTCCCTTGTCTGCAACATGACTAAACTGAAACAATTGAAAATTTTTAATTTCACAAAGCAAACACATTTTTGGAAGTGATTCTTGTGTCCCTAAAAAAAGTACATTCAAATAGGAAATCTGTTGACGTATTCTCCTCCACACATCTCTCAGCCCTTTTTGTTTTTAAAAAAAATCTATAATATTTAAAAGTACAGACGTGCTTCCCTAGAAATTTCTTGCTTAAATACAAATTTGTGCAGCCCTACCTTTTGGTTTGCCAGTCTGCCACCCAAATTTGTAAAAAATACAAGTGTGTTGTTAGTAAATGACCTGAGTTACCTTCCCCATCAGCATTGCCAGTTTGTTTCTTCTGGGGACTGCATCCGCATAAAGCAGCCAAAATCTCCAGGTGAAACTCCATGGAAGAATGAGAAATTCCAGGTGGAATTCTCACAGTAAGCCCTCATTCCTCAGGGGAATCTTAGAGTACTACTACAGTCTCTAGTAATTCAACAACCCCAGAGTTACCTGATATTGATAACTCTGGGGAATATGAGAATACTTCGGATAGTTTTGGAGAAGTCAGAATGAGGCTCAGACTGGAAATCACATTAGTCTATAGTTTGGATGCCTGAGTTTGACAGAAGACCTCTTTTGACTGATTTTGCTCTGGAAATATCAACACTTTGGTAACCTGTTTCTTAAAAGGACAAAGATTGCAAAATGCTTGTTAATGTGCTATTAGTGTGCTGATAACAGGTAATCTTGTGATGCTCAGAAAATCTTGCATTATCTGTAAACAAGGGAAACAACCTTTACATCGCGGTCATTAGACCGCGATACCTTTACAATGCGGTCGTTACAACGACCACATTGTTAGAACACGATGCCATTACTACGCAAGTCATTACATCGACTTGCAGTAGATGGCGCTCTAACATAAGGAATAGTATAATTTACTATTCCAACACCTTCCCTACTGTTGCGTAGGCTGGAGTTGGAATAGTAAATTATACTATTCCTAATGTTAGAGCGCCATCTACTGGAAGTCGATGTAATGACTTGCGTTGTAATGGCATCCCGTTCTAACAACGCGGTCGTTGTAACGTCCGCGTTGTTAAGGAACGCGATGTGATTGCATGCGTTGTAGCATGCTATATTCGTAAACAATCATGCCACATAGGCTTATGCTCTACAGAACAGCGAATGATTTTGTGCAAAATTAGCAATTGACAAACACAAAGAAATAGGGAGCAATATAGCAGAAAGAAATTATATTTTAATAATCCTGAGCTAATACATTTCACACAGTTTGTGTCTCTGTATTTACAGTTATCAAGTCACAAACCATTCTTGAATCACAAAAAAATACGAACTAGGTACTGATGACATACAACCATCAGAAACGCTTATAACAATGCAGGGAGAGAAAATGTATATTTAAGTGGACAGAAGAAACTCGTCATGGAAATGATATGAAAGAGGGTCCCACATACTATCGGTGATGATCTATAAAGACCCTGACAAGCATTTAAGAAAATCAGCTTTATGGTTTTCAGTGAGAGCACTATGAATACAAAATGTTTGAAGATTCATAGGAGAGAAAATGATTTTGGTTTCACCTGCCACAACATAAATTGGACCATAAGGTGCTAGTACAATATATAACCTTCTATGAAAAAAAGATCACCAGAACTACATTGAAGACATGATGGCATTCGGTTAAAATAATGCATAAAAATATCTTGAGACAAAAATATTGTGCCAAAATATTGTTATGTCAAGGATATTTTGCGACAGGATATAGAAGGTAAGAATATTTTTTATTAATATCATTTTTACAAATAGTTGTATATAATATTTGATACATTTTAATTATTTTAGTATTATAAGTTATTAGTATTGTAATAATATGTAATGATATTTATTAATATTTTTGTATAATTGTTTTAGTACATTTTACATTAAATGCATTTTTTATGTAGTTAAAAATTGTAACAATGGCTGGAAAAGGGCACTTTTGACAAAATTCCACTTGGGAACCATCAGATGCTGTTTATGCTTCCCTACTTCAATTTGACCCCAAGTCTATTTTATTGTGTCCCTACAATGAATCTTCACCTCAAACTTTGGAGCATTTTTTATTTTTCTGCAAGGTTTATACAACCCCCAGACATAACTTTCTAGTCCCAATTCTTAAAAACCAGAGCTTCCACCATCACAAGCCAGCCTTCTATTTTCTCCACATGTTACCAGCATATGATGTATGTCATTCAGTTGGTGCTTTCTTAAAAAGTGCCTTGCACTGACGAAAGTAGATCAACATCTGATCATGCACTTTTCCACTGGGCACATTTACTGTCTTGAAGTTTTATTCTTTATTATTGGCTGCCCTTTCAACAGTGCGGCTACAGCATGGCAGCGTGTTAGATCTTTAAGGGGAAAACAACATGGAGGGGCTATGTTTTTAACTTATATCTCATTTTATCCTTTTATCTATAAATGTTTTTAGTGAATCATTACAAATCTGTATTACGATTTAATGAATCATCATGTTTGTTCTTTTATGATTATATTTTATAATTGAATAAACAAATCAATCAATCAATCAATTGTTAATTTAGTGGTGATTAGGGAGGGAAGATTTTAATGTGTAAATATTATTTTCTATTGTGCAATTATTTTCTATTTAATTTGTTTATTTACTTGATAATTAATTATGTAAGAATAATTGTTAGTTTGTTTGTGTTTATTTTTAATTAATTGTTAATTGATATATTATTATATCTATTGCTTAATTGTTTTAATTTGTATTGATTAATTGTAATATTTTTATTATGTTGTTTAATTTTAATGTAATATTAACAATTTATAATTTTTATATTACTTAATTTCTTATTAATTTTAATTGTCATTTTTCAGTTTTTAAAGTAGTATAGCGGGAGTGTTTTAACTGAAAGTAATTTTACTTTCTTTAAAAATAATTTTTATTTCATTTGGAAGATGTAATTTGTCTTTATAACAATTTTGTTTATTTGTTGTATATTTAATTCCATGTGATTATTATTTTAAGGATATTTTATATTTTTATCTTTTTGCCTATATTTAAATATTTTGGGAAGAGTAAATCTGACCCCACCAAAGTCCAACACTTTACATACTATTGCTCAGATTGGATTTGGAATATTAAATATGACTCCTCCAAAGTTCAACGCTTTCCCTACTTTTGCCTATGTTGGAGTGGAAATCCTAAATTTAACCCCTTCGAAGTCCAACACGTACTCTACAGTTGTTCCAATTCGAGTGGGAATAGTAAATTTAACCCCTCCAAAGTTCAGCACTTTTCCTGGGTTAGCTTACTTTGGAATTGAAATAGTACATTTTATCGCTCTGAAATCCATCATTTTCTCTACTGTTGCTGAGATTGGAAAGGGAATAATAAATTTGACACCTCCAAAGTCCAGCAATCTGCTTACTGTTGCTATGACTGGAGTGGGAATAGAACATTTGACATCGCCAAAGACCAACATTTAAACTCTACTGCTAAGATTGGAGTGGTAATAAAAAATATGACCCCTCCAAAGTCCAGCTGTTTTCCTACTTTTGCTAAAAATTGTGTGGTATTAGTAAATCTGACCCCTTCAAAATCCTCCAATTTCCCTACTGTTGCCATGTTTAAAGTGTGAATAGTCAATTTTACCCCACCAAAATTCAACACTTTTCCTTCTGTTGCTAAGAGCAGAATGGGAGTTGTAAATCTGACTTCTCCAAAGGTCAGTAGTTTCCCTACTGTTGCTAAAATTGGAGTGGGCATACTAAGTCAGACCCCTCCAAAATCCAACACTAAGGTTTGAGTGGGAATAATGTATTGTACCCTCCTAATGTATTTTTCTATCTGAATTTTAATATGAGTTCTTACAATGTTTAATATATATTTTTATTTTTATGTTAAAAGTTGGTTCACTGTAAATATTTGTATTATATTTATAGCAATATATTCTTTATTAATGTACTTTTTTGTTTTAATGCTATTCTATTTTTAAATATTTTAATACCTAGTGTTTGTAATTATAATTATTATTTGTTTCAATATTTGTTTATAATAATATTTTTAATGGCTATGTACATTTTTTGTAATTGTTTTAATATATATATATATATATATATATATATATATATATATATATATATATATATATATATATATATTAGGAAAGGAAATGAGTAAATTTAATACATGTTTTAAAGTTAATGGTGTCTATAAGAGTTTAAATTCGATATACATACATACAGTCTGACAATATAGTGGTCTTCTGTAATTTTGTTGTCAATATTATTGACTTTACATGCAAGGTATGTAAAGTAAATACTTGTGTTCTCAATTTTTTGGGGCAATATTTTTGTCACCAATATTTTTGTGCTCTGTATGCTGTCAAAAAAAACCACGAGGCATACGAGGATGTCCCAGTCACATAATCTCTCTCATCTAGAAATCAAGTTGCCCTGAAAGCTGTTCAAGAAATTTTATTGCTAAACACATCAACTCTGTATTTTAAGGACCATCACAGATACAGATGCTGCGTGCAACCTAGTCCACAAACCTTACAGTGAAATCATATAATGTGCTCATATTACCATATCATGAGCCACCATGACAAACATCAATATTGTCTGTAGTCATCTTTACATAACACACCAAAAATGTACGATATCATTACACACATATTAATATACACAGGTATTGTCTATGTCTATGCAATATGAAAAACTAAGGGTCACTCTCCAAATACATTAGTGTGATTCTTGTTCATCATTCAGGGACTTGTAAAACATGTTATTTGATGCAATTATATTGTGGAAGGTTGAGTACAAATGAAAAACATATTTAATAGTGGCTACATAAAAACACATATTTACAAATCAAAAAGATGAGGATATTGCTGACACGTCCCTAAGACCAGAGTGACCCAGTCCAGTACAGAAATCACCCCAAACGCGCAATCAATAAGCCTAGGCACTGTAGTACCACCCCTTGAAAATGAAGAGGCACCACCATCAAACCTGGAGTATGCACCATACTACCAATCAGAAAGAGATGCCTATTTCAATGTGAAAAGTGAGGTCACAACCTTTACCCCAGCTCCAACTAAAAAAAACATAATCATGGATATATCCTACAGGTCTTTACAGCAAAGTTCAACTATTTGATAGTTGGTGTTCTTGAAATGTTCTCCACCAATTGCAGTTCCTTTTTGGGTATTACTTGAGTTACGGATGAGAGCAGAACAGATTGTGTGCCCCACCAAAATCTTCCAAAATTTTGTGAGAATTGGTAATCGCAAAGAAACCTCCTTGACCTGTGCTCATTTTGCAGGTATGCCAGGTATAAGTAGTTAGTAATGCAGCATTAGGTGATAGGGGCGAGACTCAACAATTTGGTACATGTCACTTTCTATCACCACTGTGGAGCAGAAGCACACTGAGGCTAGGTGTTGTAATAAGCGCAATACTTTATATTTGTTGGTAGTCTGTGCACTGAATCATGTTCCATGACGATCAGGGATATAAGATGTCCCTTGTGAGTCTTTAGCTTGGAACCTCTACTCATGGCTCTGCTTCAATAGCAATTAATCAATCAATCAATCATTATATTTGTAAAGCGCGCTACTTACCCGTGAGGGTTTCAAGGCGCTGAGGGGAGGGGGGAGCTGCTACTGTCCGAATAGCCAGGTCTTGAGGAGTCTCCTGAAGGTCAGTAGGTCCTGTGTCTGCCGTAGGTGGAGGGGGAGGGTGTTCCATGTCTTGGCGGCGAGGTGGGAAAGGATCTGCCGCCGGTGGTTGCTCTTCGGATGCGGGGGACGGTGGCGAGGGCGTGGTTGGCGGAGCGGAGCTGGCAGGTGTGGGTGTAGAAGTTGAGGCGGCAGTTGAGGTACGCTGGTCCGGTGTTGTGGAGTGCTTTGTGTGCGTGGGTGAGGAGCTTGAAGGTTATCCTCTTGTTGACGGGGAGCCAGTGCAGGTCTTTCAGGCGGGGTGTGATGTGGCTGCGGCGCGGGATGTCGAGGATCAGACGTGCTGAAGAGTTCTGGATGCGTTGGAGCCATTTGAGGAGTTTCGCCGAGGCTCCGGCGTAGAGGGCGTTTCCGTAATCCAGTCTGCTGCTGACGAGAGCCTGGGTGACCGTTCTTCTGGTTTTGGTGGGGATCCACTTGTAGATCCTGCAAAGCATACGGAGGGTGTTGAAGCAGGAGGAGGAGACGGCATTGACCTGCTTCGTCATGGAGAGGGTGGAATCGAGGATGACCCCTAGGTTGCGTGCGTGGTCGGTGGGTGTGGGGGCCGTTCCTAGCGAGGAGGGCCACCAGGAGTCGTCCCAAGCCGAGGGGTGGACCCGAGGATGAGGACCTCCGTTTTGTCTGAGTTCAGCTTCAGCCGGCTGTTTCTCATCCAGTCGGCGACGGCCGTCATTCCCTCATGGAGGTTGGTTTTGGCTGTGTGAGGGTCTCTGGTGAGGGAGAGGATCAGCTGGGTGTCGTCGGCGTAGGAGATGATGTTGAGGTTGTGCAGTCAAGCGATGCGGGCGAGCGGGGCCATGTAGACGTTGAACAGCGTGGGGCTGAGGGATGAGCCCTGGGGTACGCCGCAGATGATCTCGGTGGCTTTGGAGCGGAAGGGAGGAAGGCGGACGCTCTGTGTTCTACCGGAGAGGAAGGAGGTGGTCCAGTCCAGGGTCTTCTCTTGAATCCCTGCGTCGTGGAGGCGTGCGCGTAGGGTGTGGTGGCAGACCGTGTCAAAGGCGGCCGACAGGTCCAGGAGGATGAGGGCCGCGGTTTCACCGTTGTCTAGCATGGTTCTGATGTCGTCGGTGGCGGCTAGGAGGGCTGTCTCGGTGCTGTGGTTGCGGCGAAATCCGGACTGGGACGAGTCCAGAATGCTGTTTTCCTGGAGGAACCTGGTTAGTTGTATGTTGACGGCCTTCTCGATGACCTTCGCCGGGAACGGGAGCAGGGAGATGGGTCAGAAGTTTTTGAGGTCCTTGGGGTCAGCCGTGGGTTTCTTCAGTAGGGCGTTGATCTCGGCGTGCTTCCAGTCCTCTGGGAAGGTCGCTGTCTCGAGGGAGCTGTTGATGGCCTTCCGGAGGTGGGGTGCGATGACGGTGCTGGCCATGTTGAAGATGTGGTGTGGGCATGGATCTGTCGGGGATCCGGAGTGTACGGAGTTCCTGATCTTGATGGTGTCGTTGTTGTCTATGTTGGTCCAGGAGGTCAGGCGGTTGGTGCGAGTGGTGGTCGTGGGTGTTTCGGTGGTTGCCGGGGCGGTCGCGGTGTTGAAGCTGTCATGGATGTCCGTGATCTTGCGGTGGAAGAAGGTGGCGAGTGAGTCGCACAGTTCTTGCAAGGGTGGGATGTCGTTGGCGCTGGAGTTGGGGTTGGAGAGTTCTTTCACGATGTTGAAGAGCTCTTTGCTGTTGTGTGCGTTGTTGTCTAGGCGGTCTTTGAAGGAGGCTCTCTTGGCGGATCTGATGAGGTGGTGGTGGTTGCGGGTGGCGTCCTTGTGAGCTGCGTAGCTTTCCGGGGTTCGTTCACGGGTCCAGTTCTTCTCTAACTTACGGCAGGTTTTCTTGGATGCCTGGAGGTCTTGGGAGAACCAGCTCGCTTTCTTCCTGGTGTGGCTGGTGGAGGGTTTCTTGATTGGGGCAAGGGCGTTGGCGCAGTTTTCGATCCATTGTCTGAGGTTGTGGGCTGCGGCATCCAGGTCGGTCGGGTCTGCGGGTGGGCTTTGGGCGAGGGTGGTGGTTAGCTGGTTATCGGTGACTTTGCTCCAGCAGCGGCGTGGCATCTGTTGGGTGCAGTGGGGTGTGACGGGTTTCCGAAAGGTGAAGTGGATGCAGCGGTGGTCGGTCCAGTGGAGTTCGGTGGTGTGGTTGAAGCAGACGTGGGTGCTTGCTGAGAAGATGGGGTCCAGCGTGTGGCCGGCGGAGTGGGTGGGCGTCGTGACGAGCTGTCTGAGTCCGAGGTTGGCGAGGTTGTCGATCAGGGCGGAGGAGTTGGGGTCGTTGTTGTTCTCGAGGTGGAAGTTCAGGTCCCCGAGGAGGATGTAGTCCATGGAGGCGAGGGCGTGCGTGCTGACGAGGTCGGCGATGGAGTCGCAGAACTGTGGTCAGGGACCGGGGGGTCTGTAGACGAGTGTTCCTCTGAGGGTGGTGTTGGGGTCGGTGTGGATCTGGAAGTGCAGGTGTTCGGCAATGCAGAGGGTGTCAGCGTCGTTAGTCGAGATGTTGAGGGTGTTCTTGTGGATGATGGCGATTCCTCCTCCTATTCCGTTGGTGCGGTCCTTGCGGATGATCTTGTAGCCTTCCGGGATGGCTATGGCGATGTCTGGTGCTGAGGAGGAGTTCAGCCAGGTCTCGGTCAGGAAGGCGACGTCAGGGGTCTGTAGACGAGTGTTACTCTGCTTCTACGAATTTTCTAGCTCCCCCTTCTTCTGATTAGTCTGTTTGCAGCCAATATGCCAATGTATCTCACACCTGCATACTTTTTTACATTTAGGTGAGTGGTGTGCATTTGTAGACTCCTTATTCAACTATGTTGCACATTGCTTGCATCTGTTGCACCTTAGAACAAAGTTTAGGGCTTTTTGCTTAAGAATGTGATTTTTGGTGTGGGTCATGCACCATTTGCTAACTCAGGGGCGTATTTATGAGAGCCCTGCATTACCTTTGCACCAGGTAAAGTGGCTCATGCGTGACGCAGGGCTCTCATAAAAATGTATGAAGCTATGAAAAGCCACCCTGTGTGGCTTTGAGTGGTCTCGTAAATCATGAGTAAGGCGAAGCAGCCCAAATAGCTGCATCGTTTTACTGTGCACCCGGGAGGCATTCCATGGGCATTGCGGTGGGGTTTCCCATGCAACACCCATGGAATTTGACGCTGCTCCAGATTTACAAAGTGATGTAAACCCGGGGAAGCACCAAATCCACAAGCCTTCTGAGGTGAGGCGTAACAAGGAGAAATAACTTTATTTCTCCTCAATTGTTTCCTCTTTCCATGTTTCCTGTATTCTGCAGCACACATAGAAAGAGGAAAACACCTCTTTGGATTGTTTTGGTGCTGGAATGTGCCCATTCATCCTGCCTGCAACGGTGCAAGGGTGCCTACGTTGGCACTAGGCTGCCGAAATGGCGCTAGGTTCAGGCAGAAAGGATTGGAATGCACTGTATTCCTTAAATACGGTGCAGTCCTACCCTGTCACTATGGCGTAGTCAGTGCAGAAAGATGTCTTGCTGCACTGCCCTACGCCAACATGCCATAAATGAGGCCCTCAATTTGCTAAGTTTACATTTACATTGCACATTCACTTTTGTGATACTGGCGAAATATCAGTTAATGCATTGAACAGACATTTACAAATCAAATATTTCATAGCAATGGAAATCCAGTTTTTTGCTACTGTGGCACAATGTTAGCAGTTTTTCTATGTGTGCTGTTTTTAACCATTGTTTGCAGCTACATCTCCCTATGGCCTTTGCTTGCAATTTGGAAGCAGGTGCGACCAGGAGCTTTAGTGCTTTTAATGTTGGATACAAAAGAGCTGTTCTAGTGAAGGTGCACTTTAAACAAATGTCATCTTTTCATGCGTCATATTATTCTTCAGAAAAGCAACACTTTAGTCATAGAAAAGTATGGAATGCTGTAAATGTGCCCATCAGACACAGTAAGCACATAATTTATGTGTTGTTCTGGGCATTCATTTGCACATATATTTTCATGAGAGACTGTTTGGACCTTAAGCTATTTTTATCTATTTGTGGATAGGTTGTCATCAAAACTCTCAGAAGCCAAAGAGGGAGTCTTCTTGGCTGTGCAACTTTATTGGTGTTGTTTAAAACCACTGTCAGGATTTTTCACCCCTTACTTGTAGTCAGAGTGCTGACCAGGACAGTGGATGGTCACTGTGCGTGAGAAGGTCGGCCCCCGAGGGCGGTGTAGAGTTGACTCTACGCACATTACAGCGCAGGCATTCCAGTTGCAAAAATGATGTCCTTGTTCAGCCAGAGCTGTGAGTTTTTGTCCATATGAAGCAATTTATAAATATTTTACATAATAACTGTGAATATTACCAGTCAAACAAAAATAGATGCAAAGGGCCATACATCTCACTCAGTGGTATGTCAGAGTGTTGATTGACAAAATATGTGCGCGCCACAATACAGATTCTAGAATACTAACTGACACTATATTGTCAATGTAAGTATATTTAAAAGAGACTCTATTTTCTATTTTAACTCCTCATCTGTGTACCTTGAAGATATGTATATCATCGACACATATAGAGGATGAGTGAAAAATAGTACATATATATTAATCAATACATACTTAACTTGACAATCTAGTGGTAGTCAGTATTGCATGGTCGACATTGGTGCAGGTCGATATTCAAAACTTGATAGCATAGTAAAATAGCCATATGCTTCAGGCCAATGAACTTCATTTGTATGGGGATGACAGTAGTCGTCATCCTTATGTTAAGCTACTGCACCCCAAAACTCAGGGCCTATGGAGATGGAGTCAAGGGGGCTACTCATGCAAAACTACTGTGAGGGGAGCCAAATTTAGCACCTCCCACTTCTCAGTGAGTTTCAAGAGTATCCTTAATGAGCACCAGAGTTGCAGTTTGAGGGGCCTTCGGAATCCGCGTCTTTCAAACTGTTGTCAACAATAAAAAATGCAGGGGAACTTGCAGGGACAAAGAAAAAGTAGTGGGTATGTTGCAGCAGTATTTAGTGCTTTTATAATCTATGTATTTTGTGCCCACTATTTTTGGTTTCTAGCAAAGCACTCAATAGAGAACTTGTAGAGGCACAGTTTCTACATGCAGGGATAGGTAGTGCACTGTTTGTGGAGAAAAGTCCTCAAATATTCATTTGTATTGTTTTAAAGTAGAAGGGAATTTTTTACATGGAAAAATATTTTCCATATTACTAAAAGGAGAACGTTATGTTTAATTTCACATTTACACTAACCCTTCTGAATATATTCTGCTCCATTAACGATATGTCAGTTTTGTGATTTCCTAGAAAGATCATTAACAATCGCATTGCCACTCGTTTCTCAAGTGCTTTCAGGACTGATAACATGTAAGAAGTTGGTTCCGCATTGTTGTTTAAATTGGATGCATGATTTCCCGAGTTGCGTGAAAGCTGCATTTTTGTTCATGATAACCCACTACTGATTTAGTGCATTGGGAACTCAACTATCTCCTATACCTTGACTTTTATAGCCAAGTCTTATACCTCCTTGCTTGCCATCTTCAGGAGCAAGCTGGATGATGTACCTCCAAGTTAGACACTCCCTAGGATTGTAGGACTGCTGCCACAATTCCTCTGGTGTCTCCTTCAACCAGGGGCGGCTCCTGCATTAGGGCGGAAGATGGTCGCCCCACTGCTTTCTCGCAGTGCGAGAAGCAGAAACATAAAATTGTATTTTAAATACCATTTTATGTTTCTGCTTCTCGCGCTGCGAGAAGGCAGGGTATGCCTGGTTGGGGGCGGGCGGGAGGGTATGCCTAGTTGGATGGGTCGGGCAGGAGTGGCTTGCCCACTGTTGTGGGCCCTGACTGTTTGGTCGGCCCTCTGGGGCCGACCAAACCAGTCATGCGCACTCTACATTTTCTCTATGTAGGCTGCATGCAGCTTACATAGAGAAAATGGCCTCCCTACAGGCTCCCGGCTGATTGGCTTAGGGGAGGGGAGGGAGGATGCATGCTTCCTGGTCCAGGAAACAGGACCCGGCCAGGAGCGGAGGCGGCGCGGGACCCGGTAAGGTAAGTTTAAAAAAAAAATAATGTTACCCCCCTGCGGGCACCCCACGCAACACCCCCCTCACCCCCCCCACGATTCATGCGAGCCGCGACTGCCTTCAACCCTCTTCCTGATGATGACTCTTTTCTTATTAATTTTGCTTTGTGGGCCGAAACATCAACAATTTTCAATGTGGACTGTTTTTCATAATTTGATGATGGATTTCGACACTGATAATACGAGTGTCGTAGATAACGTCACATTATCCCTATCAGTCACATGTACATAGTATTATTCTGTATAGCACCAGCGAAATATTTATTCACTGTATCACTTTTCACTGCACCATCACTGATGGGGAGCACCTTATCTTGCTATTGGTATTGCTGAATTCTTGTCTTTAATAATTCTTGAAACAGTATACCTGTAAAATGGAAAAAAAAATTCACTAAATGCATAAGCAAACCTTACTTGTAAGAAGGGTTCTTTAAAACTATTGCAGTGGAAGTCAAGTGCCACAGTTTCCCCATAGGGACCACTTGTGTTTTCAATCAGGATCACACAAGCATGAAGTCAATGAGTGATAGGAGTGGTAGCTGGCTTGTGGACTAATAATGCATTCTGATGTGGTGTTCTTTAAACAGGTTTGACTTCATTTCTTTCTGAAATTAAAGCAACGCTGGAATGGTCCTGCTGGATGAAGGGATGTAGTTCCAGATCCTGGGTGCATAGATGGAAAAGGCATAAACCTACATAACATAGATTTGCTCAGTGTTTGTTAATCAGACTCAGCATAGTAAACTAACTGCATCGTTGTTATGCCTGTCATTTTAAAATGAGTTCTTTATGTTCTTTACGCATTTAATTCGAAATATTTTTTTATTTATCAGATGCTGTGGAATACAGGCTCTAAGAATGAATCTGGTATATAATCATGCGCATGTGTGTACGTGTTTGTGTGTGCACGCACGCTTTTGTCTATGTGTGATTTGGATGGGTATTTTGGAGAAACAGCGGGTGTTTATGAAGCTTGGGAAGGTGTTTGATTTATCTGCTAGGTGTCACAATATGCCATGCCTGGAGCTCCAATTTCACAGCGAGAATTGGACTAAACACTGACCTGAATGGATCATGACTTCATGTCCCAGCAAATTAAGTGAAGATTAAAACCCACCATGTACGTGATGTGAAGATCTGAGTGAATTCGTGTCTTTGTTCTGCTTTCCATTCACACTTGACCTTGACATTTTCATTACTAGTCAAGGCCACCGCTATATACCATTCAGTGTATTCCTCCTTTTCAGGCACACAGTCATTTAACTGCTAGGTGATTACCGTATGAAAATGTTATAAAATGCATTTGGAATAGAATGTGGGCGTCATATACCTTCCTGGTTGTAGTGCTGTGGGTGATGATTTATGCAGTTTGCTACGATGATGCCTTGTGTCCAGAATTTCCTACATTTGTTTGCTGAATCCATTGTCATGCAGTGCATGTGCTTTTTGAAAAGAGCATCCCTCGTGATTCTATAAAACACATCAATGAGAGTGATAACTCAGCAAAGGGATCCATGCATCCTTTTAACAATCAGGTTCATTTTTGACAGGGAACAATAGGAATGTTTAATGATACAGGAACATATGTATTATTTATTCAGGCAAGAAAGCAATGTTAATAACCACATCAACTCTAGATTCTGTCAACATCACACTCAGAGATTCAAAGAGTAACCTGCAAATACAAAGGCTGATGTAGAGTTTAGTGGATGGGTTACTCCATCACAAACATGACAGATATCCTGTCCGCCTTATTACAAGTGTGTTATAAACAGATGCGGCCGGTACAGGAAAGAGCGGTGGGGTGGGGTGAAGTCAATAGACGATGGAACAGGAAAAATAAAATAAAAAAATAAATAATGCCACTTACCTAGCGCTCGCCTCATCGCCAACTCAGCATGCGCAAGGTGAGTGGTTTTATTAATTTTTTTATTTTATTTTCCCTATTGTGTCGTCTGTTGACTCCCCCCCCCCCCACCCCGCCCCACCGACTCACCGCTCTTACTTGTACCGGCACTGGCTAAATTAGGACCACAGTCTTCTATGCTTTAAAAGTTGGCACAATTGTAGTTGTCATTAATTGACTATTTCTTCAAAGTTAAATTTTTTTCGAATGCAATGCCCACCTTATTGCTGTTTCCCAGCAACGTAAGGAAAAATGATGGGGTTCTCTGCAGAATGTGAAGAGGGTCCCTCGAGTCTCCCATATCACACAGATATTCATTGGTCTTGGGCTGAATGAGGTCCCCCCTGAAGAGTTGTGAGGGTTTGAAAGGTCGGGCCCCCCTATGCAACAGCTACTGTGGGGGGCTTTATTACTCCCTTGCTCTTTCCCACTACAATGGAATATAGTGATAATAATGAGCGATGATTAGATTATGTATTTCCATAAGCAATGCTTTTGTAAATACAGCGCTTCTGAATGTGCACTTATGGTTGCATGTTGCACGTTCCCTCATTATTGGGTGTGCAATTTGCACCTGATTCTGAGTTGCACCCTCCAGAATGGGGGATTCTGTGCAATATGAGCATAGTTTCAGCCAGTCTGCAGGTGTGCAAACTTGTATTGTGAGAAATCTGCATCCACAATGGTAGCAAGTTTTTTATTTAGGGCAGTTTTATACAGCGCACACATGGCGTCAGGCCATTAGAGCACTTTACATGAGAACACAACGTTACATATTTATGTGGGCATTGAGAGGTTAAATTATTTACCAAGAATGATAGGATGTTGAACCCAGATGCCCAGGTCTAGCAACTAGGCTCATCTCTTCCACCCCCCCCCCACCACCCCCCCCAACGGCTGCATGCCAACTGCAGGGTTAACCTCCAATGTTGTCAGCAGTTTGTAACTAATTTGTAATCCCGTTAAGGTAAAAAAAATGATTTTGTACCCGAAATTGACTTAATGGTCTGTTTGTGAACATAGCCTTGGTCTCTCAGTATTGTCACTACAATATTGTGGCAGTGGTCTTTACTTGGTAGCTATCATGTTTACCAAAGAATATTGTTTATTATTTATTTATTTATTTAAGAATCTGACCTTGGAAACTAATGCATGCATTTTCACGGTGATAAGGAAGGCCCTCAATTCCATATAACATACTACTGCTCTTGTTTATTTTTGTTCTCTCATTGAACGATCAAGTCCCTCTGCGAGCATAAGCAATTTTCCCTGTTCAGAATGATCAGAAGCCATTTAAAAGATAAGATATTCAAACTTTATGGATTCATGTTATCTATAATAATCTGCAACATCAATCAAAGTTTGTCAGGTTGCTTCACTATTTCACATTTCTGTCAAGAAAATATGCATTCTATTTTTGAGATAGTGGTTTTCAATTGACATGAACCGAAATAGACTCTTTTTCACGTTTTGAAGGAACTGTGTTGTTGATTCCATACAACTCCCTCTCCCCTCCTAAAGAACACAAGGTTTTCAACAGCATTTCCTCGTCGTTTTGGCATATGCAGCAAATGACATTAAGTACATACCACACTTTCCATATGGACCTTAGACCAATCTGTTAGATATAAGAACATCCGTAGATCAGATTACTTAGCAACAGGATACATCATATACTTTGAACATATATATTTTTGAATCGTGACCTTAATTTTTGCTTTTAAATGTACAGACTACAATTTTGTGATGCAATATGCATTAAGGATATTGAGTTTAAACGTACATACAGAAGAAAAGTACTTGCTTAATTGTAAAGTCCTCTGGTGGTATAGAGCGAACTGAAGAACAGATTTGAGAAAGTATGGCCAGTTTTCATGAGCACACTTTGCAAATATTATTTTTGTCTCTGCTCTTGACAAACATTTCTTGGAGAAGGACCGAATCAAAAAAATGTATGGGAAGTAATGGCCATAAGGTGTAATTTACATAGACCAGCGAAAATGTTAGCACAGATTTATTTCCCAAATATGTCTTTTGCCTATGACATAGTATTCCCTGTGCACCAGGATTGTCTTCAAATAATGCCCAATTGCAACTAGACACATTGGGCCTGATTCACAAAGATAAACCTACACGTTTGTATAAGTTTAGGCTGTTTCATTATTCACAAAACTGCATTCTAATAGTAAGTTTACGAGTGCAGTAGAGGTGGAGGACTCTGCACATAAAAAGATAGGCCTGCCTTGCCTTTTAATATATATAGAGTTCTCCGCCCCGAGTGAGGAGTGTCTGCACTCGTAAACTTACTATTAAAATGCAGCTTTGTGAATACTAAAAAAGTGTAAACTTACACAAATGTATACGCTTACCTTTCCTGGACCTATTCTGCTCCATATCTAAAGGATTCTTAATATTGTTTTCAAATCCTGGCTAAAATGCCTTCTCCCTGTATCATAGTCACATTCAGCATAATTCAACTTTTTAGTGGCACTGTCACTGTGCCACCATGTAGAATGCAATATTTCATGCTCTATGATAATCCGTTTCTATTTACCCATTCTAATAATTCATACTCTTGCCTATATTTATGATGCCTAAGCACTGCAGCACTGTTGTTAACTCTTCTTGCTATTCAAACTATGTTCACAGGAATTAAAAAAGCAAAGAGGACATCATGTCCTAACAGGTTACAATAAGCCAGGAATGCCCCATTCCTTTCCTCTACACAATCTCGGGTTGGTGGCAGGTCTTGTGACAGCTTACATTCCCCCTACGGAGTTTTAAGCCTAACTTGCTCACTGTGGCCGAGAACCTCAAAGGGCTCAGTCTTGTGTTCTAAATAATGAACTTTGGTGACACTCAGATCTTGCAACTCTATGATCTATCCATTATTTATAAGTGTCATGACGTCCCTCCTTAAGGCATTATGTCACAGTCTCAAAGAAGTCCTCAGCTTGATGACGAAGAAGAAACTGGACCTCAACAGTAATTGAAAATCCTTCTCTGTGTCTCCCTTCATATGACACTTATAACATTGTAAGTGCATAACAATAAGTGTGAAGAAGATACAAACACACAACTGGATTGCATGTCTGAATCCACTAGGGATCTTACTTAAAATAGTAGATGTTCGCAAATCATTTATCTTCATCTTAGAGATCAATATCAACCACCAAAACCATATTATCAGCTCTTCAATGAGGATTTGCAGAATAAGGCCACACCACTTCCTATGCAATGCTTTCTGTCATGTTGGATAATTGAGAAATCTTTGGGGAACATGCGATTGATGATAGGTTGGGAGCATTTGTTGACCCAGGCTTCTGCCAACACAAATAGGTTCAGGTCATGTAAAATCAGGTATGCCTTATTTGTATCCAATGAGCTGCTTCTAATCTCCATGTGTCAAATATACATTTCAGGGTGGTAGTGGTTGCAGTTGTGGTCAGTACAGTGTTAACATTCATTATGTTAACAAGGTTGCTAAATTGCAGGGAGATAAGAATTAGAGGAGGGTTCAAATTTTATTATTAATGAGATTTTCTGAGCTATCACTTTGACCACTCATGGTTGTGGCCATCTGAATCAGCAATGTTTTTAATTTATTGTAGAAGTCCTTTGGGCCGGAGAGTGAGTGGCTTCCTCTTTTTTATTACACCATGTAAGTGTTCTATGCTGAAGGAGGGTAATTATTTCTTGTGGTGAGGAACGGCAAAGTCTTTGATTGACGTGGCTTTCTTTCCATTGTTTTTATGGATTAGCATGCCCTTGAATTGGACTGGTTTGGTGTTTTTGAATGCCCTTTAACTTATATGGGCACAATGTTTTGGGGGTAATATTTATGTTTTCCTAGAAGGTTGTGGTAATTCCACTTGTACATATGTCCTAGTGTCATTATAGATGTGGTTGTGGTTCGGTTTTGTAAGGGTACAGGTGGTGCAAGTTTATCAGATCTATGCGTTGTTTGGACAGGATGCCTTCAAGTGGGATTGTATAGCTTCAGACTGCATTATAGGCAGCAAAGCGGGAGATCATCTCAATCATATTTTATGGGCAGAATGAAAGGGTAGTAATGTAAATCTACATTGTTTGGTGCAACTTTGTGCAATCTGATTTTCTGAGTGTACCATAAGGAATGGTGAGGAATTTATGTGCTCTTGCTGTTGAGAAATGTCATGGCAGTACGACATGAGCATACCTTCTGCACTTCATATTATGCTCGTTTAAAGAAACCCATGATGACCCAGCAATTATTACTCATCACAATGGACTGCATATGGAAGTTGTAAGGAATGTACATTTTTCTGTGGTTCATACCAGATTCCTGTCTATAGATAAACATGTGTTTGCTGATATTATAATTCTGTGCACTATGGCACTGCCAATCAGTGCCGAAGTGTATGGGCTCTGTCTATAAATGTATAATGTAAAATCGGTTTCACCCGATTGGTTCATTTATTATTTCAGTAAGTTTGTGGTAGAGGGCTCAGTAAATAGATGAGTGCCATTCGCTTAAGGAAGTTAAATGCCATTTATGTGCTGCAGTGTGTATTACATCACTCAAAATCAGGGTACAAATGTATGGCTCCAGAGAGCAGTACTGTGCTCTGACTGGGCTGCACTGTAACAGTCCTGCTCTATTACATGATGAGGCAAAGTGATTTTGCCATGTACAAAAAATTATTTTAATATATTAGTTAACTCGCCACTAAAGTGTGCCATGTAAACGAACAGGGCTGGGTCCTTAATATAAAAATGTGGCATACTAGACACTGGGACAAGTCTGATCTCCCTGTGAAGAACTACAAAAAGATGTTTTCACTTTTTAGATAAAGAAGCCTTTCCCAGGAATATAGACAGTTGGGAATAACAGCACTTTTTCATATCTAGACATAGGAAAATCCTAGACAGTTATTAAATTGTATTTTTCACTTTTTTGAAAACAAAATCTAATTCATTGAAGAAAGTAGATTTTGATAACTTTAGTGGAAAAGTGCATTTCGAACAGTGCACTTTGTGCTGCATAAGAGGAAACTGGTTTAGAACTGGCTTGCCTCATAGTCCTGCTTTAAAGACTGAATACACACCCTTGGCTGAATTGTTGATGACCCTCCTCTTGGAATACAATGGCATGGAAGTAAGGATTAGCCATATAGGAGGGTGACTTCATCAGTTAGCAATAAAAAGGCTACTATCGCATCTCTTGATGTGGAGTGGTGATGACACATAGACTGTCACAGAGCCACACAGATTTTCTATCTGCATCCCTACCAAGAAGAAAAAACAGTTTTAGAACTGACAACAGAAGGAAACCTCATCTCTATAGAGGAGTGACCAGAGGGAGGGACAAAGCCTCTGCAGGTGGATGAATGAGAGAGCCATCTTAAATAGGTTTCTATCCACAATTATATAACTATATTATGGCTGAAGGGTTAGAAATGCAAAGAGTATATATCATAAATAGTCTTGTATTCTTCTGTGTATTAAAACATGAAATGTGTTTAGGGATTTTTTTCATGTGTGTTAATGTGTTTAATGTCTTAGATTATTAGTATAAATGGAGTAAGTTATATAATGTTCATATAAAAGGAGATAGCTGTTTTACACTCTATGCAAAGTATTTAGAAATCATTTTTCATAGATGCTCCTACATTTTCTGTCTGAAATGTTACCTTGGGAGTCTTTCTTTGTTCCCTAAATCTGTGTTCTGCCCATATCAAGACATTGACGTCCTTCACCTTCCTACAGGAGCCATTCTCCTCTTATTAGTTTCATTCATTCTATTGCTTGACTTGTTCACTTGGAGATTTATTCTCAGCGGTGCCTCCTCTGTTATGCTGGAAGAGCGCCCCCCACCAGCAGATGCAAAACTTGAAAAATAAGATAATAGTGAAACAGGTTTATTATCATTTTATTTTTCTTCACAGTGCTGAGTCTTGGGAGCGGGGCCACGTGATGACAGCCAGGGAGGAGGCATGGGGTTCACATGCTGCAAGTGCGCATCTGGGTTTGACAGGATGATGTAAGATGTCCAAACCGACATGCACACTGAGATGTCTCCAACCCGAGTTGCATTGCTGGGTTGGAGACAGCAAGCTCCCAGTTTCTCTGGGAGCGCAAATCCAGGCCAATCAGGCCAAACCCGGCGCTTCTCTCATGCTGGTTATTCTATCATCTTCCTTCTTGTAGCCCCTCCTTCAGCACACTAAAACTACTTTAGATGCCTTACTTTATAATACTTATAATAGAAATAAATAAAATAATTCCCCTGTAAAAATGCCTCATTTATAAAATGTTATGCACTAGAGTAAATGCATACAGAGATTCAGAATACGCAACAGTTTGTGATGCTTTTTTAAACTCATTAACTTTCTCAAAGCAGTTTTTTCAGTGATGTTGATGTGCACGGCTTTGCCTTTCTTTTAGTTGCATTTTTGCAAAAAGGTCCCAAAACATTAATCCAGAATGCATAGCTTAAATTAAAAATATATATTCAATTCACTGCAGGTGCCTAGTGGCCACACTTAATATGTGAAATTTTGATCCACTTTTGACTTTGTATACAAAAGTGCTTTGCATGGGTGTACTTTGAAAGTGAAACATTAGACTAGATACAACACAATGCAGCGTCTTGTTAGTTGGAATGCAAGGTCCATGTGAAGTGATGCAGATGGCAGTGGTAATCTTGGTAGCTAAGTTTCAATAATAGATGACTCATTGGAATTTTGAAAAGTGGTGAGCTGCATCAAATGCGGTTCACAAAATTGTGTAATTTTCTGCATCTTTGCTCCTCCCATCCTCACCGATACTTTGCTTTGGATGTGAACGGTGGACTCAGTAAAAATCAGTACAAATTTCAACCTATACATAGTATGCACTGATTCACAAATCATTTGTAGTATTGGATATGAGGTTAGTCATTACCTGCATACGTACTTTTTCTATGGTGCTATAGCGCACCTGAGTAGAGATTCCCTTAAAAAGGCTGGAATTTGACAAAAAGCAGTAAATTCTGCGGTTTTTCCAATAATATCTTGTTTTGTTACCCTAGTCAGACCACCTTTGTAGAACTGTGATTGCTGTCCGTGTTCACTCTCATTAGACTAAGAATTTTAGCCAGTGCTGCTCTGGGTCCTGGTAAACAAATAGTGTACAAATGCCTAGCCTTTTGAATGATTGCAGTCTAAGATCTTGTAAGCCTTGGTGCCATTAAAAGCCACTTTATCCTGTTAGTTTCCTACCTTTTGTTGTGGCAGTAGGTACAGCATTCTCCTTTGATTACCTCAGTCTGGATCCTTTGTCTAAAGTAATATTTTGAAAAATTTGTGCAATTAAATTGGAAGCCAGTTCCCTTTGTGCTCAAGTGCCTACTCCCTCTTTAATTTAAATCCACCCTAGAGCGCCCTGTCTCGGAACTGCAGTAAGCATGATTTCGTACAAGTAATCAAATCTTTCAAGTGCTGGTTCATTGTTCTTAAACTTAGTGGGATCCAAATCTTCCAACATAGCTAAGAACACAAAAGCATTTCAGAACACAACTTAAACTGTAAAAAGCCTGTGCACGAGTATAAACAGCAGTCCTTGCAACGATAACTTGTCTATGAGTCCGACCACAGTCGGACCGGCCTGGTGGGCATTCAGGCAGTCCCCGATGGGCTGAGCAGACAGGTCAGCGCCGTGACGCAGGTCCTTGCAGCCCCTAGGGCGCCAGTACCCCCAAACCTTCAGAGAACCCCAAACCTTCAGGGGTGCCCCATTCAGCCCAAGGCTGATGAATATCTGTGAGATATGGGAGACTCATGTGCCCCTCATCACATTTTGCAGGGGTGGCCCCAACATTTTCTGTTACGCCGCTGAGACGGGTCAGTGAGTGGGCCGTTTTTTTTGTCTGTTTGTGGGCCTTTTTGATGGTCTGCAAGGCAGGTTTTTACTGTTGATTTCCCTGATATTAAAATGAACATAAACTGCAGCCAGCTCAAATCCGTACAGTCTTTCATATGCTGTAGATCACATATATATCTTGTCTTTGCAAGCTCAAAACTTCCCCCAAATTGCCAACATGGGCAAGTTTTTAGTTATCTAATTCATAAATCGCCACTTTTATTTTGGTGCCCGGGCCTATTTTCTCACCCAGTCTGACCCTGATTCTGACTCGTCAGTAAGTCTTAAGTAATAAAGTTTCAAAGCAGGGCTTTAAGTGGTTAATATTACTCAGAGACTGGGGTTCATGAATAAAAAAAAGGGCACTGAGAATCATGTGGTTTTTGTACTGAACAAAAATAAATATTGCAGGCTACGCAAGGGACCTTCTTGGTTTCAATTATCTGTTTAAGAAGAGAAGACCACTCTTCAAATTTTTTTTTTTAAGTATAAATGCTGGGCAAATTCATGCACACCATTTATGCGACTTCTGTAATACATAATGGAGAGTAGAGATTTTTCTCAGTACACATCAGAAATATATTTTTGCATCAGGACAAGAGTAGAGCGAACAGACTATGAAACCGTATTCAAAACAAGTAACTATATACAAAAATAAAGCAAACGTGTGTTGTTTTATGTATCAAAGCGCAGCTATTTTGCCTTATTTTGCATTTGAAAAATAGTGCAAAGGCACATTATCCAGTTCTTATTTTGGTAACATTACAACTTGGGATATCAGTTTTTTTCATGTTTTGCTCTACAGCGAATATTATTTGATCCATACCACACGCAGTAAAAATAAATTGATTTGCACCTTTTAGCATTCTAAGATATGGCTGCTAGTGTTACAAACATGATGTAGTGTATTTACAGTCACAACTAGGCTCTCATTTTACATACATCTTGAAAAGGTGGCCTCTTATTCCTACTGCAAATCACTTCATGTTTAACTTGCATACTTTGTTACACTACTCATGCAATTTCTGATATCGTCGCGATGAAGTATCACTCTGATCCTGAAAAGAGGAGAACAGTCCACTTAAGGAAAAAGGAAAATGTCCAAGATCTCTGAAGCAGGCATCTCCTAAGGCTAGCTATAGAGCAGGAAGTAGCTGACTGCCACGAATTGCTACCATAGAGAACTGCCGGAGGGAAGTGAAACCGTACCCACCTCAATCTTACACATAGACACGTGCATGCAAGCACACACCACCTCAAAGCCGGTCACAAAAATGTGCTCACACAGACAGAAAAATGCATAGATATACAAAAACACACTCGCAAAAACACCCATACCCGAACCTGCCACACAACCATTTGGTAGGCAGTGACGCAGGTCTTAAGAATTCAGTTACAGTGTGTGTTTTTGTATATCCATGTATGTTTCTGTCTGTGTGAGCCCATTTTTGTGTCCGACTTTGAGGTGGTGTGCTGTTGAGTAAGGAGGGTTGGAAAGGTATAATGTTTTTCATACAGCAAAGATAAAAAGATTCAGAACACGACCATCAAATGTATCAATTTGTTTGGGGACAGTTTTGAATGTACCCTATTTTCTATGTAGGAATATGGAGTGCTTTACCTTTGTGGAGGACATCATGAAAATATTTCTTCAAAACAGTGTAAGATGCACAGTATAAGAGCGGGCTTTGGTCAGCCCAATTTGTCAGTTGGCTTTCATGTATTTGTCGTGGCTTGGCATTGCTTGGACTGGCTGTCTATCAAGGCCATGGCATCTTGTGGCTAGTTAAATTTCATTGTTATTCCCATTCAGTTTTGGTGGTGAAACATCAAGTTTTCAGCGCCAGATACACATAAGAGTGATAGTGCTCTTTACAAATACACATAACATAACATAGCATAACATAATATTACATAACATAACATAACATAACATAATATAACATATAGTGAATTATTTGGACTAGAACCTGCGCATGTTCTTTACTGAATTTACTTTTTTGACAAAATAACTTTTTAATTGTTGGTTTATGTCTTGTTTGTTTGGGTGCCTTAGAATATTAAAAAGGTACATTGCTATTTATTAATCATCCTTGTTTATTAATTTGTTTTATGCTCTGCCATGATTATGGTTCTGGCTTCAAAGTTTTTAAGTTTTCTTTGTTCATAGAGTAAAGATGTGAGTGCACATACGTTTTCTTAAATATGCACTAAAAATACTTTTGTTAGAGGCATCTACTATGCAATATTTTGTATGCTTTTTAGTTTCACCACTGATATTACAAACATCATTGCGTGACTCCTTTTTATAACACTCTTCTTTGAGGGTAAGGCTTAACTCTGCTATTGCAATCTGTTCAGCAAAGAATCCCTGCTCTCAGTGGCCATATTGTTGTAGTCCAATGTTTTACTGTTATGAACCCCAATGCACCCCAATATAGGCCTTGGTAGTTGCACACCCTTTTACCTACATTTGTCCTACCTTGCTCTACATAACGGTTCTGCTGCTGACCTTTTACCTAGTTAGGTGCCGAATAAATGTTGTGTGGTTTTCTCCGAAAACTAGCCTCATTTATTATGCATGAGGATTCTTAGTATCACAGCAGAATTACCATCTTCTGCATAATAACTCTGTATAAAGTTCACCGCTATCGTCATCCTTGGCCGACATGCCCACAGTACCATGACACATCTAGGTAGAACCCCTGAGGGTACCTTTTGGGTGTATATGTACCACATCTTCACTGGGCAAACTAGAGGAGAAGCTTCCATGCTGACACGAGACGCTGCAGTCCCTGCACGCAGACACTCCAGCACGCAGTGGTCTGACATCCCTTGCGGGGTGTCCAACTCGAGACCAAGACGGGGTCCTTCGTTCTCTCCCATCAGGTAATGGGGTTGGCTCTTTCCTAGGGAATTCTTGGCTACACACTTACATACATGCCAAGTATACTTAGGTACATCTAGTTAGGGTTCACATCTTAGAATTACTAATGATTACTGCCATGTACCTATATGCCTGCATATGTTCACTGTTTTAGCACCATGGTAGAATTCTACCTTTTATTTACTCTGTTGGTGCTGGTAATCGTAAATATCTGTTTCCGTCTAATGGTTGTTGCAGCACACGTATTTTACACTAGGATGACGCTGGTTCAATAAATGCTTATTGAAAACGTCCCCACTGTTTATTCTGTGTATCTCTCTGAGTCAAAATGAGCACGAGTGACTGAGCGAAAAGTACTATACTGTTTCCACGATCCCTGAGGGGTCAGGGTTGTCATGTTCGATAGTTGCCAGAAACTATTCGCTCCTTGGTAAGGTTGTGGGGCGTATAGTGGCACTGTGAGCTAGCTGGTCTACAGACTAACATATCCTTTGGGGGTGTCTGGAATCAGTCTGGACACCAATCCCTTAGTTTATGTTGTCTAAATGCGCAGATCCTATATAGATTTATAGGAACTACACAACATGACCTCTTTATGAGATTTTCTTTCTAGGACAACATATAGTCGCCCAACTTTTATTGAACACTTCTCCTAACAAAAGACTAGGTCCTTTGGCGTTGGCAATGCCTAGTAGAATGGGATTCACGGTCAACGTTGCTTTTTTCAGTGCAATTGCTGCCAGACACATCTAGAAAGTAAGGACCTGATTTCGTTTTTGTTTAGGCCTTCTATTTGTTATGCGAAGTACAATGTTTACCACAATCCAGAGTCATAAATTACAATGGAAAGTAAATGCTAACACAAGTATGGGGGATGTGACTGGATGAGAATGCCAAAAAGAAACATAGACAGAAAGGAGAAATAAAGAAGTCAACTATGGTGATAGGTAGTCATGACCTGAATGAAGGCGCGACAAGAGTCCCCTCAATGGATCTTATAGCTTCCTGAGCCTAGACCATCGCTTGTCATTGTCGATAATCAAACTCTCAAGAAGGCCAGTATTGATGAATTCATGCCACCAGAGCATATGACTGGGAGCTTGAGCCAATAACCAATGGCAGGCCAAGATCAATTGAGCCAATACAATAGCGAAAAAATTAATTCCTTCCAAATGACATGGAATATGAGGTGAGTGACCTAAAATAATTCGTTTAGGGTCCCACCTCAAGGTAGTCGAGCAAAACTGATTAAGCTTCCTGAAAACTGTCTGCCAATAGTAAAAGATAGCAGGGCAACTGGCAAAAATATGAACACAATCTGCTTGATCTCCTGCACATAAAAAACACTTCGAATCCTGTCTGAAAACCATAATAAATAAATGGTGAGGGGTGTAATAAAAATCATTAATAAATTTAAACTGGTGGGTTTTAACTCGGGATACATTCAGAACTGTATGTGAAAAAACATTTGTGCGCCTTATGTCATCAGAGGTAACTTCGACCCCGGGATTTCGGCTCCACTTGTTGGCCATGTTTTGAAGTAGATCAAGCCACAGTTGAATTTCAGCCATCAAAATCATGTTATAGGCCAGACTGATGCCCTTCTTTGGTGGACCACGCTACAGATATTTCAGAAAGGCATTAGAAACACAATCAAGATCGTCTATCTTCAGACCCCTGACAAAAAGGCAGACGCTGAAGAAAGCGAAAAAAACAAGAATGGGGAAGAGAAACTCTCTGAGATAGTATCTCAAATGAGAGAAGGCCGTCACCCTTATAGAAATACCCCAACATAAAAAGGCAGGATGCCTGCCAACAATCAATAAAATTCTTGTGTACCTGCTGAGGAAAGTTAGGGTTGTAACCTAAATAAGCGTATGTATTGTGAATGGTGATACTCAGAGACTGCATTTTCAGGTAGGCCCATATGGAATTGAAGACCCACAGAGTTTTAAACCAAGTCCTCTTAAAGTATACTGTGTCAATAATTCCACTCTGTGGGACAATGTCCCCCCCCCAGGGAAGCTATACTGGAAACAGATGGCCTGACGCCCATGGTTCGCAACCCAAAACCTTGGCAAGGCGAGCCATAAACGCAGCTAAATAATATACTCATAAGTCTGGTAGCGAGAAACCTCCCTCCTCCCGAGGCCTCTGGAGCAATTGCATACTGGCCCTGAGCTTTTTATACACCCATATACTTTTTTGCCATGAGACCTCCACCTGGGAGAAAAAGGCTTTGGGTTGATAAAGAGATATATATCTAAAGAGAAATAGATAATGAGGCAAGATATAATTTTAATGAGATTACACCTTCCTATTAACCCAATGTATGAATGGTTCCACTTGCTGAATATCTTAGTCATTCTTGTAAAACAGTGACCGAAATTGAACTCAATTACCTCTTTCATCTTCAGAGAAATTTCTACTCCTAGGTATGTGGTCGAACTGGCCCAGCTCTGATCATACCCAGAAGGAGCTGTGTTTGCCAGAACCAGAGTTTTATTGAGGTTGAGTTTATACCCTGCGGTAGCCCCACATTTGCTTGCTATTGTTTTAACTGCTACTAAAGAACCCGCAGGGGCTGAAGTCAAAACAGTAAGGTTGTCTGCATAAGCTAACACTCTAAGCGTGAGTTGATGAATCCACAAAGAAAGGATATCGCTAGAACGTTTGACAGCTTGAATGTAGGGTTTAATACACAGCGTGAAGAGCTTGGGTGACAATGGACATACCTGATGGGTGCTTCAATTGAAATCCAGGTAGGTAAGCGAAGACCAGATATTTGCCTCAGCCAGGTCTATCTCCTTCTGATGAAAGGAGGAATATTTTAAAGTATAGCCTCTGCAGAAGGCTTTAAGGGCATCCCAAACCGAGAGAATGGATGTTGAGCCGAAATTCTGCTCCAAAAAGATCCCTAACTCCCTGTTCAATGAATGAATAAAGGATTTATCAAGAAGAAGCTTCCTGTCGAAGGTCCAAGAATAGAGCTTAGTATTTCATAAGGAGCCCTCTATACGAACAAAGAGAGAAAGTGAATTATCATCAGAGATCACCCTAGGATTCAGAGAGAAACTAAGATATGAAGAAAGAGAATGGCTAGTGGGGAACATATCTATCCGGGAGAAAGAGTTGTACGGTGTCGAATAATAGGTAAACCCATACTCACCCGGCTGGCTGTGCTGCCAGACATCCACAAGAGTGTAGGTTTCCATGACTTGCAGCAGAGCAGCCCTGGAACGTTTTTTCCCATTAAAGATGGTATCTCTGAGTGAGGTAACCCTGTTCCCAGGATAAGATTAATCAATTTGTGGGTTGAGGGTAACATTAAAATCATCACAGAGTATCATGGGTTCCGGCCACTGATGCAACTCGGACAAAAAAACATTGAAGACTACAGAATCATTGATGTTAGCGCCATAGATTACACATAGTACAAACCAGAGTTGGCCCCTCGTAACCACAGCGATGATCCAAACTCTTATCCCAAGCCAAAAGGGTGATCCCTCTCTGGGCAGAAGTGAAGCAGGCAGTTACCAAAACATGTGAAAATAGTGGAGCGGTGCACTACCAAAGAGTTTTCTTCAATAAATCCAAATGTTCATTTTGTATAGTGGTTTATCAATCCTTTATTTTCAATATCAAAATGTGCAAATTCCAGCCAACGCATTTCGTTCATACATAAAATGAACTTCTTCAGGGCAAATGGTGATGTGAAGAAGACGCAGGAACACAGAGGCAATGAAGAGCCCTTGATCTGAGATATTTCAAATTCCTTCTGTCGACGCACAAGTATTTAAATTTTAAAGGCTACCATGATAAGTGCCTGATGGTTGTATCTCTGGGGACACAGTCCTGTTATTATCGTCCGGTCGGCAGTCAGACCGGACGATAATAACAGGACTGTGTCCCCAGAGATACAACCATCAGGCACTTATCATGGTAGCCTTTAAAATTTAAATACTTGTGCGTCGACAGCAGGAATTTGAAATATCTCAGATCAAGGGCTCTTCATTGCCTCTGTGTTCCTGCGTCTTCTTCACATCACCATTTGCCCTGAAGAAGTTCATTTTATGTATGAACGAAACGCGTTGGCTGGAATTTGCACATTTTGATATTGAAAATAAAGGATTGATAAACCACTATACAAAATGAACATTTGGATTTATTGAAGAAAACTCTTTGGTAGTGCACCGCTCCACTATTTTCACAGTTTTCTCTCTGCTTGGCAGCTGGCATCCAACAACGGCAGGTGCAGGAGCTGTATGTGCACACCCAATCATACTATCCATTACAATTTCTTAAACAAGAAAAGGAATAAAGCAGGGAGGTGCGGTTACTCAGATCCGCCGTTGCTCATTCATTCTCTACAGTTACCAAAACATGATACCCCAAGTCGTCCAAGAGAGGGATCTGGGTATAAGAGAAGTGGGTTTCCTGTAGACCGACTAAGTGTGAATGGAGATAATATATCTCCTCCTTTATTAATTTGCGCTTATGGGATGACTTCATACTGTTTATATTCCATGAGAAACTATGTAGCTGCTGGTCATGACCACCCCCAATCTAGCCCTTAACATAAAATATCCAGCATCCAGCAAATCCTGCAAAATGACGAAAGCATGAAATCTGAATTTGTACCACTTTTTCCTGAAGCAAATGATACCTCCAGACCTCCATATTATTTTTTTAATTTTTCTCCCCACCGTCGTGACCAAATGCTCAAGCCACATTATAAAGATGAAGCCTATCCCCCACAGACCAATCTCCTGCCCCCTCTCCCCGGGCCTTCCCATATCCCTACCCCTATCCAAAGCCCAAGAAAGGGCTGACCACACCCCCAAACAAGAGAATACCTTTGACCCTGCAATTGTGGTGAGAACAGATCCCCCCAAGATACCTCAAGCCGAGAATAAAAGAAAAGTGAAATGTGTGGAGACCACCCAGGGACCCCGAGGCAGCTCAATCCAACCAATCCAAAAGAAAATGTACTGGAGCAATCAAGATGATCAGGGTCAGGAGAACAGGCAGCTAAAAGGACAGCTAGAGGAAGGAAAAGGGAGAAGAAGAATGAAAATGTAAATAAAACACAAAACAAGAAACATGGTAATCCCTCGATTCAAAGGCTGAGTCCCATTGCCTGAACAAAAATGAAGAAACAGGAGGCAGTCAGCCTGTGCCAGCTGTTCCCTTGCTTCCATTTTACCACTTGGCCAGGAGCTCTTCGACCTTTGGGGCATCGAAGCAGGTACAGACTTGCCCCTCGTACTTAATATGCTGAGTTGCAGGTTCCAGTAATGAGATAAATGCTCTGAGTTTTTGCAACATGGAAATACACTCTCTCAGCTGCCATCGCCTAACAACAGTTTTGTGAAAGAAGTCAAAGCCAACAAAAAACTCAACTCTGGAGGCCTTGATCGGGGACCTTGGACGAGCAGCCCTAAATATCTCCTGACACAGCAACAAAAAATACCCAGGTATATTAGGATTGACCACGGGTAGCAGGGATGAGACTCTTCACGAGGCAGCCAAAATGGATATCTAGGGCTCTCTGTATCGCGTACTGTCCATGTCCCAGTCTCCCAGGGCAGGAAGAACCTTCATGAAAAGGCAAACTATATATCCCCAGGGGTCATCGCTTTCTGCCCTCTCCGGGATTCTGAATACCCTGAGGTTGTTCCGGAGAGAACAGTTCTTGAGATCCTCGACCCTTGATGATAGCGTGGTCCTCTGGGATTCATATTTTGAAATCTGTGTTCTAACTGCACTTACAGCAGTTTGGAGGCTTTCCTGCACCTTCTCAGCTTTACCAAGTCATAAGTTGAGAGTGTCCAAGTTACTTGACAGTTTCCCTAAGACCACTTGAGTTTTTAAATGGACAGTTTTAAGTGTGAGCAAGGACCTGATTTAGAGATTGGTTGATGGGTACTATGCCACAAACATGACAGTTATCTCATCCAGCCTATTACAAGTGCAATATAGCCTTATGCACTTGTATTAAACATTCAGGCACGATGGAGCACACTGAAGATTAGTCTCTTTGAAGTGCCACCCTTTAAACCCGCTCTGACATTGCACTTCCTTGAGGGATACTGCCTCGATTCAAACATTTGCCATGGCTTGGAATTCCTCAGTATATTTGTTCACCACATCCCATGTTGGTTAAATTAGAAGTAACCAATTTTTGATATTCATATTCAACCTGGGTATAAATCTGATTGCCCAACACTAGTTTAGAGATTTTGTGACCATTTCCTTTGCTACAGACTCAAGCATAGAGGACCAGACAAAGAAGGAACGGTGGGCCAAATTGCTGCTTTGTCTTTCACTTCAGACAGAGTACCCCACCTACTTTTGTAGTGGGCAGAGACTTCATAATAGATAGCGCCCCCTTGCAGATAGCCATTGGGAGGTTTTTCTGTGCTTCCCACCACAGAGCAGGATAGAGGGAGCATTAGACATGAGGCCTTTGATAGTTTGAGCATAAGTAGTGCACCTTCCATGAGACTCTTTACCCTTCTGCCAATATCTGTAATGCAGTGCAGACACACAAGTCAAAATGCTGCTTCATTTCCATGGGTGACATAGTGGCAAGAACATGTATTCTTTAACAGAATTTATTTTTGAAAAATGTGAACTTCTGACCCAGAGGTATTCCAAAATCATCTTTCTCAGATATTAACCTTGTGTACTAGACAAATGACCTTCTCTCTCTCCCCATAATTCACATTCAAATAATCATTAAAAGCTTTAGTCAAACAGGCAATACTCTAAATCATGCTGAATTCATTTTTGTACAACACAATGATTTGTCATTATGTCATGTATCACTGCTGCCCAATAATTATGGACCCCAGCACCATTTTAAACATGTTTGTTAATATTGTAACGGTCAGAGGTAAGCCTGTGCTCTCCACATGTAATAACCTCTTTTAGCGCATAACATAAATCTATGACAATACACAGGAAACTGTGGACAACAATATATTTTTTAGCATAGAGCAGTGTTTGTTTGCGAGTTCCAGTGCACCACTCTCGAATACGTGAAGTCATGGAATTTGGAATTGTAAATATGTTCTAGGGACTTTCTTTTGTATTTTCAAGTGGCTGAAATCTAAAAAAATTGTATGAGAGGTACATTTATAACTATGATTGTGATTAAACTGTGGGTGGTTGACATTTCACAAGTGAAAGTTTTTGTTTCATCTCACTAAACCTGCAAAAAATTGTCATCAATAACACAATGACATACAATTCGCTAACAAGTAGTAAGTCTGCACCCGTAAAAGTGGTCTTTCAAAAGGGTGTAGATTTACTAAATTTGTTAGAATTCCCAAACTTTCCCAGTTCGACAGCCGCAAAGCAACGATAGGCACAGGTTTCTAGGCATTCTACTGGGAATGTCATGTGATGTATACCCTAGCAGCAATTTACCCAGTGCTAAAATCCACATGTTTTTCTCCCATAGGGAAAATATGTTATCCTGAGAAGTAACCCCCAACCCTACTCCTCTAGGTTTGGAGGTGATTTGTCCTCTTCCCATCCTTGAAGGACAGTTACTTCTGTATTTGCTGGAGTAAATCAGAGTTTGTGAATTCCTGCATATATACAAGTGTCTCCTATCACTTGTGCGGAAGTTACCATTGCACATTTCTTCATTTTTATGTGGGTGAAAGTAGTAATTTAGAGAAAACCCTAACACCAGTAATGTAGTAGTGGAGAAATTAGTAAAACCATTACACTTGCCGGGATATCCTTTGCACATTCCTGACTGGGCACATGAAGGCATTGTCATCCATATACATATGCTTAAGGCCAAAAATGAAATGGACCCCCTATTTTTTCAGTAAGGATGTGCTTTAACTAAATTGGTTTATTGCGCTAGTTTTTATTAAACGTAGTCAGCCAGAGCACTGGAGAGTCAATTTTACAATGGCCATGAGAGGCTGAGTCTTTCGTTTGCTCTAATGTTAATGGTAGCAGTCATAATATCATTTATATGAGGTATGTTTAAATTAAAAATAGATACTGTATCCGGGAGTGGCATACTATTGAATGTGATGAAATTTATCACAAATGGCAATTATTTTATCTAGGGTACATGGTAAGTGGTCCACCACCTCAAGGAATAATATTACTAACTTGTCAGGTCAAACCCCAAAGTCACTAAATTAGCCTAAGTTCAACTTCCTGGTGGTTATGGCACAGAGCAGACAGGTTTAACACAGACCAATGTGTAAAATATTTACACATTGCATTTTAAGAAACATTTTAATGAAAAGAATGTGACTTAAATTGCAAAGACCCAATAAGGGGAACCAGAGAAAAGAATTTTTAAAGCTGTAAGTAAAAATAGTGCACAAAAACACATAGCGTCAAAGATAGTCTATGGTAGACTTGGACTAAGGTGATATTTCAGTCCGGCCGCAATGACACACGGGTCAGATAACCAAGCGTGCTCGTTCTGGTCAAAGATTTTACCTTCTGACTTAGTCCCTATTTATGGTTAGCACTAAAAGTCTCTATTTATGGTTACTACTAACCAGTATGTGAGGTGACCCCTGGTTCTTCCATAACCAATGGGGAAAATATTCCCAGGGGCATACCTTCCCACCTTTGCAGCACACCCTCTTCGCCTTACTGCAAACTATCCCGCAATGCACCATTCTAAGGGAGATCCATAATGGCACAAGAATTCTGCCCTTGAAGGGAGCCTGTGTGCTAGTCAGTTGTGCACTTAGAGAAATGAGCAGTCCCCTTCCTAGTATCCACTGAAAACTGGTTCTGAGTGTAGCGTCCCTCCCACCGGCATCAGGGCCATCCCGGCTAGTTTAGGCCTTAGGAACAAAGGCTTCCCTTCTTCTGGTCTCCCCTTACAGTAAACTATAAACAGGCAAGCTTTACTGCTGTCTCTTTAGAGTTAATGAAGTTCCTGGGTCCACCCCAACTGTCCTTCCTAAAATGATAGGGATCACATGCCCACACCTATCCATCATGTCACTAGGCCTAAGCCATTGCTCTGGGAGCAGTTTTCACACCTTATTCCCATTAAGCACAGACTGTGCAGCTGCTGGCAGGCTAATGCAAATTATCTCCCGGAAGTCTCAGGTAGTGAAAGTGTACATTTCTAAAAGTTACTTCTCCTAAATATTTATTAAAAGTTTAACTTCGTCAATGAATTGGACTTTTAACAAATATGAAAAATAGTGGATGACAACCATTTCTGTAGCCTCTCACAAACCAGAGATAGTAAAATTAAAAGAACAATCAGTATTCAGTTTTCATCATAGGCCAGCTAGAGTTTTCGACCGAAAATATAGCTTTTGAGAGGGGGCTGTCACTGTAGGGACATTCCAACGTTAAATTACTGCATGTTCCACTTTTAAATACTAGACATCCTAACTTTTTAACTACAAGGCCTACTTAGAGGACACTTATTTAGACATTTCTTGTCAAAAGTTACAGATTAAAGTTTGAAATCTGTACATTCACATTTCCTAGGAGCCCACTTCAGCCCTGCCAGTGAAAATAGCTTTTTGGGTCTACTTAAGGGAGAGTCATGCCAACATTAATTTTGCACATATTCTACTTTTGAATATTAGGTACCCTGCCTTGAAGGAGACCAGGTGTACTTATGGGTGATTTATTAATATTTAAAAACATGATTTTTGCTTGTGAAAAAGGGTTATTTTGACTGGTTTGACAGCAGGATTTTAGGCTGCTGTAGTCAGGCTACACATGGTAGACACAATAATGCATAGGCCACAGCTGGCATTTAACTTCCATGCCCTAGGTGCATTTTCCATACCTTATACTAGGGACTTATAGACAAGCTAATCAGGGTCAAGCCAATTTGACCATGTTTAACGGGGAATACAAGCACCTAATGCATGTTTAGCAGGGGTCAAGTGCACAAATTTCTAATGCCAGCAAAAGTAGGTTCTGGAAAAATGCAAAAATCTGGGGTGACCATGCAGAAGTTATGGATTTGCTACACATAGTTTCTTTTTCTTTTTACAAAAAGTGTTGCAACAATAGTCACACAATGTTTAAGCAAATTATACAACACAGTGCTTCTGCACTCGTGCTCATTTGCGCAGCAATAATGCCCTTCTAGCAGCGCAAGTCATTGGTGCGCTAGCATACCAAAATGAAAATCCTCAACATTTAAAGTCTATGGGCCCGATTCACAGAACTAACTTAAGACAAAATCCTAAACTTACTACCATTTTGGTATTCACAGAAGGCACTTACTCATTTTGGTATTCACAGAAGGCACTTACTTACTCATAAATGAGTAAGTGCCTTCTGTGAATACCAAAATGAGTAACTTACTCATTTTGTGTAACTTACTCATTTTGTGTAACTTACTCATTTTGGTATTCACAGAAGGCACTTACTCATCAATGAGTAAGTGCCTTCTGTGAATACCAAAATGAGTAAGTTACACAAAATGTGTAAGTTACTCAAAATGACTGTTACTCAAAATGAGTAAGTAAGTGCCTTCTGTGAATACCAAAATGAGTAAGTTACACAAAATGTGTAAGTTACTCAAAATGAGTAAGTTACTCAAAATGAATAAGTAAGTGCCTTCTGTGAATACCAAAATGGTAGTAAGTTTAGGATTTTGTCTTAAGTTAGTTCTGTGAATCGGGCCCATAGTGGCCTAGTCACAAAGGCTTTTAGGAGTATGTAGAGTTGTACTACTGCAGTACTGTTTTATGTACTCTTACACACCATTGTAAACTGTCCCAAAATTTTCTAACATTGGAATACAATTGGAATATTCATGTACAATTAGTAAAAATAGGAAGTACTGTGATCTATTTGCACTTTTACCAATAGGGAGTAGGATGTTGGTCCTAAAGTTTTCTTTTTCCTAAACCTTCAATTTGACATGCAGCACTTGCACAATGTAGCTAATTGATGGCTGTGGCATTTTCTAAATGATCAAAGAAATTAGAATGACACCGATGCTTCCTATGGTTATCAATCTTAGAATGTCACCCCTGATATTCCTACCTTCACACATAGACCTATTTTACTTAGATCCAGAGCTTAAGAAAATCAGTACTTTTTTCAAGCTCATATTATCTCCTGGCAACCTGAGAAGTGACACTTTGATTATATTTTGATTCCAGGTGTACTGCAGAATCAAGCAGCAGAGTGTGGTTTTCTCTATGCTCAGTACTCCAGGTGACCTCCCGTAGCTGTTTCTACCCAATACACAGCTCAAACAAAAAGGCTCGCTGGTAGCACTGAATGGAGGAAAGCATTGGTCTGTGCTGGAAAGGAAATCAGAGCCCCCTATTCACCTGAATGCTGCTGTCTTTGCACTGCACAATCCACAGAGTGTGTACATTGTCACCTCTGCCTGTGTACAAGTGTGGGCACACTGCACTAGGGCACTGCTGGGACCAACGCCGATCTGGTTCCAGTTTATTAATGGCTGCTGGAACCAGTATTCATCTGTTCCTACTCAATATGAGAAATGATCAGGACTGGATAACATTTTAGAAGAAATTCATACAAGTGTCTCAGGAGGAATTCCAGGACTGTATGATGAAGGTCTAGCCAATATATATAGAGCTATTTGAGAAATGTAAAAGTATTACAGAGACTTGAATAAATGTGTTCCTGTGGGTTGTGATTTATTCTAAAAACAACTCTCATTTAGTTTGTTTACATTTTGAAATGTTATGTTATGCAGATTTGTAAAGCCCACTATCACCCAACAGGGTATCCTAGTGCTCAGTAAATGTGAGTATAACCAAATCTAGGTCCCAGAGGGACTACTCAAAAAGCCAGGCCTTCAACTTGTTGTAAAATGTAAGAAGTGAGGAGGAGCCTCTTATGTGCAGTGGCATGTCATTCCACACTTTAGGAGCGATGCATGAGAAGGTTCGACCACCATATCCGGTTTTCTGTATGTGTGGGCTGTGTGCTAGTAGGAGTCTGGACAAGCGGTTGTGTCTGGAAGGCTTGTGAAAGCAGATATGATTGTCGAAGTATGCTGGGACAGTATAATGTAGTGTCTTGAAAGTGTGGGTGAGGAGTCTGAATTATGCTCATTTGTGTCTGGGGAGCAAGTGGAGCTCTATCAGGTGTGGTGTGAGGTGAGTGTGGCATGGGAGGTTGAGAGTGATTTTGGCCAATGAGTTCTGAAGGGTCTGCAGCCTTCTGGTGAGTTTGTTTTTACTGAGCTTGGCATGGAGGGTATTCCCCTAGTCCAGCTTGCTTGTGACAAGGGCATGTTTGATGATATTCCAGTTGCAGATTGGGAGCCATTTGAAAATCTGTCTAGACATCTTCAGAGTATGGAAGCATGAGGCGGTGACAGCGTTCATGTTGTGTTTGCTGTTGATGATGCCCCAGAGGTTCTTGTTAGATTTGGGTGTAGATCCTAGCCCTGTTGGCCACCACGGTCCCACATTGAATTGCTCTTCCTGAAGATCATGATTTTGGTCTTGTCAGTGTTCAGCTTCAGTTAGTCTTCATCCAGTGGGAGATTTCAGTCATGCAGTCATTGAACTTGATCCAGATACTGGGCATCTTGTCTGTGAGAGAGAGAATGAGTTGTGTGTCATTGATGTAAGAGAGGACATTGATAGCAATTTATGCTGGCTATTAGGATCATGTATGCATTAAAAAAATGTTGGACTTCCAATAATAAACTTTTAACGCAAAGACACATTTTGGTATTCTTCAAAATTATTTTAATCAAGAGTACACAGAAATGCAAACATAATGTTACCATGATTGTGTATATCATTTTTCATCAAAAAAAACATTGTACGTGTGTGTCAAAGCCACAATATTCTGTGTTTAGAACTAATTAACTAAATCAAGCATAGCCAGTCATTTTGTGATTGTAAATATGGAGTTGTAGTAATCATTTAAAATGAGCTACAATCATGTGTAAATTTGGACGTGATTACACTGAGCACTCATCAGCCATGATGTCCCTATTTCAAATGCCACCTCCACTACTAGTCCCACTCGTGTGCCAGTGACAAACAACTACACCCTGAGCCATATTGTTCAGCCCATACAATTTCCAGTCAATATTATATGACAGGTCACTGAAAATACAATGAAGAACACTGCAATTATATTAATTGTTTCTAGCTCATGAACATGCAATGAGCCACACTCAGCCCTTCACCACAGCTCAATGAGTGATGGAAGGGTCCTAGGTTTTGAATCGGACTTTGGCTTCCAGTAATGAGTACATCAAGAGACAGTTGACAGCATGGACATGGCAACATGACCCTGCAACATTTCAACTGAAGCTGGAGGCAGACTAGAAAGCTTGGTGATGAATTCTAATCCAAGCATCTCCTCTAAATATCTGCACTGGGGGATTACAGCAAGGGTACACAGGTATGCCCAAATGGAGTACATTATTCAGCTGTATCACAACACCTTAACCCCTGCCAAAGCACACACTGACCACAATTTGTACAATACTATCATGGTGGGCTGTGTATTGTTTGCCAAAGAAGATGTGCATGGCCGCAGAGGAGTGTAATTATACTGTTGTCAAATGTTGGTCTTTACATTGTTCAGGGCCTATAGCATGAACATTTTTCAAAGTCAACTGAACTAATATACTGACGAACAAAGTATCAAGCAACCCATTTTTAAAAATAATCTCCACTTAGTCCCCAATTATGAGTTACACAGTATTAGAGAGTTTAAAACTCAACGCATGTAGCTTCTATGTCTTTGCAGTAACACTCCGCCAGTTCTGTGCAATTACAAAATAAACCCCTTGGAATGAGCAATACGGTGCATATACAGACACATTGTGAGGTATTCCACTTGGTATTCCATAGAGGGGTATAACACACCCATTACCACCTGTTCTGAGCAATTGGTAAATGTGTACTGGAGCATTTGTCTGGGGCGGCGATGTCTATTTCTAGGGGGGGGGACTTGCATGCTGCCCCCTTGCCATAGAAAAAGGTCTGGCAGAGCTGGGGTACGAGTTCTGGCTGCTGTTGCATCCAAACACTCAAACAACTTTACCAGCTAGAATTTTCAGCTAATAAAATCAGGACTGGTATTTCCACACCTGGAAAACTGGGGCAGGTGTGAATGGGCAGAGTGGAACTGTACATGAGAATTCCTTTCTGCCCGATTCATAATCAATACCTTAGTGGGCACAACTGTGGAGAAATAAGAATAATTATAAATACTAACTCGTTTTGAGTCCAACATAGACTATGTAATGGTATCTTTAGAAACCAAAAGGTAACTAAGCATGAATTGTTCTCTCTCAGTTCATAGGGCAATTCATATGCTTACTGGGTATGATCTTTAAGAACACTGTACACCAGTTCATAAAAAGACTTCAAAACTTCAAAAAGTCTTCTTCACAACACATTTCAGCATCACATTTAGAAGTTTGTATGCTCCCTCTCTCAGCAGTTTTCACCTTAGCCTACCCCTTGTCTGCTACGAGAACTCCCTCACATTGAGATCCTCGCCATGTGGAATTAAATTGCCCTTGTGTCAAGCACTTTAAAGTGTCAACCTGTTAGAATGTGGGCTATGGACACATAAAATAAGTTCCAGTTAGCACCTCTGGAAAATAATAGTTTACTTTGAGATCAGTTTGAAGGACAAGAAAGCTAATGAATTAAGGAATCGTGCCTGTTTAATCATTAATCACACTAACCTCAGCATGTCTGGAGGTGAAGTTGATTTTAAGCATCTATAGTAGATACAACTATAAATATGGTATGTTATGTTAAGGTAATTTGTAAAGTGCACGATTACCCATGGGTGTCTTGGCGCTGAATACACAAATAAAAATAAAATTCTGAATCACTAAGAAAGCAATCTTTAAGAAATTAGCAAAAGAGCATATTTCCAATAATATACCACATAGCCATGGGCAGTATAAAGAACATATTGGCTCCTGGTGTTGAGCAATTTGCATACATGCTATGCTAATAAATATAACAATTGCAATAAAAACTCTAAATAAGGTGCCAGAACTAAATTGTAGCCTTTAAAGAGTTGTTCGGCCACTCTGGTTCTCTGAGATGCTGATTCCATAAAAAATATGTACATAAAAGCGAGAGGTCCAACTGAGGAATGAAAAACATTTGTGATTGGCAAAATATATATTGTATCTATGATTTCCACATGTGGTCCAATTGAAAAAAATTATTCTGACAAATGATTAAAAATGCCTATTTAAACTGTTTGCTTCTTATTCTTTGCAAAACAATGCGGTGATCTAGCAAATGGACGTATGTTACATTAGTTTCTGTAATTGAGTCCAAATCACTGAAAAGATGTGTAAAGGAATGGACCTATAATTCATCTGCAGAGGAATTAGTTGGCATCATATGAACACAGTTAGTGACAAATCACAAATAAAAAAAAAATCTTTTTTTTTTTTTAGATAAAACTGTTACACTCTCACTATGGGACTCTCACTCTGATAAAGGGCTACCTGTAGATATAATAATATGTCCTTTCCCTCAAAGATTGCAGTGGAGACTTGCAGAAAGAACATTACAATAGTATACTGATTGTAAAATAATTTTGTACTCCATACCCCAGTTGATAGTTTGTTTTAATAAAGTGTGTGCCTTAGATGCTGAAAGTAACAGCAGGTAATGGCACAGTATCACTTGTGTACTTTAAAAGGTCTAGTTACGGAATTATGTGGTTTGTGCCTTTTTAACCACAGGAGTTCAGGAGGAGAAAACTGGAAGAAGCAAATGTAAAGGTAAATCTATGCTAGAAGTCTCAAAGGGCTACCATCTTTCTTCTACCATTTTATACAATTTCAGGGCATCATGTAGTTTCCACACAACTAATAAAATTCGCCCATCTCTACAATTCAGTCCATTTATTCATAAAAGGGTCCACACATGTGCAAGCTTTTGCCATGGGTGAGCTAGGCACAGACCCAGGGCACCAATCTTTAGAAGGGTGAACAGAGCGAGTGCATTAAGGTCATTCTTACAGGAGCGACCCTCTCATCTGGCTCCACTGTGTGGGCAATTCATGCAAATTGGAGAAAGTGTGGATATGTTTGCGAACAGATGGACCATTGCCAAACCCTTAGAAAAGGTTTTTGTTAACATTTACTAAGAGAAAAAGAGACACTTGGAGATGCTCTCTCATTTACTAATGTATTACCACCTTCTTTGAGATGGTGGTAATGTTTTACTGTTTTGCAACAAGATTTCGGTTACAAAATATTAATACCTACCATAAAGAATCGGTATTTGGAAAGGAGGCCCTAAACACGTGCTTTCCAAATACTGATCCCTAATTGTGTTTAGTGCATTTCAAAAAGTGTTTTAGCGGCCATAAACCCAGAGGTTTACGCAATCTGAGGGTTTGGCACCATCAAAACACTTAGGGGCCCATTAGGATGTAGGGCGGATCGCCACCTCCCGCATGGTGGAGGCGATCCACCCTACATCCTTCCCCGCCCGCCACCCATTTACCCCCCGCCATATTAGTATGGCGGGGGTACCGCGGCGGACGGGAAGACCGTCCGCCGCTTTTCCGCCTGGTCGACAAGTCGACCGGGCGGAAAAGGGTTTAATATGGTGGCGGTGTCTGCTAGACACCGCCATCCATATTAGCATGGGCGGAAGCATGCCTTTCCGTGGCGGCGTTGCCGCCACGGAAAGGCATGCGGAAGTTCTCTTCCGGGGGCCCGTTGCGGGCCCCAGGGTATGGGGGGGTGGGGGTGCACATGGGGGTACCTATGGTACCCCTGCATTGTCATGGACATGGTGGCAGGCACCTTGCGGTGCCTGTCACCTTGTGCATGACAATGCACGCAGTGCATTCCCAGCATTGTGGCGGGCGGTGCTGTGAGCACCGCCCGCACAATGCTGGGAATGGAGGATGCCACCGCCACGGTGGCGGTGGCATCCTAATCGCCGGTGCGGGACCGCCGCACCACTGGCGGCCGGTCCCAACACCGATAGACGGAAGTCCGCGCGCCATCCTAATGGGCCTCCAAGTACTTTAGGCCCTAATTCTATTGCAAATAGACCATATTATACATTTACTGTCTATGAGTCCAAGAGAAGTTAGATACATTACATATCAACTAGCTAATAAGAGAACATCAGTACAGAATGGAAAGTGTATATAAAATAGAAATATAATTTATACAACGTGTATATGTTCAGGTTATTCTGACAGTTTATGAGCTGTTTTGAAAAAGGTGCACATCAACCAACAATTCCAAAATGTGGAACAGCGTCACAGGTACACATTGAACAATGTGCATAATTATTGTAAGATATGGGTAAAAGATGTTCTGCCCACAGAGCAAGACATTTTGAATATTCTTGCGTTACCATGACAAATAGAAAAATTGTCTTTGTCTAACTTACTACTACTTATAGACACCCACCTGATTCACAAAGCTATGGATATAAAAGTCAGAGATTTGCTCTTTTAGGATCCCTCCTTTTTTGCAGCACATCTCCAACTTTTATGGGATTCACAAAGGAAACCGGGAAGACTCAAGGAAATCTGCAAAAGTTGTAAATTTCCTTCAATAGTGCAACCCATATATTTTGCAATAGATTATCTGTTAAGGGTGTATGAATATTGAAAGGCATTACCTTGTGGCTGTTGAAATACTTTTACAGATAGTTGCACAACATAGTGGGCACTAACCCACCAACAGCAGTATCAGGTCAGTGATTGCTGACATTCAACCATAGTGTCAGAATCTTTGCATTTGCTAAAGCCATTTGAAAGGGTTAAGTTCCAATAATGTTGATCCTGTGAATAAGGATAGCTAATTCAACTTGGCAAATGCAATTTTCTGCATCCAAGTTGAACAGAAGTGCACACAAACATTCGGACCCAGTGTGTAAAATCCATTAATAATAAAGTTCGTAAAATGTACTAGGTCATATACATAATTTAATAAATGTGAACAATATTTAACAGACAAAGGCAGATAATTACTGAGGGTCGTGGGGATCTCTGGGTTCTGTACTCATTATCTGAAGGATTGCCCAGGCTTATAGGAGCTTTGCCGAAGATGACCATCATGCTGGACTCCAAAATATTCCTGGAAGAATAAATAAATGCTGTTTAAATGCTTTATTTCCCAGTTAGTTTTTTCAGACGTGCATAAAATATTTTCTCACATAACAGTATGTTTGAAATTTGATAAGAAAACACACACACACTCACAACTTACCTATGTGATAGGTTCATGGAGTCGAAGTAGCATGTCTTTTCCTGAGTTAAAGGAGTTCTTTGATTTTTTTATTCTCGTTTTCATTTGCACAAATTTCATTGCCAAAGTGCATGTAAACTACTTGACAATAATTGGCAAAAGTGATGCACAATAACATTGTGAATGGTGGTTCCTTAAATGCGTGAAAGGGGTGGGATGTACAGAGATGGCAAGTTAGGGCTGAATGAAAAATACCTTAATAAACTCAATGGCCCATTGTGTGGGAGTGATTTAGAGTAGAATGTCCGGCGCTCTGTATACCAGAAAACTGTTTGAAAGTATGGCTGCCTCGCATCCTAGCAGAATTAGTTTCTTGGAGCTTTAGACAATTTGGTATTACTGAAGTGGATGATGAAGTACTTAGCTTGAAATTCTCTAACGGGTGCCCTTTGCAAATTCAAGGTAAATCCTTGGGAACATTATTATAGGGCTAGCTATTTCTGCTTTGTGAGTGAATTGCGCATTATTAGTATGGTACATGTTGCATAATAATTCGGCTCTATGTAGTCGCAATGTTATCAGAATGCAACTCAGTCGAGAAAAAGTGACTCTGACAAGCTCATACACTCAAGTGGGAAAGGCAGTTCTAAACCTGGGGTCTCTGGGTATCAAAGTGTATAAATTAGCAACTCTGAACACCGCCTTACTATGTTTGCCATCCACCACACATTCAAAGATTCTATTAGTATTTTATTGAATAGGCAAAGAGAAAGTTCTGTTCTTCCAGACCTTATGGAAACAAATGCATTCTATTTAGCTTGCCAAGTTACCAGACTTCTGAGCCAAGAAATGTGCACAGCATTTTTTAAAAAGAGCATTTGATCCAGCAATCCTTGTCCAGACACAGGTCTATGAATATGATACTATTTGTTTCACAAGTCAGTATCTGGTGGCTGGCTCGAATTTCACCCGCCTGAAAATCGACTGGATGTATGCTTTGTTATTAGAATTATTAAACCCATACACGTTGCCAGGTGTATTGCTCAGTCCTGAGTCCAAATCCTGCATTTCACACGTATGAGTCTTTCAAGGCCTGGCATTATCAGGTTTGCAACTTCTGAACCCATTAATTTCAGGCCCTGAGACAAAAGACGTCTGTACAGACAGAGGCTGTGAGCAGCATCCTAAACTGACCCCCACCCAAGGTAAGCAGCAGTATGAGGGAGCATACAATAGTCATCACAGGCAGGCACAGGTCTGTCCTGAACTCTTGTCCCACTGCCCCACCCACTCACCTCCCATTGACCCCTGACGTACACTTCCACCGGCTCAGAAAAGGCAGAAAATGTAACTAGTGTCCCCCTGGAAGTGTGGAAAGGGCCTGGCATTATTGTGTCCTAGCTGTTATTCCCCATTCAAAGAAACTCATAAGCACTGGAATTTGGTGCACAAATACCATCAAGAACCGTAGATTCAGCCCCCTGCACCAAATTTCTCAATATTTGTAATGAGGCACTAGGGACCTTGTTTATATTTTGGAGGTTGGCCGCTGTTCAGCCAGGGCACCATCGCCCTGGTGGAGGACCGACTGCCGAATTTAGAAATCACCACCAAGCTGGTCGGTATTTATAAAGCATTGGCAGGAACTGCCGTCACAGGTTCCTGTCAATGCAATCTGCTCTTTTGTGCAGGGCTGAGTCAGCATGACACAACCCTGCAACAAACAGTATTCTTTTTTTTATCTTCAAAAATAAAATCTCAATACCGGAATTTCGTTTTGAAAAGGAAAAAAGTAATGCTCCTCTTATCATGTGTGTCATCTACTATGGTGAGGGAGCATTATTTGGTTTTTACTGTCCCTAACCAACAGGGTTTGCCTTGCAGTGATGGACGTTAAAAAAGTGTTCACATGTCCACCAATCCTGATTGGGCAGGCGGACATTTAGCCATTTCTCCAATGGCCCTTACTCCATCTGGCCGTTTGAGAGGTTTGACAATGGCTGCGATGGAGTAGTCACTGCGGTAGCCAAAATGAAGGTCCACCAGCATTTAAATCGGATGGGCGGACCATCATGTTGGTGGCAAGTATACTCCCTCACATCTTAGTAGACACACTCCAACATATAAATCAGGCCCTAAGTCTCTAATCAGACTACCTTTACTAGGAAATGATGCATTCACCCTGCTTTGGAGTGTATCTGGTGATGGTTTTATTGCATCAATAGAGAATATAATCAGATCTGTAATGGACTGCCATTCTAGTATAAGGCACCCTTTGATATCCAAGAATCTCAGGGCAATAATACATTATTACAGTTTCCTCAATTAACACCGACATGCTGGACTTGTGCATGGGTTGACAGGACCCATTTACAAATTCATCCAGGGAAAGGCTCTATTCCATTGAGTCGTATAATGTATGAGGGTATCTGGCATTTTTAGTATGCCTATAGATATGTAATCAAATATCCCAGAAGACTCTAACAATGGACTTTGGTGGGGACTCACTGTCCCAAACTGCTTTGATAGCCCCGGAGAGGAGGGACTACCACCTGCATTTTCCTGCCACCGCCATTCCACACATAAAGTGCCTTGCTGTTTCTCGGGGCACAGGACACTAACAACAGACTTTGGTGGAGACTCACTGTCACAAACTGCTTTGTTAGCCCAGGAGAGGAGGGGCTACCACCTGCATTTTCCAAATGCCGCCATCCCTCGCATAAAGCGCCTTGGTGTTAAACAGCAGTGCAGGACACACCCTGATGTGTCTGCACCTGTCTGCAGCCAGTCAAGGCTGGCCTAAGCGACCCCTCTTGGTGTCTGTCTCATTTTCATGAGCATATGACATACTGGTGAGTGACCTCCCTATGTCTGAGTAGTGTGACCCTGAGCAAATCTGTGTCGTTCATTCTGAGGGAATCAAGGGGCCGCTGTTAACACCTAATCCCCCTCTCGATGCTCTGGGTTGTGAGAGACTCTCTTGGGATTGGATTTCCCTTTAGTTGGTGACTCAAAAGCAGCCTCTGTCTCACAGGATGGGGAAGAGAAAGCTGACAGGGACAAAAGAGTCAGCGGGCCTTCGAGAGAACCTTTTAGCACAACCCTAGACTCTTTTCTGGCCAGAGCAGTTGGGGTGGTCTCAAAAGAAATTGACCTGACTGAGAGAAGGCTCTCACTTGAGTTTAAGACCGGCAACGCACCTCTGCCTTTTTGCCTTGAAATTAACTTGGTCCCTAGTGGGGCATCCGCTCCAGCTGAATACCTGTCTGCATGCTCTGACTTAGCCCGTGACGGCCAGGATGTTTCCCAGCCAGGGCTTGAGCCACATTGTTCCATCAATCCACCCTCAAGCGCAGAAAAAACACCATCAAAAAGGAAGCGCCACACAAAAATGCCTTACAATAAGAGAAACATATGAGTAATAAAAATGGGAGCATCTAATTCTGGTTATGACAAAGACATTCTCTTATTAACTTACCTCAGTCTCCAAAGATAACGGCCACAAAAACACCTTGGATAATATTTTGGAGCAATTTAAGGCTTTGATTGAGACATGCCTAGCTCCTCTGAAGGAAAAGCTAGATTCCTTGTAAATCATAGTTCCTAAGTTGGTGTCAAAACTTGGGGATTATTAAGCACCTGGGCTTAGCTCTGAAAGCATGGTATATATGTCTGTATCATTAACTGTAGCAGATAACCACATGGAAACAGGACCGGGCCTTACAGTAAACTCACTCAAACCGGTAGCTTATGGTAATCCACCTGCGCTTACACCTTCTGCATCTCAACAGACCAGTTCCAGGATGGGACAAATAGGGGGCAATTATATAGCAGATCGTAATAAAAGCTCTCAAGGTGCCTATTTGGAGCTAGACTGGAGGCTGCTTAATCCATTGGTACCTCTTCTCATCTCAATCTCCCTCCAGAGTGTTGCCCCTATGTTGCAGTCTTAACAAATGTTCCATCGTTGTGGCCAAAAGTGAGGAATCCACTGCACATTTGAAAAATAAGGTCTGCTTCTAGCTGAGTAAGAATTCAGATTTGCTCCCCATTTAGCATAAGGACATTTTATTTGTGAGAAGGATAGGGTGGGTAGGCTTGTCAGCTAAGCAGCTGCAGGGTGACTGTGTGGTTATGAACTGACCGTATCTCAGGCTAGAGCACCGCCTGATGTTTCAAGTAGACAGCTTGGTTCAATGTCCAATGTGATTAACCCGGTACCTCTGGGGTTCTTTTACAAGCATCTTCAACCAACAGGGAAGATGGTGGCCTATCAACAACTGGTTTTAAGAAATGGATTTGCAGTACACCTGGCCATTAGGACCAGCAACAGATTCTCAATGCTATATGGTTTAGAGGATAACGACTGACTGGTACCCACTGATAACTCCATAACAGTGTATGAAACTGTGTCCACCCCAGCAAGTAGGGGGGTGACTGTCATCCTTCAGTTTCTCATACTCAGGAGCACTTTTTACTGCAGCTAATCTGCAAGAACAATGTCAGGTACGAAAGCAAGCTTTAGGATAGGGACTGGTTGGAGTATGTATCTGAGGTTGATATTGTGATAATGCAGTAGACCTGGTCCCCAGGGGACACCGAATGGGATGGGTTTTTGAACTTTTCAGTTCCAGCTGCTCTGGATCCTGGTCATAGAGCCGGGGGGGGGGGGGAGTTGATGATGCTTTTTTTGTATTGATAAGATATATCGGGCTATCCTAATTAAATGCAACCATCAGGGTATTCTGATTATGTGGGTCATCCTCCTGACTAAGTTCAATTTCTTTATTGTTAACTTATATAATCCAGTGTGGGAATTAGGATGTCAAATTCACGCTCTGTTTTTGGCCCTGCCTATATTGAAACAAAGAATGCAAACTATCTCTAAGGATTTCTGTGCTATCGTAGCAGAGGCTTTCAATTCGAAAATTGGCATAATTACCACTCGTCCGAATCCCTTTGAAATTAGAGATATTAATTGTCTAGAAGGACCAGCGTTAGAAATGGGGGTCTCTAGTTGGCAATGGTTTGCACCATTGTCCAATTATGGACCCTTCTTCCTAGTCAGGATAAGGGGGATACACTTCTAAAATAACCCCTGCTCACTCCCTTGGTAGCTTGGCACGAGCAGACAGGCTTATCTCAGAGGCAGTGTGTAAAGCATTTGGGAACACATGCAGTAATACAGTGAAAACACTACAAATGGACACCACACCAGATTAGAAAAATAAGTAATCTTTATCTAAACCAAAACAAGACCAAAACGACAAAAATGCACAATACAGTACTAAAATATGATTCTTAAAAGGTAGAAACAGTTCTGTTCCACAAAAATGTCGGATGCAACACTTTTACACAAAGTATCTTGGATGCGTCGAAAAAGCAAGCAAAAAGGGTCGCAGGGAAGGTGATGCCTCGGTTCCTTACACTCAGGAAAGGTGATGCGTCAGTTCCTTGCTCCGGGGGAGGTGATGCGTTGGTTCCTTACTGCGGTGCAGGGGAGGTGATGCGTCGGTTCCTTACTGGAGAGGAGGTGATGCGTCGGTTTCTTACTGCGTTAGGAGGTGATGCGTTGGTTTCTTACTGCGTCCCCCACAGATGCGACAGACTTGACGCTTCGATGCAATGCGTGACAATCTGGTACGATGCGATGCATGAAGACCAGGGATGCGCTGTGATGAGCTCAGCCACGTCCCCTCGATGCGTCGGTTCTTCTCCAACAGGGTCTGCGTCAGAATCGGTGTGGTGATCTCAGACGTCGGAGATCGGTGCACAGGATTCGTTGCACGGCAGACACTTCAGCCGCGAGCAGGCACTGCTATGATTCTGCGGCGATGCGGCGGAAAATTCTTCTCACACCGCTGCGATGTGTCAGAAACAGGCGATGTGTCGATTTTCACAGTTATTGCAGTTTCCAGCCCCAAGCAACCTCCAGAGGTCTAGAACACTGGCAGGCACCTCTCAGCAGGTCAGAACTCCCAGCAAAGAAGTTCAGGGGGGACTGGGGGTGACGTCTTTTTGTCCCTGAGACTTCAGAACAGGAGGCAAGCTCTATTTCAAACCCTTGGAGATCATCCTCAATCGGGGGACACAGCACACATCAACGTCCTTCTCCTTCCCTTGGCAGAAAGTAGCCACTGCAGGCAAACCCCAGACAGCATACAGCACAGGGGCAGTATTCCTCCTCAGTTTCTCCAGCTCTTCTCCTTGGCAAAGGTTCCTCTTGATTCCCAGAAGTGATCTCTGAAGTCTTTACTATCCCTGAGACTTCCAACTGGAGGCAAGCTCTACTTCAAGCCCTTGAAGAAAACTCTAACAGCAGGATGATTAAAGTGCAGTCCATTCCTTTCCCTGCCCAAGACAGAAGCAACCACTGCAGGCCAACCCCAACAGGACACAGCACAGGGGCAGTACTACTCCTCCAGCTTTCCCGGTTCTTCTTCCTGGCAGGTTCCTTAGTTCAGCAGTAATCTAAAGTTCAGGAGTCTGGGCCCCTCTTTTTATAGCACAAACTCCTTTATTCTCTGGTGGCAGAGAAGCTCTTTGCCCAGCCAAAACCAGCCCTGTCTTCTCTGGTGCAGCTGCCCGGCAGGAGGTGGAGACAGCATTGTGTAAGCCAGACCAGGCCTATTCAGGTGCAAGGAAATCTCCTCCCCCTACTCTAAATGCAGCCCAGGTCTATTCAGCCCACCCCTGACTCATTCAGGAAAGGCAGGATACACATCAACCACCCCCCCCCGGTGGCTGTCTGAGAGAATGCACATCCTCAGCCCCTGTCACTCCAAAGCCAGACAGTCAATCCACAAACCAGCAGAGGCACACAGGATGGCTAAGCAAGAAAATAGCCACTTTCTAAAAGTGGCACACATTATAAAAATCATCTTACCTAAAAGATGCATTTTTATATTCAGGCATTCTAAACTCCATCTTTCTATCTTGTCCCAATGGGAAGTTATATTTATAAGATGTTATAAATAAACTCCCATTCTATCCTATGTGGCAGATAGCCTTTCAATAGTGAAAAACGAAATACACTGTATTTCACTATCAGGACATGCCACACACCTCAGTACATGTCCTACCTTTCACATAGACTGCACCCTGCCCATGGGGCTAACTTGGGCCTACCTTAGGGGTGGCTCACGTGTAATAAAAGGGAAGGTTAGGGCCTGGCAAGTAGGTGCACTTGCCAGGTTGACATGGCAGTACTAGACTGCACACAGACACTGCAGTGGCAGGTCTGAGTTACATTTAAAGGCTGCTCATGTGGGTGGCACAATCAGTGCTGCAGGCCCACTAGCAACATTTGATTTACAGGCCCTGGGCACACACAGTGCACTGTACTAGGGACTTAACAGTAAATCACATATGCCAATCATGGAATCACCAATCCATAAATACAATTTACAGGGAGAGCATATGCACTTTAGCACTGATCAACAGTGGTAAAGTGCCCAGAGTCATAAAACCAACAAAAACAGGGCCAAAAACAGGAGGCCAAAAAGCAAAAAGTCTGGGGATAAACCCACTGGAAAAGCCAGGTCTAACAACCAGGTGCAGACCGTAGAGGAGAAAAACTCTTGGGGGCCCTTCTTTGTTTCGGGCCGATAAATACATCTGAACTGGTGGGTAGTGTTTCTAGGCAAGTACCGACTTTCGTGGGCTGGGGCTCAGGTAAAGTGATTGATTATGTATTTGTTTCTAGAGTCATGAGTCAGTTTGTACTCAGGGGTGGGGTAAAGGAGAAGGAGCATAGTGAACATAACCCTATTGAGATAGTGCTTGACCTGCCGGTTCTTAGATGCCCCCATGCATCTGAGGGCCCCAATGGTTTTGAGATCAAGGAGAATGGGCTTAGGGTTAGCTGGTGGTATGCTAATACCCCAACTGTCCTTTCAGCCCTGGTTATATGTAATCTTAGCTTGATCACAGATGTACCGTTGTCAGCTAATTCATCCCCTACTGAGATTATGGCTGCTATGGATAAATTAAACAGCTCCGCTACGGACCTAATTAATGGCACCCGTAAACTAACAAAGACTGGCTATCCCCGATGGTTTGATAGCTTATGCAGAGCCACCAATATGAGGTTATGAAAGGAGCTGACTAGTAAGCCCAGAGATAGGGCAAGGATAAAACAAGATAAATTAGAATATGTTAGCAATTAAAAACAGGAAACTGGTGGCCAAGAAAGAGCTGTGGGAAATCTTGTTCAGGCATGCCAGCCTAAAGATACTAGGAGGTTCTGGAGTATAGTAAATGAAGGGAACTTTACAACCTGGATAACAGAGGGATTGGGGTCTAATATTCCACCCGAATGATGGCTCGATCACTTCAGTTGAATCAATTCTGATGGGGAGACTATAGAGGGTGTAGGTCTGCCAGCTGATTCCCACCCCCATTTGGAAATTAGGTTTTGCCTTGACAAAGTGATAGCTGCTATCCTAGAACGCCCATCAAAAAAGGCTCCTGGCCCCGATGGAATACAGATGGACCTTTATAAAGAAAATGTTAATTTGTCGGCCCTTATCATTCCTAATATCCTAAATGCTGCTGCTATTCACAGCATAGCCCCCTCCTGGAGTTTGGCATGTATAGTTCCCATTTATAAAATAGGCAATATAACTGACCCCAAATATTACAGGCCTATTTCCTTGCTGGACTCTATAGGGAAGATTCTGGTGCGCATTATCCAGCAGAGAATAGTGAGCTGGCCCCAGGTTAATACAGTTATGAGTCCAGTAGAGTACAGGTTTTGAGAAGGTCTAGGGACAGAGGAGCAGTGCCTGAATTTACACCTGCTAATTTAGAAATACACGATTGCCAAGAAAGGTACTTAATACCTTGCATTTACGGACCTCAGTAATGCTTTTGATAGGGTTAATAGCATGAAACTATGGGGCATTCTGCACAGGTTGGGCATGCCTCATCCTATTGTGGAATGCTTATGCGTGCTTCATGATGGTATTAGTGCCTCGGTCAGGTCTGGCATGGAGGGGAATGCACTGGTTCTTTCAATCTGTTTAGGGGTGTTCGCCAAGGATGTGTTTTAGCCCCCATTTTATTCCTTTTATATATCAATGGTTTGCACTCTTTTTTTACTTGCCCAGTGTAAAGATATACCTATTGTAAATGGCAAGGGCATGCCGGCTTCTGTACACCGATGACACAGTCCTTCTATCTTGTACTTCAATGGCTTGAAGGGAGCGGTTGTCGTCTCTGTCAGATACATTAAAGACCTGGACTTAGAGGTCAATATATCTAAAACCCACTATATGGTGTGGCAAATCCCAGAGTAAATCAGGTCCAGTGGCTATTAAAGGGAGAGTCAATCAGTCATGTTCATGAATTCTCTTATCTGTGGGTAAGCTTTGATGACAGGGGAAATCGGTCACCATGCATCTCTAAGCAATGTGCTTGATTTAATGCCGCAGAGGGTGCTGTTTTTGAACTTTCAAGAGTTGGCAACAAACCAATCTTGCCCCTGCTGCAGCTGTGCAAACTAAAATGCCTCCTGGGCCTAACATATGAGGCTCGTATCTGGAGATATTGGAATACCTTCTCTCCACAGCTGGAAGAGAATCGATTTTGCAGGCGGCTGCTTGGAGTTGGGCCAAATAGCTCGAGTTTTGCTTTACATGAGGAATTGGGTCTAGATTATGTAGATGATAGTATAAAGCTCGCCCCCCTGCTTCTTTGGATCCCAGTATGGGGGAACAAGTATGCAGATCTTAACAGGGAAATTATTTCCGACTGTCTGTCCTGTGACTGCAGCCTGAAAATACCATCTCTGAGTAACATTAGAAATATGGCCAACAGTCTGGGTCGACAGGAATTATTCACTTCCTCACACCTATTGAATAAAAGGGAGGTGTTCAGGGCCAAGAAGGGGCCCGATTCACAAAGGTAAACTTACACTTTTGTGTAAGTTTACTACGTTTAGGTATTCACAAAGGTAAACTTAGAACAAAAGTCTAAAGTTATGACTTTTGGTATTCACAAATGCATTTATGAGTAGTATGTTTATGTCCATACTCAGGACGGAATCTCTGTCCCGAGTGAGGCAATTCCACTCCGGGTGCGAAGCGTACACTCCGGGTGAGGAGTGTACTTTCCGCACTCGAAGTGGAATCTCCGCACTTGGTGTGGAATTTCCCCTCCAAGTACTGACATAAAGATACCACTCAAAAATGCCTTTTGTGAATACTGATAGTCATAAACGTAGACTTTTAGTCTAAGTTTACCTTTGTAAATATCTAAAAGTAGTAAACTTACACAAAAGTGTAAGTTTACCTTTGTGAATCAGGCCCAAGGAGTTTAAGATAATGGCTATGGCTGACGGCGAATCTAAGGAACTAGGGAAACCATCTGTGCGTGACTTTGTTATGGTTCAGACATGTCAGGGCTTGGGGGCCTACCTCGCCTGGGTAAACAATGTATGGGAGAGGTCGCTTGTAGGAAAGTAGGATCTGCTTTTATAGTTACCCCCACATTTTGCCTGGTGATAAGCTGTTTTTGACTAGTCTGACTGGGATCCTGCTAATCAGGACCACAGTCTCTCTGCTTCCTCCCTTAAATTGTTGTGGTCAGTACTTAGGTACATCCCAGTTTGGATACTGTGGTACCCTTATCAGTCCCTAGTATATGGTACTAAGGTACTCAGGGCATAGGTACCCCAGAGGTCCCCCATGGGCTGAAGCATGCATTATGCCACCCATGGGAGACCATTCAAAATGCAACTACAGACCTGCCATTGCAGCCTGTGTAAGCTGGTGCCAGCACCACTTACGAAAGATATAGGTTTCCTATATCTAGGGTCACTGCACTTAAAACCTATAAGTCACCCCTATAGCAGGCCTTATCAATCCTGAAGGCAGGGTGCTTGGTTCTAAGTGTGAGGGTGGCCCTGCATGAGCAGGACACCCCTACAGCCTACGGAGTCCATTATCCCGTGTTGTAAGTGAAGCAGCCATATACCATATAGAGGGGCACTGCGTAGTTACGTGATGACCATCTCAAAATCGGCTGCAACGAATCCTATCATGTTTGGTATCAAACATGTTGGAAACATACCCCCACACCATAAACGGTGTGGGATGTATGATTCCAAGCACTGGAAGAGCCCTCCGTTATGCTCTCAGAGCTACCGGTACCAGTCTTCTAGACCCGGCCAGCACAACATGGCTGCTGCTGACCAGAGACACGATTCTGTCCTCCTGCTGCTGAGCCAAGCTCGAGCAGGGGAAGCCAGAACAATAGGTATCCTGTCACTGGGAGGTGTGTCCACCTCCCAGACAGGATTTAGTGTACTGGGGCTGGGTGGGTGCACTTGCCAGCGCCACTCAGTCTGCATGAGGGGCACATTTGGTGCCTCTTTGCATATTCCAGTTCCAACCAGCTCTGAGAGCCATTGGCTCCCATCTCTGGCGAGAAACTGGACAAAGGACATGGGACTAACCTCCCCCCTGTCTAAACTCTCCCCAGGGGGGTGTCCCCTGAATCGTCCCAACCCTTTCTTTAGGGTACCTAAGGGCTTACCTGGGTATAGGTCCCTAGATTAGTCGTGGGACACGATTCAGTTCAGACACCACTTCAACTTCTACAAGTCTGGGCACTCTGGACTTCGCTGGACTTTGTTTGGGCTCGACTTCATCCCCCTTTCAGTCTGCTGCATCGTCTGTGCCTGTGCACCATACAGGAACCTTCCAAGGCCTGTGGACATCCAAGACACCTGAAGGAATCTCCCTTGAAGTGAAGGAGTCACTTCCCTGCATCTGCAGGCACCGCAACTAAGCTGACCGGTCTGCTGATCCTGAGATCCTACGGACTCCAAAAGGCTCAGCAGCACAGGTGGTGGTTCTCCACAGCTCTCAAGGCCTGCCCTGCCCACTCACCAAGTTTGAGACCAGTATCCCTCGTGGGAGCTGCAGGAACCGAACCCCTGTGCACCACATTGACTTGCCATTGCAAAGGCTTGTTGGCTTTCTTCCACCAAGATCTTTGGACTCCAAGTAGCCCCAACCTCAAGCATCTCCAGTGACCAGAATCTTTGTCCACACCACAACGTTTGCACTGTGGCCTGCATCTTTTGTTGAGCTGCTCAAGGTCCTCTTGTGACTCCAGTGCCTCTGGCCTGTGCGTCCTGTTGAGGGTCACCTTTGTTTCTTTTGGGCTCCCCTGATTGCTCTGGGCCTGCCCTGACTCCCTTGCTTGTGGTGAGTCCCTGGGCCTTGCTGGTCCCGACATTGCACCTTCTTCGACTTTTACATTGTTTGTAGTTGCCAATGCTTGTTGGTGCTCCAGAGGGACACCGACCCCTCAACTCTCGACATCCGACGTGGGTCAGCTTGTGCATGGCTCCTGGTCTTCTTCAGCATCGCCTGGTCCTCACAGCTGCAGAGTCAAGGTCACCGTCAACTCTCCTGCAACTCCCGACATCGGTGGGCATGCGTCTTCCTGGTCTCCGGGTTACTCCTGAGTGACATAGACTCTGTCCCCTCTGCTTTCAGGTACTCTTCAACTTGAATCCACCTTCGGATTCCACCAGACTCTTTCTCCACCAGCAGCACTTTCCTGAAGTCCTCCATTGGGTTCGACAGCGGTTTCCAACACCACTTCACACCTATGCACCCGACTTCCCTAGTGCAGGTAACGTGGGTACTAGGGTATCCACGAGTGGGGTGGCTCTCCAACCTTCTGTCTTCCACAGGGTTTCTTCAGGGTCCACTGGGAAGGGTTCTTAATCTTTAAAATTGCAACCGCAACTTACACGTTGATTTGTACCGAGAACGCAATCGTGTTCCCACACTGCACACGATCTACGTGGGGCTCCTAGTCTCTCACCTTTGGTGGTTCCTTGGGTCCCCAGCACTTCTACGACCTCTGGACATTGTCTTGACATGAGTTGTGGTTCTTATACCACTTTCTTAGTATATGGTTTGGTCCCCCCTGGGGCCCACTGTGTATTCTGTGCTATTTACTTGATTTCTATGCAAAGTATTGTGTGCATTGTGTATATCTCCAGGTAGGAGACATTTGTACTTATTAGTGAGTGTTAGATAATAAATACATATTTTTATAAATACATTGTGTGGTTCTTTTTCACTTAATCTATACATATAAGATTGCATTCTGGTAAAACAAGCTGCTTTACACTCCTTCTGGACTAAGCCTGAAGGCTGCTCTCTACAGCTACCACTTAGAGAGATTTCTAAGGTTGTCTAAGACCTCTTAAATCACCCTAAGGGTTGTCTAGACTGGTGCAGGGTGCCCACTTACATTAGTGTACATCATATACCAGGCCAGCCTCTCACATCGCTTGTAACCAGATTTCGGTTGGGCAGCATTAGGTGTAATCTCTGTTTCCCGCTTGGGCCAGTATTATCAGTATTATCCAAATAGCATTTAGGTGTGCCCCTGTGATGATATTTCTCCCCAGACTTTGATGCACTTTACCTTGTTTTGTTAATTTTATTAAGCTTTTAAGCGAAGAGTTTTATCACCTATTTTAAAAAAGCAGCTTTTTATTTTCTGCGCATGAGAGTAGATGCAACAGTGTGTGTTGTGGTGGGGGCTTGTCTTAAATATGCAATATGTTGGCGCAGTTCTGTGAATTTTTTATGTTTTATGTATTTATGAGTTTGTTTTTATTTCTCTATTGCAATTTGATTGTATATTTTACGTAATGTTTTTTATCTGCTCTTATGTTTATTCTCAAGTAACCGAATAAAGCTAAAGATCCCAGAAGATAATCAGTGCCTCCATGGGAAAACTGCACATTTCCTGCAAACCAGGCATTTTCACTGGTGTGCTGTGTTCATTGTATTGATGTCTTAGCAGCATGGGCCCTATTTCAAAACAATTCTTCCCTATGTCCTAGTTTTACCCTATCCTATCTTCATCTATTGCCAATACAGCCCAAGACCAGATGCCAATACAGCTAATGCCCATACACAATTGCTAATACAACCAATGCATAGTTGCCAGAGAGGGCAACTCTCATAATCATTTGCTGAACACCATCTTCTTGAATAGAAAGTGAAAGATCATGGCAGTTTCATACCATTATTTCTGAATTATTGTGTTCTATTCCATGAACTTTCTACTAACAATCTGAGCTGTCCTACAACTTTATAGAAGTAAACCTTAGGTCCATCACCCTGGAATGAGATAATGGACAAGTGCACTAAGGATTCCCCTTGTCCTTATGGTTGGTCTGGCAAAGACACCATACCAGCAGAAAGCCGTTGAATACATTTAGAAGAAAATAACTTTATTCTGGGAAGAACTGTGAGAAATGTGATCCTTTTATACTTCCTTCTGCCATATCCTACGTGAAGTCCTGTCCACATTTCCACTCCCAAAATTTCTCCACTCCTAATTCAAATCTCTTCATTGACTTGGATGCGTTGCCATATTGTTCTTCACCAACTTAGATACACTCTTTTGCTGTCACCTCCTGGCCACCTGCAACATGACACGAGGGTGCCTGTTTTGGCGCTAGGCAGCCATAAGTGCACCAGCACTGCGAGAGAGCAAACCTGCACCATATTCTTGTAAATATGGCACAGTTCTGATCCCTTCCTTTTCACCACACAGCTCAGAAACTTTGCTGCTCCTAGTTGAGTCTGATGTTAGTAATTATGCCTCAAGGTTTTATTCAGATCTTTGTTGTATGTTAACCTATAAATGAATTAATTCTCTCCTCCATGACAAACTACATGGTTGTCTTTTCACTAAATGTTACCTTGCCCTGACGTCCAATCAAGACTCTAACATAATCTCACCTTACTTTCACACTTTCTCCAGATTTTGACATCTTTTGAGCCAGCATGTTTTGAAATGGGGTGATGATTTTTTATATCTGAAACCTGAATAAAGATTATTACTCTGCATTGACAGTACTTGTAATCCCCTGTCAAAATGCAAACATTACATAACGATTTTGAGCATGTTTCTACATTGAGATGGAAAATCAAGGCATGATTTTTTTATTGCATACTATACCATTATTGCCATGCACCTCAAATTCAACAATCGCATATGTCTAGAAAGAACTTCAATCCGCATTTCAGTGATTTAGTCTCGCTGAAGTAAAACGTCTTCATATTCTCAGAACTAGTTACTCTAAATGGTACATTCTATAAGCTGAGAATAAATATAACCGGTAATAGCACTGCACTCAAGCAGTTCTAGAACACCTGTCAAAATGTTGCTGTCAAAGAAACAAGCAATTTCACATCCGCGTAAAAAATGCGTGCAAACACGAAAACACAGCATGGCTACCAAACTGAAAATGAAGCCAGTTATGATGTGCTTTTTTATTGGTATTTAATCATTTGTATTTTGAATAAAAAACATAGATAACTAGTTTGTGGTCAGTTACGTATGGAAATAAAATATGCACAGCAAATAATTATATAAAGTGAAAAAAAAGGACATTGGTTTCATAAATCATAATATCTATTTTGGGTGTCTGCAGTTGCCACTCGCATCATAGTACAATCTTGATTTAACCCAGTGGCGGCTTCATGTGGTCCCAAAAAAGGATACCATTATCATCATGATCATCTTTATTCGGGTTTTTTAAACAAAACCATAAATAAAATGTTCCCAATAAAATATCTTCATATCAACATTGTACCAGACATAATAAAATCTTAGGAGTAAAATAGAAAAAATTAAAAATTACACCAAGTAGTACACATTCACAACAATACATAGGCGTAAATTCAGTACTTGTTCTGAAACTTTAAAGTGCTTAAATATAGTTCAGAATGGCATATATAACTTCTGGGGTTCCCAAATCATAAAGGTAGGCCAGAGCCTGTTCATGAGAACTTGTTCCTAAAGTTAAAAGCAAAGGGCGAAGAAACTACCTTCTCTGTGTGATATAAAAAGGGCACAAGAAAATAAAGTGCTTAGTGCATTGCTGCACAAAAATCATCACAGGGACAAGGAGAAGGTGATAGGAACCAAGTACCCTGTTCTGGGAAAGCTACCAGGAAATGTAAAGTTTGCAGGCGAAGCCTTGGCAATAAAAAGCGTTGCGTTTCATAGAGGATTATGTGTAAGCAAGGTGCCGGCTGAAGAGAGAAAGGTCGGGGGAGTTCTCTAGCTCTAATACTCCTATTCACCTCTCCGGGCAAGATTTGCATGGTTATAAAAAATTCTTTTAATTTGGCTAGATGAGACACCTTCAAGACATTCTGGGTTGGAGAAATATTCTGGAATGCCCATCTTTGTGAAGCTAAATTTAATAAATTTCAGCCAAGTAATTTCTAAAGAATTTTGCAGGGCCAAACAATCACTCACAAATTTGCCTACAGAAGTGGGCTTTGGTATTTTTTCCAAATTTTAAGCCAAAGTAGCGGTGGCTGCAGTTTTAAATGGTCTTCCAGATTAGTCAAGCCCAATTCTTCATGTCAAAATGAGACAGAGGTAGATTTTGGGACAACCAAAAGCCTTCTTAAAAATGTAGTCTCAATTATTTAAAGGATTTTACAATTGGAATAACCCCAGACACCAGCATCAAACGAAACAATCGAAAGACATTTGCTTTTAAACACACACAGCAATTCTTCTATTGGCTTGCGCCCTAAACATTTAGAAAATCTAAAAACAGCGTCAATTGACCTTTGAAATTGAGGAGCTCTAATATTCAATAGAAATGTTCAGCTAAAATCACAGGAACTCCTAAGTTTATGAAATGTGGAGTTTTAAAATTTCAGTACCCCTAATAAAAGTACATTGGCAGTTCTGGCTATGAGCGCTGCATCATTTGCCAAAACACAACCTTGTCTTACCCCAACTTGAGAGGGAAATTCATCTGTGAGCAGCTGACCCCTATTAAAACGTACCTTGGCTGTTGTATTGGCATGGAGCCTGCAGAGCAAGTTGCTAATATGAGCACTGCATCATCTGTGTAGAGTAAGAGAGAGACATATCAGGAGGCAAACTTCTGCAAGTCCCTCCCCACACCACACAGATGAGCCTCAGGACCATTTATATAGATTAAAAAGAGAATGGGGTCCAAAACACAACCTTGTCTTACCCCAACTTGAGAGGGAAATTCATCTGTAAGCAGCTGACCCCTACTAAAACGTACCTTGGCTGTTGTATTGGCATGGAGCCTGCAGAGCAAGTTGCTAATAGCACTATCAATCCCTAAGTTTGCTATAATGGAGCACAATTTAGCTCAGTCTCCTGTGTCGAAAGCACAGGCTATGTCCATAAAAGAAAGATGGACACAGCCTTTTTTTACCTTGGTATGTTTTTGAACAATCATGGACAGAGTCAGGGATTGGTCTAGAGTTCCCAAGCGGGGCTGAAACCCAAATTGGACATCTGAGAGTGCTCAGGATTCCAATGCCCAATGCTCCAGCTTGGCTAGAATCACCCTACCCAGGATCTTTACAGTACTGTCCAACGGGGAAATTGGACGATAGCAATGAGGTTGACTCTTGTCCCTCTTTTTGAAAATAGGGACAATGATAGCCTCCTGCCAGGTTTTTAACTAGGGTTCCCACAATGGCTCTTCTTATCACGTTCGTGATTAGTGGTGCCTAAAATTCTGGTAATTATCTATAGACATCTAGAGAAATTATATCAGGTCCATGGCCTTTATCCACAGAACCATGTTCATTGGCCAGGGTAATATCTGATACGTCAGTTGTTTGGCTTAAAGCAATGGCAGCATTCAGATCGCAAGGTGCCACAATGTCTGCCTGAATACAGTAGACTGTAACGCTGAACCAAAGCATTTTGAAAAATGTGCCACCCAATCATTAGCTGGTATCAGTGACTCTAGTCTAAGCCATTCATCTCCCAACAAACTAACCAAATTAACTACCTGCCAAAAGGCTCAAGAGTCTTTCAACATGCTTGCTGCCCTAAGATCTTCCCAGGCCTTCTTTCTTATTTGAGCCATTCTTGAGGAAATAGCTTCTTTATATGATTTCCTTGCCAAAGCTACACTTGCTTTATCTCGGGGTGTTTGACAAGTGCTAGCTTCAATGACCTATGAGCTTTTGAGCAGGCATTATCGAACCATCTGGGGCTGACACTGACCTTCGCTGCAATTTTAGTTAACCCGACTGCCATATACTTATTCAGGGTGGAGTGAGCTTGTATCACCTCTGCAGGGTTTGTGTCAGCCCATAGGAGCATGGCAATTTCCAGCTCAATTTTGGTGAGAAGATCTGCGAAAAATGCATCCTTGTCTATTTTCTCCCATTTAATATTGACTCCCTTATTTTTACTAAATTCTTGTGTTTCTGAATAAACATCTTGGGAGTTCTTGCCAGAATTCAATTTGAGTTCCAGAATTTGGAGATTGTGATCGCATATACAACTAGGCAAAACATTGCACCCAATATAAGCCAATGATAAATCTTTGGAGATTAAAATATGATCAATGATAGACTTTAAACCCCGCCCCATGAACGTTGGAATCTGCCAAGAATTTGCATAATGTAGGTCTTGTGCAAGTATCAAGTTATTTGCAGGTAGTACTCTATTCAGTGGGTCCCTGTATGCCGTATGCCTGAATTGTGAGAGGGGGTGATCTAACTCATCACTGATGCCACATGAAGACACAACTTCGGGATCACACATTTGAATGTTAAAATCATCCACACAGATTGATAATAATTCCATATTATGCTCCTATGGACTTTATGCACTATCTTCTCAAGCCCATCCATCACCTTTGTGACTGCAGAATCAAATATGTTATGATAAAAATGTACTAATTGTAAATCATAAGATTTAGACAAAGGGATCAGGAGTACATGAAAGTGAGGCGTGGAGATAACTTTGCGTATTTTGGTATCAGCGAATGTTACTGAAATAAAAGAGACCAGGCCACCTTTAGTCTGGCCTGATTTTGAAGCAGTCGCTGGTACATGATATGTGACATAACCATCTAGGCGAGTAGTATCCAACACAGTGGCGGCTCCTCCTCTAAGGCGGAGGAGCGTCTCCCCACTGTCAGTAGCAGCAAAGAAAAGAAAAAAGAAAATGATAATAACGGAATGTTATTATCATTTTATTTTTTCCTCCTGCTGCGGTAGTGCGTGAGGGGGGGCGGGATGGAGCTGCAAGGGACTAGTGGTAGACACTCCTGTGCACAATGACTGTTTGGTCGTCCATCTCGGGCTGCCCAAAACAGTCATGCGCACTCCCCTGTCCTCCATGCAGGCTGCATTACAGCCTGCATGGAGAACATGCCCACCCCTACAGCCCCTGGCTGAGCACCGTGTCACAAAGCTCAGACCAATCACAACGCTCCATTGGAGCGTTGTGATTGGCTTAGTGGTGGGAGCCTGGCTGCCTGCTTCCTGTTCCGACCTGGAGTCGGACACAGGCAAGCAGGAGAGAAGGCGCGAGACCCGTCAGCGGCAAGGTAAGTTTTATATATTATTTTATGTTATTTTTTTAAAGCAACACGCGAGCCCCCGACCCCCCCACCCGTAAATGCCCCCCCAACCGCGAACCATGCCGGCCGCCCCTGATCCAGCAACCATGTCTCTTGACAACAGATTATTGAGTGCTGATCCACAAGACTTAGCCAGTCAGGGTTGGTTAACTTTGAGCAGAGTCCAGTTATATTCCACAAGATTATAGATCAGATCTTTTGCTTGGTCTTAATGGTAAGAGGCTGGCACTGGGTAAAACCTAGGGGTGTTGCGAAATCACTTGGTCTCCTCTAGATTATGAGTATCTTGCAGGAGTCAAACTTGTTGATCCAGGGATGAGAAAATCTCATATATACTAGAAAGAGGGAGGCTATTTTGTAAACTTTGTGGGTAATGAATCCTGGGCACCTCCTTCCCCAAAACAATTGTTTGGTCATGTTGCTGGCCCCTGTCATCTGATTTCCATAAGTAAGAGGGTTTCGGCCCATATAAAAACCAAGAGGCTGAGGTCTGATGCCATCTGGTACAGGGCCTTTATTTGAAAGACTATGAAGCAGCGCCCGCACCAAATCAGGTCTCCTGAAATTTAAAATCACACAGTCACCATTTGAGGATTCCTCTCGCGGACTAACTCATGACACTCATTTAACAGTAATGATATCAATAGATAGGTCTCTCTGCCAATTTGATTGTTTTTTCAACCAATTTTCTGCCTTATTCAGCAAAGAGGCATGAGATTCAAACAATGAAGGATCTATGTGTGGGACATTTTCTAAGACAATTATATAGGGAGTACACCATGGAGGTATGTGATGTCATGCGTCAGGATCTTCAGACTGGGTCATAGTGCAAGAGCCGTGATAATTTGGAGGAACCCAATCTCTATGCCCATGCCTCTCTGGCGCCATCGTTTTTCCTTGTAATTGAGAGTTCGAAATAGCTGCACTGGGAACCAGCAGTACATGCAAATTCACCCTTCCTACATTCTCCTGAGGAAGAAATGACAAGATTGCAGAGTTAGATGCCTGTGCCTGAGCTAGATATACACTTGGGCATGGCAGGGGCTTATCAATTTTGTCTGAAGCGGCTAATTTGGATAGAATGTCATCTTGCATAGTTTTAGTTTAAATGGTACCCAGTTTTCCTTCCAGGAGGCTTTATTTTGATGTTGCAAGGGAACAACATTGGGAGATTGTTGAAAGATGACTCTCCATCTGGGCCATTCTAGCAAGGCATATTGAACAGTTAAATTGGTCTTGATTGTGATAGGTGGGGCCTTTTTTTCAGATGTTTTCCCTCGTCGGTTCTTGCCACTTGAAGTTTGTTTTCCCTGGGGCACGAGACTGGCTGTGTAGTTTTGCTAGGAACTATTTTGACTGCCTCTCATCTGCTTCTCTTAGAGGGAGGACTGTCAGGTTCGGATACTATTTCCAGTCTATCCAGAGCCAGGGGTTCTCAGATGATACATGAATTTGAAGTACTCAATACAGCATTTACATTGTTACCAGTAGTAGGTGGGTCTGGGTTTAAAACAGCTCGGGGATCAGCTTGAGGGACACAATCACATTATATTCAATTAGATCATCATTGCTGGGATTAGCCTCTGATTGACTGTGATCTGAGGCACCAGGTCTTTTTAAAGTGGAATCCAGACTAGCTTCCACATGAACAATTTCAGTTTCTATGGCCCCCATAACTGGTGTCAGATCATTTGTAATGGTGTTGGTGCTCGTGGACCCTGCTATCATTCAGTTAAGGCCTCCCTTCCGCTTCCCCATGTTTCACCAAATGCCTGTTTTGCTCTGCTGCTCAACTTGGAAAATCTTCCTCTCGGTCCCACAATATCCGATGGAGGGTTTGTTTGAAATAGCAAGGCCAATAGACAGGGCCCAGCCCAGCCTCATCTGGCCGCAGACCCGGACACACGTCCGGGTGCGTCCCGTGTGTGCCCCATGCCTTTGGAAAGTCTCTGGTGTTTTTATGGCGCTCCTGCACCTGGTGAGGACCTGGACAGCTTAGAAAGCTGGGGGACTTAGTCCCACCCCAGCGAGTACAGCACACTCTCAGCAGACAAAACAAAGTTCTTGACCGGTATGCGAGGCACCCGTGATGAGGGACACCTCCGGTGTTTTTATGGCACTCCTGTGACTGGGGATGACCTGGACAGCTTGTAAAGCTGGGGGACGTAGTCCCACCCCAGCTAGTACAGCTGCTCACAGTGGGCAAAACAAAGTTAATAGCTGATATGTGAGGCTCCCGCGCTGCGGGACACCTCCGGTGTTTTTATGGCACTCCAGTGCCTGGGGATGACCTGGACAGCTTGTAAAGCTGGGGGACGTAGTCCCACCCCAACGAGTACAGCTGCACTCAGCAGGCAAGTTAATGGCTGGTACGCGAGGCCCAAAAAAGGTTACACTTTTTGCCATAACCTACAAATGAAATGAATGTAGTGCTTGATGAGGCTGTCACAGCCTAGAGAGTTATAACATGCTATCACAATGAAATATCTAAACACCTTTCGCTAATACCTGTAAAAATCTTTTTCCTGTATGGAACATGTTTCCAAAGAATGTCAAATTGTATTTTGATTTCTGTCTTGGGTTAAAACCCACAAAAACACTGATATCACTCCTACCAATAACTGCGCCATCTATAAAAAAAGAGCATGATATAAAATTTGTGAAATCTTTCCCAGGTTTCATCAATGATCAATGCATCATGTACTATATACCATATATACAAATCAGCACAAAACACTAAGGCATTCATTTACGGTTTGATAGGGAAAATTGAGCAGTGTTTCCACGAAGTAAAGACATTTTCCCCAAAAGTGGCTCTAACCTCCCAGTTAGGAGCTATTTTTAAGGGAAAAACTACTGCCTCCTTCCACTGGAGGTTCTTTTCTGGAGCATGAGGGAGAGTTGTGGACATTTTCTGCATTGAACCATGGTTTTTATGGCAGACATGAAGGTTGAAAATTGCAGTCAATATGGTGTTGGAGGGGCTACCCTATGTAGGGTGGTCCCTCAAACAGTATCATCACCATTGTGTAGTCCATTGGGTGAGCCTACTGTTGTTTCACTATGAGGAAACCTAATAATTCCATTTCCTACATTCTAAATGAGGAGGGGTACAAGGTTCTGCAGGATGTTAAAGCCACTTATTGCTGACAACTATTAGACTATCCCCCCATCTCTACTTCAGTCCCTACATTCCTTGAATTAGTGTTACTTATTTTACTTATTTATGCATCTAATCCAATTTGGGACTAACTGGAAGCATTTTAAGGATAATTTAGTACCCGCCAACAAGAACAGCCCCCCACCCCACACTTCTAACCTTGAAGCATCTGTTGCCCAACATCCCACAACAACATAAGCAATATACATTTCTGGGTATTCGAGGTGGACCTCCTCCTATGCAGGATCAATGGTCAGGAGTCAAAACAAAGAAACAACACCAGCCCTGGGTCCAGGGCCAGTACATGGTGTCAAAGGGAGTATTAAAGAGTTATGCTTGGCCACTCAGGAGGTTTCCATCATCAGGGGCAAGTGCCTCACAAGACTCCGAAGCCTCGCCAGGCATCAGGGAGACAAGAGGTCCTTCATTCACCACCCAGGACCTCCGGGGTTAGTCTCCGAGGATTCAGGAGATTGTGCGTGCTGCTCCCTCTGCCCTCTGGATTTAGGACGTCATTCAGATCTGGGAGCGGGTGACAGTTGAGTGTGACATGCCAGGATCTACTGGATAGCATCACTCAGGGGCTCATATCGCTGATCGGTACGATTTTCTGTTGCCAACTCCCAGGCCATCTCTGGCGATGCAAAAGAGCTGTTGGAAGGTGCACTGACAGTGCACCACATTGAGATGGCACACAGTCAGTGTGTAACCCAAAGGCGTCCTTCGGAATGAGGGTAAAGGAGTCCTAGGGATCTCTGCTCCCCTTTCAAATACACGCAGGATGGCCTACTTCAGTGTGAAAGGCCACTAACACTGCGTTATACAGCCAGTCCATCATTCAGTATCACACTGCTAACCAGTGCAGGTATGACTTCATGGCTGCATTGGGAACAGTGCATTTACAATAATAGGGTGCACTGTCTCAGTCTGAACCCTTTGAACCCATTTAAAGGTGCACATTGGCACAAGCAGTGACAGCATGTCCTGTATGTAATGCAGGTCCAGTTTATGTTAGATTTGGGCAATGGAATACAGTTGTTTTCCTCAATATTTTCTTATGCAATGTTGAAACACAATTGCAGCCTTTTAGACTGTTTGTACAGCACATAAAAGAGAGGCATAGGTTACAATTCTTGGAGTACCTTAAAAATGGTCAGTACTCTTTATGTCTCCATGTGATAACCAATGTTCTCAATTCAATCTGATCTTCATTACCTTATAAAATTATGTAGTGGATATGAAAGATTCTAGTCAGATCACTAATTCTAAGTTGACTGGCCTAAAATACTCTTCCGTGTTAACTAAACTGCACCTCTTTGTATGTGGGTCTTCTCCAAACTTCTACATACAAATTGCAATTCATACAAAATGCAGGCTGCCCTTTTAATTACTGGAGGTCCTTAATTTTCAAACACCCCCCCCCCCGCTTCAGTCATTGCAGTGGCTTCCTATTCAGAAACACACCATTTTTAATGCATTATGTGTCCGTCAAACACACTTTTTTGTGCCCATTCCAAAAACTATATGTCTGACATTTGTTCAGCATGTAAGCCAGGAGTCAGAAGGCCTCTGTTCCTACATCTAGTGAATTAGAGTGATCTACTGTTAAGTAAAAAATAGGTGGAAGTCATCCAACCACAATCTCTTCATTGGGTATATGAGGCTATCTCCTCAGTGTTGCTCCATTATCTTTTTTTGTCTCCTTGGTAACTGAATTTAGTATGAATTTCCGGAACAGGTGTCTTCCTTAAATACAAATGTAGTTCAAAGTTGCTGGACATTCCATTTTCTTCTAGTTCTCTTGCCATTTTTAGGTTTTGACTGGATAAAGAAGGGGTTATTCTGGAAACAAAAAATCCCTCAGTCTGCAAAAACGTCTCCTCCACCTTAGATATATTCTAAGATACCTGGGGCAAACAAGCAGCAAAGGTGGATCCATTTTGATCTCTTCCTTAGAGAGCCTTAAATAAAGTAATGGATTTATTTTTAGAATCAAGGTGATTTATATCCTGGTGGGCCTGAAAGAGTTGCAAGGTTTTACCATGGTTCAAAACATGGAAGTTTCTTTTAATTGTATATTCTAGGAATGAATTAATTTACAAGACGATTCTACATCTGCATGTCTATTTTAATTTTGACACGAATTGCATTTTGAGCCAGATCAATTAACTGCTGTTTGTCCGAAAGCACATTCTGATATCTTCTCCTTGGGATCAGAGGTGAATGAGGAGGACAACCCTAGTCGACTGTGAACTCCTCTATTGAACATAATTAGACACATGTTCCAAAGGAAGCCAACCTTGGCCAGCTGCATGCATTATCATGTCTTCCTCTGGGATGTCTATTGAACACTCAACCATTATTCCAAATAGTTGCAGCTTAAATTCTCTTCCCAACTGGTGAACTCTCTCTTGGAGTTTTCCCTATTAGGTGCTACGGTATGAACTGATATAACCCCTGGAATCATATAATGGCAAATCAATTAAAATAACAGTTTGATATATTTTGTGAGTCTTCAACTTAGTCATACCACCCGCCACTACTTTTGGCAATACTCAGATGGTTTGAAGGTAATAAGGCTAGGTGCAGGGCCATACATTTGGCCAAGACTTTCAGCCCCATGCTTAATGTGCAATGCTGTGTGTCATGAGCATCTGGGTTTGATGATACAGAGGATGGATGTAAGATGGTGCAGGATTGCAGAGCCTCGTGGTAGGCCATGCTCTCTTCTAAGAGCATAAATCATCTGGTCAAAAGCCATATTTCGTTTATTTGTGTGGGTGTGCGGCTGGGTGCTGGGCCTGACCAAAAGACAGGCTCTGTACCCAGAACCTGCTGCTTAAAGCCAAAGCTAGTTTAAGAGGGACCTGGAACTGGCTGCAGTATGCAAAAAATACAACTCTATGTTAAAGATAATTGATATCATCATTGAGGTGTGAGCTCATGAGCAGTCCCTGGTGAAGAAATGACACATGATTTGTCCACATTTCTATAAGTGGGGGATTTTAATGGTTTATGTTTTTTTAAGGGAACCAAAGAAACAAAATTCTTCCCGGATGCAGAAAATAAACTTTTGGAAGAATTAAAATAAAACATGTAAAATTTGAATAAAAATAAGAGGTGAACCAATACATCTCTATAAATTAATTATTATTCTTGATTTAGGTCAGCAAAATATGATTCAAAACGCCCCAAAGTATGAACTTTCCATTCCTTGAATTTCATCACCCTTAGATTGCGATAATATTTATTTTAAAACTCAAATGAACCTTTAACACCTGGATTAGCTATAGCTTAATGGCACTTCTAGAGTGATCTTGCATTTCTTATCGCTAATATATTTGTAATTAAAATTAGTTGCTGCTTGTATTAAACAGCACCTGCTTAATCAGAGGTGGAGAGTCAGGCTGAATACATGAGCACGCCATTTGTTTTTCATGTGAGCAGAATGGCAGGTCTGTAATTGCAAATTACCAAATGCTTGATGATGATTAAAGAGCGCTTTTCTCAAGGAAAGCAAATGCAATCAGATAATGGAAGTGGAACAGTTTTACCAGCATTGCTCGCTGATACTTTTGGATGCCCTCTATGTTTCAACACAATTAATGAGCACGAAAGAAGGTGTCCTCCAATAAAACAAACATGTGCAGGGATATTTCAGCATGCCCTTCGGCTGAATGCCGGAATTAACAAGCATTGGTAAAGCCAATAGATCCATATTGCTTTGTTGTGTGGTTTGTTGTGAGCACTGCAATAAAAGATGCTACTGTTGCCCAGATTGATGCAGGGGAGAGGAGTTGGCCTAACGGCTAGGGCGGTCGACCTCAAATCTGGGGAACCGGGTTCGAGTCTCGGCAAGGACACGCAACATCCTGTGATTCTGGGCAAATCACTTAATCTCCCCGTGCCAAACAAAAATGAATGTGTCCTCATGTAATGCAACTGGTGCTCGTGTAAAAGCGCTCTGATACCCCTTAACTTCAGGTCAAGTTCATGCTATATAAACTGTGTTAAAAAAAAGAGTGCATGCCTAAATGGGCTGGTACCACATGCCATTGGCACCCCACTATGAACCATAGATCAATATCCCCTGTAAGGAGTGTTATTGGAATTACATAGTGCATTTATCTATGGGCATAGTAATGGACATCAATGGCCCCTTGCATTTCATGCAAAATGGGCCTAACACCGATGGCATGTATCCATGTACCAAGCAAATCCACAAAGTGCATTCACGGATGAACTTTGTAAGAGGTCGCAAGTTCCCAAAATGAAGTATGCATTGCCTAAATACAGCACTAAAATGTTGATGAACAAAGCATTATGAAGATGCTTGAACATCTACTGGGCAGTGGCACTAACAGTGCTGTTCCATATCACTATTTCCCCATGACACCTGCCAGCTTTCTCATAGAAGAAAATCTTGCTGAAAAGGAAGATGAGGGGGAGCATATGTGGACTGGTACCCTGCAGCTCCCAAGATGGGCCCACAAGTGGCTATAACTGCATGCCTCTGCTGATTCCTCAATCTCAAAGCACATCTCCAGGATGTTCTGTTGCCCCCAAACACCCTCTCTGTGAGCCCACATCTGAGAGACATATCAGAGTTCTACTACCTGGACTAAAACTAGAAGCTGAGTGTAAGAAACTAGGTAATTGGTTGAGGGGGGCGAAAGCCCAACTCCCAGAATCCTAGTCAGGGTAAACCACAAAAGTCACTAAATTAACCTGTGATTAACCCTCTGGTAGCTTGGCACAAAAGCAATCAGGCTTAACTTCGAGGCAGTGTGTCAACTATTTATATAACACACATGCAGTAATAAAGTGGAAACACAACACAAGGAAAATCCCAAACCAATTAAAAAGAAATAGTGTACATTTTAATAAATAAAATGGTCCCAGAATGATGAAAATCTAATCTGTAAAATCAGAGACATTCAATCCTAAGGTTTCTCGTGAAAAGAGCGCCTAAAAGCAGAAAGAGCCACTCATGGTCATCTGGTCATGCTAAACTTGGGGAAAGTCACAAGTTCAGGCTGACCTCGATGGAGCGCGGGTCGAATACAGAGACCAGGTTTGTCTCGCTGAAGAATTACCTTGAAAGCCTGGCGTGAAGAGCTTCATTCACTTTGGAGGAGGCCATGAGGAGGCCAAACTTCAATATTTTCATCTTTTCTTGAAGAGTACACTCTGATGCCAACCAACAGTCCAGAAACTCAGGAGGCACCTCGTGGGTATCAGGGATTCAATACAGCAGACACCAGCAGGGCTCAAGGAGGTCCAGTTTCAGTACCAGGCAGGTCCAGTTGCAGACATTTAGCTGGGCAGTTGCAGGGAGGCCTCTGAAACCTGTATCCATGTAGTTCACACAGGAAGTCAGCCAACTGACCCTTGGAGTCACTCTAGTTAGCCTAGGATGAAGGTAAGCAGGTCCAATCTTCCTTCTCAGACAGCAAGACAGTCCTTCAAGCAGCAAGGGAGTTTGATAGAAGAAGGGCAGTCCTTCTTCTGTAACTTTTACAGGTCCAGGAGTATTCCGAAGTGTGGCTTTGTGTTGGGGATTCCCTATCCTGCCTTCACATCTGGTTATGGAAAGTTCTTGCCCTTCACCTGTCAAATCTCCAAACTGTCTGGGGGTGACAAAAGGAAATTCATGCCTGATGTCAGACTTCTTTGTGTGTGCAGGAGGCAAATCAGGGACTCATCAACATATAATGAAAAAATTATAAGCATCCTATCCAATAGTGGGATACCTACGTGCTTCCCTCACGCCGCAACTTAAGGACCAACAGTTCCATGGCCAGTGCAAAAAGGAAGACGGAAGGGGGCCCGCCTGCCTGCTTCCCTTGCCCTTTCCCAGTCAGACAATAGCTATGGGGTCTGTGTAAAGTAGCTTAATTAGTCACAGGGTACAATTTCCAAACCCAAATCTAATTAGTACTTTAAATAAATACTCCCACATCAGCACAACAAATGCTTTTTTTAGGTTAAGGAACAGGCATGTTGAGCAGAGTCACTTCAAACAGCCGCAATCATAAATATGTATAGTCTTCTAATGTTCTGGGATTTATTTCTACCCGGTATTTTACTGAGAATATTGTACTCAGTTTTTAGGATGGCAAAAATATTTAAGAGACCAGGCCCATAGTAGCACATCCTGGTTTTAGTATCGAGACCAAAGAGGCAGATTCAAGTATTTTTTCCCCCAGTCAGTGTGGTCTCACATACAAGGGCCAGTCTGTGCCTGGAGTTTCTCCGGTTGCCAGTTCTTTTATAGCCTTGATATCTTGAGTTCAATTGGGTCATATATCTTGTCTCTCAGGTCCAGGGACACTCTAGGGAATATCAGAGTTTCAAGGAATTCACCTCTTACTGCCCTGGGTCGATCGCCTCATAGAGTCTACAATAAAATCTGAAGAAGGTCTTGTGTATAGCTTGTTGCAAATGCACCAGCGTCTTTCAACCACCAGAATGAATGATATAAATTATTGATTAACTTATTTATTTGCTATCCACGCCAGCATCCAACCTGATTTCTAAATGAGTGTGGGCATTGTAGACAATGTGGTCTATGCATCTCAACTTTTCAACTAAGGTTGCTTTCTCCTCATGCACTTTGCTTAAGGACTCCTGTAGGGATATATCGTTTTCTAGCTGTCCCTCAGTTTTAATATAGAAATCATCTATCTTAGCAGGTCTCTATGGTTTAGCAAACGCCTCACACTGCATGAATACAGTGACCTCAGGCCAGTATTTTAAATGCCTGCCATTCAGCCATTGGAGAGGTGGCTGTGCCATTGTTATATACAAAGCACTCATGTATCTGACCTGCAAGGGTGTCACACAAGGTTTGGTCTTCCAACATGGAGGTCTGGAGACACCAAGGGCCTGATTCACAGAGGTAAACTTACACTTTCATGTACGTTTATGATTGTTTGCTATTTACAAAGGGATCTATGAGTAGTATCTTTACAAATGCGAAGTCTCTGTACATAAATAGACTTTGGCATGAGCTCGCCCCACAGTTAACTTGCGCAGCCCAAGCTGCAGGGACCAAGCACAAGGAAAATATGACTCACGCACAGTGCTCATTTTGCACAGGCTCTATGATGTGGCCCTCCAGGCGTGGCACCTCCCACATCGAACCCTCAACTCAGCCACCATTACCTTTCTGCAGGCACCTTTTCTCCATTAAGGATTTCCCCGCGATGCTCCTCCTCCATGTAGCACAAATTGGGTTAGATACTGCCGGCCAATCAGATCAATGGAGCTCCAGGCTGGGAGACCCTTCAGTGTGTCTCCCAGCCGTGACGGTGGTTCCTGGCAATGCTTTTATAAATGACCGCCTCCTTGACAATCATTTATAAATTAGGAGGCAGGCGTTCCCACTGTCATGGGGACAGAGTATATTACTTTATCCCCATGACGGAACAGTGGGACGTCCACCTACATATAAATCTCCCCCTAAGTTGACAAAATTAATGAGGGCTTTAGTGTGGCCATTACATTTCCAGGTTCACCACCACTTATGGTGAACTGGAAAGAAGCACAAGCAATAAACAATGATCAGTAATTTGAACTGGTACAATTTTTTCATGTTCTTGCAAGATCTGCGCCCATTTTCTCAGCATTTACTTCAGTAAATATGTTTGGCAAATATGTACCAGCAGGCCCTAATTTATTTTAGCGTGGTGCTACAGCTTTCCTTTATCACAGATTTCAACATATCCCGAACTTTGCTGCCAGATGTCTACTACATCTGGGACAGAATGATTACATCACCTCAACCCTTCAAGCTCTTCACTGGCTCTCAACAGCCATCCAATCTCATTCCAGGCCCTGAACATTGCAAGTCGAGCTGCTCATGGGGCAGAACCAATCTGTATGAGACACACATACCTAACTAAAAAAGAAGGCCTCTCAGATCCCTCCAAAAATGTCAGAATAAGTCTTAATATTTAGTATCAGAGTTTGTGCACCAAATGACTATGGTGCATATTTACAAGCCCCTTGCGCCACTTTTGCGCCGCCGTTGCGTCACACAAGTGACGCAGCGGCGACGCAAGCCATGCGCCGCGTTGCGCTATATTTACAACGTACCGGCGCAGGGGGGGGGCGTTCCGGCGCAGGTACGCCTCTGAAAAGTGACGTAGTGAAATCTACAAGATTTCACGCAGTCACATTTCCGACGCTGGTGCGCCAAATCCTTACGCCTGCTTCAAGCAGGCGTAAGGATTGACGCACCATGTTAGGGATAGGGAAGGTTGGAACAGTGCTGGAGTTGCGTCCCCCTTGCGACACGACTTCAGCACTGCGCCAACCTTCCGCCGGCAGATGCGTCACGCATCTGCTTATCCTTGCGCCACGATGCGCCGCATTGTAAATGCGGCGCATCGGACGTGGCAACTTGCGTGACGCATTTTCCCTGGCGCATCCCTGCTGATATGCAGGGATGCGCCAGGGAACGTAAATATGCCCCTATATTCTTCCATTTTTTTTTTACTATTGTCTGTACAATTGTCACGAGGTTCTCTGTCCAAAATGTTCACTAGCAAAACACGATTCTATGCTATGTGAAATCCCGTTTCAGGCACAACAATCTGTGGCTGGATCAGGATTACCAGGCTGCATGAAATTAGGTCTTAAGCATCAAATGGAGCAATGCTCATGTCAATACTCAAGGAAACACCAGAAAAAGAGAAAGTCTTAGGTCATGATTACGAGTGGGTTGTTATTACAATTGGGTCATTATTACGAGTTGAGTGTTATGTAACGTATCCGATAATTATTGGGTACGTTAAATACATCAAACTTCATTAAATTTCGGTAGGTAAAACCTACCTAAATTTATTGGGGCAAAAGCATATGGTATTCACAGTATCATGCAGATTTTTGTGCGGTAAACACCAAAATCCGTGTGCTATTCCCCACCAGCTCGTAATAGGTGTTAGTTAGCGCACCTGATAAATAACACCCCCCCCTATCGTTATTTATCAGGTGCAATAAACAGCACCTCAGATCGAAATCAGGACCTTAGTAGCGGTCTGGACTAGTCAGCATTACTGAACTTAAATTTACAATTTACTTATATGGCTTTAGAAGATCAAGCTTCCTTTCCGTTGGAGGTGTTTTGTCTAGAGCAGTTTGCTTAGTGACGCATGTTTTCTGAATAAAACAATATCTCCCTAAATTAAGGAAAAAAAAGTATATTTGTATTAGAATTTACTTGGTAATAATAATAGAGCTAACTGCTCAATTTAAGCTTTCATTCACAATAGAATTAAATAATATTTGTGATAAAAGATATGCTACATATTGGACTTTTATTTAGTATAACTATGTTTTGATATTTTATATTTCTTTTTTGTGCTACTGTAGATATGGAAATAGATGACGACGAGCGGGTTAATCTGACATTTTCCTCCCTCCTATGCAGCCAGGATTAGTGCTCAGCATTTTGATTTCAGTGCTCAAGTTTCTGTCCTTTTCATGGAACAATGGAGCTCCCTTGGTGAATCTCATTGCTCATAAAAAGAAAAGATTTCACAGTACTGGTTTGATGCAGGCGTAATGAGGCCTATCGGTGTACAAGCTTTCATATCCGGTTCTGCCAGAATGCCTGACTTGTGAGCCATAATACCTGCACAATACAACTCTTCATTTTCCTTAGTGGCCGTTATGCCAAATGTACTGAAAGCTTCCAAAATGCGAGTAATTATTTTGGCTGCAGCATGCATAAAAAAATATGCACTGGGAAATAGCTCACTAAACATTCTTGCAGCACATTCTCTTATCATAGGTTTGGAAGATGATATTTTATTGGCATTTTTGGAGCTGTGCACATTAGTCTGAAAGTCTGGCTGTTTAGTTTGCTTTGCAGTCTATAAATGTCATTCAGTACTGATAAGGATAGAAATCCGTGTTCAATGTTTGAGTAAATACAAGACCACCGACTCAAGTGACTCAAGAAGTAGCAGTGCTTAATTTGGAAAAAGAATGAGAGCCAGTGCCCAAAGCGCTGCCCAGAATCCTGAAGGAGGTGCAATTAAATGTGGGCGCGCTAAATACCAAGGCTGCGTGGTCTTAAATATTCGCCTTGCCTCTTTAATCCACTATCAGACACTCCCTACGTCTTTATCTCCTTCTTTCAGATTCCTACGTTCTCCCTTTGTGCAATTTCCCTGTTTTTCTCTTCCTCCTTCTTTCCGATTTGTGTGGTATTCCCTCTTCTGCTCTCAGTAAAGTTCTGATGTGGAAAAATTGGTGTTGGTCCGGTAATTTAGAATGTGAAAAATAAGTGCCAGCCTGCAAAAATGAGCAGCGGTGGCAACCACCGGTACAAATTAAGCACTGGAAGTGTGACTGTTATCCTCAGGTTTGAACTTATATGACAATTTACCAGGGGATTCACAGTGTTAGTGTGGTCTCCCAAAGCTTCACAGGCACCTGATTCTACCTATGTACAGGCAGAGCTGAGCCAAATGCTCGCTGAAGTTCACTTGGCACTACATTGAACCTAGCTCACAGCAAAGGGAGATGGGGTCTGCAAGTTGCAACAGAGAAAGATTCAGATAAATGTTAATGCAAACTAGCATTGATTTATGAACCTGACATCAGTGAAGATCCATTAGTCAAAATAGGAGCAATTGTAACATAAAATAACCTGCGGCCGGCATGGTTCACTGGTGGCGGGGCGTGCGTGCCGGGATGGGGCGTGAGGGAGAGAACGGACCACACTTTAAAAAAAAAAATCTTACCTTCCCGCGCCAGGTCCCATGTCTCTGCTCCTACTCTCCGTGGGACTGAGGCACAGGAAGCACAGCCAGGCTCCCCTGACCAATCACAACGCTGCAATGCAGCGTTGTGATTGGTTTTGAGCGTCCTGGTTCGACACTCAACCAGGGATGGGGGCTTGGGCTTGTTTTCCACGCAGACTGTAATGCAGCCTGCATGGAGAACGTGGAAAGTGCACATGACTGGTTTGGGCGGCCCGAGAGGGCCGACCAAACAGTCATTGCACACTTATGAGTGGGCAAACCACTCCTCCCCTGCCCTGCCCTGCTCCATCTATTTACCACTCTCTATCGGAAATCCACAGAGAGAAACACTCTACTGTCCTATTCCAGCCATCACGCCCGTGCCATGAGGGACTCATTACCATTCTCGCAATTTCCCCGAATCAGGAGGAACAGTTCATTTAAAGAGGACTACTTTTGTGAAGCCAATACCCTCTCTCACAAACTACTGACTAGAGGCTACACGCTAAAACTGGTCCAGAAATTGGTCAAGAGAGCTTGGTACTGCCCACGAGATACTCTTCTCACACCGAGAGCAAAAAAGGACACTACTAACCGATTAGTATGCATGACAACCTTCTCACCTATATCTAACCAAGTGAGAAATTGCATTTTGAAACATTGGCCCATACTAAATGCTGGAGGCTTCAACCTTGAACGTCCTCTCTTTGCTTTCTGAAAAAATAGGAGCATTAAAGACCACCTAGTTAGAGCTAGCCTTCCACCAAAAAGACCAACATAGACACTGCATGACCCCTGGGGTCTACCTCCACTTGTTGGGCATTCTAAATGTGGTAATTGCGTGGCATGTCATTTTACAATTGAAAGCAAAGAATGTGTGTTTGGTGACATCAAAATCACTCTAGAACAATTCTCCAACTGTATCACCTCAAATGTTATTTATGCCATTATGTGTCCCTGCAACTTAATTTACATTGGGCAAACAACACAAAAGATCTGGATCCGAATCTGCCAACATCGAAGCAGGATCCGTGTAAGGTATCAAATGGCTCACTGGGTGATCACTTTTTGGAGACAGGACACTCAGAGAACGACATCTGTTGGCAGGTCATCAATGTCATCAAACCACCCCCTAGAGGTGAGGACATTAATCAAATCCTCAACAAGGAGGAACTCAAATGGATTCTTCATACCAGAAGTCTATACACGGGTCTGAATCGGTCGGAGGACTGGACCACCCTTATACAGACAATGTCCATATGTACCCTAAACAGGGTTCATAAATGTAGAACCAATTCACTGATACCAATTGTATATGTTTCAATACACAGTCATAAGGTGACCGTTACTGCAATCCTATTGTATGTACTCTGATGATGACCCATACGGGTTTTCTTACTATTGTATATGTTTGAATCAGTAATTGTTTACTATCTCTAACGATACCTAACTATAACCATATTAGTGTTTATTACTTTGACAACTGTGAATGGCTGTTATGATTACATTATCTTTCTTGCCTTACCAATTCCTTATTATCTATCCTTTTTGGAATCCTTCGTTCACCACTCTGGTATGGCGGCACTACCAACCGATGCACGTCTGATTATGTCATCATGTTGCGTCCATGCGTTCTTAATTGGTACGCACAATCATGCCCACCCTGCTCCACACAGAACTACAGCGTTGCGCGTCTGGTCACATCCTTATGTTGCGTCCTTGCAGTCACATTAGTTTGCGGAATCACGTCTTCCTGCTTCACACTGACCCGCAGTATTGAGGCAACTACCATGGTAAGAGCACTTAGGGGCATATCATCAAGGGCCTTATCTCCGCTTTTTTGGCTTTGAAAGCCAAAAAAGCAGAGATAAAATTTTCGCCCTATTTACAAGGCGGTGCTAACATGCACTAGCGCATGTTAGCAGCCGTTTTCCCGACGCCTCGCTTCACATCTCTAATGAGATGCAAAGTAGGCGTTTCCTCCCAAAACAACACGGGAATCATCGCCAACTGCACTTCTCCCTATTATCAAGCTGGCCCAGGATACCAATACCGACATGAAAATCCGCGCTAACCGCGGATATCGCCGTAAGCTAACGTCTGCAAAAATCCAGACTTAGCTATACATATAATGGGAGGTGGATTCTATGGCTGAATCCACATCTCCCTATCATCAAGGTTTTCCCTATCGCTGCAGGAATATCGCTGGATTTTCAGCGATATTCCTGCATTTCGCCGCTATTGCTGGATATTTATCGCCTTGGAGTAACGCGTTGTTAATAACGCGCTATCCGGGTGATAAATTCCAGCGATAGACGGCGATAAATGTAATAGCGCTAAGCGCGCTTTGCGATGTTTATCGCCGTTTGTAGTTAATATACCCCTAAGTTCTGTTGCCCCAGCCCTTAATTGGCAGGCAATTCACTGGATTTACTTTCATTTTCACTCCTCCATAGTGACCGTTCCTGATCCAGGAGCAATCGCTCAACCTTGACCTCATTGCGTTTATCTACATCGTATTCCACAACTATACCTTGCGGTTCGTACCACATTACCTGACACATTTTTCCTTCCTAACGTATGATTCCGTACAATCACTCCTTCTCTTCTCCCGCCAGGTATTATGAATAATCCAAATTGATTCGTTCCTACGCTAACCGCCTGTCCTCCCGGCTCCAGATGACTGCCTGCTATTGCTTGGACATTGGCGTACATGTAGCGCCCTGCGGACTCCTATACCACCGCGCTCAGGAATCTCTCCGGAATGGTTTTTTCCTCCGGGTCACTGTACCACTCAATGTTCTGGATTAACATTCCAGGGTTAGTCATTATCTATTATGAGCAACACTCGATCGAGCATGTCCTAGCCACCACAGTAGCCTTCTCTCACTACCACTGAAGACCTCTTAACAACCGGTCACACTATATGATAATTATTGAGTGTGCTCACCCTACTCACGTTGCACTTATGCTGATTCATACAGTGTCTTCTAGAGCGTGCCTGTCACTACTTGTGCATGTTCAAATGTAATGATTTTATTTCCCAATTGGACCTAATACTAACAGAGTATTTCTCTTATTTTCCCATCCCCCACCCCACCCCTTCCCTCTCTCTATCTTTTTCCTTCTCTTAGCTACTATTGCAATTAGCATTTACCTCAGGCATTATCCTTGTTGACCTGAAGATGATCCCAGTATTTTGACAAGTGGATCGAAACGTCGTTGACCCTTTGCACCTTGACACAATCTTATTGTTTACCAAATTGTGTAATGGTGCCAGAATGTGTACTTGTTGGTCTAACTACTTGATAATGCTATAGGCCTTACTAATTAATGCCTGAGTCCTTCTCCTTTTCCTTTTTGTCAAATGTCCCACTTATATGTTGTTCTAAATAACCATTCATATTAAAATGATTATGTCCAGTTGGACAGTCAAAACATAGATAATATTGTACTTCTATGTAAATCACAGTATTAATATTTTAAGTATAAGGGACCGCTGTTCTTTTGAAATACTTGATACCCAAGGTCCCTGACCATTAATTGGGTTCCCTTGTTGGTGTAAAACCTGCTCCATGAGCAGAGCAGCCCCGCCCACCCGCCTGCCCGCAAAGGAAACCTAAAATGATAATAACTGAAAGTTATTATCATTTTCTATTTCCTTTCCTTTACGCTGCTCAAAAGCAGTGGGGTGACGCTCCTTCACCATAGTAGAGGAGCCTCCCCTGATAAATATCCTAACACTCCAAGAGGATTTAGGATTTTGGGCCAAGGAACAAATGTATAATCAAGGAACCATTGAAAGCGCATAAGTTGAAGATTGTTAAAAAAAAGTATTTTTGCCAAGACCAGTATCAACGGCCTTCTAGCACTCTGAGTTGACCAGCCCTGCATGAGGCATAGGTTTTGGCCTACCCATTCCTCTGTATTTATAGGTATTTCTGGAGCTCAGTTTACTTGTCTGGGTATTGGGTTTGACTGATGATTGTGGTGCCAAATAGTTGAGGAGACGCTAGAGCTATAGATGGGAGTGAGCATAACTATATTGCAAACCAAGATGCAAGATGCTTGGATGAACATAGCTGTCTTATTCAGTCACTTCCATCGATGATGGTACCTCATAAGAAAAGTTATTTATTGATTATCAATTGATTGGAAGAAGACTGGATACTTTTGAGCCTGCTCCAATGGAAATTTGGCTGAAGGGCTTGAGAAAAAATGTCTTGAAGCAGTATTGTTTTGAACTGGCAGCAGCCACAAATTTGCATCAGGTTCTATTGGAGCAGATTTACATCTCATAGCTTACTTCTGGATGATGCTGTCAAATCAGAACATCCTACACTGATCGGCATAACACCAAAAGGATTTCTGGTCATTTTTCCCAGAGTGCCTAGAGGAATGGATTAAGGCTTCTCAGAACTCTTGACCTTGACCATTTTAGGTGTTCATTTCTACTTTCTTTACAGTAAGAGTGCTGGGGATCCATAGCTAACACACACCATTTTTTCTTCAATTCATTTCAGTTTTTCTTAAAGGAGTAGGACATTTTCTCAACTTCAACAATAGGACAGATGTTTTAAGCGGTTTCTGTTCATCAGGCAGGTAAAATTCAGTGATGATGTTCATGCTCTTAAAACTTGTATTCAGTACTTGGGTAAAAGCAATTGCTAAAAAAATACTCATCCACAGGTAAGACAGAGTACTCAAAATTTTTTTAAAAATTGTACACAGTAGTGGGCATCTGCTGACACTTGCAGGGTGTGGTAGTAATAGTTTATTTGGGTCCCACCATCAGTGTTGCAGGAATGCAATGGTGCCAAGGATGTCATGCTACCATGAATAATGTCTGTTAGGAAGTGTTTGAAGCATCTGGTCATATTATTTAATGGCTTTGACTGATGCCAAAGGGTTTGATATATATGTAGAAGGTGCAATTTTAAAATACATAACCATTTTCTTTTTATAAAACGTTTTCTAAAATCAAGATGATCACTTCAGAAAACTGTTCAACGTCTACAACAAGCAGTCTCACCCAATATCTCTAATGGAAGGGGACTTTACATCTGAAAAACCTAGCTATTCTATGAGTATTGCATGTTCTGCTGGTAGTAGTAGGCGGACCGTGCAGTAGTTGCTTCCTACATCAACACTGGAATTGTATATAGCGATCTTGAGCCTGATTAATGCTTCTTAATGGAGAAGTGAGATGAGGTATGGTCATCGGGGATTGTGGTGATTACCATGGCGATGTGGGGCTAGGAGGAACATAGAGAAGACTGCCTACTAGTGCATCAAGCAACAGTGCCCATTTGCACCCGTCTGTTTCCCAGTGGCGTAACAAAACATGAAGGGGCCCCCTCTGCAAGATACATGGTGGAGGCCCCCTCCGGACTCAATCAGGAGCTCTAAGGCCATGGTACTGTGCTGAGGGGGCCCCCTGGAGCTTGGGCGCCCCTCACCGTGGGGCTGCGGGCCTTTGTTATGCCACTGCTGTTTCTATACCATTGTATTTGACATTTTGTGTATTCGGTATCAGCGTGATGTTCCTTTGGACATGTAAGATCAGACTGTTGTGTTAGTCCTGTTTGTTGTATAGGAAAACAATAAAGAATGATTTATAAAAAAAAAATCATGACACTATCCTATGATGTCCCTTTGTCATATTTGAGAAGTCAGTAATGATACTGCTGCTTCATGTAGTTCTTTAACCGCAGATGATTGGCCACTAGAGTTAGTGCTTGCTTACAGAGTCTCACACAATAGTGAGTGTCCACATCCAGTTCATTGGTTTAACTTTCTAACATCTTATGCAAAACGATGAAGTTTTCCATCATGGCTTTGAGCCTCCTGGGGCTGGGTATCATAACTGTGGAGCACTGCACTTTTTACCACATAGGGAGTCCTCTTTATCTCCAGAACTGTTAGGCTTGGCTCTCCACAATACAATAGCTTTGTCTTGCAACTCTGTTTTCAAAGCATGTTTCTTTGATATGGTTATCCTAAGGCCTCTATGTGCCTCGATGACTTTGGGTAAATGTTACTCCATATAAACAACAAAACAAAAACTAAACTAGGTGAATATTTTGCTCTAGAAGATGTGTGGATTTTTGGAAGCCAGCCTACTTGTAGCGTTCAAATCTAGGAGCCTGTCCAGTTGACGTTTCAAACCTCTCTACTAGTAGATTACTCGAACAAGCCTGTTCTTTATTTGGCAATTATTACCTTTTTGGAAGTGGTTACTGTGTGGCATGGATTGAGCCCAAAAAAAAAACAGCGGTAGGCCTCCCCTTTCCAGTGTGTGAGTACACTACAATGACGCCTTCATAAAGCACCTAGAACCCTACATTCTGAAAAGAGATACTGCTCAGACTTCATGGTAGCCCCCTGCATGCAGCCAGTTTAGAGATGACAAAGGGCTCTTCTGCTCTACACCACAACATTCTGCATTTAAGCCAATTAGGAAATTGGCTAAGAAGAAAACAAAAGTGTATTTGTTCGTCATCAAAGAAACTAAAGTGGAAAAGAGCTTCAGTTTGCAGTTCATGTCTATACAGATAGCTGACCTCGACCTGGGTGAGGGTCTTGACTTTAAGGGCTCATCATCAAATAGAGGCAGAGTACTATGAAAATGTATATTTTCTTACTTGCTCCTGCCTTAACTGTTGAGTAACCTAATCCTTGCCTTGTCGATTTGTCTGAGGATCCTAGTTTGCTAGAAAGAGGACACCTTGAGTTTTCTAAAGACTATTTTGATAGGCTTTTTCTGTAACAATTGTGATAGCAAGATAACAGGGTTAGTTTGTTTCAATGGTGGTCTGTCGAACATTTTAGTCAGAAATGTGGGCTCCCATAAAGGTTGTGTCTTATACATCGTTTAAATAAAATATCACTCCATTAGGTTAGATTTTATATTATTATTTCTAATGGGGTTGTTAGAAATGGGAGTTTCTAGTTGGCAGGTTGTTACCCTGTCCAAGTAGGGACCCTTATTCCTAGTCAGAATAAGGGGGATATACTTCTAAAATAACCCCTGCTCACCCCCTTGGTAGCTTGGCATGAGCAGGCGGGCTTATCTCAGTGGAAATGTGTAAAGCATTTGCACATAACCAACAGTAATACAATGACAACACTACAAAAGGACACAACACCAGTTTTAGAAAAATATCCAATATTTTATCCGTGCAAACAAGACGAAAAATGATTAAAATCCACCATACAGTTCTTAGAATTATCAATAAGCAAAATTTGGTGTAAAATACAGTTCCTTGAAGTCGATAGGTCCGTCCAGGGCTATCACGGCGTCGTGAACAACAAATCCAAACAGTTCTGGCTGACTGCGGCGTCGCGGGCCAGCTACGGTGTCGGGAAGACCCGCAAAACAGTACCTTTAGAAATGCAGGGTGTCGGGTACCTCGCGGTGCGCTTTGAAAAGCCAGCGTTGGCAGGCGTTGGTTCCATAGGTTAGTGCAGGAGTCGTCGGGCCCTTGAAGTCACACACGTTGCAGAATGAACTCCATGCGGTTGAAGTCGGGAGCGCCGGCATTGGTGGGTGTTGGGGCTGCGGTGCGAAGTGCAGTGGTGCGGCGTGCGGTGCCCTTAGGCCGCGGTGCAGGCAGCGGCTCGATGATGGTTGTCCAATGGCGTCGGTGAGACCAGGGCTGCGGTGCTCATCGCGGTGCTGGCGGGTCACGGTGCAAGCAGCGGCGTCGTCGTTGTGGAAGTGTTGTTGTCGGCTGACGAACCGGAGTCTATGGTGTCAGTAGGCCAAGGCTGCGATGTGGGATGGGGCGGTGCGTCGTGTAACTTGCGAGCGGTGCCCTCAAACCACGGTGCAAGCTGTGGTGTTGATATCGGCATGGAGCGTAGTCGGGGATACCTGGGTGGTGTCGTGAAGCAAGGCGGTGCAAAGTGGGTGCCCACAGGTCGCGGTGCAAGTAGCAGCTTGGTGGCGGCATCGGACGCCGGCATCGGTGAGACCAGAGTTATGGTGCAAAGTGCAGGGGTGCCCTCAGAGTTGCCTTCAGGACATGGACCCAGCAGCAGCGTCATTGACTGTGTCGGGTTGTTTTTGCTTTTGTTGCAGCACAAAACACACAGTTCCCGGTGCCGGTAGCAGATGACCTTGAAGTCTTTGCTGTTCCTGAGACTTCTTGAACAGGGGGCAAGCTCTACCTCAAGTCCTTGGAGAAACTCACACAAAGAAGTTGCAGAAAGTTCAGTCCAGTCCTTTCTCTGCCCAAGACAGAAGCAGCCACTGCAGGCCAACACAGCAAAGCACACAGCAAAGTGGTAGTTCCTCCTCACAGCTTCTCCAGCTCTTCTTCTTGGCAGGTTCCTTGATCCAAAAGAGTTATAAAGTTCTGGGGTCTAGACCCAATATTTATACCACATTTTCCTTTGTTCTCTTGTGGCAAAAAGCCTCTCAGCTCAGTCGAAACCAGTTCTGTCCTCTCTGGTCCAGCTTCCTGGCAGGGGGTGGAGACAGCATTGTGAACAGGAGACAGGGCCTATTCAGGTGCAAGTAAAACTTCTCCCACTACTCTAAATGCAGCCCAGGTCTCTTCAGCTCAGCTCTGAGTACCCCAGGAAAGGCAGGACACACCTCAAACCCCCCAGTGACTGGCTGCAGTGAATGCACATCCTCACTCCTTGTCACCCCAAAATCAGACAGTCAATACAGAACCCAGCAGAGGCACACAGGATGGCTAAGCCCAAAAATGCTGACTTTCTAAAAGTGACATTTTCAAACACACAATTTAAAAACCATCCTTACTAAAAGATGTGTTTTTAAATTCTGACTTTAGAGAGCCCAAACTCCACTTCTCTATCTTGTCCCAATGGAAGGTTATATTTGTAAGATGTTACAAAGCAACTCCCATGTTAGTCTATTGGACAGATAGCCTTGCAATAGTAAAAAACAAAATACACAGTATTTCACCATCAGGACATGTCACACACATCAGTACATGTCCTACCTTTCACATACACTGCACCCTGCCCAAGGTGTACTTTGGGCCCACCTGATGGGTGCCTTACAAGTAAGAAAAGTGAAGGTTTGGGCCTGGCAAGTGAGTGCACTTGCCAGGTCATCACGGCAGTGTAACACTGCTTGCAGACACAGCAGTGACAGGTCTGAAATACCTCTACAGGGCTACTCATGTGGGTGGCACAACCAGTGCTGCAAGCCCACCTGTAGCATTTGATTTACAGGCCCTGGCACACCTTGTGCACTTTACTAGGTACTTACCAGTAAATCAAATAAGCCAAACATGGAAACACCAGTCCATAAAAACAATTTACAGTAGGAGCACTTGCCCTTTAACACTGATCAGCTGTGAGAAAGTGCGCAGAGGCACTAAACCAGCAAAACGAAGTCCAACGTACCATCAAAAACAGGCGGTCAGCAATCAAAAAGAAGGGGAAACAAGCCAAATGATAACAGGTCTAACAGGGGTAATATTTTTGTAAATTATATTTAGGACCTGACATTTATGTCAAACTTTATTCTAACTGTGATATTATGGCATCTTACTGTTTCAGCATTGAGCTATGGTTGATCCTTTCATTTTTGTAGTTAACAATCAAGGTAAATTGTATCCTGATTACAGGTATATTTACCTGTGACATGCTAGTGGAATTTAATTACCATTTTTTAATATTCATAGGTTCAGAGCTGTTTGGACCATAAGTTCTGCATTTCTTGACAGTGATGCATTAAGATTATTACAAGTCCATACCCATGCACCTCTTTTAGCATTAAGCCTTGTGCTTAATTTTGTTGAAAAAAGGAAACACAGGGATATTTGGGAAAGCTTTCGCCCACGTTTATTTCTCAATACCAGGATTTGTGCATTATGCAAGCTAGTATTAAATGGTAAAGTCGAATTTTAAGTTACAATTTTGAAAATGTCACTCTTAGAAAGTTTATAAAACATACAAATGACAATACTGACTCTACTTAACGAACACAATGATTTCTATTCGTGATCACAAAACTTAATTACTGTGAACACGATTTATTTTCATTATTATTAGTGAAAACATTTGGAAACCTTTACATTTTCCATAAAACTGTCAGCAACAGAGTAACTACATACATTGTCATGAAATGGATCAATTAACATTCATGTCCCATATCAAATGAAGGTCATTATTACATTGCCACAAAAGTAAATTATACATACAGCATAAAACACAATACAAAACATGTAACAATAGATGTCCTAGTTCTGAATTTCACATTACCCAAAGGGACACTTAGTGAAAATCCCATAAAGGCCCCTGATGTTTTGGCTTGCAACCTAGAACGGCAAGCTGATACTTGAATTTAATTTTAGTTCTGGATGAGGGATCTGACCAATAGATTATTTGAACTCAAAGATTCCCTGCAAGCCTATGCTTACTTTTTATTGACACACTCCCTGATGCAATTATGCTGCTTATGCGTTTCTAACTCAGCATCAATTAGGGGTACTCCTCAGGACCCAGAACCTCAGGACATAAGCTTTAGTTGCTTGATTTCATTCTGATAAAAAACCTTTTAGTTTATTTGCAGTTGTTAATTGAATGCAACAAATAACCTTGTAGTTTTGCTTTGTATTGCCACGCCGTGAGCTTTCACTTTCAACTCACTTTTATGGCCTTGGAAATTTTAGTAGCAATGTTTTTGTCATCTAATTCCTTGCGGCAATTGTTGTCGTCTGACCAGTGCTTGATTTTGTCAAATGCTGGTCGGCAAAGTCGCATAAATCTTCCTATCATTCACACCATGTCTCAGGCTGCTGCCTGAACAGGGATCACCCCTCCTTCAACCAACAACCCAATTTCTCACATTGGTGATTAGTGGTGGGGTCCAGTACTTGTATTTATGCAGTACCATGCAGTGAGTAGTGTAACACAAAAATCACATATACATAATTTGACATCAGAGTTGACCTCATTTTAAATTTCTCTTAGTCTTCATTGGCTGTTTTCATATTTTTCTAAAGTAAAGTGCACTACCTCCCCTTTATGTACCATGGAAAGAGATCTGATCAACTTCGACACCCTCACTAGGACTGAGCTGCAGAGGCTCTGAAAAGACAGGAGGCTGAAGGCAAGCAAGAAGGCTACCAATTTGGATCTCCAGGTAGCCCTCAGAGCCGCCTATGAGGAAGTCCAGACATGGCAGTCCACCCCAGCGGAGGATGGTCTAGAGTAGGAGACAGCAAACATGAATGATGAGGAGGACCCAAATGTGGGTCCTGAGCTGCAGGGAGAGCACAAGGCACCCCCAGAGGATGCCCAAGATGCTCAGGATGGGGTCGGGAGCAGATTGCCTTCCCGGGGCCTGTCCTCAGAGGAGCCAGGGGATAGGAAGGAAGAGGGGGAGCTCAGGCTGCAGCTGACCAAGATGAAGCTGGAAGCAAAGGAGAAGGAGGTTAATGCTAAGAGAAAAAACTTCTACTGGCACATGAGATGGGCCTGAAAGAGCTGGAGCTCAAAGCCAGGCACATCCCAGAGTCCGGATGCAATGGTGGTAGCATTACCCCAGTGTCCTTTATAGAAAAAAGGGTCCACATCCCAAAAGGTTTGGTGCCTATCTTTGTTGTTGAAGATGACCTAGAAAACTGGTTCGAGGCCTATGAGTTTGCCCTTGAGATGCACAGGGTCCCTGAAGATAATTGGGCGGCCATCCCCCGAAGGCTTATTACTAATGAAGGGAGGGATGCCTTTTTAGCCCTAGGGAAAAGGGACAGGATGAACTATGCCCTCATGAAGCAGGCACTGACCAGGAAATATTGGGCTCACCGCAGAAAGATATAGTAATAGTTTAGGGACAGTCAGAAGCTGCCCCAGCAGACCTGGGTGGATTGTGTGGATAATTTGTGCAAGGCCCTGGATGGCTGAGTGAAGGGAAGGGAAGTAAGTGATTGCAAGGGGCTGTACAATTTGATTGCTAGAGAACTGCACCAACACCTTGTGGTTAATAAGCTCACTGAACGCTGGGATCTTGCTAAGGAGGTGGACCACTGGATCAATACCAGGGTCCACAAATAGGTATGGGGGAGCCCAAAAGAGTGGTCAGGGTTCCCACCAGAAGAAGGAAGCTGGAGTTACAAATAGGAGGGAGTTCTCTTAAGGCCCTGAAAAAGGTTCTCAGTGGAAGGGGTCCCAGCCCTATTCTGACCAGAAAAGGGGTTTGTTGATAAGAACACTGGTAAGTTTGTCCTAAGTGTTATAAATGTTACCAGTATTGGCACACCAAGGGGGATGCATAGGGTCCCAAGAGTAGACAGCCCTCTCAGTTGTGGGCAGACCCCTGGGTTAGCCAGTGTAGTGCTTCGGGAGGAGATGGCCCCTATTAGTATGGTGGAGACAGCTGAGGTTACCCTAAGTGACTGAGAGAAGGTCCTGATGAATGCCGGAGTGACCCAACACTGTGGGCGCAGTTACATTGGCAGAAACATGTTGACACCTTTGCAGTAAGGAGGGGTGAAGGGATCCTAATCTTCTCCTATCACCACCATCCTTCATGTGTTTAACCCTAGCCGGGTGGCCCAGGAATAAAATTGGAATCAGGGACACATCTGAGCTAGTTTTAACCTTCACTGACTGCACTTTTCTTTGGTGATCCCACAACTTTGTGTTTTGTATTGTCTCCCCTTCCCTCTTGCTCCACCACGGGTGTTGGTCTGTGCAGGGGTGTCAGTTAGCAAGCCCGATGATGAAGCATGTCACACTTTTGTGAGTGAGGGCAGTTTTTACTCACTGAGCACGTGCCACCACCAGTATACACTTTCCTACCTCCTTTTGTGTGGAAGAGTCATTGACTGGGGAGGTCGGGGTAGGAAGGTAATCTCTCCCCCCTTCTTGTTGTATGCAGAATGATCTGGAGCATACTGCCTGGAAGGAAGTGGAGCTCAGGTTGGCAGTTACGTTAGCCTGTAGCCTGGAAGAATGGCCCATGCAGCTGCTAAGAAAGGGAAGGGCAGGGGGCCTCTGAAACTCCCATTGTACCGGTTGATGGGGCACCAGAGGAGGCCGTTGCAAAGCTTTCCAGGAAGGACATTGCCTCCCTTGGTGGCCTACCTGAACTTGCTGGATAGCAAGTAGATGGTGGGCCCATTAGCAAGGAGATCTGTAAGGCACAGAAGGAGTGCCCAACCCTGCAGGGTATTAGGTGTCAGGCTGAAGCCCAGACAGCTGGTGATAACTCTGGAGATCACCTCATGTATTGGGAGAATGACCTCCTATATAGTGAGCCTAACACAACTGTGCATGGGGCAGCACATGTGTTGGTGGTCTCCCAATATTATAGAGCCTTTCCACCTGGGGCTGGCTCATGCAATTCCCCTGGCATGACATCTGGAGCAAGACAAGACCTTTGCCAGGGTTGACTTCTACTTTTGTTGGTCTCGGATGAGGATACCCTCAGATCATTTTTGCAGGACATGTCTCACCTGTCAGACCAGCGGTAAAACAGGCAAAAGCTGAAGGCTCCCCTGAATCCCTTACCTGTCATTGGCACTCCCTCTGAACGGGTGGGCGTCAACATTATAGGAACCGTGGACCCCAAGACAGCCTTAGGCAACAGATATAAGAGGGTGGGCATCGAAATTATAGGATCCTTGGACTCCAAGACAGCCATAGGCAACATGTTTATCCTGGTCTTGGTGGACCATGCCACTAAATACCTAGAAGCAATCCCTCTGAGGTCTGTGACTACACCTGCAGTGGATAGGGCCCTGATTGGGGTTTTCACTCGAGTGGTGCTGCCAAAAGAATTGGGTTCTGACAGGGGCACCAGCTTCATGTTAGCATACATGAAGTCCATGTGGGAGGAGTACGGGGTAACCTACAATTTCATCACATCCTACCATTCCCAAGCCAATGCGCCTGTTGAAAGTATCAACTCATAGATCAGATAGGGGGCTGCCAAGTTCCTGAGTACCTTTGGCATGACATCTGTGTACTAACAGATTGCCCTAATTGAAGGGGCCAAAGAGAGGTGATCATTCTCTACCCCAGAGTGCCATTTCCAATTTAGAGTGATGCCGTTTGGTTGGAGGAATACCCCTGCTACCTTCCAGAGGTTGGTGAGCCAGGTCTTAGTTGGGATGGAGGTCTTCGATGTTGCTTATCTGGAGGACATAGCTATCTTCAGTAGTAGCTAGCTGGGAAGACCACATATTTCACCTTCAATAAGTGCTTCAGGCCCTGCAACAGGACTGACTTTCAAGGTCAGTAAGTGCCAGATAGGGCAGGGTTCTATGGTGTACCTGGGACACCTTGTGGGCGGGGGTAAGGCACAGCCACTCCAGGGCAAAATAGAGACTATCCTGGCTTGGGAACTCCCCAAAACATAGAAGTGAGGGCCTTTTTGGGCCTCACTGTTTACTACAGGAGATTTGTCAAGAGATATGGCACCATTGTTACCCCATTGATTAAGCTGACTTCCAAGAAGTAGCCCAAGAAGGAGATCTGACCAGAGGCCTATCAGAAAGTCTTTGACATCCTTGAACAGGCAATATGCAGAGACCCTGTACTCAAGGCCTCTAACTTTTCCCAGGAATTCATTGTGCAGACTGATGCCTCAGAGCATGGTAAAGGGGCAGTCTTATCACAGCTAAATGAGGAGGGACTAGACCAACCTGTAGCTTTCATCTCTAGGAGTCTACTTCGCAGGAAACAGAGGTAGAGTGCTATTCAGATGGAGGCCTTTGCTGTGGTGTGGACACTAAGGAAGCTGAGACCATACCTGTTTGGGACTAGCTTCTAGTTCAGACAGACCACAGGCCTCTCAGATGGGTCATGCAGATGAGGGATGAGAACCCAAAACTGATTGAGGTTGTTAGAAATGGGATTTCTGGTTGGCTAGGGCAGGCACCTAAGACAGGCAGAAACCACCACTCTAGTCAGGGCAAGGGAGTTACACACTGAAGATAACCCCTGCTCGCCCCCTTGGTAGCTTGGCACGAGCAGTCAGGCTTATCCCAGAGGCACTGTGTAAAGCGTTTGCGCAACACACTCACACAGCAGCGACACACTAGGCACACCACAAAAGAAACTCCACACGAGGTTATATAAAAATAGCCTTTGTATTATCCCTAAAACACATCAGAGCATAATCACATATGTACACTGTGCCACCTGACACTAGGTATGACTTTACAGGGGATTATATACAGGACAGGGCCAATCGGGCCACTGTCAGAACCATCAGAACAGGTAAGTAGTAAACAACCAGTAACTACTGGTGCAGACACTTTGCATAAATCACATTAGGCATAAATCACAGTATGCATAAATCATATTAGCAATGCACCTCAGTAACACTCCCCAGGTGCATACATCACCTTAGGGCCTTGCGCCCTACCAGCACACCAGGTGCTCACAGGCCAACTGGCCTTCCTCGGGGGGCCCGTCTGGGACTTCCCCGCAATGCCCTTTGTCCATCAAAAGTCAGGGCTCTATGAGCATGGGCCTCCACCGGGCCGTGCTCTCATGGGGCGAGGGTGCAACTCACCCTTGTTTCTAATATGCCAGAAAAGAAATGCCCCCGTCAGTGGAGAGACTTCCGTCAGTCCCTTTTCCACCAGAAAAGAACAATAGCCAAAGGGCGGCCACCCGCTATTCCGCGGTGCGGCTGCCTCCGTGTAGGCAAGGAGTGGATTCCCCCTCCGGTCAGCCTCTCCGGACTCACCCTCACTTCGGGGAGCCTGGGCAGCTTCTCCACACTTCCTTCACTCGCCGGCCACACACACAGGGTTCTCCGCTTCCTGGCTCCTTAACCTGCGGGAAGGCGCCGGTTGGGTCTCGCCAGCCGACACCTCGACGTCTCTCTCCTCCGGCCGCTGTCTCCTCTCGCTGCCGCACTCTGGCAGCCCACGAGGCTCCGCTTCTCGCTGTCCGGGCCACACCTACAATCAGGCAAAGACTGTGCCTGACTTCCGGCGGCTCCGCAGACTCTCTGATCGATCCGGCCCAGAGTCAGGCTCTCTTGTTCGAAGCTCCGCCCCCAGTCAGGCAGCCTGGAGGAATCCCCATGTCGGGATTCCTCCTCAGTGGAATTCCGCGATGGAGCGGGCTGCGCAGCACAGCGCTTTCAAGCGCAAAACTCCTGGCACTTTCCTCATGCCTTGGCAGTGTGAGCCCACACCTGGGGCTCCGATCACATAGGAGAGGGGGGCGCTGCCCACGCTGCAGGGCACAAAGCGCCCCTCTCTAGATCAGCCAACCCCGCAGGAAAAAGAGCGCTCACCACGCACTCGCACAGGGCAGAGCTGGGCCCTGGCAGGCCAGCTCACAGCAGAAATAAAAGTCCTTGGTGCTGGGGACACCCCAGCAGGGCGCAGCCAGGCAGGCGAGCACGCAGGAACCCCCAGGAAACAGCAGCTGTGTCCCACGGCGGTTCCTCCTGGCAGTCCAGCAGCCTGCCGGCCACCAGTTCCAGGTCAGCACATAGCAGCACCTCTTTCATGGGGTCACAGCCCCAATACTTATACCCCAAATGTCTTTATTCTCCCCCTGGCCCAGGGCTCTGCGCCCGGTCCAAACCAGTTCTGGGGGCACTCACACCTTTCTCTAAAGGTGCACCGCCACCTCCTTTGTCAGTGTAGGCTCTGGCCCCAGACACACCACAGGGGGGTGGAGCCAGCATTGTACCAGCCAGGCACAGACCTATTCAGGGTCAGGGGCTACTCCTCTCACTACTCCAAATGCAGATCAGGCCCATTCAACCTAGCGCTTACTCACCTAGCCCCTCTGGAGCCACTGCAGCTCACCAGCCCCTGTCACTCCAGAGCCAGACATGCAATACACATCAGGCAGGCACAAAGACACATAGCACACAGAAATGCCAACTTCTAAAAGTGGCATTTCTAAAATAGTGATAATAAATCTGCGAACACCATTACGCAGCATTTATTATTACTATTCCAAACATACCAAACTTGACCACGCTGCTCCTCTCATGTCAGGAATTACCACTGAAACACTTATCAGGGAATCCCCAATGCATTCCTTTGAGAGGGCAGCCTCACAGCAGTGAGAAACCAAAATGGCTGTTTGTCACTACCAGGACAGGCCACACAGTTAAGGCACATGTCCTACCTTTTACCTACAATGCACCCTGCCCATAGGGCTAGCTAGGGCCTACCTTAGGGGTGACTGATATGTAGTAAAAGGGGAGTCACAGACGTGGCACCCACTTTATGTGCCACGTCACAGTGGCAGTAAACTGCGCGCGCAGGCCCTGCAATGGCAGAGGCCTGAGACAGGTTTGAAAGGCTACTTTGGTGGGTGGCGCAATCAGAGCTGCAATCCCACCAGTAGCATTTAATTTACTTGCCCCCGGTATCTGAGATACCACTTTACAAGGGACTGATAGGTAAATTAAATACGCCAAACAGGTGTAGACCAACCTTACCACGTTTTACCATAGAGAGCACATGCCCTTTACACTGGACAGCAGTGATAAAGTGCCCAGAGTCCTAAAACCACCAACACCAGGTCAGAAAAAATACCAGGAGGAAGGCAAAAAGATCAGGGATGACCCTGCAAAAAGGGCCAAGTCCAACAGAGGTGTTCCTTTTTCGTACAAAGAATTGACTTCACAGTGGAACACCGGCCTGGGTCAGACCTGTTCAATGCTAATGGTCTGTCCAGGTTCTTCTGCCTTTGTGATGAGAACTCCCAGGAGGTTGGGTAGTTATCCCCACTTTCAGCTATCTGTTACATATGTTAGACATGTTAGGTTTAGAGTGGTCTGCCCCCAAACTTTACGTCTTTACGGTACACTTTTTGCTGAAATTCATTTTTGTTGGCTCTAGGGCTCTATGTATTTTACCACTGCTAACAAGTGTTAACATGCTTGAGTTCCTTCCTTTGAACATGATAAAGTTGACTTCCATCTGATTGGCTTATTTAATTTACTTATAAGCCCCTTGTAGAGTGGTTTCCTATATACCCAGGTCCTGTAAATGAAATGCTTCAAGTGGGCCTGCAGCACTTATTGTGCCACCCACTTAAGTAGCCTTTAAAACATCTTGCAGGTCTGCCATTACAGCCTGAAAGCAGTTTTAAATTGCAAATTTGACTTCCCAACATAACTCGCTGCCAAGCCTTAAACTCCCCTTTTATTGCATATAGCTTACTCCTAAGGTAAGCCCTGGGTAGACCAAACAGCAGGGTGCATTGTAATTAAAAGGTTGGGCATGTACTTTAATGTTTTAAATGTCCTGGTAGTAAAAAAACTGCTAAATTAGTTTTTCACTACTGTGAGGCCTACCTAGCATTGGGTTATCCTGTTACATTTAATAACTGTTAACTTTTAATTGGGAACAGGTAGGTATTTCAAATTTGGTGACTGAAAAATGCAATAAATAATTCTCTTCAATTGTAAATTTGGATCTAAAGTTACAATTTAGAAAATTGCATTTTTGGAAAGTTGGCATTTTCCTGCCATAACTATTTGGTGCCTGCAGCCAGTTACTGGTTCACATGGCTGGGCTTTGTTTATTCTTCCCAGACAGCCACACAATAGAGGGATTAGATGTACATGGATGGGCTATCTACTGGCAGGACAGGGAGGGAGCCTCACGTGCAACTGAATAGACTATGCTATGCCTTTACACAAAGGATTTGTCACCATTACATTGCACCTGCAGCCAGCTTGGAGCCAGGACAGAGGAGTCAGGAAACTTCAAGCGCTTCAAAGTGAATAATCTAGAAACTTCTCCTACTTCAAAAAAGGCATCAGAAATTAAAATAGGACCCTAAGACTCACTGTTCAGTTCACTTCCTGGACCTGTGAAAGGACTCTCAGAGGACTGCCTGCTGCTGTGGCCTGCTGCCAACTCCACAAGTCTGCTTTGCTGCACCAGGATGGAGTGTTTTGCTGCCTGGAGCCTTCCTTGGACCCTCAGTGTCCTGCCCTGCTGTTTGAGCCCTGTTTCATCACTTGATCCCAGGACTACCAGAGTGGCTCCAAGGGCTAGTTGGCTGGCCTCCTGATCAGAGCCTCAGGGACAGAAAAGGCTCTGACCGTCGGGAAATCGCACCTGGACCCAGCGTGAGTGAATCCTAATCCCCTAACTGGTGCCCCTACAGTCCTTGACCCTTGGTGGTGGTGCTAATGGTGCCCAGTTAGCCAAAAGCCAAAGCGTTCAAACTTTTTGGCTAAAAACTGCTCTGAGAATTGAAAGATGACTGGGACCAACCTGCTTTTCTAAACGTTCAAGTTGCATCGCCAGGCAGCGTGCCCTGTGACAGCTCCTGCTACGTTCTTCTCTGCAGCAGCAAATCCTGTTCAGCAGTCCTACGCCAAAGGAGTATCCGGCCTCCTGGAACTGTCGTTGGCTAGCCCCGAGCCTTGTCCCACTGGAGATTTTTTACTTCTAAAAAAGTCTGAACAAAGGAGTCTTCACTGCATCTTTGCCCTGCGGCTCCCTGACGACAACACTCCCTCCTCAGACACTGCCTGCAGCCTTGCCCCGCTGAACTTTACCTTCTTAAAACACTTTTCTTTGAAATTTCTTCTAAGTTTGAAGGTAAGCGCCAACCAGACCCATTTCACTTTTTGTATCCAACCTGTGCTCCATTACAGATGGCCATATTTTTATACTCTAACCTGGTCTTGTGCGACTAGATGCCTGCAGTTGAAAATTTGAGCTTTAGGCGCTCTTTTTTATCTTAAACTTTTAAAATTCATAACTCCGGTTGTTTTTTTATTTTATTTTTTATATTGAATCATTTATTAAAATTTACTCTATGTTTCTAAATTGGTGTGGGATTTTCTTGTGTTTTCACTTTATTTTTGTTTGTGTGCTGCATAATTACTTTACGCATTGCCTCTGTGTTCAGCCTGACTGCTTTTGTGTCAAGCTACCAGAGTTAAGCACAGGTTAATTTACTGACTTTTGTGGTTCATCCTTACAGGGATTGTGGCTGCTGCTTGAACAGGGTCATCCCCCCATTCAACCAACAACCCAATTTCTCACAAGCTGTGACTGCAATCTTGCAGTCCACTTTGACCAAAGATCCACCTATTACAAGATCATTGAAAAGGCGTCCTTTGTTTAACTCCAAGATCACATTATTACAACCCATCTCCTGCACAACTACCTGTCTGACTCCAGATCATGCTGCAGCATGGAGATCATTCCTTACACATCATATGGCCACATATGAAGATGACCCTTGACTCCTCATACTGCAGGATATCACAGCTGCCTTGTATTATCGAGGATGTGAAGATGTGGGTGTTCTTTACCTTTTTGTTTTGTTTGAGATATTTATCTACCCTATGTTGGCATCATTCTTTTCTCTTTCTTACACAATATCAGTCTTATTTTGAAAGTTGCCTACCTGTAATCAATTGTACATAGGTGAAAAAGGCTGTTAAATGTATGATTGAAATATGTAGAAAGGAAATTTGCAGGGCATGTAAAGTAATTCTTCTGCATACATTGCATGAGATGGCTGAAGTAATTGGCTAGCTACACTTCCACTTTTATTCATTTTTTATGTTGTCAGTTGTTTTTTATTTTTTATCATTAAGAAATGTTGGTATAACTTTGTTTTCTTTTTTTTTTAACAGCACTACAAAAAGAAAATTCTGGGGCATTTTATCAAGAACGGCGTTAAAATTATCGCCGCTTTAGCGCCAGAAAACTGCCGCTAAAGCGGCGATAATGGGCTTGATAATATGCTCTTCAGAATTCCAATAGAAGCCCATGTTGACACCAGAACATGGGCTTCTATTGAATTCTCAAGGGCATATTATCAAGCTCATTATCGCCGCTTTAGCGGCAGTTTTCTGCTGCTAAAGCGGCGATAATTTTAACGCCGTTTCTTGATAATATGCCCCACAGTCACTATAATGTTGTATCCATCAAACATGACAGTATTTGAGGGACAGAAAGTAAAATAAAGGGAAAAGAGTGAGACTGAGCGAGAAAAAATGAACAAGAAACAAAAGGAATGACAGAGAGCAAACGTGAGAGAAAGTAAAAGCATCAGAGAGAGACTGAGATAGATGCAACATAACAGTGCACTAAATATTATAACAGAAGGCCAGTGAAGTTGACCTTTAAGTATAATGATCACCTCCTTCAACACTAATACCACAAGTCATACTTTTGATCTTAACACACCTGAAGTAATGTTCCTCAATATGTTTGTTTTAAACATGAATATTTGCCATTATAGTAGACACCAGAAATTAAAGCCGGGAAGCCTTCAGAAGACCAATAAATCCAATTCTGATCCAGGATAGAATTTGCCTTTCTTGAAGGTCTTTGACAAGATGAGAATGAGAAACTTCCTTATTCAACACATGGCTGTTGAAGTCTTGTGTTTAAAATGTTTCCTACATACATTTTCTTAGCTTTTTTAATGCAATCTGATTGCATATACCTTTGCAGTTGGACACAATCCTTTGTTTTATTTAGGACAGTTTGTCCCAGTCAAAATGTTACAAGGGATAAGTTAACATTAAGTTCTTAGCCTTTCACTTTCAATATTGGATGTGTAATTGAAATGATACAAAAAAAGATATTTTAGGCCACATCACAAGACATTTTTGACTAGTGCTATTTCATGTACTTGGTGGTAAATTATAGCAGCGCTTACTGCAAATGCCATTTACTACTTTTATAAAAATGTTTGGACTGGGGGCGCTCATCTGTGACAAGAACTATTGTGCATATTGCTGAGTAGCTTTATGTTGTGGTGGTGATAAGTTTTGTTATTTTCTATGCTGCTGTGTTTTTGTGCTGCATTATTGCAGTGTGATTTTATTATGTTGTACTGCAGTTGTTGTATTGCAGTCTGTCTGGGCAGTTTTTTTTGTGTTGTGCTCCATTATGTTTTTATTTTGTTTATGTGCTGCTTTTTGTATGTCATTGTGTTAGGTTCAGTTGTTTACTTTAGGTATGTCAACAATTGTTTTTAAATTTTGTAGGAAAGTGGATTATTATGTGGTGTGGCATTTAGACCTCACTATCTAATATTATCACAAGACCCCTAAGATGATCCTTGGATTCACACTAATAAATCCTTAGTTCAGTCCTAGCAGTGCGCCAAAATGCAGCCAGGCTTTACTAGAGGAACATGTGTTAAGCATTTCAGAGTAACAACATGGATGATAATTAATCGACATGACCTGAGAGAAATTTGACACCAAATTATAAAAATAAAGTTTATTTCTACCTTAATTTAGACACCAAAATGAATGTAATTGCATACATACAACCAGATATATAGATTTTAGAAGCAATGGGAAATCAATGCAAAATAATACACTGAAAATGTAACATTGTGGTCAAGGGAAAAACCACTAGTGATAATTAGCCACTTGTAGGTTGAGTTGCGTTTTAGCCTTGCAAGGTAAAGGTGATGTGGGTCCCAGGACAAGCCAGGCAGTCAGTTCAATTTTACTTGGCCCATAGAGGCCGGTTGCAGAGTTTTCCTGGCTGTCCTTGGTGCTGAATGGGAACCGCATGAGAAATACTTTTACCACTGAGACGGTGCTGGGGCGAAAAAAGATGCAAAAAGACAACAATGGTGTGGTTGCTGACATTGGATGAAGGTCAGATGGAATTCCCTCCTAATGCAGTGTCGATTAAAGGGGTCAGTTGCTGGACTGGTGAACAGCAAGCCTTGGCAGCGGTAAGCAGTGCTGAAAGTAACTTCAATGCCCTTTGGCCCACGGGAACGTGGTAGCTGCCTGTAGCTTTGTAGAAGGCAGGACTACAGTTTTCACAATGCACTAGACCATCTAGATTTGGGTGATCCCATGGAGGGCCCTATGGACAGCGATTCTTCAGATACAGAGCGTTGTTTTACCTGCAGTTTTCTGGAGACTAGTGCCACAATCCAGGTGAGTCTGAGGGTGCTTCAGGCTTCCACAGGGGTCTCTCTGGCTGAGGGAACTGAAAGATAGCCTAGGACGAGACTGGATCAGGAGTTCCAAGAGCGTTGCCACAGGTGCAGGTTATCCCTCTTTTGTTTCGGGCAAGTTTTGTTGTCACTTGTGCAGGACTCTTCTTCTGTCCTCTTTGATGCAGGTTGTTTAGAACCGAGGTTCTGGTGTCATGGGGTCCCTTAATTCCTAGATTTAGGGGAGTTAGGGGTGTGGGAGCTAGTAGCTAATGGGCAGCTAGTCTGCCCCAGAGGTGACCACATCCAGGGGTGTGGATCACCTTTTCTACCCAGAACCCTTTATTCTGCCACTTCTAAAGATGGCAGAAATCAAATTTTATTGTACAGACCAAACTGTTCACCCTGGAGGTGTGGCTAACCTACTGGGGTGTACACCTCCTTGCGTAACTAATTTCTCACTTGCCTGGGTGCAAATGTGCCTGGGGCAGTTGGAGGGATGTTTCCTCCACTGGGAGTTAGCCCTGATGCATATCAAAGGTGGTGCAGCCTTTGAAGCTCACAACTTTGAAGTGCAATTTAATAACCTCCTTGGGAGGAGAGAGGTGTGACCTGCTTCCTGACCAAGCCTTTGGCCTGTCTCCTGGGAGTGATCAAACTGCCTGGCAGGGGGTCAGAATCCTGTCTTGGCAGCAGCAGGTGTGGGAAACGCAGGCTTGCCCAGAGAAGCTGGAGCAAACAGGTGGGCAACTTCTAAGGTAGCCACCTGGGTGTATGCCACATCAACCAGGGCATGAGATTCATGTCAGGGGTGAGAAGGCATGGCATTTGATACAAAACATGACATATTTTGGTGGTACCATAATGGAGCTCCCAACCTCCAGAGTGCCCGGGTGACAGCCCATGATATTCTATGGACCGCTAACACTTATAGTAGTTTCCAATGGGAAATGCCAATATGGGGACATATTGGCTTACACCTATATGTCCTCACCTTTAATATAATGTGCTCTGCCTCCTGGGCTCAGGACATATATTAAAAATAGTGTATTGACTGAGCCTCACATGGTGAGGGCACAATCAAGTTTGAGCAGTTTGCACTGCTCCTGCAATCTGCAATGGCAGGCCTGCTGTCAGTAGTTTACTTGGGTCACTCGGGGTGGCAAAAATCCATGCTGCAGCCCTGGGGACCCCTTTACCACCTATGGCCTGAGGACAGTGTGGAACCAAAAACTAGAGGCTTATAAGGGGGTAAAGTCTTTGCAATTTGGGATAACAAAGTTGAACATAACAGTTTTGGGAGAGAGCACAGGCACTAGTTTCAGGGCAGCAGACTCCAATGCTCTATCAGAATTAAAACCTTCAGCTTTTGCAGCAAAAGGCGGGGGGGCGACCATCCCAAAAGGGCACTTTCCTACACATTTCCAGACAAAAGCAACACATGACTTCTGACAAGCAACCATTTGCCATTGTATAAGGTGGCAAAATAGTGTTATTCTAGCTCTTCAGCTATTTAAGACACCAGTCAGCTTAAAACTGTGGCAGAGACTGTTCACTTTATGTGATACCACCCTCTGTGTTCTGAAGCTGAAACGTATGTGGATTCTGCCAATCATATGTGCTGAAAATCGAGACGGACACAATTCCAGTATAGATACAAAGATGCTCAGACATTAATTAACATTCCACATGGATATCCAGCAGAAAAGTAGTCGGGAGATGTTCACAAAGTATTTTAATACTTTTAAATAGATACCTTGTTTCCACTCCATTAATGAAGTGTGCTATCAATAATGGCGAGTTAAAAAAATTATGAAGTCAGCAGCCAGGATGTAAGAAATTAAATAAAAATTAAAACAAAAATATCATTGCTTCGGCTCAAACATCAAACAGCAGGATATCAGGCATAAAGGTTATTTATGAAAATTTATTGTTACTGATTGCTATGCAGCGGCTCATGCATGAAATATTATGCCACTATTTAAAGAGGCATTGTATTCCTCGTCCCTGTGGCAATTGCAAAAGATTTGGTATTTCTAGGGTAATTTCTAGGGTCAATCTGTATTGGAGGAACCTAGGTTTAAAGAACCGAGGGGCATATTAGCAAGACCCACGTTAAAATTATCGCCGTTTTAGCGGCAGGAAACTGCCGCTAAAACGGCGTTAATGGGCTTGCTAATATGCGTTATGGAATTCCAATAGAAGCCCATGTTAGATGTGCAGGACATCTAACCTGGGCTTCTATTGGAATTCCATAACGCATATTAGCAAGCCCATTATCGCCGTTTTAGCGGCAGTTTCCTGCCGCTAAAACGGCGATAATTTTAACGTGGGTCTTGCTAATATGCCCCTGAGTTGTTTTGAGCTGAAAAAGGACCTGTTGTCAATGTTGGACAGTAAATAACTTTCTATAGACATGTTATTGATTTAAAAGTTAGAACACGAAATTCCAAATAATATATGAATTCCATTTACTAGCCTTCAACATTGCTATACATAGGGAAAACAAAAAGACAATCATTGGCTTCATTCTTTTCCAAATTGTAAGCTACCTTTGAAGTAGTTTAATCAAAATTCTAAAACCTTTAGCAATTACAAAACATTATGCCATCAGTTTATATTTGAAACAAATGTGACTGCCAAAGTCTGAAAAATGTTGTGGCTGCTGAAAATGCAAATATTGATGTGAAACAGCCAATTAATATGATCATTGTTAGAAATGGGGGTCTCTAGTTGGCAGAGGTAGGTACCTTTGACCAAGTAGGGGCCCTTGTTTCTAGTCAGGGTAAGGGGGCTACACTCCTAAAATAACCCCTGCTCACCCCCTTGGTAGCTTGTTCTTTGTTTTACAATAATGTATTTTATTAAAATGTCAAAATATTGACCAATGTTTTTTAATTTAGGCACAAATTTTGTACTATACTATTATATGAATAACAAAAAGAGTTTTTTAAATAAAAATTGATTTATATAGCATTCCTTTTGAAATTGTATGATTTGTTTTTGTATACACTTTTTTGCATTGTGTTTTTTAATATACATGTTTGTAAGTTTAGCAACCTGGAAATTGAGTAATTGAGATTGTATCACGGTTCTGCCATATCTGGTCTGCTAGTTGGATTATAGTTTTTTTCAGTTGATAAACAGTGGGAAAAGGGAACTCTTTTGTTGTCTAAACACATATACCCATCCCTTTTCCAAGGATTAGGGTACCTCCCTTACTTTGTGATACTGTACCTAGTCAAAACCAGTTCTGTCCTCCCTGGTGCAGCTTCCTGGCAGGAGGTGGAGACAGCATTGTTGAAAGCAGACCTGACCCAGGTAGCTGAGAGGAAAACTCCTCCCCCTACTCTCTATTCTATGAAGGCTCAGGCAAGTGAAAGCAAATCTCCTCCCCCTGCTCTCTATTCTATGTAGGCTCTGGCAACTGAAAGGAAATCTCCTCCCCCTACTCTCTATTCTATGCAGGGCCTATTCAGCCCAGCCCTGACCCATCAGACTGCTGGAGCCAAAGCCCTCTCCAGCCCCCTGTCACTCACAAACCAGACATGGAATACACAAACCTAGCAGAGGCATACTGGATGGTTAGGCAAGAAAATACCTACTTTCTAAAAGTGGTATTTTCAAACACAGAATGTAAAAATCACCCACACTAAAAGATGTATTTTAACATTCTGAGTTCAGGCATACTAAACTTTATTTTCCTATCTTGTTCCCTGGGTCAGTTAGGATTATAGGATGTTATAATCAAACTGCCCATTCTGACCTATGGGAACAGATAGCCTTGCAATAGTGAAAAATGAAATTGGCTGTAATTCACTATCAGGACATGCCACACACATCAGGGCATGTCCTACCTTTCACATACAATGCACCCTGCCCACAGGAGTACCTTGGGCCTACCTTAGGGGTGACTATCATGTAGAAAAGGGAAGGTGTAAGGACTGGCAAGTGGGTGCACTTGCCAAGTCGACATGGCAGTCCCAGACTGCACACAGGCTCTGCAATGGCAGGCCTGAGCCACATTTTACAAGCTGCTTCTGTGGGTGGCACAACCAGTGCTGCAAGCCCACCAGCAGCATTTGATTTACAGGCCCTGGGCACACATGGTACACTGTACTAGGGTCTGACAAGTAAATCAAATATGCCAATCATGGAATCACTAATCCATTACAACAATTTACAATAGGGCGCGCTTGCACTTTGGCACTGAATAGCAGTGGCAAAGTGCCCAAAGCATCTAGACCAGCAAAAACACAGCAAAAACATAGGAGGCAACAGCAAAAAAATGGAAGGGAGACCCACGCCAATGGTGCCAGGTCTAACACGTGTCCCCTCCAGCTGAAATGTGGGGAGAACTACCCTACCTCTTGGGAGTTCTCTTCACTAAGGCCGAAAAATCTGGACGGACCATCAGCATTGGCGTGTTCTGTACCAGGGCGGTGTTCCACCGTGAAGTCCATCCCCTGTAGGGAAATGGACCACCTCAACAGCTTTGGATTCTCACCCCTCATCTGCATCAACCATCTGAGGGGCATGTGGTCGGTCTGAACCCGGAAGTGAGCCCCAAACAAGTATGGTCTCAACTTCTTCAGTGCCCAGACCACAGCAAATGCCTCACGCTCAATTGCACTCCACCTCTGTTCCCGTGGAAGTAACCTCCTACTAATGAAGGCTACAGGTTGGTCTAGGCCTTCCTCATTCATCTGTGAAAGTACAGCCCCCTAACCATGCTCTGAAGCGTCTGTCTGCACAAAGAATTCCTTTGAGAAGTTGGGCACCTGAAGCATGGGCTCCGTGCATAAGGCAGTCTTCAGGGCATCAAAAGCTTTCTGACAGGTGTCAGTCCAGTTCACTTTCTTGGGCTGCTTCCTGGAAGTCAGCTGTCAAGGGTGCAACTATGCTGCCATACCCCTTGACAAACCTCCTGTAGTACCTTGTGAGTCCTAAAAAGGCTCTCACCTCTGTCTGGATCTTGGGGGGTTACCAAGCCAGGATGGTCTCAATCTTGGGCTGTAGGGGCGCCACCTGGCCGCTCCCAACCTGGTGTCCCAAGTACACCACGGAACCCTGCCCGATTTGGCATTTACTCGCCTTGATCATGAGGCCTGCCCTCCGCAGTGCCATCAACACTTCCCAGAGGTGGCGCAGATGTTCTTCCCAACTGGCGCTGAACACTGCAATGTCATCCAGGTAGGCGGCACTGAAATCCTCCAGTCCAGCCAACACCTGGTTGACCAACCTCTAAAAGGTGATACAAAAGGGGATGATGGACGGAACGTTTGAGCCAATCAAACACTCACCCCCAGTCAACTGATCTGGGTTTAATCCATCATCATTCTTTAGCTCACTCCACCACCCCAGTTCAGACATGGCCATATGCAAATCAGTCTGACCCTGTGCCTCATGGGAACAGTCCAGCCCGAACTGCCAAGCCATGTCTTCCCTGGACCGGAAACAAGCATCCTAGGACCGGTTTCTGGCATTCCAGCCGTCATCAGCCAGGCTTGCTTGAATCCAGTGGCAAAGTGAGCAAGGGACCCACGTCTGGGCATACCCCCGCCAACTTAGGGCGAACAAAGCGATACAAAAGGGGATGATGGACGGAACGTTTGAGCCAATCAAACACTCACCCCCTGTCAACTGATCTGGGTTTAATCCATCATCATTCTTTAGCTCACTCCACCACCCCAGTTCAGACATGGCCATATGCAAATCAGTCTGACCCTGTGCCTCATGGGAACAGTCCAGCCCGAACTGACAAGCCATGTCTTCCCTGGACCGGAAACAAGCATCCTAGGACCGGTTTCTGGCATTCCAGCCGTCATCAGCCAGGCTTGCTTGAATCCAGTGGCAAAGTGAGCAAGGGACCCACGTCTGGGCATACCCCCGCCAACTTAGGGCGAACAAAGCGATACAAAAGGGGATGATGGACGGAACGTTTGAGCCAATCAAACACTCACCCCCAGTCAACTGATCTGGGTTTAATCCATCATCATTCTTTAGCTCACTCCACCACCCCAGTTCAGACATGGCCATATGCAAATCAGTCTGACCCTGTGCCTCATGGGAACAGTCCAGCCCGAACTGCCAAGCCATGTCTTCCCTGGACCGGAAACAAGCATCCTAGGACCGGTTTCTGGCATTCCAGCGGTCATCAGCCAGGCTTGCTTGAATCCAGTGGCAAAGTGAGCAAGGGACCCACGTCTGGGCATACCCCCGCCAACTTAGGGCGAACAAAGCGATACAAAAGGGGATGATGGACGGAACGTTTGAGCCAATCAAACACTCACCCCCTGTCAACTGATCTGGGTTTAATCCATCATCATTCTTTAGCTCACTCCACCACCCCAGTTCAGACATGGCCATATGCAAATCAGTCTGACCCTGTGCCTCATGGGAACAGTCCAGCCCGAACTGCCAAGCCATGTCTTCCCTGGACCGGAAACAAGCATCCTAGGACCGGTTTCTGGCATTCCAGCCGTCATCAGCCAGGCTTGCTTGAATCCAGTGGCAAAGTGAGCAAGGGACCCACGTCTGGGCATACCCCCGCCAACTTAGGGCGAACAAAGCGATACAAAAGGGGATGATGGACGGAACGTTTGAGCCAATCAAACACTCACCCCAGTCAACTGATCTGGGTTTAATCCATCATCATTCTTTAGCTCACTCCACCACCCCAGTTCAGACATGGCCATATGCAAATCAGTCTGACCCTGTGCCTCATGGGAACAGTCCAGCCCGAACTGCCAAGCCATGTCTTCCCTGGACCGGAAACAAGCATCCTAGGACCGGTTTCTGGCATTCCAGCCGTCATCAGCCAGGCTTGCTTGAATCCAGTGGCAAAGTGAGCAAGGGACCCACGTCTGGGCATACCCCGCCAACTTAGGGCGAACAAGCGATACAAAGGGGATGATGGACGGAACGTTTGAGCCAATCAAACACTCACTCCCAGTCAACTGATCTGGATTTAATCCATCATCATTCTTTAGCTCACTCCACCACCCCAGTTCAGACATGGCCATATGCAAATCAGTCTGACCCTGTGCCTCATGGGAACAGTCCAGCCCGAACTGCCAAGCCATGTCTTCCCTGGACCGGAAACAAGCATCCTAGGACCGGTTTCTGGCATTCCAGCCGTCATCAGCCAGGCTTGCTTGAATCCAGTGGCAAAGTGAGCAAGGGACCCACGTCTGGGCATACCCCGCCAACTTAGGGCTGAACAAGCGATACAAAAGGGGATGATGGACGGAACGTTTGAGCCAATCAAACACTCACCCCCAGTCAACTGATCTGGGTTTAATCCTTCATCATTCTTTAGCTCACTCCACCACCCCAGTTCAGACATGGCCATATGCAAATCAGTCTGACCCTGTGCCTCATGGGAACAGTCCAGCCCGAACTGCCAAGCCATGTCTTCCCTGGACCGAAACAAGCATCCTAGGACCGGTTTCTGGCATTCCAGCCGTCATCAGCCAGGCTTGCTTGAATCCAGTGGCAAAGTGAGCAAGGGACCCACGTCTGGGCATACCCCCGCCAACTTAGGGCGAACAAAGCGATACAAAAGGGGATGATGGACGGAACGTTTGAGCCAATCAAACACTCACTCCCAGTCAACTGATCTGGGTTTAATCCATCATCATTCTTTAGCTCACTCCACCACCCCAGTTCAGACATGGCCATATGCAAATCAGTCTGACCCTGTGCCTCATGGGAACAGTCCAGCCCGAACTGCCAAGCCATGTCTTCCCTGGACCGGAAACAAGCATCCTAGGACCGGTTTCTGGCATTCCAGCCGTCATCAGCCAGGCTTGCTTGAATCCAGTGGCAAAGTGAGCAAGGGACCCACGTCTGGGCATACCCCCGCCAACTTAGGGCGAACAAAGCGATACATAAGGGGATGATGGACGGAACATTTGAGCCAATCAAACACTCACCCCCAGTCAACTGATCTGGGTTTAATCCATCATCATTCTTTAGCTCACTCCACCACCCCAGTTCAGACATGGCCATATGCAAATCAGTCTGACCCTGTGCCTCATGGGAACAGTCCAGCCCGAACTGCCAAGCCATGTCTTCCCTGGACCGGAAACAAGCATCCTAGGACCAGTTTCTGGCATTCCAGCCGTCATCAGCCAGGCTTGCTTGAATCCAGTGGCAAAGTGAGCAAGGGACCCACGTCTGGGCATACCCCCGCCAACTTAGGGCGAACAAAGCGATACAAAAGGGGATGATGGACGGAACTTTTGAGCCAATCAAACACTCACCCCCAGACAACTGATCTGGGTTTAATCCATTATCATTCTTTAGCTCACTCCACCACCCCAGTTCAGACATGGCCATATGCAAATCAGTCTGACTCTGTGCCTCATGGGAACAGTCCAGCCCGAACTGCCAAGCCATGTCTTCCCTGTACCGGAAACAAGCATCCTAGGAACGGTTTCTGGCATTCCAGCCGTCATCAGCCAGGCTTGCTTGAATCCAGTGGCAAAGTGAGCAAGGGACCCACGTCTGGGCATACCCCGCCAACTTAGGGCTGAACAAAGCGATACAAAGGGGATGATGGACGGAACGTTTGAGCCAATCAAACACTCACCCCCAGTCAACTGATCTGGGTTTAATCCATCATCATTCTTTAGCTCACTCCACCACCCCAGTTCAGACATGGCCATATGCAAATCAGTCTGACCCTGTGCCTCATGGGAACAGTCCAGCCCGAACTGCCAAGCCATGTCTTCCCTGGACCGGAAACAAGCATCCTAGGACCGGTTTCTGGCATTCCAGCCGTCATCAGCCAGGCTTGCTTGAATCCAGTGGCAAAGTGAGCAAGGGACCCACGTCTGGGCATACCCCGCCAACTTAGGGCGAACAAAGCGATACAAAAGGTATGCCCAGACGTGGGTCCCTTGCTCACTTTGCCACTGGATTCAAGCAAGCCTGGCTGATGACGGCTGAAATGCCAGAAACCGGTCCTAGGATGCTTGTTTCCGGTCCAGGGAAGACATGGCTTGGCAGTTCGGGCTGGACTGTTCCCATGAGGCACAGGGTCAGACTGATTTGCATATGGCCATGTCTGAACTGGGGTGGTGGAGTGAGCTAAAGAATGATGATGGATTAAACCCAGATCAGTTGACTGGGGGTGAGTGTTTGATTGGCTCAAACGTTCCGTCCATCATCCCCTTTTGTATCGCTTGGTCGCCTAAGTTGGCGGGGGTATGCCCAGACGTGGGTCCCTTGCTCACTTTGCCACTGGATTCAAGCAAGCCTGGCTGATGACGCTGAAATGCCAGAAACCGGTCCTAGGATGCTTGTTTCCGGTCCAGGGAAGACATGGCTTGGCAGTTCGGGCTGGACTGTTCCCATGAGGCACAGGGTCAGACTGATTTGCATATGGCCATGTCTGAACTGGGGTGGTGGAGTGAGCTAAAGAATGATGATGGATTAAACCCAGATCAGTTGACTGGGGTGAGTGTTTGATTGGCTCAAACGTTCCGTCCATCATCCCCTTTGTATCACTTTGGTCGCCCTAAGTTGGCGGGGTATGCCCAGACGTGGGTCCCTTGCTCACTTTGCCACTGGATTCAAGCAAGCCTGGCTGATGACGGCTGAAATGCCAGAAACCGGTCCTAGGATGCTTGATTCCGGTCCAGGGAAGACATGGCTTGGCAGTTCGGGCTGGACTGTTCCCATGAGGCACAGGGTCAGACTGATTTGCACATGGCCATGTCTGAACTGGGGTGGTGGAGTGAGCTAAAGAATGATGATGGATTAAACCCAGATCAGTTGACTGGGAGTGAGTGTTTGATTGGCTCAAACGTTCCGTCCATCATCCCCTTGTATCGCTTTGGTCGCCCTAAGTTGACGGGGTATGCCCAGACGTGGGTCCCTTGCTCACTTTGCCACTGGATTCAAGCAAGCCTGGCTGATGACGGCTGAAATGCCAGAAACCGGTCCTAGGATGCTTGTTTCGGTCCAGGGAAGACATGGCTGGCAGTTCGGGCTGGACTGTTCCCATGAGGCACAGGGTCAGACTGATTTGCATATGGCCATGTCTGAACTGGGGTGGTGGAGTGAGCTAAAGAATGATGATGGATTAAACCCAGATCAGTTGACTGGGGTGAGTGTTTGATTGGCTCAAACGTTCCGTCCATCATCCCCTTTTGTATCGCTTGGTCGCCCTAAGTTGGCGGGGGTATGCCCAGACGTGGGTCCCTTGCTCACTTTGCCACTGGATTCAAGCAAGCCTGGCTGATGACGGCTGAAATGCCAGAAACCGGTCCTAGGATGCTTGTTTCCGGTCCAGGAAGACATGGCTTGGCAGTTCGGGCTGGACTGTTCCATGAGGCACAGGGTCAGACTGATTTGCATATGGCCATGTCTGAACTGGGGTGGTGGAGTGAGCTAAAGAATGATGATGGATTAAACCCAGATCAGTTGACTGGGAGTGAGTGTTTGATTGGCTCAAACGTTCCGTCCATCATCCCCTTTTGTATCGCTTGGTCGACCCTAAGTTGGCGGGGTATGCCCAGACGTGGGTCCCTTGCTCACTTTGCCACTGGATTTAAGCAAGCCTGGCTGATGACGGCTGAAATGCCAGAAACCGGTCCTAGGATGCTTGTTTCCGGTCCAGGGAAGACATGGCTTGGCAGTTCGGGCTGGACTGTTCCCATGAGGCACAGGGTCAGACTGATTTGCATATGGCCATGTCTGAACTGGGGTGGTGGAGTGAGCTAAAGAATGATGATGGATTAAACCCAGATCAGTTGACTGGGGGTGAGTGTTTGATTGGCTCAAACGTTCCGTCCATCATCCTCTTTGTATCGCTTGGTCGCCCTAAGTTGGCGGGTATGCCCAGACGTGGGTCCCTTGCTCACTTTGCCACTGGATTCAAGCAAGCCTGGCTGATGACGGCTGAAATGCCAGAAACCGGTCCTAGGATGCTTGTTTCCGGTCCAGGGAAGACATGGCTTGGCAGTTCGGGCTGGACTGTTCCCATGAGGCACAGGGTCAGACTGATTTGCATATGGCCATGTCTGAACTGGGGTGGTGGAGTGAGCTAAAGAATGATGATGAATTAAACCCAGATCAGTTGACTGGGGTGAGTGTTTGATTGGCTCAAACGTTCCGTCCATCATCCCCTTTGTATCGCTTGGTCGCCCTAAGTTGGCGGGGTATGCCCAGATGTGGGTCCCTTGCTCACTTTGCCACTGGATTCAAGCAAGCCTGGCTGATGATGGCTGAAATGCCAGAAACCGGTCCTAGAGATGCTTGTTTCCGGTCCAGGGAAGACATGGCTTGGCAGTTCGGGCTGGACTGTTCCCATGAGGCACAGGGTCAGACTGATTTGCATATGGCCATGTCTGAACTGGGGTGGTGGAGTGAGCTAAAGAATGATGATGGATTAAACCCAGATCAGTTGACTGGGGGTGAGTGTTTGATTGGCTCAAACGTTCCGTCCATCATCCCCTTTTGAACCTCTAAAAGGTGGCAGGGGCATTCTTCATCCCAAAGGGCATAACCCGGAATTGGTAGTGCCCATCTGGTGTGGAGAATGCTGACCTCACTCTTGCCCCATCAGTTAAGGCGATCTGCCAGTACCCAGACATTAAGTCAAACGTACTGAGGTACCGGGCAGCCCCTAACCGATCAATGAGCTCATCAGCTCTGGGTATGGGGTGCGCGTCAGTCCTGGTGACTGAATTGAGTCCTCGGTAGTCCACACAGAACCGGAGATCGGGTGTGGCACCAGGCGCGGCAGCCTTTGGGACCAAGACCACTGGGCTGGCCCAAGGGCTGTTAGAGGACTCAATCACCCCTAAAGCAAACATCTTGGAGACCTCCTCCTTGATGCAAGCTCTCACCCTGTCAGTCACTCTGTAAGTTTTGTGTTTTACAGGAGGACTGTCCCCAGTGTCCACATCATGGACGCACCACTCAGTGACACCGGGAGTCAGGGAGAACAGATCAGGAAACTGTCCCAACAGTTGGCGACTGTCATCCTGCTGCTCAGGGGTCAGGGCGGAAGAGAGGTTCACACCGTTCACTGACCCATTTTGCTCTGTTGCAGACAGGAGGTCAGGAAGAGGCTCAGTCTCCTCCTCCATTCCATCATCTGTCACTAGGAGCATGCCCACTTCGGACCTCTCCAAGTGGGGCTTCAGGCGGTTTACATGCAGGACCCGCAAAGGGTTCCTAGGAGACCGCAAGTCCACCAAGTAGGTGACATCACTCTTGCGCTCCACCACCTGAAATGGTCCGGTCCACTTATCCTGGAGCGCACAAGGCTCCACGGGGGCCATGACCCACACTTTCTGTCCAGGCTGAAACTCGATCAGAGTGGCATTCTGATCATACCACGGTTTCATCTCCTCCTGGCTGGCTTCCAGATTCGCCTGAGCGAGTTGCCTGAAATGCCTAGTTTGGTTTCTAAAGGCCAGCATGTAGCCATATACATCCTGGGGAGGTTTACTGGGAGCTTTCTCCCAGCCTTCTTTTACCAAACTCAGAGGTCCTCTTACAGGGTGACCATACAGCAGTTCAAAGGGGCTGAACCCTAAGGACTTCTGTGGCACCTCTCTGTAAGCAAACAGAAGGCATGGCAAGAGGATGTCCCACTTACACCTCATAGGTTCCTCAAGACCCATAATCATGCCTTTTAGGGTCCGGTTGAATCTCTCAACCAGCCCATTACCTTGGGGGTGGTAAGGAGTGGTGAACTTGTAGGTTACACCACACTCCTGCCACAGGGACTTCATATACTTAGATATGAAGTTGGTACCACGGTCTGACACCACCTCTCTGGGGAACCCCACATGGGAGAAAATCCCCATCAATGCACGTCCCACCACGGGGGCCGTCACAGTCCTGAGAGGGATGGCTTCTGGGTACCGGGTGGCATGGTCCACCAAGACCAGGATGAACCTGTTGCCCATGGCTGTCTTGGGATCCAGAGGCCCCACAATGTCAATGCCCACCCTTTCAAAGGGGGTGCTGACTACAGGGAACGGTTGGAGAGGAGCATTTTGCTTCCTCCGACTCTTACCACTTGCCTGGCAAGTCTGACAGGTCCTGCAATGAGTATCTGAACTCTTGCGCATTTGGGGCCAATAAAAGTAGGTGACAAGCCTTTCAAAGGTCTTGTCTTGCACCAAATGTCCTGCTAAAGGCACATCTTGAGGCAGACCCAGTAGGAAGGCTCTGAAGCACTGGGGCACCACCAGCACACGGGCTGACCCAGGCTCAGCAACGTTAGGCTCACTATACAGGAGACCATTCTCCCAGTAGATCCAATTTGATCCAGACTCATCACCTGCTGCCTGGTTTGTGGCCTGTTGCCGCAAACCCACTAGAGAAGGGCACTTCTTCTGCTCCTCACAGAACTCTTCCCTGGAGGGTCCTCCTTCCTGCTGCCAATGGGTCAGCTCAGGCAGGTCCCCCAGTTCAGCTACTTGTTCCCCTGTAGGTTCCAGGGCATCCCCCTCAAGGTCTGCCTCCTCCTGGACCGTGGGAACTTCAGGGACCGGTTTCCCGCGCCCCCTGCCTCTTCTCTTTAAGGCAGGCACCTGGGCCACTCTTTCAGGCTCCAGGTCCTCTTGAATACCCTTACTGGCTGCCATGGACCGAGTGGTCACACATGCCCACTCAGGCAGACCCAACATCTCCAAATGAGCTCTTCGCTCCACCTTAGCCCAAGGGGAGCTCTCCAAATCATTGCCTAGCAGACAGTCAACAGGCATGGCTAGCCTCACAGCTACTTGAAAGGTACCTGAGACCCCCCCTACTCAAAGGGAACCTGGGCCACCTTACTGTGGCTCTCTGAGTTGTCAGCGGCAACTACAGGGTAAAATGCATAGGGGATCACCTGCTCTTCAGACACCAGCCGACAACTGACAGCTGTCACACTGGCTCCGGTGTCTCTCAGAGCCTCCACCCTATGGCCATTGATGGTCACCCAATGCCTGTATTTCTTAGTGTTATCAGGCATCTGGGTCCTAGGGACCATCTCACTGTCTCCTAAGGAGACCAGGGACATCTCTGCGGGACCCCACCCACTTTGGGCACCCAACTCCTCCCCCAGGGCTACACTAGCCATCTGACGGGGCGGTGCACCAGTGGGTGCTGTCTTACCTCTCATGGGACACTTAGGATCATAGAAGCAGTGGCCCACTTGACCACAATTATAACATGTCCTGGGCCCCTTCTGAACAGGCTTATCTGCCGGGGCCCCTGACTTCTTCTCAGGGGGAGGCTGGAAAACCTTCCCTTGGTTCCCTTGGGGATTACTTTGGGGCCCTTTCTGGAACTCCCTCTGTTTACCCTTGTCCCCCCCACTCTTCTGCTGGGGACCCTGCCCACCTTTGGCGGAGTCTCCCACATGACCCTTGTGGACCCGGGTACTAACCCAGCGGTCCGCCTCCTTAGCAAGCTTCCTAGGGATAGTCAGCTTACTATCAATCAGGTGCTGGCGTAGCTCTAGAAAACAATTACTGGACAAGTGCTCCCATGCAATCAAATTATAGAGTGCTTCAAAATCATTCACTTTGCTACCCTTCACCCAACCATCCAATGCTCTGCCAAAAAAAGACACATATTCTACCCAAGTGCTTGACTCCAGTTTCTTACAATTCCTAAACCTTTGTCTATAAAGCTCTGGAGTCAACCCATACCTGGTTATTAAGGCTTCCTTCATGTGGACATAGGAATTCTGATCTTCAGAGGGCAAGTCTAACAAGGTGTCCAGCCCATCACTGAGAAACCGCCCCCACAACGCCGCTCCCCAATCCTTCTCAGGGACCCGGTGGGAGGTCATAGCTACCTCATAGGCCTTAAACTATTGCCCAATATCCTCATTCTTGTGGAACTCCTTAATGACATCCTTGGGGATGAATACTCTTGTTTCTACAGGCACGGATGGTGTGCTGCCACCAGAGGGAGTAATTTCTAAACTCTTGGCTTTCAACTCCAACTCCCTCAACATCCTCTCATGCTCCAAATGCATTTTCTTCTCTTCCAAGGCCAACTTCTTATTCTCTAACTCCATCTGACCACCCAGCTTGAGCTTGGATAGCTCCAACTTCTGCAGCCTATCTCTCTCCCTGTCCTCCAGCTCTCCTGGAGACAGGCCCTTTGAAGAAACACTGCTGCCTGCCCTGGAAGGTGCTTTCTCCCCGGTCAGACCCAATGGCCCATCCAGCTGCCCATCTGTATCCTCTGCCTCCTCCCTAGGCTCTTCAAGATGCCCAGTAGCATTTCTAGATTCCAACCAGGCCCTCAGCGCCTTTTGGAACTCTACCTTCTTGGTGAAGCCTTTCACAGGGATTTTAAATCTTTACCAGAAGGTTTTAAGCTGTGGCACAGGGTAGGTATTAACCCTATCTTCTTCAAATTGTAGATCCAAAGATGCGTTGGATGCTGCTTTGGTCATGGTGGCAAGAATTGGCAGTTCTTAGCAAAAAATAGAAGTTCCAAGGAAAAAATTCTACCAAAATGTAGGTGGTCGCGTTATGGTCTGCACTCACTAGTAGTGTACACCAATCACTGTATATGATTCACAAATGCAAGTCCAAATCCTCACCGCTGACCACCAATGTTAGAAATGGGGGTCTCTAGTTGGCAGAGGTAGGTACCTTTGACCAAGTTGGGGCCCTTGCTTCTAGTCAGGGTGAGGGGGCTACACTCCTAAAATAACCCCTGCTGACCCCCTTGGTAGCTTGGCACGAGCAGGCAGGCTTATCTAGAGGCAGTGGGTAAAGCATTTGTGAACACATACAGTAACACAGTGAAAACACTACAAATAGACACCACACCAGTTTAGAAAAATAAATAATCTTTATCTAGACTTTACACAAGACCAAACGACAAAAATCCACAAAAATATGACTTTCAGATGGTAGAAATAGCTTAGTTCAATGTAGATGGTAAATGCGACACTTTACTCTCAAAGTACCTTGGATGCGTAACGCAATACAAACAAAAGGGTCGCAGGGAAGGCGATGCGTCAGTTCCTTGCTTTGGGGGAGGCGGCGCACCTGTTCCTTACTGCAGCGCCGGGGAGGCGATGCGTCTGTTCCTTACCGGAGAGGAGGCGAAGCGTCTGTTTCTTACTGTGATCGGGTGCGATGCGAAAAAATGGCGTCTTTGATGTGATGCGATAACTTGGATGCGATGCGTGCACGCCCGGTGGCCGTGCGGCGAACTCGATGAACTTTGGAGCCGCGACAGGCCCTGTGACACGCTTCTCCGGTGATTTGACGGCGACCTCTGCGGCGGCGGCACGCTTCTCCGGTGATGTGACGCGCTGCGTCGGCAATGCGAACGGCAAACTTCTGCAGCGGCGACACGCTTCTTCGGCGATGAGACGGCAACAGCTGCGGCGGCGACACGCTTCTTCCTCGTTGAGTCGCGCTTCTAGCTCCCAGCGACACGCAGTCTCTAGAGGGCCCAAACCAACAGCAGGCACCTCTCTGCAGGCAGAATTCCCAGCAAGGAAATTCAGGGGGAGCTAGGGGTGAAGTCTTTGTATGCCTGAGACTTCAGAACAGGAGGCAAGCTCAGCTTCAGGCCCTTGGAGATCTTCCTCAAGATAGTAAAAGTACACACAAAGTTCCTTTTCTCCTTTCCTTGGCAATGAGTAACCACTGCAGGCCAACCCCAAACAGCAAACAGCACAGGGGCAGTCTCCTCCTTCAGCTTCCTTGGTTTCTCTCCTTGGCAAAGGGTTCGTCTTGATTCCCAGAAGTGATCTAAAGTTCTGGGGTCTGGGCCTCAATATTTATACTACTAAATCCTTTGTTCTCTGAAGGCAGAGAGTGTCTGTACCTAGTCAAAAACAGTTCTGTCCTCCCTGGTGCAGCTTCCTGGCAGGAGGTGAAGACAGCATTGTTGAAAGCAGACCTGGCCCAGGTAGCTGAAAGGAAAACTCCTCTCCCTACTCTCTATTGTATGAAGGCTCAAGCAAGTGAAAGGAAATCTCCTCCCCCTACTCTCTATTCTATGTAGGCTCTGGCAACTGAAAGGAAATCTCCTCCCCCTACTCTCTAGTCTATTCAGGGCCTATTCAGCCCAGCCCTGACCCATCAGACTGCTGGAGCCCAGGCCCTCTCCAGCCCCCTGTCACTCACAAACCAGACATTGAATACACAAACCTAGCAGAGGCATACTGGATGGTTAGGCAAGAAAATACCTACTTTCTAAAAGTGGTATTTTCAAACACAGAATGTAAAAATCACCCACACTAAAAGATGTAATTTAACATTCTGAGTTCAGGCATACTAAACTTTATTTTCCTATCTTGTTCTCTGGGTCAGTTAGGATTATAAGATGTTATAATCAAACTGCCCATTCTGGCCTATGGGAACAGATAGCCTTGCAATAGTGAAAAACGAAATTGGCTGTAATTCACTATCAGAACATGCCACACACATCAGGGCATGTCCTACCTTTCACATACAATGCACCCTGCCCACAGGAGTACCTTGGGCCTACCTTAGGGGTGACTAACATGTAGAAAAGGGAAGGTGTAGGGACTGGCAAGTGGGTGCACTTGCCAAGTCGACATGGCAGTCCCAGACTGCACACAGGTTCTGCAATGGCAGGCCTGAGCCACATTTTACAAGCTGTTTCTGTGGGTGGCACAACCAGTGCTGCAAGCCCACCAGCAGCATTTGATTTACAGGCACTGGGCACACATGGTGCACTGTACTAGGGTCTGACAAGTAAATCAAATATGCCAATCATGGAATCACTAATCCATTACAACAATTTACAATAGGGAGCGCTTGCACTCTGGCACTGAATAGCAGTGGCAAAGTGCCCAAAGCATCTAGACCAGCAAAAAAACAGCAAAAACATAGGAGGCAACAGCAAAAAAATGGAAGGGAGACCCACGCCCATGGTGCCAGGTCTAACAATCATAAATATTCTAAACTATATATATATCAAAATATCCTATTAATGACTGTATTAGCAGTCCACCACAGTCTTCATGCAATCCCTGTCTGTTGTCTCACCCAGATATTCCTAGAGAAGACAACAGTTTTCAGAAATAGTACCTTGGTTCGCCTTTGATATTTACATCTTATCATCAGGACAACCCCCACTGACAACTTGAGGGAAAAAATATAAAAATATAACCACACAAAATGCAAAATATAACACAAACAGAAAAGGGGTTAGACCTTTATTACAAAATATATAGAATTAGCCACTTCAAAGCAACAATCTAAAAGAGTCTTGCACTATAAATGTGTTACATAAGGCAGAAATGCTTTGAAAACGTTCACTAAGAGGATGGTAGGGCTGAAGAAGTTAGTTATCCAGGTAATGCAGACTGCCTCTTTCTGATAATATTACTGATGGTCATGTGTATGTGTTGGCACTAAAAGGTGTGTTTGTGATTTAGTAGCTTCTCTCTTCCTAGACCTTTGCAGTCCTGTACGACTTCAGCAGAGATCTTTTAAAGTAAAATCGCTGTGAGGGTGAGTGCAAGTCTGTGGAACAAGTGGAACTGCTGGTTAAAAATACCACGGAGGTAACCAAAGGGTGAATTTTATTCCTGGGTCCCCCTGGTAAGTTTAAAAGCAATAACTAAACTGTTACTTCCCAACAATGAGGAAACTAAATTTAGTTGTGAGTGCAAGTGGTGTGGGTAGACATGTTTCATGCCCTAATGGTCCAGGAAAGAACCATGGTGTTTCTTCAGGACCGAGTGGTGGTGTAGTAAAAATGAATGGATATCTGTCCCTACCCAGATTAAGGAATGGGAGAGTTGGGATGCAGGTACCAATAGATTACCAACCTGTATACTCGTAAAAGTGAGAGCGATAGAATTGGTGAAGGAGAAACCTTTTTGGTAGTTAACCTAAAAAATCCAACCTGTAAGAGAGGGGAGAAAAATTAGAGTAAGAATAAAGCTCCTGGGATTATCTACAGGGGCGACACAAAAATCGGCATATTTTCACAAATTGATGTACCAAAAACATGCTCAAGGTGCAATATGGAGCTTTCACATTGCTCAGTGTCACTCATCCCAAAACCTAGAGTGAGTGGCATGCGCTCACGTGCTGTTTAAAAATACATTAGCAAGTACACAAGTACACATGACTAACAAAAATACACAGAGGGTCGTAGGTAATATGTGCACAATGAGACTTATCCTTATTTTGTGAGGTATTCGATGCTTACACTCCTTTTGCAAGGATTGCACCCCTTAGGTCAGAGCAGGCGCTCGCATCTAGCTCATGGCATGAGATCTGCATGATATGGGTAATGAGAGGCTCCTTATAAAAAACAGGAAAACGGGCAGTTTGGATGTAGTCGGCACACTGTCCTCACAGTTCTCTCTGCGGTGATGGGTATAATCACGCCTGCTCGCCTGGAAGGACTGGATTCTCTGTCCGGGGCTGGTTAAATGGCATTCTTAGTGCAGCAGGTGTGGGGTCAGGGCACATCCCACATGACCAGTAACCATGAGGTTGAAGGGGAAGGGGTGTGGTTCAAGTCGTTGAAGCTCAATGCCTGGTATTGAGGCGACCATCTTTGAATGATGAATACGGCCGCACGGGATCAAGGCCTACTTTGCAAACAGTGTCTAGGTGGGTACAGAACATCAACCCTATTGTCAGCCACTAAATAAACTGTACTCGTCAAAAATGTATTGTAATGGAGGAGTACAAAGAACGGGATAAAGTAATCAATGTATAGCATCATGAGCAGGGGCGGCTCCTCCATGTTGACGGAGGAGTATCACCCCACTGCTTTCTCGCAGTGCGAGAAGCAGAAACATAAAATGGTATAAATACCATTTTATGTTTCTGCTTCTCGCACTGCAAGAAAGCAGAAGAAGGGTTTGGTTGGGGGTGGGCGGGTCGGGGAGGAGTGGCTAGCCCAATGCTGTGGGCACTGACTGTTTGGTCAGCCCCAGGGCCGACCAAACCAGTCATGCACACTCTCCCGTTTTCTCCATGTAGGCTGCATGCAGCCTGCATGGAGAAAACAGCCTCCCCATAGACGCCTGTGCGGTTGGCGTCCCAGTGAATCACAACGCTGCCATTGCAGCATTGTGATTGGCTTAGGGGAGGGAGGCTGCCTACGGCTAATTCCTGCCAGGACAATGTGACGCGATGCGGGACCCGACCACCGAAGTTACGTTTAAAAAATGTTTAAATTTAAAATTACCCCCTTCCCCGCGCGACCTCTGCGCCCCCACCTGCGAGTCATGCCGGCTGCGACTGGTCATGAGTGCCAATGCACAGAAGTCCACACAGTTAAAGCTCTATTGCAAAGTTACCATAGGGTGTCATAGGAGGGTGTAAAAAGTATAGATATCTTTTCAATATACACACAAATTAGGGCCCTAAGGTGAAAAAAGCACAGAGTGGAGAAAAGCGCAAAGGTGGAAAAAATGATGCAGTGTTGGAAACCATCCTGATGACAGAGACACCATGGATAACCCCAACTCCTCTGCGTTTCATCTTGGATTGTGGCTCTGTAGCCCTAAAAGAGAATTTCTCCCAATTTATAGAACGGCTATACCACCAGGTACAGGGCACTTCCATGGGAGGCACCTTCGCCCCGAGTCTTACTTGCTTTTATATGGCAGCTTTTGAAGGAGAATATATCCTCACCAATGACAATCATTGATGTGGCCTGACCCCACCCCTTCCGGCACTGAGATTGCCATTTAACCAGCCCCGGACAGAGAATTCGGTCCTTCCAGGCATGCAGGCATAGGGTAGGTGATGACAAGAACTGTGAGTACAGTGTGCCGAGCAGTTAGACTACATCCAAACCACCTGTTTCCTGTTTTTTATAATGAGCCTCTCATTACCCATATCCCACAGATCTCATGCCGCAAGCTAGATGCGAGCGCCTGCTCTGACCTAAGGAGTACAATAATTGCAGAAGGAGGGTAAGCATTGAATCCCTCACAAAATAAGGATGTGTCTCAGTGCGCACATATTACCTACAACCCTACGTGTATGTTTGTTAGTCTTGTGTACTTGTGAACTTGTTAATATATTTTTAAACTGCACGTGAAAGCATGTCACTCACTCTCGATTTTGAGATCAGGGACACTCAGCTATGTGAATGCTCCATATTGCACCTCAAGCATGTTTTTGGTTCATCAATTTGTAAAAAAATGGCGATTTTTTGTAGCCCCTGTAGACAATCCCAGAAGCTTTTTCTTACCCTATTTTTCTCCCTCTCTTACAGGTTGGATTTTTTAGGTTAACTACCAAAATGGTTTCTCCTTTGCCAATTCTATCGCTCTCACTTTTACGAGTGTACAAGTTGGTAATCTATTGATACCTGCACCCGACTCTCCCATTCTTTAATCTGGGTAGGGACAGATATTCATTCATTTTTACTACAACACCACTCGGTCTTGATGAAACGCCATGGCTCCCTCCTGGACCATTAGGGTGTGAAACATGTCGACCCACACCACCTGCACTCATAACTAAATTGTGCTTCCTCATTGCTGTAAAGTAACAGTTTAGTTATTGCTTCTAACCTTACCATGGGGACCCAGGAATAAAATTCAACCTTTGGGTACCGCCGTGTTCCACACATTTGCACTCAGTCTCACGCGTTTTTACTTTAAAAGATCTCTGCTAAAGAGCTCTCTCGCGGGGCCCGTGGGGTATTGCAGCACCGACCCCACGAGTAGTAAAAATGCCCAATGATGAAGCATGACACCTTTGCAGGTGTGTGAGGGCATCACTTCCTAATAAGGAAGCCTCCTCCCCCCAAGTATCTATTTGTAATTCCATACCTGTATTTCGCCCCTTCCTGAGGAACTGCTACACTCTTAAATATACAAAAGTGTACTGCAGTCGCGGCCGGTATGACTCGCGGGTGTGGGGGCGGGGGGTCGCGCGGGGATGGGGTTGCACGGGGGGAAAGTTTCATTTAAAAAAAATAAAAGTTAACTTACCTTCGCCGGCCCGGTCCCACGTCGTCGGTCCAGCATCTCTTCTCCGAAACAGGAAGCAGCCGCAGGCAGCCTCCCTCCCCTCCCCTAAGCAAATCACAATGCTACAATGGCAGTGTTGTGTTTGGCTGGGACGCCGACCACACAGGCGTCTATGGAGAGGCCATTTTCTCCATGTAGGCTGCATGCAGCCTACATGGAGAAAAGAGAGAGTGCATATGACTGGTTTGGTCAGCGCCCTCAGAGTTGGAAAGCCACTCCTCCCCTGCCCTAGAGCAGGGCCTCCCACCCGCCCGCCCGCCCGAAACCAGACCCTTCTGCTTTCTGGCAGTGCGAGAAGCAGAAACATAAAATGGTATTTATAATACCATTTTATGTTTCTGCTTCTCGCACTGCCAGAAAGCAGTGGGGCGACGCTCCTCCGCCCACATGGAGGAGCCGCCCCTGTTGTAATGTTTCTCATAGGTACAGGAGTAGATTTACATGATTAAATCAGCAAGTGTAAATTTATCTTTGTGAGTAGGGCCCTGTATTTTTATCCCATGGTTCTTTTTACCTATGATTTGCATATTATATGGGTTTTACTGTTAGAGAAAAGTTTCATCACAAACACAATATGACAACTTGCTAGAGCCATCTGGTAGATTGGGGTGGAGTTCACTAATTCTCTGTCCATATAAAGATGCTTTCATTGACCTGTCTGTATCATGGTAAAGAGTACCGTAAGCCTCTATTTAGCAAAAATGAGCTCACAAAGTGCTACTAGTTGGTTTTGTACACATACTCAGGAATCTATACAGTGCAAGTAGAGGACAGTAGCCCTGCAGTGAAGTATCTTCACATTACATATACAGGTTATTGGTCCACCACAGTTTTCAGGATTATAGTCTCTTATTTAGAAAAGAGTGAGATTGGGAGCCCAAGCTAATCATGACAAAAGCACCCAATGAACAGCAAAAGATGTGGAAACACATTAACCCTGCACATCAAGGATGTGTGATGCTTTTTAGTTTGTGTGAATGAAGCCAGAATTGATAAAAGGGAGTGCTGACACTCACCACATTTTTATTACACGCAAAAAATGGACTCCCAAAAACTACACACTGGTAGTAATCGGCCCAAACATTAACAGCAAAATTATTTGGTGGTACCAACTACCTGCAAGTGTTAGCATACTTGTGGGTTTTTAATCAACAGCTCACAGTTCCATATTGCATCCACGGGGGTTGCCTGAGTTGGTATAATGAAAGTGAAACTTGCAAAAATGAGGTTATACAAATGTATATATTAATATTGGTACCTAGGACAACACAAATGGACAATCAACCATTTACAGAGGCTAATCGTTTTCAGACTCTCTCAGGAGACACCCTGGTTTTCTAAACCAAATATTTTCCTTTAGTAGGGTCCTAATAAATAGAGAGCATTTTATATAAAAGCTATTGCTTTTTCCCTCTCCGAAATGCTGAAATCCAGTGGTGTGCATACGTGGAAGACAGAGTTAAATATTAACAGCACCTCAGAGAACCCAGGAACTTAATTTTTGATGAAAGACCATGGTGACAGTAAATTTATAGGTCATAATATCCTTGATGTTCTCTATGTATGATAATAAAAATGATAGTCCATGTGAAATTGCACTTTCTGAAAGGCCTGTCTCACAAATGGCTTTGTAGACACATGTAAGACAATCATTTAAAAAAAGCAGCAGTAGCCAATATTTTCACAATATTCGATTGGTATGTAGGATAGTGCTCTTTATGTATGATCACTCCCCACACACTTTTTGCTCCAATGCTGATGGTTATGACTCTGAAGTTGCACTGGAGCCTGCTGGCCAGACCCCAGTGCCAGTGCTCTCTCCCTAAAACTGATATTTGTGAATTGGTAACCCCAATTGGCAAAGTCTTCAACCCCCTTATGTGTCCCTAATATATGGCACCAGTGTTACCCAGGGCATGGGTGTGAAAGGGGTCACCAGGGCCTAAAGCACTGCTTGTGCCATCCTGAGTGATCCAAGTAAACAGATGACAGCAGTCCTGCCTTTGCAGACCATAGGAGCAGTGCAAACTGCTCAAACTCAACTTTGCCCTAATCATGTGTGGCAAGACGAATGCACTATTTTTAATATATGCCAGTCACCCCGAAGGAATGCCTCCCGAGCCCAGGAGGCAGGGTGCATTCTTATAAAGGTGAGGACATATAAGTGCAAGCTTACATGTCCCTATAGTAACCTTTTCCATATGGTACCACCAAAATGTGTCATTTTTGGTATCGAACAACATGCCTCATTATGCTGAAACGATTCTCATGTCAAGGACGATGTGACATGCACCCAGGTCGCTACTTTAGAGGTTGCCCCAGCCTTTCCTGTACAGTGTCTGCCAGCACGCAGCTGCTGCCATCAAGAGAGAAATCTGACCCCTTGCATGTGTGAATTCTCCCAGGAGTCAGAAACAATGGCCTGAACAGGAAGGAATTCACACCTCCCTACATGACAGGATGGCTAGTGAAGTGGCAATCAAGATGGTGAGCTTCAAATCTTTCATCACCTGTTATATGCAATGGGGCTGCCTCTCAAAGGAGGAAACAGCCCTCCCCCTGACCCCAGGCACAGCTGCATCCCGGCAGGTGGGAAAATTATGTAGTCAAGAGGTGTACACCCCCAGAAGGCTAGCCAGACCCCTAGGATGGGTTACCCAGCCTGTACAGCTATGGAAGTTTTCTACCATTTTAGAAGTGGTAGAATAAAGGGTTCTGGCAGAAAAGGTGAAACACACCCCTGGATGTGATCACCTCATGGACGGATTAGCCATTAGGACTAGTAGCTCATTGCCCACTTGCACCCACACCCCTAACGCCCCTTAATCTAGGAATTAAGGGACACTCCTGACACTATAAGCTCATCTCTGATTCGAATTGCAACAGAGGACAAAGAAGAGACCTGAGTCGGCGACAACAGGATCTGCACAAGCCAAAGTAGTGACACTCTGCACCTGTGGCAACCTTCCTGGAACTGCACAAATGTGACTCATCCCAGACCACAGACCGGTTCCCCCAGACAGAGGGGCCCCTTTGAGGGCCAAAGGCAACTTCAGACTCCCCCGGACTAGTGGCACTAGTCCTCTGCACACTGCAGGTAAAAACAATCTACCGGAACGAAAGTATTGCTGGCCTTCGGACCCTGCAAGGGACAGCCCAAAAGTAGATGGTCCAGTGCATTGTGGTGGACCAGTGCATTGTGAGACATGTAGTCCTTACCTCCAGCACGTTTCAGGCGGCTACCGTTTTCCCTCGGTCATCGAAATAACTTCTTGCTGGCCTTACCACTGCCAAGGCTTGTTGGTTCCCAGGCCGGCAACCACCACCTTTTCTCGATACTGCAACTTGTGGGAACACCACAACACCTTATTCTGATGCTAGCAGTGGCCTTATTGTCGACTTTTTACCCCCGTTTCCTCACCAGCACAGTAAAACTAGCACCCCGAGGCTCCTGCTTCAGCACCAAGGACAGCCAGGACAACTCTGCACCCGGGTTTCTTGAGCCAGGTAAAATCAAACTGTTGTGGCTTGGTCCTGGGACCCGCATCACCTTTACCCTCCTTGAGTTTCACGCAACTCGACCTGCACGTGACCGATTGTCACTAGTTCTTTTTCTCATTGACCGCAATGCTAAATCTTTGCAGTATTGTTTTGCACTGATTTAATTTTGCTACCATAATTCATAAATCCGGTTTTACTTATCCGATTGAATTAGCTTTGCAGTATTGTTTTGCACTGATTTAATTTTGTCTACCATAATTCATAACTCCGGTTTTACTTATCCGATTGAATTAGCTTTGGTGTCTTAGGGCCAGATGTACGACCGTTTTTTGAGGTCGCAGAGGGGTTTCAGACCCCTTTGCGACCGCAAAAAAGGAGTTGGCCATGTACTATTCCTATTTTGCGAGTCGCAAATTATTTGCGACTCGCAAAATAGGAATAGCGAGTCGCTATTAGGAAGGGGCGTTCCGAGGGCGTCCCTTCCTAATAGAGAGTCCTCCAGCTATGTATGACTCTTTTGCGACCGCAATTGCGGTCGGAAACAGTCGCAGTTTACCACCCTTCTCAGAAGGGTGGTAAAGCACTCGCAAACGGGAAGGGGTCCCCAGGGGACCCCTTCCCCTTTGTGAATGCAGGGGAAAATATTTTTTAAGGGCAGGCAGTGGTCCCAGGGACCACTACCTGCCCTTAAAAAATTAAACAAAAATGTTTCATATTTTCTTTTTTAAATGCATCCCGTTTTTCTTTAAGGAAAACGGGATGCATCTAAAAAAAAAAAACTGCTTTATTGAAAAGCAGTCACAGACATGGTGGTCTGCTGACCCCAGAAGGCCACCATCCCTGTGAGGCTGGCCATTCCCAATGGGGTCGCAAATTGCGAGTGGCTCATGAATATTGATGAGCCTCGCATTTTGCGACCCCATTGGGAATCGCTAACAGTGTCTCTGACACTGTTGTACATTGGATTTAGCGCCTCAGAATTTGCGACTCGCAATTTGACGCAAATTGCGATGCGCTAAATCCAAAGGTCGTACATCTGGCCCTAAATTTATGTAAAAATCAGCTTTTTTAAAACAATTGGTGTCGAATTTCTTTCGAGTTGTGTCAATTACTTATCGTCCATGTTGGTACTCTGAAATGCTTAACACATGCTCCTCTAGTAAAGCCTGACTGCTCTTTGATACTCTACCAGGACTGAGTTAAGGATTTATTATTGTGAATCCAAGGACCATCTTTGGGGTATTGGGAGAGTATTGCAAGTGAAGCCTAACCAGCATCACTACGTAATACACCACCTTCCTACAGTGTGCATGACCCACTAAAGTCACTGAGGAAGGACCACTATGGAAGTGTTGTAATATTGGGGTACCCAGTAAATCACTCTGTAGTAACTCAGATCTACTCACTTCACCTCTTGCTCGATGCAGTTCCGGTCCAGTATTCACATCCCACCTCTCTAAGTCAACCATGGCATTCAATCCAGGAAAATTATAACCCAGACACCATCTGTCCTGCATACCCAGGGCTCCATGTTAAGACTGAACAGAAGCGTAATCCTAAATCGAAGAAGTAGCAGTAACATGAACTTTATTCGCCTGAATAGTCTTAAGAATGCTGTAATGACAAGTAACCAAAATGGAAATGCTTCATACTGTGCATGACCACACACTCTAAAAACAGAAACGTTCTACAGCAAACTTTATAGGAGGCTTTCGGACTTCACAATTAATGTATGCCATCTGTAAACATGAGAATGTAGATCTTCTACACTCCAGTTACTGGAACAACTTTTACCACTGCCTCCTCCCCTCACCAATCCCTCTTATAAAAAACAAACAAACAAACTAATAATAGGAGGAAAAACTATCCTTTTCTGCCACTACGTGTGTGACCAAGTGATTGGGGTACTCTATAAATGCACAAGCACAAAATCTTATATTATTATATCCATGGGATGATGCTGAGTTTTAGGTCCCTCTGTGCCAATACATTTACATAACATTGTCCTCATTTCTACTCTAGAAGCATTATGATGCCATTCCCTGGATGCTCCAATCCCCAGTTTGAGCATACATCCCCTAATCTCATACACTAGGCAGACCTGTAATGTTGTTCTCTCGTTGAGCAAACTGATTATAAATAAATCAGTGAGTCTCCCTCAATCCTGGCATTCCCAATCTGACCTGAGGCCGGAAGGCCACATTGGCATCTAATGTGCACAAGAAACTTGGCAGGGCCAGTCCTTACAAATACAATACAACATTTAACAAGCATATTTTATTCACCATTGTTTTTGTATTTATGAACATTGTTAGATATGTTAATAATGGGTACCTGTGAATCAGCAGACCTCTTAAAAAAAACGATATATGGGGTTTTAATTTTATGGGTTGCTTATTGTGCGTAGCATCACAGAGTCCAAAGCAGGAGAGAGCAGACCCTGCAAGGTATATGCACAATATCTAATCTAAAAGTATGTCTTCTTTCTTCCAGCCCCTGAAGGTGAATAAGAATTAGGCGTGTGAATTGAACGCGCGCTGCCTTCTGGGTCATGCAAATAGATGTTTTCGCCAAGGAGAGAGCATGCGCAATCGAAGAACAAAAGCCACCTCAACAAGATTGACTCTGCCTACCCAGGAGAGATTGAGAGACCGAGTTTAATTTTAGTTATAATCGAGGCATAATTAGGTTTAGCTCAGTGTAATGAGCAATGTCTTCAAAATAATCATTTAAACGTAAATGACGAAACCTTTGGGAGCTGTTAGGAGTTCGCTAAATACCCTGGTTGTAAAGGGTTCCGGCTTGTCAATGACTGTGGGGCATTATTATAAAATTGTGGACCGTCTGAACCTAGGCAACCACATTTTTCTGATATTTATCTGATTAAAATGAGGCCTCACTTTCAACTGGTTGTGCTAGAATGGATTTGTTAGTGCATTGTTAGCTGTAATGATGCACAGCATGGTCAGGCCAGCACTATTCTGATTCATACGTTGTTAAAATAACCTTTTAGGACTACTTCCACATTAATGAAAATACATATGAAAAAAAATAGGCAGATGCATCAAATAAAAAATGGAAGCATCGTTGAACCTAAGCTTATTATCTTTGGGGAACAGGCTTAGAATTCTCCAACGCTATGTGTCATCCAGTAATGAATAAGATTTGTAAAAACACAAAAATGCAGAAAGATCTGTGAAGCCGAGATGGGCGGATTATGAAATCGGTGCTTCCATGGACATGACAGTGGTTCAGTTTGGGCCTCTCGGTGGCTGCCATGGCTCCCTGTTCTGCTCAGCATGTTGTATGTCAGAATATTGTCTACAGAAATATGGTGTGGCATAAAAGTTGTGTCCCAATATCGGCTGCTAATGTACTGTCCAACTGTGTTCAGATTTTGTATTAGAAACTCCAAAGGGTCAATATTTCTGTAAATGATATTTTACAGGACAGTTTGTGTCACACAAATTCTGACGACGACGTCCTGGTAGCACACCGCTCTGGATTATTGTTACTTTTTTAAAAATTATTTTCAAGGTTAAACCATTACAACAACAGAAACAGCTGTGTCTCCATATAAAATATAATCTTTATCACAGAATCAATTAGGTGCTGCATGAATATCACGTACAAATATACAGCAATGTATACATATTATGCCGATCAATGGCAATGCACAGTACATGGAATACATATTAGCAGTAGGGTGACCAAAAACAATTTGTTTCAACACTGGCGCAAATGAAAAAGAAGAGAAGAAAGGGGGAGGAAATACACCATGCCTGCCACAGAGTGAGAGGGGTCTATAAGCACAACACAAGAGCCCATAAATTAATGTTCTCGGATCAAGGCCTCGTGTGAATAGGTGGTCTTGCAAAGAACCCCATATATTCCTTGGTCTGCTGGATGGGGGTAATGAAGAAAAATATATATATAATTGCTCCTGGCAGTGTGCCAGATCTAATAGCCAGTCTTAGATAGAGGGCCAATGCCCACAGACCCACACACATGCCAGCCGACCCTTAGCAAGAAGCAGCACAGGAAAATTATTTCTACTCTGCAGCACATCTGCAACAGCGGTTGTGGCTGCACTGCACAGAGGTCTGAGCCCATTGAGGGAGCATGGAGACTCTCTGCATGATCTTAAACAGCTTGACGTATCTCACCCAGCAGGTTGAAGGGGATACCCTGGGCGCGCACATGCCGAGCGAAGTTCCTATCTCAATCCACGGTTGTGAGGACACAGAGACCTGCTCTCAAATGGCAGACAGATTACCGTGGCACAGGTAAATTTTATGGGGCAGATTTACAAGGACTGGCGCATCTCTGCATATTAGCGGGGATGCGCCAGTCAAGATGCGACACGCAAAAATACCCTTGCGCTACCACGGATGCGTCGCATTTACAATGCGGCGCACCGTGGCGCAAGGATAGACAGATGCGTGTCGCATCTTCTGTCGTAAGGGCAGCGCATTGCTGGAGTCGTGTCGCAAGCGCGACGCAACTCCAGCAATGCTCAGGGGCGGCCCATACCTATCATGCTGCGTCACTCCTTACGCCTGCTTCAAGCAGGCATAAGGTTTTGACGCAGCGGCGTCGTAAAAGTGACTCCGTGAAATCTTGTAGATTTCACTGCATCACTTTTACGAGGCTTTCTTGCGACGGAACACCCACCCTGCATACATTATACCTGACGCAGGTATAATGTAGCGCAGGGCTTTACAACGTGACGCATCTCCCTAGATGCGTCACGTTGTAAATATGTCGCAATGTGGCGCATTGTTTATGACACCGCTGCGCAACGGCGCGCAAATGTGTCACAAGGGGCTTGTAAATCTGCCCCTATGTGTCTGGAAATTCTACTTAGCTCTGAACCAGAAAACCAGTCACCTCGCTTTAAGAGGGCCACCAATGGTACTGGAATGTTGCAGCGCATAAGTGCTCCCTCTGTGGGAGGATTGGACAGTTTCTGCACATTATTTTCATCCGCCTAAAGTTGGAAAAATGGGGTCAGTTCAAAAAAGATCACCTCTGGGAGGGTCTACTTTTTCCATCTCCTTTAGGTGGTGGTTTGTATTGGCACTCATTAAGTAGTGGGAACACACACCAGGAACACTGTACTTTGCAAATCCAGGCAAAGCAAACCTTACTTACTTTGATTCTGCATGCCTTGGACAATCACCCATTCCATTTTGGAGAAGAAGTCTGCGATCTAGTCTGCAAAATAAAGCTGTAGCTCTGCAGTACAAACAGCAAAAGGTACTATTTGCAGATAGCTATACAACATATGTGCTTTTGAACTCTGCACTGTGTTGCTATGTGCACAGCAAAGTCTTCAACTTAGCTTTATGGTTGTGTTCATTGTACTGCATTCATGTACTGGTCTATTTGTATTTCTACAGTTCATTTATTCTTATTTTATTTATTTATTTATTTTAAGAGTTTTCTATAGCGTTGGCTAGACCCGAGGGTATCAGAGTACTTTACAACATTGTCAAAGCATTATCAGTCAGTAACAATATAATATACTTAAAGTGATGAGAGTCAAGTCAGTGTATAGCCCTTGCCCGAAAACAAGATAGAATGAGGTAGTAGTTCCAGAGTGAGTTTGATGTTATTTACTGGATGGTTGAGGTGTTGAATGAGCAAGAATTTGTTCAGTTGTCTTTTGAAGCACATGAAGAAAGGGTTAGTTCTGATATGTACTGGGTGAGAGTTCCAGATTTTGGGGGCATTACCTGAGAAAGAGCGAGAGAGGGCTTTTTGTTTATGTTTTTCTGGGGGGATGAGGAGAAGTGTGTTGGAGCTTCTTAGATTTCTTGTTTGGCCTGCCTTTGTGAGTTTGGATGTGAGGTATGCTGGTTTACCAGTGTGCAAAACTTTGTGGGTAAGGCAGGCAGTCTTGAAGCAACAGCATGCTTTGGTAGGTAGCCACTTCAAACTGTTCATTGCGGGGGAGATGCGGTCAAATCTCTTTGCTCCTGTGGCAATCCTTGCAGCTGCGTTAAGAGTGGCTCTCAGTGGGCTAAGTGAGATTTCGGGATGCCTGTGAGGTTTGCGTTTCCATAGTCCAGTCTGGATAGTACCAGAAAGTGTGTGGCAGTTTAAGGTCACTTGGTGGGAGATAGGGCTTAATTATGTTAAGGAGTTTTAGGTTGTAGAAGGCCCTCTTTGCTGTAGCCTTTATGTGAGTGCTCATGTTCAGATTTGAGTCCAGGGTGATCCCCAGAGATTTAGAGGAGTCTGCCAGAGTCAGTTTGCATTTCAGTTCATCTAGGTTATTTAGCCATTCTTGTTTCTGGGGGGACTGGCTGTGATTGGACAGAAGGAGGATTTTGGTCTTTTCTTGGTTAAGTTTAAGGTAGGTGTGTGTCAGCCAAATTTGGACATGTGTGAGAGTGGAGCTCAGCCGGTGAATATCATCCAAAGAGGATATTTCCACGTATAATTGGGTGTCGTCTGTATATAGGTGGTAGGCAATGTTTGCTTGTTTAAGTATTAAGGTGATGGGTTTGGTTCCATGTTAATACTGAAGTGTGTAGGTGAGAGTACTGAGCCTTAGGGGACGCCTTGGGTGATGGCATAAGTAGCAGAAGTTGAATTGTTTATTTTTATTATTTGAGATCAGTTATGTAGAAATGACGAGAACCACTGCAGAACTGTGCCATCTGCTCTGATTCATTGTTGTATTGAGTTCAAAAGTAGTTTGTGGTCAACCGTGTCGAAGGTCGCTGATTGGCCAAGGAGGATGAGCAGGCAGCATTTATCTGCATCCAGAGAATTATGTTATCATCTGCTATATTCAGCATAGCTGTTTCCATGCTGCATCCCTTCCTGAAACTCCTTTGGTGTGAATCGAGTAGTTTGTTAGTGTCAATGTGTTGGATGAGTTGGGAGATGACACACTTCTTGTAAACTTTGTTCCAAGGCTTGCAGTTTTACAAACATTATTTTTTTACTCCATCATTTTGCCCCACAGAGATCTGTCTCTCACATAATGCCTCAGTGCGTTTCAGGAATCACATACCCTTCATCGGGAGGAATTAATTACTTTCAAATTTTCATTGCTGGTCAGTTTTGTATTTAAAAATACAGCCATATAGGAATAACTTACCCCTTATGTATCACATTTCATAGTATTAGTAATCAATACCGCTTTAAATTGTGAAAAGGTCTGATGTAGTCATGTTTGTGCAGGCTGGTGCACAATCAGGCTGCCTTATTTAGCAATCTTGGAACATGTCAACTTGTTGCTTTGGGAGTGCTGAGTAGATGACATTACAGCAGTTAAGGCATTCCATAACGAATGTGTATTGCACTACATATGGTAACTGATTTGGAGACTAAGAGGTATTTTCAGAGGTTTGAGAGATGCATATTGGCACCTTTTACCACTGTGGGGCGCACAAGACAGCACAGTTTCTAATATTGTTCTAAGATTCTTAAATTTTAGTGAGGGTGTTGGGGTTATATTGTTCTAAGATGCTTAAATTTTAGTGAGAGTGTTGGGTTTGTTCATAGGCTAGCAGGCCAGAAAATTGGCAGAGCTTCAATTTCAGTTCTTCCACGTTTAGGATTTATTGTATAGCTCTATTTCTAAGAGAAAATTATCTGCTACAATGGAAGAAGTGATCCAATCATTAGGTTATAGTAGCATGGGTATCAGTGATTTCTAGGGGCACCAGATACAACTCAGGCATTGGTCATATTATTGTCGATTTCACATGGGCTGAGCAAGGAATAACAAACTTTTTGTTGTGGCCTACCCAGGTACAATTATAATACTCACTCTTGGGTAGCTTGGCACCGAGCAGTCAGGTATATCTTCCGGGCCCAAGTGTAAAGTATTGGTACAACACCACCCTCGCAACACACTACGTACGCCACAAAACAACTCTACACCGTATGTATAAAACACTGGTCTTTATATTATACACACATTGAAATCAAAATGAAACACACATTGTATATACACCTTACAGTTGTATACAATTGTCAAACTTTCCCATTAGCAGCAGAACGGCATGAACATATCTGCCATTATCAAAGGTATGGTGCAGAGACAGAATATCGAGTAAAAAATATCGAATTGCACAAATATCGTGTCAAAAATATCGTGGGTCAGGAATATCGACAGACAAATTCTCGTGGTCAAGAATATCGATTTTAGGTAAGTAATATCGAATTAAAAAATATCGAAGTTTTTAATATTGTTTGCAAAAATATAGTTGTAAAAAATGTCAATTTTTTATTAATGTTATGTATTTTAGTATATATTTTATGTGTGTGATGTATGTTGTTTTGTAGAAGAATTGTTTGTATGTTTATTATATCTGTTAAAATTTTAGTAGTTATTAATTTATTTTTATTTGAATTTTGCATTTTTAGTTCCGTAGCGGGTTGTGGGTTTATAGGGGAATAGGGTGGGAAGTAATTTAATTATGTAAAATTTATTCATCATTTTTAGTAGTTAGTATTTTTTTTAAAATTTGAATTTTGAGTTTTTAGTTCCGTAGCGGGTTGTGGGTTTATAGGGGAATAGGGTGGGAAGTAATTTAATTGTATTACATTTATTTAATAATTTTTATTTATTAATATTTGTTTAATTGAGAGGTTATAGTGTTAAATGTGTAAATTATTGTATTATTAATTAGTTAATAAATTTTAATTAATTAATTGGCAATTAATTATGGTAATTGTGTAATTAATTTTAGGTGTGTATTGTGGTGTTCATAGGTGAAAGTGGTGGGAAGGGTGGGAAGTAATTTATTTTTAATTAATGAATTAATAATTAGTTGTTAATTTTAATTAATTAATTAGTAATTAATAATGGTAATTGTGTAATTAATTTTAGGTGTGTGTTGTGGTGTTTATAGGTGTAAATGGTGGGAAGGGTGGGAAGTAATTAATTTTTTATTGATGAATTATTAATTAGTTGTTAATTAATTTAAATTAATTAATTAGTAATAAAAGATGGTAATTGTGTAATTAATTTTAGGTGTGTGTTGTGGATATTATAGTGTTAAAGAATGTATACTCAATGAAGGTTTATTATTTTTTTTATTAATAATAATTTTTTAATTCATTATTAATTATGTTAATTGTGGAAATAAATTTAAATAAATATGTTGAAGTTTTTTTTATTGGTGTGGTGTTATAGGGTAGGAAATAAAATAAATACATTTATGTTTTAAATAATTAGTTTTTTGTTAATATTTGCTCCTTTTAAATAAATATTGTTTATAAATGTATATATTAATTTATTTTATATAATATTTGTACCTTTTTGTTATATGTAATTAATATTATAATATGTGTTCTTTTTATTTGTTTAATATATTTATTTGTATATTTTTGAAATATTGTTTATTTATTTTTAACATTATTTAATTTTTTTCAATTGTTTAAATGTTATTAGTAGATTTTGTTTCTCTGCTATCCAACACTTTCCCTACTGTTGCACTCACTGGAGTGGGAATAGTAATTTTTGCCCCTCTGCTATCCAACACTTTCCCTATTGTTGCACTCACTGGAGTGGGAATAGTAATTTTTACCCCTCCGCTATTTAGCACTTTCCCTACTGTTGCACTCACTGGAGTGGGAACAGTAAATTTTACCCCTTCCGCTATCCAGCACTTTCCCTACTGTTGCACTCCCTGGAGTGGGAATAGTAATTTTTACCCCTCCGCTATCCAACACTTTCCTTACTGTTGCACTCACTGGAGTGGGAATAGTAGTTTTTACTCCTTCGCTATCCAATACTTTCTCTACTGTTGCACTCATTGGAGTGGGAATAGTAATTTTTACTCCTCCGCTATCCAGCACTTTCCCTACTGTTGCACTCACTGGAGTGGGAATAGTAATTTTTACCCGTCCGCTATCCAACACTTTCCCTACTGTTGCACTCTTTGGAGTGAGAATAGTAATTTTTGCCCCTCCGCTATCCAGCACTTTCCCTATTGTTGCACTCACTGGAGTTGGAATAGTAAATTAAATTCTTCCCCTATCCAACATTTACCCTACTTTTGCATTCACTGGAGTGGGAATAGTAATTTTTACCCCTCCGCTATCCAACACTTTCCCTACTGTTGCACTCTTTGGAGTGGTAATAGTAATATTTACCCCTCCACTATCCAGCACTTTCCCTACTGTTGCACTCACTGGAGTGGGAATAGTATTTTTTACTCCTCCGCTATCCAATACTTTCTCTACTGTTGCACTCATTGGAGTGAGAATAGTAATTTCTACCCCTCCGCTATCCAGCACCTTCCCTACTGTTGCACTCACTGGAGTGGGAATACTAATTTTTACCCCTCTGCTATCCAACACTTTCCCTACTGTTGCACTCTTTGGAGTGGGAATAGTAATTTTTGCCCCTCTGCTATCCAACACTTTCCCTATTGTTACACTCACTGGAGTCGGAATAGTAATTTTTACCCCTCCACTATCCAACATTTTCCCTACTGTTGCACTCACTGGAGTTGGAATAGTAAATTTAAATCTTCCGCAATCCAACATTTACCCTACTTTTGCATTCACTGGAGTGGGAATAGTAAATTTTACCCCTCCGCTATCCAACACTTTCCCAACTGTTGCACTCTTTGGAGTGGGAATAGTAATTTTTACCCCTCCGCTATCCAACACTTTACCTACTGTTGTATTCACTGGAGTTGGAATAGTAAATTTAATTATTCCGCTAACCAACATTTTCCCTACTGTTGTATTCATTGTATCACGAAATGTACGTTTTAATATTTTTTAATAGTTTAATGTTTAATTAATTATAGAATGGTTTTTTTATATTTAAATTATTGATATATGTACATAATTTATAATTTATTTTTATATAATTTAAAAGATAAAAAATTAAATAAAGATAAGAGTTAATAAATTATTTCAAAGTAAATAAATGTATATGTATAAATTATTATTTTTGTGAGTTTATATATTTTTTAATTAAGTAATTTTTTTATATTTAGTTAAAATGTATATTAAATTTAATTTATTTTGTTAAATATGATATTAATATTTTATATATTTAATATGTATTATTTTATTTTATTTATATTTTTAAATCAATATTTTTTACATCTATATTTTTAACTTCGATATTTTTGATTCGATATTTTTATACTTACCTGTTTAAGTATAGGGAGTCGATATTTTTGCATGCTATATTTTTTTATCTATATTTTTGTCATCTATATTTTTGCTATCGATGTTTTGTCAGTGAACACAAAGGTACTCATCCAACATGACATTCCAAAATATCGCACACCCCCAACAGTTGCAAGGGTCAAGCAATCACAGGTCTTTGACTATGCCTCATGACCTAGCCCCTCAGTCACTCAACTACACCAGTCAATGATACACATTGCCCACTGGCGCCACATGTATTAGATTGCCGGAACCCCTTAACACGGAAAGAAGCAGTTACTAAGTTTTGTCCACCTGGATTAGACCTCCAGGCACCCAGCTGCACCTGCATGAGTGCAGGATCGCTACCCCCCCTTTAGACAAATGATTGTGATCCAGGAAGCTGGTGCGCTTCCAAGTCTGGAGAAATGCTTCCCCGCAAGAGGAGGTGCGAGCTTCTGTAGCTACTGACAGCCAGCCGTAGGTGCCCACAAGGCACAACAAAACCCCTCGAGCCACATCATGATGTTCTCCACAACAAAGTACCTTGTGGCTAGAGTCCAGGGAGAGGAAGTCAGCGACCTTGGATGGGGCCATGATATCAGGCACCATCACAGGCATGTCATGTTGATCTGGAGGTCGAAGACAGTCGCAGCACGCAGCTCAGGTCCCCCATCACCCCTCGGACACCACACACTCTGAAGTGCAAGCTAGCATATGTCCCCAGATTGCAAGCACGGGTCTCTCAGACTCTGCAAGCTTCCCTCACACTCCTCGAAATACTCACGTCCCGGAACCTCAGGTGTGCTGCTGATCATTATGAGCACACTCCTCTGCACAGTGTGATGACGGTGTACATCAGGACGGTCCTTGTTCCAACCGACAATCACTTCCACCCGTTTCTGCCTCACCCTGCGCGGTCCTTATGATTTCATGGATACAGAGAGATCCTTTGTGCCCCTGGAATCTCGTGAACAGGAGACCAGCCTACTGGCCCATAGATAGTACTTAGTGACCCAGGCCACAACATGTGGCCCTTAGCTGCAGGCCAGCAACATCCAGGCAAAATCCACCAAGTGATAGTCCCCTTCCTGGAGCATGACAAGCTCCAGGCCATCACAAGTCTGCAGATAATCCAGTTACAGTCCGTACTGCCCTAATGATTCCTCTTGTCGATGTCCCAGTGTCAAACCAGCATAGTGTGGTTCCAAATCCAAAAGCGTCTCTAACTTCTAAGGCCAGAGCCCCAGTAGTTATACCCTCAATGGTCTTTGAGGATGCGATCAGTTCAAAAGGCCACCTTTGAAATGCACAGGCCCCCTCTAAATTTTTTCCTCTCTGCCATCCTACCCCGGGAGGTTTGATCACTATCTTTAGTGGGGCCAAGACCCTGCCCCTTGGAATGCAGGTCCACATCCCCCCGTAACCATCCCAGAAAGGCCCCTCAGAGTCAGAGGTTGACAGTTTCCCTTGAGCCCCTAGTTTATGGCCTTCTATCAGGAATGCGCAGATATAGCTATCCCCCAGTGCCCTGATGTGAATTGGACACAGGCCAACAGCACACAGAGCCACAATCATCAAAATGCCCACTTTCCCAAAGTGACATTTCCACATACGCAATGTCTGATCCACTCTCACTACCGGAGAGGATTCACCATTACTTACTCATCGATATCAAACACTATGCTGCTACTATTATGCAAGTAGGAAATACTTCTCAATAGCTTTTCCCTACCTTTCCCCATACTAATCCAATGCGAGAAGTAGGCCTTGTTTTATTGAACACATCATGAGGTGCCATTCACGACCTGTGCATGTAACGCACATGCGCACATGCATTACCTCTTCCCAACAATGCACCCTGTCCCCAGAGAGAACTCTGATATAGCAAGAGATAGGTACAACATTGGCACATAGCTTTTTAAATGCCACACAGGCCCCACCACGGCAAACCTGTGACACGATCGATAAGCTACATCCATGTGTGGCACAACCAGTGCTGCAGGCCCATGGAGGAGCATTTGAGATACAAGCCCTGTGTATATGTCTTACCACTAGGAACTTACTCCAAGCAGCCACTCATATATAAACCAATCACCAGTGTGTATATGACAAGCACAGCACTTTGGCACTGAATTCCAGTGTCAAACGTGCTCAAAGTCCTAAGCCAGCAAAACAAGGTCCAAACATGAGGTCGGCAGTCAATAAATCAATCAAATAACTTTATTTGATCTTAAAACAAAGATCATAAAAGTACAGTACATCATAGTCTACATTCTCATAAAGTGTCCGCGCATACATTTCTGCTCAGCTCAACTTCGACTATCTCATTCCAATAAAACATTACTCATAAAAGAGCAGTTCTAATTAAAATAACAGGTTGATATGATGCATTATTCCTTTCTAAACTGGGATTATGTAGATTGATTAACCTCCCAAGCCTATCGTAGTCTCATACGGTGCAAAGTCGTCTGGCCCAATCCTCCCCTTACAAATAAGAAAGAAACTTTGCAGTAATTAGCAATAAATAATGTACGTTAAATAGACTGTGTTAAAAGGAAACATTGCTTTTGCAAATTCAGGCTTATACCTCAAACGCTAAAAGATAACTAGATCAACAACGTTTTCTCCTCCTTAAAGATAGAAAGCTAGATATCGAGAAACATATAAACGGATTACTAAGTTTTTTAAGAAAGCACAGTGCCGGTCTACATTGTCTAAAATTATATTGTCTTAAAATTGGTAAAATATATCTTGCTTTTTCCTCTTTATAGAGATCGCAAAATAAAACTATGTGAAGGTCTGACTGCTCTGATCTGTTATCACAGGGGCAAACTGACAGTTCGGAAAAATTAAACCTCCCTGCCAGGAAGCCCACCATCAGTGGGATCAGGTTCATACGGAACCTCAATAAAATAAATCTATGCTGCGGTTTCTCAATTTTCTCTAAGTAAAAATACTCTCCCACTAATATTGGCGAGGTCTGGTAATATAACATTACAGTAGGTTTAGCTTGATTTGTTTCCTGTCTATCATATGCCACCTTTGATAGAAATCTTGGCTTTGTTTCCTTCTTTGTCATTTTAAGGCATGCACTTGGGTTACTAAATAATTTTTCTAAACTCAATGAGATCAGGGTTGACCATATATATTGCAGCCATTGGATTTTGTGTGCTTTATCTAGCTTTAAGCATTTTTTTACAATAGATTGAGTCAGATTTACTGTATTGTGTCCCTCTGCCATATTGAGTGCTATAATAAAATCAGGGTTAGCCTTACTATGCCAGTTAGAAAAGTCAATCCTCATTCTAAATGACAGATAAAATTAGAACAAGAAGCCGGGAGGGACATCTGCCTTTTAAAGAATCTGTCCTCAAGTTTTTGGAGATGCGCTTTAGGAGCCATCCCTCACACCCCTGCCCCATAGGTAGCGGCCAGTATGGTCTTTGCTCTCTATATCTTTTTTATGGGTTCTAAAGGTTTTGTGCCCAATTTCTTAGCAAATTTAGAGATGGCTACCAAACTACTTTCCATCACTAAGGCCCAATTTTCCACCATATTGGACCAAGTTTGGCTTTTGTCGAATGAGACCCCCAGAAGGAGGCAGTCAAAAAGTTCAGGGGAGAATATGCAAAAAGATGGCAGGTCTAGCAATTTGCATAAGAATTTACTCCTCCTAGCCCTACCAAAGGTCGGAGGAATTCAATGGGAGATATAATGGCAAAAAAGAAAATATTCAAGAAATTCGATGATGATTCTGAGGTCTTTGGTGAATGAATGAAGAGAAATATGTAAGTAGTTGTAATGCACCGTTAGAACAGATTACACCCTAGTACATAGATAGTTGAAGTATTTCACAACTAAAGATTGATTTCTTTCTGGAGGTCTTTGAGTAAATGCACCTCTCTGTTGCTCACTGCAAGAGGAACCTTGAACAGCAACAACCCTGATTCTAAACTTTAACATTTGATACTCAAAATGTTAATATATGGTTCAAGGAGGATACAGGTGTACAATATGACTAGGGTACATTTTATCTATCAATTACAAATATATTTCTTTCATGACAGGTAGAAGATAGAAGACTTGGACTTTTTTTATAAGGATAGGAAAATGGATGGGCCACGATTACCGTGAAGCTGGAGCAAAGCATTAGAAAATATTAAGAGTTTAAAAAAGAGGCATGTTATCGAAAGTTAAGGTTAAAGATGTTGTTCAAATGAAAAGAAAATTTCATCCTCAGAATTTTATGGAAACATATAGCGTAAACAATTTGTGCCATACATGAGATTAGTTTCATATATACTTTACAATGGATCTGTGATTATGTAGCCCTAAGTAGATCTCCATTTTAAAGAAGATTAGGTAAAGATTTGCCTTTTAGCATTTTATTATGTTACATTTTTATGTCTCATTTCATATGGTCATTCTATATTGTTTAAAATGTTAACTGATTGCCATCCAATGACTCTAATATAATTTAAGAGTGGAAGGTTATAACTCATGGATCTGGTGGAAGTAGACTAGATACGCTGTAAACTTTGTGGAGGATTGATCCAACAATAAGTAGCTGTCAAGAGTATCCTAATTCCTTGTAAAAACATCCAAATAGATTTGTTAAATAAAAGTGGCTGTAAAATGTACTCTGCAATCTATATGTGAAAATTTGATTCCCTTTTTGTATAGCACATTGTGGTACAATTTAAGAAATGGATGCTGGAAAAGTACATTCTTTTTTATTAGGTTTTTCAGTGAGAGTTTAAAGATAATGCATGGCCTAGTCTTATCAACTAAATAATTATTCACATTATATCTATTGAAGGCATTAATCGCTTCATTGTTTATAGGGTAACTCTGATGAACTACTTCGATAGAACTAGTTGGATAGGCTTAAAATGCTGCCAAGGTCTGTTCTCTAATTACCAAATTATATTACTTTGCATAAAGCCAGCTTAAAATACATTTTGATTTGTCCGAAAGAGAGGTTACATTTTGACAGCATTATTGTTTATATTAATTTAGCAGTGGCACGTGCCTTGCTATTTGGATAAAGAAATATTCAAGAAATCGAATAGATGTAGATGTTGTTTGTTAGGCCACACTGCTAGTTGACTCCCGTCCTGACATAACTATATTTTTTTAGTTTTATATAGCGCAAACTCGGCCCAAAGATATCAGAGCACTTTACATGATCACCAGTTGCGTTACAGACACACACATTCATTCTGTTAGGCACGGGGAGATTAGGTGATTTGCCCAGATTACAGGATGTAGAACATCCCTGCCAAGACTTGAACCCGGTTCCCCAGCTTCGAGGTCGACCAAGTAAATATTAATGAAAAGAAAAACGAAAGTAATAATTTTGAAATAAAACGGATCATTTTATCTAGAAATAATGCAATTTGACAGGAACATACCAGTGATATTTGGGCCCACCTTTTGATAGGAATGTATAGGGTAGCCACATCGTAATCTTCAGGCTGTCATTGGAAGTGCAAATTTGCAACAGATCTCTGACACAATGTTAGGCTGAGTGGTCCCTTAAGTAGTTGAAGAGCTCAAGCAGGAGTATTCTAAAACCTTAAATATTTAAAAACAGATCTTTGTTTTTGTAATTAGAAAGGAATGTGCTACTTTCAGCCAGAAATGAAACAACATTCGCCTGACTTCTCTAAGGAAAATAAAAGTCCACCCATCAGTAACAGAAAGCAGAATAACAGCACAAGCAAAACATAACAGGGCACAACAAAACAAAACACAATACAACAAAACAGCCGCTGTTCAACACAACAACACAATACAATTTTGCAGCACAAAACCTCGAAAAAATAACAGAATAACACAACACATCACCCTCACAACAAAATGCAACACAGCATGCAGACAGTGGTGCTGGACTAATATTCAGCGGGAGGTGTTTTTCCATTTATCATCACATTACTAAAGTTGCATTGGCTGTGAAGGAAATGAAGTACTACTTAACAAGTGAGTGTACCAAACCCAGTCAGCAGGAGAAGTAGAGTTCCAATGGATTTTGGAGCACCTACTATAAGTACATGGTTAAAATTCGATGCATTGTCATTTACAGAGAGTGTATTGCCCATCATAATTGCCTCTTTCTGTAACTAAATTGCTTGAAATAACTGAACCGCTAACTCAGTTTCCATTGAGAAAGTGTGAGTGCTCTATTGCTGTTAAAACAGTGTAAAGGTCTTTTTAAGGAAACCACTAAGTAACAATGTAAACTAATAACACAAATTGACACTGTGCTATGAGTCTTTCCCCTCCAGATGAATAGGTTCTACCCCAATCTCCAGTTCTGGCAGATTTTATCTTTCAATGGTATGCTTTGAATGCTAGATATTTTAGTGTAGCACATTCAAAGCCCTCCTTACCAGTTTGGAACATCTAAAAAATTAGATAATTGTTCCTCATCCAAGTAATTAGTGATTAGTGGAGATAGTCTAGGAATTAACCATCTCTCTCTGCCTTTTGGAAATCCATCATTCCTCACCCTTCACATCAAAGAATGTTCGGCAAAGAGGAGTGAGGTAACTTGCTTTTGCCAGCAAATCTTTGGACAAAAATTTGCATTACTCTGTTGGTTAGGTGGTATTAGCTCTCATGCGGCTCTACCTTGTGTTTCACCAGTGCACACATAAAACTTCTAAAAATTTGAAAAAGATATATACTAATAGTGACCGTAAGAAATTATCTAGTACCTCATAATTTCCAAATGTGGCCTAGGTATATTAGTCCTCTGCAGCCCCTTGACTATATAGTCCCATTAGAATTACTTTCGGGAATTTCCTCATTCAGAAACTCTGAGCTATAACAGAAGTAATGCCAATGGTAAGTATTGAGCTAGGAGTAAGTAATCACCATCAAAAATATTGGGTCATTGTAAAAGAAAAACACAAAATGGCCCATTGTGCCAGACAAGAGCTCTCACCATAGGTAAATGTTCCCAGTAGAAATGATGTCCCATGAATGCTGTTCTTCATTGGACTACTATACCTTAGTACTGTGGTAAACAACTGCCTTCTTGGAGCACCTGCCTTGACCATTATTGGAGTATCTGGCAAAACACACAAAATATTTTCTCTGAGGCTTGTTTTAATCAAGCGGAATTTGATGGCCGATGCCATCTCCTGCTTTTAACCTAGGACTGCCCGTTTGAGTCATGTTTGCAGGACACCATCTCTTGTACCATGAAAAGTACACTAGCAAATGATGAGTGTGCATATTTTGTGCCTACTTTTATACCAATCCATGTCATGGTTTATTGTATTGGCACATATGTTTTTCATGTTCTATTGATATATGTGTTTGAACTTGTCTAGCACTTATGTTTTTACTCATTCAACTATTTGACAAATTATCAGTGGTGCTGCCCAGCAATTATGCTATCAAATACCTGTTGGAATGGCACATACTTCAGTTTGCTATGCCACTTGCTCAGAGATTAACATATCTGACTGCCCATGTGCACATGTGGAAAAACACGTGTGATTGTGTGCTATGATCAAGCAAGTGCCTTAATTTGAAAGTTGCACCTATATTGCCAATTAGTTTTTTGTGGAGCTGCACAAAATCAGGTCAAGTACAATTTTCGCACTTTTGTAGCTATATTGCACCTTTCATAAATGATTGGGTACTAATACACATCTGTATATTGCCTGCTTGTTGAACATATTGTGTGATACCTCAACGAAATAAGGCAAGTCTTTATCATTTTTTGCAAATCCATGTGAGGCCAATAAATCTGTAAGCATAGTAAGGTAATGGTATTACACATGTGGAAAATGATTACCCTGCACACATAAAAAAAAACGGCAGTGAAAAGTGCATTCTGACATAATTGCAAACCTACAAATGGTGCATTTGAAGTGTGCTAATTCTGCTTCAATACTGAATGGATATTCTTTTATTAGCACATGGTCTTGCACACAAACTGAAAGTGCACTAGCATTTATGCATGTGCCAGGGACGTACCACAGGCCACTGCAGCCCCTCCTCTGCAGAGGGGCCCCGAACTCCACAAAGGGCCCCCAAACCTTGAGGGGGGCCCCCATTCACCCCAAGGCCAATTTATATCTGTGAGGTATGTGCGTCTCAGGAGCCCCTCATCACATTCGGCAGGGGGGCCACATCATTTTACGTTACACCACTGGCATGTGCTGTATGTCCCCTATAGACCTCATAGTCACAACATCTGAAGCACTATACAAATGACATAGGTCAAAATATAGCATAACATACAATAATGCAGAAAATATGTGGATACAGTAATGCAGAAAATATGTGGATACAGTAATGCAGAAAATATGTGGAATGTTCAAAATAACACAAGTAAAAAAAGCACTGGTACTCATTTATAGCACTGTAGCGCCAAATATGATATGACTCAGTAAATATGGTGGAAGGACCGAAGTTTCTGCTTTATTTAGATTTAAGCGGGAAAACTTGTATTTTATTAGCCGTAAGAATGAGGCACTCGCACCATTTTTCCCTGTGCATTTGCCAAAATTCTTTATTTGGGTGATATTAGTGCATGGTTTTTTGGTGTCATAGATACTGTAAAATTGCATCATGGAAACAGCTTTAGAACTGAACGCATTTAATTATATTTTGGAAATACAGATTCCCTACATGTTTATTGCATTTGCAACCCCCTAAATAAGTACAAATATGTAAGCATGATGAATAGCATCATATGCAAATAATAATTTTGGCTTGCCAGTGATGTTGAAATGCACAGGTATTTGGTGTTTGCAAGTCTATCACATTTAAATGAAAATAAGGCATAGAGAGATAAAACGGGAAATCGGTTCTAAACTTTTATGCATCATACCATACCATCACCTATTTTGTTGTGGTTTTTTTGGACCTTAATAAAATATTTACTCTGTGTTTAATAGAAATATGCCGGTTTGTACATGTAAAGTTCCATTTGAAAGCACGCAGGTTTTAATCTACAGGTGTATTAACACACTGTAGCTGCCTCCGTTCACGCTCTTCTGTGCCAGAGCATTAGTGCCACTAGGCTCAGCTGCAAAATTGCAGTCAATGAAAGGAACATAAACAGAAATCTTCAAGTAAAAATAATAATTTTTTACAAAAAAACTGTAGTTCTGCCTTTGAAAAAATAGCAACTGCTCAAATTAAAAAATATACATCAGAGTCTTATTATTGTCTATTTAATGTGGTGCTGCAATACCTCCTGTACCCCTACTTCCCTTGCCACTGCATGGAGAAACCTTCTTGTTACATATGACCATCTCTACCAATCTGCTTTCATATTACATTGGTAAAAGGTGTTTTTCACCAGAACTGCCTTAAATACAACCAAGGACGAGTAATAGTGGCAGGAAAAAATGTTTAGTCATCCAGTTCTTCTTGTGCAAAGTAAATATTCATTATTTTCCTGTGATATTGTCATGGTAAATATGGAGAGGAAAATTCACATACCTTTTACGGCATGCAACTGCAAAAGAGATACCTGTGTCAACATGTGCATCTCTAATCTACAGATATGGCAACTTGAAACTGATTGAGTGCCCAAAATGCAGTTCTTTTAACCAATTAAGATCAGAGCTAGCTGTCCAATTCTTCAAGTTAACTGGGGGAAATTCCTTAATTCGAACCATTGCTCAAAAATAAGATTGTCCAAATGATTATTATGGCCGGGTTTAGTCTCTGGATTGAAATGCGTGACTATATTAATGTCAGGTAAAGAGAAAGAGTAGCGAACAGTAATAAAATATACCGTGGTATTATTACTTTCATTCATTTTAAAGTTTCCTTTGTCAAATATTCAAAAGAAATATGCACCTTTGACAAGTGATTCTAATGCTAATATAGTGACTTTCAAGATCAGAGACGAGTGCAACAATCAATTGATTGACCACTGCTCAGAAACTGATCGTGAACTCCTGTTTCATTACCAGGCATGATGTAAAACCTCTAGCTCTCATATTGAGCTGAGGGCATTTAAAGTCCCTATGAAGACTTTCAATGTCTCTATGGCAACGAGGTCGATCTTTCTTTCCCGAGACGGAAGTCAAGTCATGAATGCACATTCATTCATTTAAGGGAAGCACATTGCAATACAGATGTCCGTGCCTCACTATAAGATGCCACGAGTTACGGTTGTGACATGTCATGGACTCCAACACAAGCGTCTGTCCTATATATAACATATAACATATGTAAGTTCAGAAAATACTCTCACTGTACTGACATGAGATGATTTAGGTTAAAAGAGTACATACTCACTTTAACTCTGTATTTGGAAGTCTTTTTTTACTGCTAATTTCCATGAAGCCGTGAAATATGACGTCATTCCTCGCCTAGGTTTCAATTCTGTTTCACTCTCAGCTGAAAAGGCTACTTCCTGTTGCCATTGTGGCATTCACAGCAGCATTAAGGAAAATGAACGAGTGATAACCGAGCGCGTGTGATTGGAAACTTCCCCCCGACGCGCGCGCTTGAAATGTGAACAGAAGCCGTGGGGGGCGAGCCTAGCTAAAAATGAAACAGGTTTTTAACAGCATGACTTTGTGAATCCAGTAAGTGGATTTGAAAGCGTATTAACTTTGGAGACGGCGAATGCTGCATCTTTTATATCTATTATTAAATGCCTGTATTTATCTCGGAGATTGTAGGCACTGCCGCAGAGGTATTCAAACGAAAAGAAAGCCCACCGCTATTCATTATGAATCAACAATATTTACCAAATAATGTTTCTAGCACGTTCAAGATGTTAACTATTTAAGAGTTCCACTTATATTTCCTTGAAAAAATATAATTTTTGCGGACCAAATATGATTTTTGAATCCTCAACAGATCGGATTAGTAGGGGGTCTGCAAATGAATGGAATGAATGTTGCGTAACCCTCGCTCCGCCCCCTGCAACAGATAAAACATGGCCTGCCAAGAGCCTGATAATATACGCGAGTGCTCATCAAATTCTTGAAGTTTCATGAAAGGAAGCCAGTTATAAGCAATCCATCTAAAATCTATTCAATTCAAATTGAGATTTAAACACAATTACAAAGTCAAAATAAATATTACATTACTAAGTATTCAGGGTATGCATTGAACATTGCTTATATATTTTCTATAACATATTTAAAATAGTTATTTTTCTAAAGAGCCTCTTTTGGGTCACGCTACTGCAAAAATACTTCTGGGCATTTCATCCTCGCACACAGGAGATCTACCTAGGTTTAGCTTGTGGGATATTTCAATACTACAAAAGAAAATGTCCATAATTATTGACTCAGTTGATGATGGCCCTGGCTGGATATTTTTAGCTGGCAGCTGCACACTTCGATGAGCTGTTGGTGTCCTATCTAGACAGTGTTTTACTTTCCTTCAAAGAAGACGGAACATCCTGGAGATAAATGGAGACCCTACTATGTTTAAGAAGAATAGATAAAGCTTCACACATTAAGTTTTTTACCAAGTTATTTGTCCAGACGTTTGCCTCACTATAAAGCAGTGTGATTTCTGATTAAGTATAAAGTATCAATCCATGTTCCAAATCACTCATTTTCCTCAACTTTGTTGCCATGCAGGGAACAGGGAAATGTGCCGTCCGGATCTTTTTGTTTCAAACGTTTTAGAGAAAATAATGGGGGTACATTTATCAAGCTTTCATGCAACGCAGCACAGCAAGACACCTTGCTTTGCTGCATGAAAGGGGAAGGGCAGGAATAGGAGGAACGAGCCATATTTAACATTATACGGCACATTCCAGTTGTTTCCTTGCGCTGGTGCACAATGTGCTGCCCAGTGCCAACCCAGGCACCCTTGAAGGATTTTGACTTCCACAAAAAGGACTAAGGGGCCCATTAGGATGACGGGCGGACTTTCGTCCGCCCGCCACCCTAGCGGTGCTGGGACCGGCCGCCAGTGGTGCGGCGGTCCCGCACAGGTGATTAGGATGCCACCGCCACTGTGGCGGTAGCATCCTCCATTCCCAGCATTGTGGTGGGCGGTGCTCACAGCACCGCCCGCCACAATGCTGGGAATGCACTGTGTGCATCGTCATGCACAAGGTGACAGGCACCGCGAGGTGCCTGCCACCATGTCCATGACAATGCAGGGGGGTACCATAGGTACCCCCCATGTGCACCCCCACCCCCCCAATACCCTGGGGGCCCGCAACGGGCCCCCGAAAGCAAACTCTGCATGGTTTTCCATGGCGGGGTCTCCGCCATGGAAAGCCCTGCAGCGCTGCCCATGGTAATATGGATGGCGGTGTCTAGCAGACACCGCCACCATATCCAGCCCCTTTCCGCCCGGTCGACTGGTCGACCGGCGGTAAACCGGCGGACGGTCTTTCCGTCCGCCGGGGTCCCCCCCGCCATCGTAATATGGCGGGGGGAAACGGAGTGCGGGCGGTGGGAAATAGCGGGCGGATCGCCACCGCCATACGGGCGGTGGCGATCCGCCCGCTATCCAAATGACCCCCAATGTTCCATTGTAAAACTGCCAACCAGGTCGAAACTGGTTGGGGTATCTGACACGCTCCTTTGCGTCGACCTGAAATTGCATGTGCATCCAGGTATAATGATACCATTGACTACTACCGGTGCTTTCAGTTTTTTGGCGCTATTTATACTTAAATCTTTCAAAATGCATATCTTTGGCTCTCCTATTTGTTGTTTTGTTGTCATTTTGCTAATTATATTATTCTCTAATTTTATGATTAGAAGTAGGATTTATCAAGTTGTGTTCTTGACTTTTTAACTGTTTTTGTATTACTAAATGCTTTAGACATTTTCTTTAAGTTGAGCCGGCCTGCTCTGTGCCATAGCTACCAAAGGTTGAGCTCATATTTGAATCACTGAAACCTTTAATTGAATCTAACAAATTAGTGCTGTTTTACCTTGTGGGGGATTTCAATCCACCCAAAACTAATAAACCACTTTTTCAATAGAATTTACTCAGACCAATTTCAAGCATACTAAGATTTATCTATGCAGCACCTCTAATTTTCTGTGGCCACCACTAATAACTATTTTTAGCTCTATCAATGTCCGAAAGATGATTCTATAACAGGTCGTAGGAAAAACAAAGAAAATGGTATAACAAAAGGATGATCAATCAAAGTGTAAATTTAACTAGTTGTTGAGGGTCTATATTTGCAAAGGACCCATACCAGTTCTATGTTTTCAGAGCACAGGATTTTGAAGACTGCTTTGTTTTCTCCCCTGAGATTCTTCAAAGTGAATTAAATAATTAAATGAACAAGGTAATGGTCATATACACAGTAAGTTGAGAGAAAGGCCCCCTTCTAATCTAGAACCTTTGAGTATTGTTTCACTGCTTTGCTACTGTAGAAAATAGAACCAAAATTACTTTGAACAGAGTCCGATAGTTGTGAAATCCAGTGGAAAGGGAAGAGATATCATAATACATGTCTTAAACCATGGATAAGACATTCCTTCTACTTCCATTGTAGGACATTACCAGTTCAAAGTGCCTCTTGGAGTTTTTTCATCAGTGCAAGTATTCTTCCATGGGGGCTCCCAAAGTTATAATTGAAAGCTGTAAAACCATCCATGACAACTCATGTTAATGTACAGATTATAAAAGCTTTTCACCTGTAATGACTTTCTACACCTTCAAAAGCCTCACAATAGCATTTGGTTCACTACACATATATTAAAGTTAAAGAAATGTGAAACTCTCTGTCATCAAACACAAAACATGTATCCTAGAGATGTATAAATGTGTTCTATTTTGCATTCATCAGTAAAGATTGGTACCTGAATCACAATTACTGAGAATTGCATCTGGCTTTAAATAGTCTTGTAAAATTTAGTGAAATTTCAGCCTCTCGTATTGGAGTGTAAAGTTTGTTTGTGGCGGTAAGATCAGCATCTCAGATAAAATTAGATATCTGATATATAAAACTACTCATGCTGTCAACACAGGTTACTGAGTCTAACCTGTTGTTCACCAGCAATGGATTTTTTAGATCAATACATCATGAACTGCTCATGATTCCAGCACAGGGTTGGCAGCGGTTGACTCTGTATATGAAATGGTGTTGCTGGGAAATTGAGACAATATAGTGTTTAATATCACACCATTTTAAATAGACACCATGCTTTCTTTAAAACAAAGAACAAGAGGCAACACAGAGGACCCAAGTGAGATCATTATAGCACTTCTCACCTTTATCGAGCAACAAGAATTCAAAACATTTAAACATTTGGCCAAGCCTTATAGGCATTTATGCACCAAATCAAGATTGTAAAACTAGCCTACACTCGTTGTGATGAATATACCATGTTTGGTTGGTTCATTATAGAAGTATGATATGCCTATTGTATTCATATCAATCAGCCAGATATATTTTTATTAAAAAACATCACTATGATAAGTAATATCAGATTTCCCAATACTCAGAGAGGTGGACTCTGATCTACCCTGTTACCCTTAGGCCACAGAACTGTGAAGGAATTCATTGTCTAGTGCTCTAATTCTTGTTTATTACTTGGACAGTTATTTTTTACTATGAAAATCATAGTTGTGCATAAACTTGCTTAGGAAGATAGTGTCAACTTTGCATAACATTTCAGTCTCTGTTGCATATTCTCTTGAATGCTAACAAATATCATTTTACACAAGCATTGGAAAAGCCAATCGGTCTCAGCTCTAAAAGGCTGAAGGTATTGGCCTTGCCATTGCTTCTTCCCTTGCTGTTAATGTGGAAATGCAAGAGTTATGACATATGTGTGTGTATGGCTGACAATATTGCAATAGGTTTCTATCAGACAATGGGTTGTTAGCTGGGGAGGATGGGAATCCTTCCCAAGTAATAAGTCTAAAATGCCGGCAGGTCCAAACTCACAAGTTCAATAAATAAACCTGGGCTCAAGTCCTACAACACACAGCAGTCAGACATACCTTAAGGAGAAGTGTGCAAAGTTTTTAGAAGTACCATACAATAAAAATGTCAAAACAGAACACAACAAAAATCCCAACCAATAGAGAAAAATATAATAAGAAAAATGACACCAAAATGACTCAAATACAATATGGGGAACAATTGAAACCAAATATATAAATTTAAAACATAAACAAAAAGTGCTAAGAAAAAGTAAATTATGAATCAGAAGTCACTGTGGATGACTGGGATCTAGGTGAAATTTCAGGCCAATCGCGTTGGAACAGAAGTTGGATTCCCCAAGTCGGTTGTTCCGTCAAAGCTTTTATCTTCAGACCTATTCTTTTTATGTAATTCAAAATCCTCCAGCTGGGTAAGATAGCAGGTTGTATCTGCAAAGTGCTCTGAAAGTTGAATAGCCAGAGGACAAGGTGTCCCTGGAAACTGTTGCTTTTGGTTGGAAAAGCTCAGAGCATGAAAACTCAACTTTTGTGGCTGCAAAATGTTTTCTCATCAGATGGATACTCAACATGCCTTTTCCCAGTCAAGATTTCTATCTTCAAACTTAGGGCCTGATTTATTTATTGGGAGATAGAGTAGTTACCATTGGCCTGGTGGAGGACTTTATGTCCACCAGCCCGAAACTACTCCGTCTGCCAAATTTATAAATAACCGCCTAGTAGGTGGTCTTTTATAAAGGTTAGGAGGTTGTTTATAAAGGCATTGGCAGGCGGTTCCTCTCAATGCACTTTACTGTTTGTGACAGGGATGCATCGGAAGGATCCCGAAACAGAACCTTCTTTTTGGAAGAAAAAAAGTAATGCACCACTCACCATGGGATGCTTCTCCCGTGGCGGAGGGAGCATTAAAAATGTTTTTACTCTTCCTTACTGCCAGATTTTAGCTGGCGGTAAGAAACAGAAAAAAATTACTACATGTCCACCCATCCAAAATTGGGTGGGCGGGCATGTAGTCATTTCTCCAATGACCCTTGCTCACCAGGGCTGTCAGTGAGGTCAGTCACAGCAGAGATAGAGTAGTCTCTGCCGTGAGTAACCCAAAGCTCTGCCTGCATTTTAAATGTGGTGGGCAGACCTCATTCTTGTTAGTGAGGAAACTCCGCCACCTTTGCGATGGAGTATCCTTACTGGCAAGAATTAAATCGGGCCCTTAGTCTCTTTTTGGAGCTCAAAATCCTCCAGCGGGGAAAGCATGAAGATCTACGTGATGAAGTCCTCTCAAAGTCATTTATTTTTGCCACGCTGCCTGCTGATACTCAGGAGGTCTTGGAAAACCAAAAATTGTCCACGTCTCAACTTTTCTGACTTTCTGAAGCAACTCATCTTAGTGACTTCTAAGGCTTCTAAGACCACTGGCAAAGCACTTAGGAGCCAGGATTCACTCAAGCAGAATTCACCAGCAGAATGCACTCCAGGTCCAGTTGTAACTAGTCAGCTTGTCTTTCCAGGAAAATGCCTCTTGCAGATTGATGTGTCCCTGTTACCACACAACTGGCCCACCTACTGACCTGTGCAGTCAACTTCATATTACTGGGTATAAGTAGGAGGAGTAGGTCCAGTCTTTCAGGTTTTCACACAGGTCACACACCATAGTTCCAGTCCTTTTCTGTTCTTCCACAGTTACAGATGTGTTCTGATGAATTGGGACTGAGATCCCAGAGTTGTACGATTCACTTCCAGTGGATGGGGGTGATTCCTGGACACTATTTAACTAGTAGGCAAAAAGTACCCAAGGACAACTCCTTACACGTTTACATCACAGTCTGTTTTCCTTATTGCAAACTAGCCAACAGTGCACTACTCTGGGGAAAATCAAACAATGCAGAACCTTTTCTGCCCTTGGAAGTAGTTGGTGTCCCAGCCTGGGGTGTGTCTAGAGACATGAACTCTTCTTTTCTCTTCGACCAACTCAAACTAGTTTTGGGACAAGCTCCCCGTCCACTTGACTGGCTTTAAGCTGACTTCACTGCACGCAGGATCAAAGAACTTCTTTCCCTCAGGTCTTATTTAACACTTTGAATGGGCAGGCCTCACATTGGTCCCTTTTAACATAATGATGTTTGAAGTACTTGGAACCTCCCCAACTGCTCATACTGAGCAGAAATGAGTCACATATGTGACATCCAGGTTTCCCTGCCAAAAGGCTTAAGCAACGGTTTCTGCTCAGGGAGCAGTTTTCATAACTAAATAAGGGGAAGCAGTGACAGTGAGCAGTTCCTGACAGGCCAATGCCAATTAACATACTGGAGCTTCAAGCAGTCAAAGTCTAACTCTTTAAAAGTTACTTTTCATGTCTATGTATCAAAAATCCAACTTCACCATTGAATTGAACTTGTAATAAGTATTAACAACATTTGTTGAATGACCTCTGTAGCTTATTGCAAACCAAAGTTAGAATAAATAGTATTTTGCTTGAACTTTAGTTAGTTAGGATCTGCTACAGCCCTTTAGAGTGAACAAAGCTTTTGGAGTTAGTCACAGTGGGAACATGTCAACATAAAATTCTTACTTTTTAAATTTCTATAAACTGGGCACTCTACCTTGTGGATTACAAGACCTACTGAGGGTTAGCATATTTAATATTTGAACGTCAGGTTCCTTCCTCCAAAGTTTGCCTGCAAGTTTAAAAGCCTCATGAGCCAGGCAACCCATGTAGGAATTAAGCCATATTTTCCCTGTCAGCCTAGTGGATGGTATAATTTGTACTGCAGTCCACAGGTGACATTTAACTTTCCATGCCATTGGTATAATTTCCTGCATCAACCTTATTGTAAAATATAATATGCTAATTGGATATAGGCCTATTGTAGGATGATTTATGGGTCCGATCACATCCATGAAGGACTGGAAAGCAGTGCTCCAGAGTGCGGAGTTCAAAACCATCATGGCCTGGAAACAAAAAATTGTGGTGGGATCATGCCAACAGAGGGTTTTTTTCTATGTTTTCTAATAAAACTCATTTCAAGACGCTCCAAAGTGCGAACGCGTGTGTCACAAATCTCAAGCTTGCATGCATCATGATTGTACTGTGCTGCAATGAATGTGTGCATATGAGTTACAATGGATTGCAGGCACTTTACTATTTTTAGGTTAATTTTTAACATGATTAAAAAAATTAAAACAATGTGATTGCTAAAAATAGAAGAAAGCAGCTTAGCAGAACTTTACAACTGCCAGTTGCACTTGTAAAAAGATAAATAGGAGGGAAATAAAAACAGAGCAAGTGTGAGGAGCAGAGAAAAAATCAGGTAGAGCAAGCAATGAAACAAATGCACGCCCATGGCATCCTGAATGCAAAAGATAGAGAGTCCTCTCAAGTAGAAGCATACCACTCATCCAATCAGCGCACTATGAGACTGAAAAGCTTCTGGGTGGGGCAGACACATGAATAGGGAGTAAAGCCATTGAATCAAAAAGAGCAGTGCTTAATTTGAGCCGGAGCTTTCCGGTGCTCAGCACCAAATCACCAGCACCGGAGCTGATAACACCAATTAAGGGCACACTCATTTGGAAGGCAGGCGATTTTCCCCATAATCACAGAATGTTGAGCCACGCCGAGACTTGAACCCGGTTCCCCAGCTCCGAATTCAGCAGCTCTAGCCATTAGGCCAAGTCCTCTCTGGAAAAATAAGTGCCGGGGCTCTAGTCAGGAGGCAGTTTGCACCAGCACATTTCTCCTGTTAGCGCTGCCTCCTGAGGAGAGCCCAGCACTTTTTATATTACAAATTAACTACTGAAAAGAAGACACATTAGACAGACAACAAAGCCATGCAATCATGAACAAGGGGCAGACTTAACGCTTACTCTGCATATATTCTGTATTGGAATCAACAGGTCTGTTAACACACAAATAAAGCTGCCTGAATCCAAGGGCTAAAACATTATTGTAATTGTATTTATATAGCGCTCACTACCCCTGTCGAGGCGTTGAAGCACTTTTCGGCGAGTAGCATGCTATGAATGCTTTAGAGAGGTTAATAAATACTAACCAGTCACCGAACACTATCATACAAAAAATAATCTTTTATATTGAGCATAAGGATTCAATAACATCACTCATAGCACAATTGTAATCAGTCATCTGGGAGCAACTTTTGCTAAATCGGAAAAACTAAGAAACTCACAATTGTTCAGTGCACCCGAGCTAGGAGTGTGCATCTCTCGTGCCAAGATGTTTGACCACGACCTGGCGTATCTCCTGCCAAACCCGCGAGCTCCCACCGTGTGGGATGGGCGTCCCTCGCACTAGAGGGCACACAGCATCTGCTATGCATGTCTCTTATGACATTTACCAATCTGTTATTTTAAACTTGCTGGCTATGTTTCAGCGCTGGCTGCCTTGCTGAATTCATCTGCACGTGCCGGGCTCGGCCCCTTCCTTTAAACATATTTTCCCTTGAAAAGCTTCACTCTTCCTTTTTTAATTTAACTTGTTTTATCCGACCTGTCTCCAATTACTCTATGACGTCAACGATAAGACAAAAAAAAGCGTTCTGTCGACACCATTTGCTAAAAATGGCTGCCATCTGCCACAATATATAACATTTACGTCACACATGTCACGTGCTCGCCTCAATCTTCCAGGGGAACACTGCTCCTTTGTTAGGCGTTTTGCTATCATGTTTCCTGATTTTTAAGGCAAAAGAAGACAGGCAAATAATAATTTTGGTTTGCACAAGTGAAGTGCCGCTTGGCATGCAGAGACGAAAGTATGAACAAATGTTTCATTAAAATCTACTGAGTACACTGTAGTGTCCTGCTGGACACGTTCTAGTGTCTCAGCAGACACTGAGTTAGTAGCCACTCCCCTATGGGAGTGGGCACACTTGCACCCCCACACGCATCCCTCACAGGCGTCACGAGTGACGTGAGCCTGTCAATAAAAGGGCCCGGGTGCACGTGCTCGTGGCCAGTTTCCAGTACCATAACCTCTGGTGTCCGTGTCCGTCATTGCCACCATGTGGGCCTGAGGCCCAACACCACATTGGCGACGAGGCGGGTAGCTAACCCCGCGTGCCTGCTGCTCGGCGCTCAATCGTCCTTCATGGGGAGGAAATGGGCCAGAACTGTGACGGCCCACCCCCCCCTGTTGTGCTGTTTATGGCCACCCGTGAATACGGAACGGACTGCGCCCCTCGTGTCACCCAGCCACCGCCTCCATGCTCCTGGAGGATCGAGGTAGCCTGCCTGGAGGCTCGCCCATGCCCATTGCCAGCACGACGACCGACAACCATCCGGTGAGTTAACCGGCGTCCGCCCTGCCACCAGTCGCATGCGTGTGTCCCTGCAACCTCCCACAGTCGAGACTGGCCAGGGACTAAAGACACAAGATGCCCACATGGGGGTGAGGCTGCAGTCGCAGCGCAGTGGCCAAAGCGCACGAGGGAGCGGCTCCCCGAAGTGTGTCGAGCCCGTCCCCGCACTGGACGAAGCCCGCACCGGCAGTCCCAGCCTGACACTGCCCAGTGGTTCACCCGGGGAGCAGTAGCGGAGCCTGCTCATGCCGAGAGCGGGCCATCGCCAAGTGAGAAAAGAACCGGCAACGGAGCGCAATCGTGTGTCACCGGGCAAGCAAAGGATGTCTGTAAAGCACCGCGCTAAAGCAGTACCTGGTCCGTGGCCCGCCTGGCATCTGCATCCTGTCAGCGTCCACCGGAGCCACACCGTGCCCTCCGCAGCGGTGAAGGGAAAGGCCGCCGCGGCCAAATGAGGAGTTCCCCCGCGCCACCTGGCGGTCGAACGCAGCATCGCACCACGAGTCCCAGGCTTCAGCCTCTGCCCCAGAGTGGTCCATGGCTGCTGAGAGACTGCCACCGCAGACAAAGGAGAAAATACTCTTCTCCCGATACAGCCTAGCTGACCCGAAGCCCAGGGCAGCCCGACGAACTTCACACAGCCCCTGCCCCATGAGCGCCTGAGAGCACAGCAAAGGCGAAGCGGCAGCAACGCTGAGAGCGGGTCAATGCCCCTGTGGCCGGAAAGCTGTTTTGCACGCCCCCAACTGTCCTAGTGGAATGGTGCCAGGGCCGGCACCGGCAGCGAAGAAAGCACAGCACCGTCTTCCTCTCATCAACCCTCAAAGCCTGCAGGAGAGACCGCCGCGGCCGGCGGAGAGATGACCCGGATGCGGCGCCACCTAGTGGTCGCAGGATTACCTCAGGACCACACCCTGAGAAGGAAAGGCAGCACCGAGGACCGTTGCGAAGCGGACACAGCCCCCCCCATGGTGTTTCACACCGCACCGCCACAAGCAACCATAAGTGGGAGGACCACGCTGGAGCAACCCCCATCTGCCCGATATTGAGGTAATCATGGCCGGTAGGGACAGAGAAACGGCCAGCACCATGAGGCAGAAAGCATGACCTCCAGCGCTACGGCAGTTAGACCACTTACCGGGGGATGTTCTGTGAAGCAGCCCTGAGCATGTGGAGCATCTGGTGCAGATTGGAGTCGTCCTAGCTGTGTGAGCACCCCGCACCTGCATCTCCACTCCAGAACGATTTCCAGTTTCGGCCAAGACGGCTGACACGACCGGAACACACAATTGCACCGCAGTGCCACCTAGTGGCCATCTCTAGCTATTGCGCCTGGGAGAAAGGGAATACTTTCCAATGCGAAAGGCCAACAGCCTCAGGAGAGCTGTCCTGACAAGTGTAGCACGGTGACTACAGCGCCACCCCCTTCCAACTAGCAACATTCGGCTTGACAGGCAAGACAAGCACAACAAGGGGTAAAAGAAACTGCGGTTCAGAAGTCCGCCCCGAGGAAAAGCTCACACAGCATGAGAGCCTCAGCTGCACTGGGCAAAGCAAAGGAAAGCACAGGCTGCAATGTCCCTGTTGGAAAGGCCCCACTGTACGACAAAAGGGAAGAGACTGACGGTCCCCACAGAGAGGGCCCCGGGCTGCCTAGCCCCTAGGAGTCCAGCCAGAGTAATGGAACCACAACCAGTCAAGCTCCAAGCCGCAAAACCAAAAGGCAACAAGCCACAGCCAGAAAGGACTTTGCTGCATGCTGCAACCACCCTCATCAGCTCACAGGAGTAACAGGAAATGGAAGCATGTTCACAGCAAGTGCCTGCAGTCACGCCAAGCTAAAGAGACAGAGCACGGATCCCAACACCACGGCAGAGAGGGGCCCAAGGCGCTTCCAAATGGTTGAAAGGGAGAAACTCCAAACCCCACATTGCAAAGAGCTAGAGAAGTCCAAACCTACCACAGCTACAGAAGCTGCCAAGAGTCTGTTGGAAGCCAACGACGCAGCACGAGGAAGACTGGTGCAGAGCGCGCACCATAAGTGGCTGCCCAACGCCACCGCCAGATAGGACATCGCATCACTCGCTCCTCCAGATACACAGACACAATCGCAAGCTACACAACACAGGCACACCAAGTGCCAGAAGAGAGTGCCCAAGGAGAAGATGGAGCGCACGAAGTCGGAGGCGCATAGAGAGCGCCAATGAACCTGCCAGCACGGGCAGGCGCCCGGGAGATAGAGACATCTCCACGAAGAAGCACTGCTGAACGCAGCATCGAGAACGCCTGCATCTCTACTGCACCAGCAAAGCCCCGCAGTGGGCCGAAGACAACACAGTGTCCTCTCTCGCACTGCCTCCAGATGGAGTCGGCAGTGACCCACGACAGGCAAGAGAGTAGTCGCACACCCCACGTGGCAGTCCGCCACAGCAGCATGCGCTCCCACAACCAGCGACACGTGACCGGACGTCATGTCGCCCAGCAAGCAAGGAGCACGTCACAAAGTGACCAGTCCAAACAAGCACGCCGGAGCAAAGGCAGAAGTTGGCGCCATGACAGCGCCACCTCGAGGTCCAAGCGCAACGCCCTCGAAGAAAGAAGAGTGACAGCCCTGTCACCCAGAAAGTCAGAGGAACACAGGTGGGCAGAATAGACCAACAAAGGGAGAAGACCGTGGACTCACAGCAAGCCCAGAGCACACCCTGACACACCAGACAGCCACCAAGGCGGACCGACGTCCCAGGGCACAGCCTCACGGATGAACCGAACGTAAGCCGCAGCAAGCGCAGACCGCGTCTCATCCCAACGCTTCCCCAGGCGACCGTCCATCCCCGAGCGTCGAAAGTCTAAGTCAATCGGCATCCCTGCCCCTGTCCGCAGATGCCACGGGTGAAGATCAGCACTGAGTGCCCGCCCTCACACCGCCTCAAGATGGAGTCGGCAGTGGCCCTAAAACAGGCAAGAGAGGATCCGTACACTCTACGTGTCAAAGCGGAGACACCTGGCTGCTAAGTCCCTCCTGACATCCAAACTCTTCCAGCAAGTCACCACCACCTGTCATTCCGACTCACCACATGGCTGGCCACGCCATCACGCCAGCCCCTCAGCACATGCGTCAAACAACATCACTCCTAGAGTACCAATGGACTGGAGTCCTACACCGTTGCCACATGAGCCGCCAAAAGAAACCAGAGGCTCCTCTGAACCTGGCCTACACCTGAACCGCGGCAGTGAGAGCAAGTCTTAACCAAGACTCATCTACCTTCACGGGTTGTGCGTGAGACTCAGTAACGGCTCCTCGGTAGTCCTGCAGCTGCCCCCAGTCGGCACACAAGCAGCCCCAGTGCAGTCCTCCTGCAGTCCCGCAGCAACCCCGACAACGGGCCTCCCCAGGCGGGAGAGTGAGAAGAGACATTGCCCCACCGACAGGTTATCGGTTACAGCCAAGCGGTTCCACAGAGACGATCGGTCAGGCAACACCTCCAGGAACTTTCACCAGGGACTCCATCCATGTTCATGACGCAACCCACAAAATGAACTGTTAGAACCCACCACAGACCATCCCGGACGTCAGCAATGTGGAGCCATGCAAGACATGTCCTCATCAGAGAACTGATGGTATGCAGCGGACGTCATCAAAGCCAGCGGACGTGTCCTGAACTTCCAGGTTAAACTACGAGTGCCCGCCAAGATGGCCCTGCAGCAGGCGGAATCACCGGCCCATGCCTGATGCCTTCTTGCCACCGGACTCGTAAGGCTGATGGACCCTGTGGTGTTTAGTTGACTGTCTATTTCTCTCCACAGGTTGAACCAATTGTTGTTGTTGTTCTTCATTAAAGTTGGGGAGGAATGTAGTGTCCTGCTGGACACGTTCTAGTGTCTCAGCAGACACTGAGTTAGTAGCCACTCCCCTATGGGAGTGGGCACACTTGCACCCCCACACGCATCCCTCACAGGCGTCACGAGTGACGTGAGCCTGTCAATAAAAGGGCCCGGGTGCACGTGCTCGTGGCCAGTTTCCAGTACCATAACCTCTGGTGTCCGTGTCCGTCATTGCCACCATGTGGGCCTGAGGCCCAACACCACATACACCTATTTTTTTTCTTCTGTTGGCCTCCAAACCTATTTATTTTTTATTTAAAAAATATATCATCATTGTCATTTAGCACCTAGTGGGATAGCTTGTTTTCATTCACTCTGTATTTAAATCAAAATTAAGGATTCCAGATCTCAAACGTGTGTGTGGAAGCAGCAGTGCATGGGCACTGCAAGAGAGTTTGCAGACGAAAAGGAAACTGCCCTCTATAGCAAACACCACTTGTTGACAACACTATCTTCCAAGTGCTGAAAATGAGGTTTCAAGCAATCACTTCACTTGATGAAATTGCATGTCCTGCTTTGAAGAACAGCTTACGTGATTTTTTTGAGTTACAAGGTTAAAGTGCATCTACGAGAGACAGAAATGCTTCAAACATTGAATTAGCCAATTGGTGCAAACACGAAATGAGACGATGCATGCATTCTAAGTTGAGCATTCATTCGAGGTTCAACAATGTACTTCATTCCAAGCCTGCAGTGTCTTTGAATGATAAGCACTTGTTCCCCCAAAACAGTATCCACATCAACAACCAGCATACAACGTGTATTTCAATGTAAATAAAGAAAACAAGTCTAACCGTTAGTTTTGCATGTGAATCGACACCAGGATCAGACATTTTTTCTCAACCAAGGAGTACAGAAAGAGAACCCTGATTGCCTGATTCCACATTGAGCTGAATATCAATTTGAATTTGTACTAATGTCTGGAGGTTCCTGTAAGAACCTGAGAAGGGAGAATATAAAATAGCTCACACACACAACTGTAAACCTCAGACAATATCTGGGTATGGTGATTTAACAAATGCACGTAAAGGATCATCAGCTACATCCTTGTCTCGCCCTTAGATAGTGAAGCCAAGTTCAAGTATTACTTTTAGGGAGGTGCTAGAGGTCCCATGATCAACATCTCATAGAAACATGTTATTTACAACAAAGAGTGTAAGCTTCAAATCCAAGATTATAAAAAGAAAATAAAGTACTAGCTAACTTACATGAAAAAGGGAAAAATTATCAAAGGGAAAATGGGGAAAACACATTTCTCTATTTCAAATTACGTTTATTTGAGACACAATTAAAATCAAAGTTGATTTAAATCAATGTTATCCTATGGGATGGGATTAAATAGAGGCATTACTAACTGCAGGTATGTTTCTTTTCAGTGAGAACTGGACCAAGATTAGTGTGACTTGTGATTTTACATGCCCTGGAAGTTTGAGTATGTGGAAAAATATACCGTAGAGTCTTGTAATTTTTGTGAAGTTAATGATTCTTAGAGGAGTGGGTCCCGGTTCTTCATTTCACGAGGCTCCACAAGATTGTATATAACACTGGGTTACAAATCATGCAGAATAAAATGTTGGTTAGGTTGTATTTTTTTTTTTTTAATTTGTTTATTGATTTTAGTACATAGTTACAAATCGGAGTACACAAGCAAATATTCAAGTCAATGAAATCAGAGAGAAAAATTTACAATAACTCCCACCCATACCTCCCCTCCCCCTCCCTCCCAGGCAGATCCTTATCAGAATTCCAGAACACTTCGAGTAATGCAAAAGATCAACGTAGGCATGGTGGGTGGCAATACCGATAAAGGCTTTCTTACACAGTCTACATCTATGGCCAGCAATCTTGAACACACCTTTAGTAATGTCCCGTAGGGAGACAGCATTTGCCATGCCAGCTAACGGACCCCACTCCTAGGGGCGACCAACGCTCATGACAGGTCAGGGTGGGACATCAGATATATTGTTAGGGGAGCCCAAAAGTCCTTGGGGCGGGAAGACTCAGGTAGCTCTTCTCCATATATCCGAAGCTGATCCCTGCAGTACAGTAAGTCCTTAAGCCATTTATTAACAGTGAGTACTGCCTTGGCTCCCCAGCACTGCGCAACCGCCCTTTTTGCAAAAAGGGTCGAAATCGCAACTAGACGCCTGTTACATGGCTTGAGAGGTTTGACGTGGCTTAACAAGCACATCTCAGGAGTACAGCACACAAGTTCCGACACAACATCCATAAGCATGGTCGTCACTGCAGTCCAGAACGCAAGCACACCAGGACACACCCAAGCTACATGAAGAAAATCTGCATCCGGAGCTCCACATCTCACACAGTTAGCAGTCTCTCTCAGGCCATATTTGTGTAGTTGTAAGGGGGAGTAATATACCTGATGCAAGAATTTAAAATGAATAATTCTAAGGTTACAATTAGCTGTGAGACGTCCCGTGAGCTGACAGCACTCCCTCCAAGTCTCGGGTGTAATAGGGGTGCCCAACATCGTTCTCCACCGTACACACGAGGGGGAGTCTCCTTGCTCCCGCAACGAGGCGTTGTACAGCCTAGTAATTAGACCCCTCCGGGACGCACCTGAGAGCATCACCTGCAATGCCCGCAGAGTGATAGGTTCGGCAGGATAATTCGGGTATGTCGCACGGATAGCCTGCCGGACCCGGACATAGGTAAAATTAAACATAAAAGGGCGATTTACGCCGCCCTGCGCAGCCTGTAAATCTTTAAATTGACCGCCCATATATAAGTCGCCCAGTTTGGTGATGCCCGCAGCTGTGAGTTCTTTCCTTGCAGTCGCCTCACGTGCCGCCGAGATATCAGGATGTGAGGCTAACGGTACTAGTGGAGCATACAAATAAGAAAGATGAGCCCGTAGCGCAAGCATTCGCCACGCCCACGCCGTGCACTGCGTGGGGTTGATCTCATTTCGTGGGCCACCTGTTCCCCCCGTAAGCGCAGCTGCCTGCACCGGGAGAGGAAAAACAGCATCCGACTCAATCGCCACATGAGGCTGAAAGCGCTGGGGGAAGTGCCAGTAATGTGCGAATTGCGCTTGCGCACATAGATAGTAAAGACGAAAGTCCGGGGCCTCAAAACCACCACGGTCAAATGGTAGCACCAGCAGATCCCATCGGCACCGGGGCTTCTTACCGCCCCATACAAACGTTAAAAGCGCGGACTGCAACGTACGGAACAGTGCAACATTCAATTTGATAGGGATGTTAACGAAGAAATACAACAGCTTAGGTAAAAAGACCATCTTCACGATGGCAATTCTATCCGCTAGTGATAGAGGTAAGTGTGCCCACCGCACAGCTTGTTCAGATATACGTGAAATCGTGCGACCATAGTTCTCTGAGACAACTACAGCCGGATCTCTGTGCACCCAAACTCCAAGATATTTGACCGGGTCAGATGTCCAGGCCAACGGGAAGTCCACCTCGACCTCAGTTGTTCGCGCAGTTAGTGGAAACACTACGGATTTGGACCAGTTAATCCCCAGGCCCGAGAATCTTTCAAATTTTACATACTCTCGCAGCAGCGCAGATAAGTGCGTAGCAGGTTCGCGGACATACAGCAGCATGTCATCTGCGTAAAGGGAGACAATTAAGGGTCGCAGCCTGAACCTCAGAGCCGCCGCGGCGTGTTTCTGACGCAGCATGCAGGCGAGGGGCTCCAGCGCCAAAGAAAAAAGCATAGGAGACAGAGGGCACCCCTGTCTTGTACCCCGTTCAATGCGAAACAATGAGGACACCCACCCATTGACCCGAACGCGAGCCACCGGTCCGCTGTAGAGCACCCTAAGCCATTGCAGAAAGAAAGGTGGGAAGCCCATGTGGCCCAGCACGGCAAACATGAAGGGCCACTGCAGGGAATCAAAGGCTTTAGCTGCGTCGAGCAACACAGCCACCGCCTGGAAATCAGGTTCAAAATAGTGTAGCGTGGCGAAGAGGGTATGCAAATTGTGTGTCGTAGAGCGCTCCGTGACGAAGCCAGACTGATCAGGCAACACCAGTAGAGGAACTAACGGTTGCAACCTGGTGGCTATCATTTTGGCGAGAATCTTTGCGTCGATATTAATGATGGACAAAGGTCGGTATGAGCCGCACTGATTTGGGGGCTTATCTGGTTTCAATAGGGTGACAAGGAGGGCCTCCCGGAGGGAATGCGGCAGTGTCCCAGTGTCATAAGCCTCTGCATACACAGCTAGGAGCCGAGGGGCCAAGTCCGCTGCTTAGGTTTTATAAAATTCGCCAGGCAGCCCGTCAGGGCCTGCAGCTTTACAGGTTGGTAAAGACGTAATGGCCTCCCTGACATCTTCCACTCCGAATGGTTGTACGAGGTGCTCTCGATGTGCAGGAGACAACCATCCTAGCGCTATATCGTCGAGATAGGCATCCATTTCCGCCGCCGATGGAGACTCTCTGGTGGCATAGAGATTTGCATAGAATCGTAATACTGTGTCGCAAAGGTCCATAGTTGAATGGCGGGCAGTCCCATTTTCATCCAACAGCTCAGCAATATCATCTTGACGGCGCGGTTCCGATATCTTTTGTGCGAGCGAGTGGCCCGGTCGGCCACCCTCCCCGTAGTAGCGCGCTATCCGACGTCTGGAGCAATGTGATAGCTCCTGATCCACCGCATCATTATGTTCCCAGATAAGCTCCCTCATGGCCGCAAGTTTAGCTGAGGAAGGATCAGTTTCGAATTCTCGCTCCCGCTGGGATATGTCAGATGTCAACTTCCGTATTCTACGGCGAATGTCTCGCAGGATACCCGACTGGGCCCCAATACATGATCCCCTTATAGTAACCTTAAACGCTTCCCAGAGCGTACCCGCGCTGTCCACAGATCCCTCATTTTCCCGAAAATAATTTTTAATTGCCTCAGCCACGGTCTGGTGAAAAACTGGGTCCTTGAGCTCTGAAGGTTGGAGCCTCCACGCAAAGGGCGGTCTCCGGTAGGCCGGAAGCTGTAGCTCCAGGAGTACAGGGGAATGGTCCGACAGAGTACGTGCCTCATGCGACACCGCCGTGGTCCAATTACAGAACTGCGCTGAGACTAGCCAAAAATCAATGCGGGACCAGGAACCATGGGCCGCAGAAGCAAAAGTGCTCTCCCGAGCATCCGGATTCCGGGAGCGCCAAATATCATTTAGTTGACCCGTATCCATCAGACCCAGCAACATGTCGGTCGCAAGTTTAGGCCGCAACATACCACTACTTACCCTATCCATGGCTGCATCCAAGCACAAATTAAAATCTCCCCCCCACACTATGGCGGCCGGGGGGAACTTCGATTTTCTCCGCCACACATCAGAATAAAATGAGGGGTCATCCACATTTGGACCATAGACATTCACTATCAGCACACTTTCTCCACTCAAGCGCCCATGCACCATCGCCACTCGCCCGCAGTCATCCGTCTCTGATTTGACCACAGTAAAGGGCACACCCCTCTTTACCAGGATAAGCACGCCCCTAGAATAGCTAGAGAATGACAAGGCAACCTTTACACACGACCAGCGTGCACCTATCTTGCCAGCTGACTCCCGGGTTAGATGTGTCTCCTGCAAAAGGGCAATATGCACACCCACACGATCTAAATAGGCAATCACTGATCTAATCTTTTTAGGCGTGTTCAAGCCTCGAACATTCCAAGTCAGGAATTTAAATGTAGACGTCATTGTGGCCGGCCGGCCATAGTGGGACATCGGAAACATAAGAATGGACAACCATCTTCAAGAATAACCAAAAGTCAGCGCCTACCCACACAGTGATAATCCGAACAATAAACCCCCGCATTCTGCCTGCCCAGCCCCGAACCCCTCCACCCCCCACCCACTTTAGCTTCCCCAACACGCCAAAGCCATCCCATAGCTCAACCCTTCCCCCCTCCCCAATCGCAATAAACAAAGCACAACTTTGGGGTGCACCCATTTGTGGGGGGCACTGAGTGCTACTGACCTCCAACAGAAAAGGAGGTGGCCGAGTAGGTCTACAAAATGCCAATACAGGGATTCGCCCATGTCTACAGGCACAGATGTATACTAGTGCCATGGCCCCGGCCCCAGTAAACACCCCATACGGACATACATCAAGCAGGGCCCTACTAGTTGCAGCCAAGCAGTGCCAATAACCGGGGGGGACTCCCTCCCGAAACCAGTGATGGAAAATTCAAGATATCATGAAAGCCTAAAGATAGGAGAATTTATACGACAGCAGCTCAGGGAAAAAAGTCAAGATAAAGACAAAAACGTAGCCAGCATTGAGGCCCAATGACACATGTTACATAGCAACCACAGGTTCCAGTATAGTTAGGCGCCCATCGTATACAAGCCAATGTAAGAAACCTAATGTGCATGCCAGTTCGAGAAAGTGTTCAAGGCACACTATGTCTATTCGTCCTCAGGGGCTGTACCAGACTCTCGTCGCTGTCGCTTCAGATGTTTAGCGTGGTCCATCGCAGCCTTGGAAGATGCAAAAATCTTGGAGTCGCCATCTCCTCCAATGCGAAGACGGGCCAGATACAGCATGGCGTACGGGACCCCATCGGCCTGCAAGAGCTTTTTTACGGAGCCAAATTCACGGCGGGCCGCCTGCACTGCCACCGTAAAATCGGGAAAAAAGGAGAGAGCGTTGCCCTGATGTACTATCGGACCCTTCTCCCTGGCGAGCCTTAAGATAGTGTCCCGGTCCCTGTAATTAAGGATCCTGGCGATAATAGGGCGGGGAGGTGCCCCCGGGGCCGGGCGGGCAGCCAACGAGCGGTGGGCTCGCTCCACAATAAACATTCTGGAGAGGTGTTCAGACCCAAAGATCTCCTAAACCAGGCCCTCAATATACGTCTCCATTTTCCCCACATTTGTGGACTCCGGCAGGCCAGTGATGCGGATATTACTGCGCCTCGATCGCGCCTCTAACTCCTCATTCTTGGCTTGAATTACGGCCAGTATTTTTTCCATGTTCAGCGTTTTTTCTGCCACAGTGCTCAAACCATCCTCAGTGTCCGACACCCTCTGCTCCACCTCCCCCATGCGTGCATTTTGTTTCTCCAGCTGGGAGGACAGATGGTCGAGGCGGTGGTTGACCGAGGCCATCGTGCCTTCTATGGCCTGCAGAGAGCGCTGCATGGCTAGCAATGTGCTTTCCAGTGTTGAAGGGCCGTCCGCCTGCGCATCCGCCTCCGAGTCAGAGGCCGCCTTTTGTGTAGTTTTTGCGGGCTTGCGCAGGTCGAAAGTCAAATGTGGCTGGGACTTGTCCGTCTTCCCCATGCTGCACCTGCACACCCCCCACGGAGGGGATCAGCGCCTATGTAGCCCCGGTAGCCTATGCAGCCCAGTCCGCGGTCCAGGCGTAGTTCCCAATGGTGTGCCACCACAGGCCCGTCAGTGCGCCACCCGGCACCCAAAGTGAGCAGGCAGCACCACCGCAGATCGCAGACACGGCAGGGGGGGGTGGAAAGGTTGCAGCGTCACTCACTGGGCCTCAATATAGGACCCCTTCAGCGCAGGCCCGCCAAGTGAATCAAGGGGGGAATGGCGATGTTGCTCCAAGGTCACACCCCAAGCTGGGGGGGTATGCGCCACAGACTCCCAGGGAGGCCAGCACCCAGCGCAGGTCAACGCCAGGCGGCAGCAGGCAGACAGCGATCCCTTCCGCGGCCCCTCCGCAGCAGCAACAGCCGAGATCCCCTACGCCCCGCACCAGACACAGCTTGCAGGCCGCAGCCCAGGCCCGGGCCCGCACCCACCTATGCAGCTGTAGCCCAGGCCCAGCTGCGCACCCCACTCACCGCAACCGGCGCCGGCGGGCATCCGAGTCCACAGGGAGCCGCAGCCAATGTCTGCACTGTCGATTGCACCTCCGCAGCGTCAGGCCCCGCAGTCGACTATCTCTCCGCCACACCACTGCACAGCTCCCTCACTAGGCTCCCGGTGTCACCGGGGGGGGCCGCCGCCCCAGCAGTGTCCAGCGCGGAGCGTCGTTATGCACAGGAGGCAGCTGCAGGACGGTCGCACAGCGTACTGGCCCAGGAAGGCCTATCTTCCAGCAGCGGTCGCCATTTTCTCAGGGGCAGCGTCCACACTCCGAGTCGCCGCCAGCGTGTTTTCAATCATGCCGCCGGTCCAGCAACCCCGCCATATGGTGTCGCCTGGGTTCCGGGAAGCACTCCAGTAATTTATGGGCACATTTACCCCGTACGGCAGCAGATAATGGTCGGATTTCGGCTCGGCCGGGCAGAGCCTCACAGCAGTGCGGCCATTTTGCCGTGCGCCCTCTAGCGCCCCCCGTTAGGTTGTATTTAATGTACTTCCAGAGCTTTTGTTTCGCTGGGAGACAGAGGCTGCAGGCTTAGGCCAATCAGAGAACCAAAAGGTCACAAAGTTCTTGTAGGAGCTTTCAGTGATGTTCTATGTGGGAGTGGAACAACCCTGTCTCACCATGACCATTAATTGTTTGAGGATATTGCTATAAAAGGGATCCTGGTGCAGGAAAAGGTGGATGGACTATCAGATCCTTCCCAAGTGCGTACTACCAGAATATTGTGGGGTAGAGAAATATAATGGCTAAAATTTTATCCGGTAAATGATTATAGAAGTTGTAATATCCAATCCTGTCTCACTTCCTGATGCAGCCAATTCTGAAGGAAATACAGTATGGCTTTAAGCCTATGTTTGGAGAACTCTGTTTTGAGAACATGACTTTTTAAACATTGCAGAAGTAGGGGGAAGTAGTTTTCATCTATCTGTACTTGGACATTGGAGTGTATAGATATCATAGCGGCTTTCAGTGATCGCAGATTTACAGGTGGTGAGACAGATTATCGAGTTCAAAATTTCGACTGACCATAATATCGAGTGAACAATGGCAACGAATGGAAATATCGAGTGCAAGAGTATCGTTGTCAAGAATATTGATTTTAAGGTAAGTAATATTGATTTTTAAAATATAGAAGTCATTAATATCGTTTGTAAAATTATAGGGCCATATGTATCAAAAAAGAGTTTTGCGATTCTCAAATTGCGATTTTTAGCGAACTGCAATTAGAAAATCGCAAAATGCAATGTATGTAGGATTTGCTAAAAATTTTGCGAATCCTACATATTCCTTATTTGCGTATCGCAAATTGAGATTCACAAATAAGGAATACCTTCCCATTCATTCCTATGGGCTAGGAGGCCCATAGGAATGAATGGGAAGACATTCTCAATTTGCGATTACCAATTAGAGAATCGCAAATTGAGAATGCAATTTCAAGGTTGCAAGGGTGCCAAAAGGACACCCTGTTGCACCCCTGAAATATGCATGTGTGCACATTTTGCTTGTATGTGAGACATATGGCACTTTTAAAAAAATCAAAAAAGTCCTTTTTTAAAGAAAATCGCAAATTACCACCAACTTGAAGTTGGTGGTAATTTGCAATTCCCTAAGGCCAAATAGCAAATTTCTGGTGCTTCCAGAATTGCATTTAAGGAATCGCAATTTGCAATTCCTTATTGCATTCGCAAAATAGAGAATCGCAAATTTTGCGATTCTCTTTTTTGCGATGGCCTTTTGGGATAATACATCCCAAAAGGCTTTTTCCCATTCGCAAACGGGCAGATTCTGAGAATCTGCCCGTTTGCAAATGGGAAAAAGGCTTGATACATATGGCCCATAGTTGTTTAAAATAATGATTTTTAACTATTGTAATGTTTTTACTATACATTTGAAATGTATGCAACATATTTGTTTTTGTTTAATTATTGTCTATGTTCCTTACTATATTAGTTAGATTTTTTGTAGTTATGAAATTTCATTTAATTAAATTTTGTGTTTTTTTGTTCTGTAGTGGGCTGTGGGTTTATAGGGGTAAAGGGTGGGAAGTAATTTTATTTTTAATTTATTAATAATTTGTTATTAATTAATATTATTTAATTAATTAATTGATAATTATGTTAATTGTGTAATATTTTTTTTTAGGTGTGGGATGTGTTGTTTAGAGGGGTAAAGGGTGGGAAGTAATTTTATTTTTGAATAATTAATAATTGTTAATAATTGATATTAATGAATTGATAATTAATTATGTTAGTTGTTTAAATAAATGTTTTTTAGGTTTCGGTTGTGGAGTTCATAGGAGTAAAGGGTGGGGAGTAAAATATTTTATTATTGTTGGTAATTACTTGTTAAATACTAATAATGATTTAATTTTAAATTAATTAATTTATTTGTGTTATTATTTTTTTTTTTGTATAATTTTAGGTGGGGGTTGTGGGGTTTATAGGGGTAAAGGGTGGGAAGTTAATTAATTTTAATAAATGTACATTTAGTTGTTCAGAAATGATATTTGTTTCATTAATAAATAATTATGTTACTTGTGCAAGTATTATTTTTTTAATTTAGATGTGGGTTGTGGGTTTTGTAGGCGTATGGGGTGGGAAGTAAATTAATTTCACATTTTTAATATTAAATATATGGGTATTTTGAATTTAACATATATTCTAATTTATTTTTATTATTTTCATTTTGTTTAAGATATTTTATGTGTTTTTAATGTTGCACTGACTGGAGTGGGAATAGTAAATTACGCCCCTCCGCAATCCAACATCTACCCTACTGTTGCACTGACTGGAGTGGGAACAGTAAATTTTACCCCTCCGCAATCCAACACTTACCCTTCTGTTGCACTGACTGGAGTCGGAATAGTAAATTTTGTTTCTCCGCAATCCAACACTTTCCCTACTCTTGCACTGACTGAAGTGAGAATTTTAACATTTTCCCCTCCACAAGCAACACTTTCCCTACTGTTGCTCTGACTGGAGGGAATATATATATATTTTTTTGTTAATTATAATATTTATTGTTGTGTTAATTGTACTGGGAATAGTAAACTGTAGTATTTTCCAATGTTATATTTTAATTACTTTTATATTTATTGTAGTTAGAGTAGTACATCTTATTTTTGTGTGATGTAAAATACTTTGTTACTGTTGTGTTGTGTTAGTTGGGAGTACTTATTTTTATATTTATTTAGTATAAAAAATTTTTTAATGTAGTGGGGAATGTATATGTATTTATATTTAATTTTAGTAATGTATTTTATGTTGTTGTAATTTATATAATTATGTGTTCAACTTATTATAATAATAATATTTTAAAAAGTCCCAAAATTTTGCTTGCAAATTATATGTAATTAAATTGTAAAAAATATGTGTTGTTTACTTTCTATTTTAAATTAAATTGGTATATATATATATATAGGTCCAGTAGAAGCCTGGTAAGCCGAAACGCGTAGACCTTCCTTTTTAACCTGTTTTTGCACTCTGGTGTGTCAATAAATAACCTTTGAAAATTTACCTCTGTTGTGGTGCCGTGAATTCTCGCTGGAGGAGGAGGAGTTGATTTTTGATATATATACATATATATATATTCACTGAAAAACCATAGGTTTTAGAGAAAGTTATAGTTAGTTGGACATTTCACTCGTACAAAACCAGAGAAATTCCCCCGTTATAGTTAGTTCAGCTAACTATAACTCACGCCCTCGGAATGCACTGCTGATGACGTCACATATTACATCACTCATGACATGGTCAGTGACATCACTGATGACATCTCAAATGACATCACTGATGACATCATCCATGTGATAATTTGATGCATCTTCTCACACCCTAATATAACCTTTGATACACCCACTCTAAATTACAGATTGCCATTCTCAAAACCATAGACACTCCAACACCAATAACTACATACCCACTCACTGATTCTTAGGTCTACACACACATCCACTCACTCACCCGTACAGTCACTCATACTTACGGTCACTCAGTACAGGACTATCATATGCACTCATACACCTATATAGACACTCACACACCGCCACTCATCCATAGAGGTACTCACACACCTAGTCAGTCATGCAAATAATTAATCACACTGCCATTTACTCACCTATACAGTTATACACCCACCAGCTCACTTACTCATACAAATACTAGCACATTCTTACGCTCTTATACAATCACTGATACAAGCACACACTCATCCATACAGCCACTCTCACAATCACACACTCTCACTTATAGCCATTTATATACTCCAACACACATATATACTGCCTTTCACATATATAGTTACTCACACATGTACCACTGAGATATACATTCACTCACTAACACACCCATACACACACTCACCCACCCATACAGTCCATCACAGATGCACTCTTGAAACCATGCACCCAGTGAATCACCGACTCACACATCTATGCACAGAGTCACACACACCCCACCCACACAAACACTCAGGCACCCATACAGCTACTCAGACAACCAATCAATAACCCATATAGACACTCATGTAGCTATTCACAAACCCATGCAGCCGCTTACACACCAACAGACAGATGGATACAGACATTCACACAGTTTAGTCACTAACCCATGCATTCAGTAAGATACGTTTAATCACTCACTTATAGAGTCAGTCACACACCTACTAAATCATCCATTCAGACACTTATACACCCACTCATTCTTCAATACGCCTTTCCCTATATATATTACACATATTTAAACTTTACAGAAACACACAGCCACTGCATGATGTCATCAGTGATGTCATCAGTGATGTCATTTGAGATGTCATCAGTGATGTCATCAGTGATGTCACTGACCATGTCATGAGTGATGTAATAAGTGACGTCATCAGCAGTGCATTGTGGGTGCGCGAGTTATAGTTAGCTGAACTAACTATAACGGGGGAATTTCTCTGGTTTTGTTCGAGTGAAATGTCCAACTAACTATAACTTTCTCTAAAACCTATGGTTTTTTCAGTGAATTTCTAAGGTTTTTTAAATGCTATTTTCTAACTATAACGTGCCTGAAACCTATGGTTTTTTCAGTGAATATATATATATATATATATTCACTGAAAAAACCATAGGTTTTAGGGAAAGTTATAGTTAGTTGGACATTGCACTCGTACAAAACCCGTGAAATTCCCCCGTTATAGTTAGTTCAGCTAACTATAACTTGCGCCCCCGCAATGCACTGCTGATGACGTCACATATTACATCACTCATGACATGGTCAGTGACATCACTGATGACATCTCAAATGACATCACTGATGACATCACTGATGACATCATCCACGTGATAATCTGATGCACCTCCTCACACCCTAATATAACCTTTGATACACTCACTCTAAATTACAGACTGCCATTCACAAAACCATAGACACTCCAACACCAATAACTACATACCCACTCACTGATTCTTAGGTCTACACACACATTCACTCACTCACCCGTACAGTCACTCATACTTACGGTCACTCAGTACAGGACTATCATATGCACTCATACTCCTATATAGACACTCAAACACCGCCACTCATCCATAGAGGTACTCACACACCTAGTCAGTCATGCAAATAATTAAACACACTGCCATTTACTCACCTATACAGTTATACACACACCAGCTCACTTACTCATACAAATACTAGCACATTCTTACGCTCTTATACAATCACTGATACAAGCACACACTCATCCATACAGTCACTCTCACAATCATGCACTCTTGTAACCATCCACCCAGTGAATCACCCACTCACACATCTATGCACAGAGTCGCACACACCCCACCCACACAAACACTCAGGCACCCATACAGATACTCAGACAACCAATCAATAACTCATATAGACACTCATGTAGCTATTCACAAACCCATGCTGCCACTTACACAGCAACAGACAGACGGATACAGACATTCACCCAGTTTAGTCACTAACCCATGCATTCAGTAAGATACGTTTAATCACTCACTTATAGAGTTAGTCACGCACCTACTAAATCATCCATTCAGACACTTATACACCCACTCATTCTTCAATACGCCTTTCCCTATATATATTAAACATATTTAAACTTTACAGAAACACACAGTCACTGGATGATGTCATCAGTGATGTCATCAGTGATGTCATTTGAGATGTCATCAGTGATGTCATCAGTGATGTCACTGACCATGTCATGAGTGATGTAATATGTGACGTCATCAGCAGTGCATTGCGGGCGCGAGTTATAGTTAGCTGAACTAACTATAACGGGGGAATTTCACGGGTTTTGTACGACTGCAATGTCCGACTAACTATAACTTTCCCTAAAACCTATGGTTTTTTCAGTGAATTTCAAAGGTTTTTTAAATGCTAATTTCTAACTATAACTGTCCCTAAAACCTATGGTTTTTTCAGTGAATTTCAAAGGTTTTTTAAATGCTAATTCCTAACTATAACATGTCTGAAACCTATGGTTTTTTTCAGTGAATTTCAAAGGTTTTGTAAATGACAATTTTTAAATGTATTAATTGTTATATTTATTTTTATGATACTGATTTACTACATTTTTTTAAACTATTCATTTTTAGATATTTTATTTTTAATTACATTGTAATTACATTATACATTATATTACAAAATATACTTTCTCAGAATGAATTACTTTAGTTTAAATACTTTGCAAATAGGCAATAGACTTTTAAGTACAGTAGTTACAGTTGTTGCAATGGGCAACACAATTTCAAACAATGCAAGATTGAGCTCAATGTGAATTTCTAGTTAAATGCAATTAGTTACTTTATGGATTACTTTACTAACCACAGGACTGGATCCTAGATTCAGTCCTGGGACATCTCCTGTAAACAGTTGAGTAAAAGCGTTTCGGTTACAGTAGTGATTTTTAAGGAATATTATTGTATTTTAAAAGTTGACAGAAACTTTTTCACATAGAATCACCAATGTTATCCTATGGGAGGAAATTCACTTAGCAGGTAAGTAGTGTTATCGTTACTTTTTCTTACTCAGTGGTGGATCCTGGATCCAGCACTGGTGCATCTCCTGTAAACAGTTGAAAAAATGCGTTTAAGTCATACAGGCGATTTTTAAGGAATATTTGTAGTTTGTGAAAATCGACACTTTGAAACTTTTCTGCTGAAAACCAGACAATGGATTCCTATGGAAGGAAATACAAGTTACTGGTAAATACGGTTAGAATTACTTTTCAGGGTCAGTGCTGGGCTAAAAGATGCAGCACTGGGTTCTCTCCTGATAACAGGTGAGTAAATCGGAATTCGTAGTTCGGCTGATTTTAGAGGAATATTATCAAGTTCCAAAACTCCACACTTCGAAGAATTTCCAAGTGAAACCAGTCAATGTTAGCCTATGGAAGGAAATTCAAGTTACTGGTAAGTACGGTTAAAATTACTTTTCAGGATCAGTACTGGGCTCAAAGATACAGCACTGAGGTCTCTCCTGATAACAGGTGAGTAAATCGGAATTCGTAGTTCGGCTGATTTTAGAGGAATATTATAAAGTTCCAAAACTCCACACTTAGAAGAATTTCCAAGTGAAACCAGTCAATGTTAGCCTATGGAAGGAAATTCAAGTTACTGGTAAGTATGGTTAAAATTACTTTTCAAGGTCACTGCTGGGCTAAAAGATGCAGAACTGGGTTCTCTCCTGATAACAGGTGAGTAAATCGGAATTCGTAGTTCGGCTGATTTTAGAGGAATATTATAAAGTTCCAAAACTCCACACTTAGAAGAATTTCCAAGTGAAACCAGTCAATGTTAACCTATGGAAGGAAATTCAAGTTACTGGTAAGTACGGTTAAAATTACTTTTGAGGATCAGTACTGGGCTCCAAGATTCAGCACTGAGGTCTCTCCTGATAACAGGTGAGTAAATTGGAATTCGTAGTTCGGCTGATTTTAGAGGAATATTTGTATGTTACAAAAATTGACAGAAACTTTTTCAGCAAAAAGCAGGCAATGATATCCTATGGAAGGAAATTCAAGTTACTGGTAAGTACGGTTAATATTACTTTTCAGGATCAGTACTGGGCTCAAAGATGCAGCACTGTGGTCTCTCCTGATAACAGGTGAGTAAATCGGAATTCGTAGTTCGGCTGATTTTAGAGGAATATTTGCACAATGGTGAAGGAAGGGGGTGGGGCCTGAGGTGACATGTCTGCAAACACGCCCTGTGGCGCGTTTTAAGTTGGAGAATTAATTCCTCCTTAATCCCGAGGGTCCCTAGGGGCCAAGTAGCCCACCCTTACCTCCAGTATGCGCCAGAGAGCTGCATTGCAGAGAGGTGTTCAGAGGCCACGCCCCTTTTTGCACCTCTCTGCAACGCAGCTCTGTGGCGCTTTCTGGACGTACCTGGTGGGCTAGTTGGCCCCCAGGGACCCTCAGGATTGAAGGGGATTTAATTCCCCATCTTAAAACGTGCCACGGGGCCTGTTTGCACACATGTCACCTGAAGCCCCGCCCCCTCCCTTCACCACTGTGCAAATGCGCCCGTGGCGTGTTTTAAGTTGGGGGATTAAGTCCCCTTGAATCCTGAGGGTCCCTGGAGTCCAACTAGCCCACCATGTACCTCCAAAGGCGCCACAGAGCTGCGTTGCAGAGAGGTGTAAAAGGGGCGTGGCCTCTGTACACCTCTCTGCAACGCAGCCCCTGGCGCATACTGGAGGCTCCTGGTGGGCTAGTTGGCCCCCAGGGACCCCCAGTATTCAAGGGGAATTTGTTCCCCCCTCTGCAAACGCGACAGGGGGCGCGTTTGCAGAGTGGTAAAGGAAGGGGGCGGGGCCTGAGGCACGATCGTTTTTGTTTTTAATTATTATTTTTGATTTTTTTAAGGGGGGGGGCTGCGTGCCCCCCTCCTCAGGCCATTTAAGGCCCCGGGGACCCCATCCCCCGGGGCCGGCCTTTCCGTTTAAAAAAAAAAGAAAATTCTTATTTTTGGGGAGGGGGGCTGCGTGGCCCCCCTCCCAGGCCACTAATAGCCCCGGGGACCCCATCCCCTGGGGCCTGGCCACTCGTTGGGGACCGTGGGGGGTCCCCAATCCCCTCACGGTCCCGCCGGCTCCCGCGTCCTGCGGGAGCCGGCATTGCTTTTCCATAAGGGGAGCTGCTGACATGCAGCTCCCCTTATGGAAAAGCAATCTGCTTTGCTTCATTGAAGCGAGAGCAGTTTTCCCTGCTCTCGCTTCAATGAAGCAAAGCAAGTTTGCAATGACAGGACGGGAGCCGCGAGGCTCCTGCCCTGCCATTGCAAACAGCAGTGTCTCGGGGGTAGGCACCCCGGGACACTGCAGGAGCCGGCCCTGGGGGGTGGAGGTCCCCAGGGCCACCACAGGCTCCAGGAGGGGGGCCGCGCGGCCCCCCTCCCTTCAACTGCACAGCCCCGGGGAGGTGGTGGTCCCCGGGGCTTCGGGGGTCTGAAACGGACCCCCACATTTGTTTTCTACGTGCCCCGGGGAGGTGGTGGTCCCCAGAGCGTGTGGGGGGGCTGGAACCCCCCCACACAGTTGATTAATAAAAAAAAAAAGAAGCCCCGGGGAGGTGGCGGTCTCGGGGCTGCGGGAGGGTGGAGAGCCCTCCCGCACCATTTTATTTAAAGCCCCAGGGGGTGGCGGTCCTCGGGCTTGGGGCCTTAGAGGCCCCCATAAAATCTAAACCCACCCCCGCATGCCCCCGGGACTTGGGCCACCCGGGGGCAAATTAACATCGAAGCGCGGGAGACCGCGCTTCGATTTCTTTTTTTTATCGATGGGATCCACGCACCCTAAGCGCATCCCGCCGATTTGTTTTTTTTAAAAAGATGCTTTTTTCTGCCCAGGGGTCGTTGTGGGACCCCTGAGCAGACTCTAGGGGTCAGGGTGTTTCTACCCTGCCCCCTTTTGCGCTTTGCGCACTTGTTTCTGTCCCTCGGTTCTACCGAGGGACAAAATGGCTGCCAACACTTCCTGATTTGGAGTGTTGACAGCCACTTGGCAGCCAATTAGCATGCAGCTCGTGATCGGGAGGGTACGCGGACTTACTGGCCATAGATATATATGTGATTTTACTTGTGATTTTTCAGAAACTACTGAATGGATTTACACCATTTAAGCAAAAGGCACAACACTGAACCAAGGGCTACCTCTTTGCCAAATTTGTGTAATTCTGTTCAGCAGTTCGGGCTGTAGCTGCGACTAAAGGTTCCTAAGGAAAATTGCATGGGGAAAACACATTTTGGGACCCCCCTTTTTTCTCGGCCCCCACTTGACGAATCACCCAGAGACTTTCAGTATAGAAGCGGACCGGAGCGCCCCACGAGTTTTGAACATTTCTTGAAGATTCGTCAACCAGCACCAAAGTTATTGGGAATAGAATGTTGCGGATTTCCTATGGAAAATAGGTCCTAACTATAACTATCTACTGGCGACTGCCAGTAGATAATATATATTATCTACTGGTGGTCGCCAGTAGATAGTTATAGTTAGGACCTATTTTCCATAGGAAATCCGCAACATTCTATTTGAAATAACTTTGGCGCCGGTTGACGAATCATCGCGAAAGCTTCCAACTTGTTGGGGCGAAAAAAGGGGGGTCCCAAAATGCGTTTTCCCCATTCATTTTTCCATAGGAACCTTTAGTCGCAGCTACAGCCCAAACTGCTGAACGGAATTACACAAATTTGGCAAAAAGGTAGCCCTTGGTTCAGAGTCGTGCCTTTTGGTTAAATGGTGTAAACCGTTCAGTAGTTCCTGAGAAAATTAAAAGTAAAATCACATATATATCTATGGCACGGGAGGATCCCGCGCACCCTGCGCGCACCCTCCCGATCACGAGCTGTATGCTAATTGGCTGTCAACACTCCAAACCAGGAAGTGTTGGCAGCTATCTTGTTCCTCGGTAGAACCGAGGCACAGAAACAAGTGCGCAAAACGCAAAAAGGGGGCAGGGTATAAACACCCTGACCCCCTAGGCCTGCTTAGGGAGTCCCACAAGGACCCCCAGGGCCAAAAAAAGCATTAAAAAAAAAAAAAATCGGCGGGATGCGCGCAGGGTGTGCGGATCCCGCCGTGAAAAAAAAAAAACAAAGCGCGGGCTCCTGCGCTTCTTTGTGATTTGGCCCCCGGGTGGGCCAAGTCCCGGGGGCATGCAGGTGTTAATTGAAAAATTGTGTGGGGGGGACTCTAAGGCCCCCCCAAGCCCCGGGGACCGCCACCCCCCGGGGCTATGAATTAAAAATGGTGCGGGAGGGCACTGGGACCTCCCGCAGCCCCGGGGACCGCCACCCCCGAGGCTTCTTTTTTTTAAATTAAATTACCTGTGTGGCGTGTTTTAAGTTGGGGGATTAAGTCCCCTTGAATCCTGAGGGTCCCTGGTGTCCAACTAGCCCACCAGGTATCTCCAGTAAGCGCCACAGAGCTGCGTTGCAGAGAGGTGTAAAAAGGGGCGTGGCCTCGGACCACCTCTCTGCAACGCAGGCCTGTGGCTCTTACTGGAAGTACCTGGTGGGCTAGGTGGGCCCCAAGGACCATTAGGATTCAAGGTGACCTAATCCCGCAACTTAAAACGCGCCACCGGGTGCGTTTGCACAGTGGTGAAGGGAGGGGGCGGGGCCTGAGGTGACATGTGTGCAAACACGCCCTGTGGCGTGTTTTAAGTTGGGGGATTAAGTCCCCTTGAATCCTGAGGGTCCCTGGGGTCCAACTAGCCCACCAGGTACCTCCAGTAAGTGCCACAGAGCTGCGTTGCAGAGAGGTGTGAAAAGGGGCGTGGCCTCGGAACGCCTCTCTGCAACTCAGCTCTGTGGTCCTAACTGTAGGTACCTGGTGGGCTAGTTGGGCCCCAGGGACCCTCAGAATTCAAGGGGACTTAATCCCCCAACTTAAAACGCACCACGGGGCGCGTTTGCACACATGTCACCTCAGGCCCCCCCTCCCTTCACCACTGTGCATACGCGCCCTGTAGTGCGTTTTAAGAGGTAGTTTTAATCCCCCTGCCCTATTATGTACTAGGGACTTACAGAGGAGGTCATGCTAATCACAGGGGTACCCCAACGCATAGTGTTCCCTAGTGTATGTAGGTGTTTTCACTGTATTCTAAGTGTCTTTTAGCATAGCACTGGCTCTGGTTAGTCAGAGTCAGTTACCACCAGTACCCGTCTGAAAAAGCTGTGGGCACAGGATGATTTTGCAACAAGGCCTCTTTCTGCTCCTCTGTTGGTTCTTTCTGCACATCTTTTGCTTCTTCCTGCACTTTTCTTAATCTTGGTGGACTTCTGTTGCTTCTTTCTACATTTCTTTTGCTTCTTTCTGTGCGTTTTTTCATCTTTCTTCACATGTCCTACCTCTGTAGGCATAGTTAGAAACTAGCATTTAAAAAACCTTTGAAATTCACTTAAAAAACCATAGGTTTCAGGCACGTTATAGTTAGAAATTAGCATTTAAAAAACCTTTAAAATTCACTGAAAAAACCATAGGTTTCAGACACGTTATAGTTAGAAATTAGCATTTAAAAAACCTTTGAAATTCACTGAAAAAACCATAGGTTTTAGGGACAGTTATAGTTAGTTGGACATTTCACTCGTACAAAACCATAGAAATTCACCCGTTATAGTTACTTCAGCTAACTATAACTCGCGCCCCGCAATGCACTGCTGATGACGTCACATATTACATCACTCATGACATGGTCAGTGACATCACTGATGACATCACTGATGACATCTCAAATGACATCACTGATGACATCACTGAAAACTATTTTCACATGCTTGTCCCATACAGTTTTGGAAGGTGCTCCAGAAGCTAAAATGAGAGCATATTTTCTGTAAATTCACATTATCTTTCTCAGTCATGTAAGAATGAAGTCTGACATTCTCAGTAAAACATGTACATCCAACAAGGGCAGAGACTGTCAGTTGATTCCTTTGTGTTCTACTGCAGCTTCCCAGAGTGTTCTAAAGAACAACTAGAGTGCTAACAGCCTTACTTATGACAAAAGTATGGCACACCTGAAGCCATCTTGATTGGAATAAACTGGTAACACTTAAAACATTTAATTTAAAAGGAACAAAATGATGGGGTTCATTTTGTCATAGAAATTATGGTTAGTGCTGTAGAAAGAAAAATTAGGACATGTTTCAAGTGTGATCTCAAATATCTTCCTGTTATATTTCAACAGGAGCAGCCTGTCAGTTGATGCCTTTGTGTTCTACTGCAGCTTCCCAGAGTGTTCTAAAGAACAACTAGAGCGCTAACAGTCTTACTTATGACAAAATTATGGCACACCTTAATCCATCTTGATTGGAATACACTGGTAACTCTTAAAACATTTAATTTAAAAAGGAACAAAATGAGGGGGTTCATTTTGTCATAGAAATTATGGTTAGTGCTGTAGAAAGAAAAATTAGGACATGTTTTAAGTGAGATCTCAAATATCTTCCTGTTATATTTCAACAGGAACAGCCTGTCAGTTGATGCCTTTGAATTCTACTGCAGCTTCCCAGAGTGTTCTAAAGAACAACTAGAGCGCTAACAGTCTTACTTATGACAAAAGTATGGCACACCTGAAGCCATCTTGATTGGAATAAACTGGTAACACTTAAAACATTTAATTTAAAAAGGAACAAAATGAGGGTGTTCATTTTGCCATAGAAATTATGGTTAGTGCTGCAGAAAGAAAATTTAGGGCATGTTTTAAGTGAGATCTCAAATCCTCTTCTATTTCATTAGAAAATTCTGACATGCAGACTGAAACAATCACTTTCAATACCAGCAGTAGACTTCCAGTTAACTCCCTGGTGAGCAGTAGCTTTACTACAGTGATCTAATGAACAACTACAGTGCTAACATTCTGAATTTATGGCAAATGTGTGACACATCTGAATGCCTTCTTGATGGAATCAAAGTAAAAACTGAAAGCATTTCCTACTGAGGAGACTGCAGTAAATGACGAAATTAGGAAACTTCCTAACAAATAAGTCTCCCAAGATGGCCACCAGAGAAAAAAGAGCCCAAATGTAGCACAAATATCACCCAGATGTAGCCCACATATAGCCCAATGACAGAAGTGTGCAAAACACTTTTTATTTTTAGTTTTTCTGCAGTTTTATATAGTGCAAACTGGTCAGGTATTGGAGCGTTACATCTTACTTGGACCCCTTATTGCGTATTTTGCACGAAGTACATGAGATTAATCTTGCGAAACATTGAACTTTACGATTCTGTTAACCTGAAGTTGCTCTGAACTGGGCTTTGTAACACCCGTTTTTACCTACTGGTTTTAATTAATTCTCACTGTATTGTATTAAGAAAGAGGATTTACTGTTTTTATGTACACTTTTATGATCTATGTTTCTAAATCAGATCAAATAAAGTTTAATGAATTCTATGGCAGGACGGAGGCGAGGATTATGCACATCTTTCCTCACTTTATTTGCATAGCAGTTCAAAGAAAACGTAACACAACAATCATTAAACAAAAGCTACACAACCCATGAACCATTAGGGGGTAGTCTCCAAGGCAACTATAGTCCAATCATATCACAGTCCATCGTATATAATATCGTGACGTCCCTTCCGCTTCCTCTTTCTTCACTGCTCATCAGTTAAGTGCATTCCTTACATTCTTGGCTTAATCTGACGTTGTTGCTGTTTGTATAGCGGTTTCTTGTGCACGTTATTAGCATTATTGCCTTGGTATTGTTTCATATTCCCTGCGCAGCAGGCTCTTGCCCGAGCTCGTTCTCCCCCTCACAGTTTCTCCCGCTGTGTGCTCTGCGCGCGGTGAGATCCTGTCAGGTGCGTCTGGTCTGAGTGAGGCAGCTCCGTCGAGCGCTCCCGCTGGTCTTTACGCGCGTTTGGGAATCCGGTCACTACTTTAGTGTCCGCTTGATTCCCGACCAACCCTCGCCTAATTTTGACACTGCTACGCGGTGATTTCCCCACACGGCCACGTTAGTGACCAGCGCCACCTGGTGGTGGTAATTGGTATTGCGCCTCAGTCTATTCTTATAACAGCTTCGGGGAAAGCCCAGCTGTTGGAGCACCAGCGAGGGGGCTGTCTTAAGGATTTTAAGGGCATTTGTTCTGTGCTCACGACCCCCTACACTACCCAAACACCACTGCACTACCCTAAACCCTAAAACACTAACCCCAGCATGACCCCCTACACTACCCAAACACCACTGCACTACCCTAAACCCTAAAACACGACCCCCTACACTACACAAACACGACTGCACTGCCCTAAACCCTAAAACAGTGTGCCCCAGCACTACCCCCTACACTACCCAAACACCACTGCACTAACATAAACCCTAAAACACTACCCCCAGCACAACACCCTACACTACACAAACACCACTGCACTACCCTAAACCCTAAAACACTACCCCCAGCACGACTCCCTACACTACCCAAACACCACTGCACTACCCTAAACCCTAAATCTTCCCCCAGCACAACCCCCTACACTACCCAAACACCACTGCACTACCCTAAACCATAAAACACTACCCCCAGCATGACACCCTACACTACTCAAACACCACTGCACTACCCTAAACCCTAAAACTCTACCCCAGCACGACCCATACACTACCCATACACCACTGCACTACCCTAAACCCTAAAACACTACCCACAGCACGACCCCCTACACTACTGCACTACCCTAAACCCTAAAACACTACCCCCAGCACGACCCACTTCACTACCCAAACACCACTGCACTACCCTAAACCCTAAAACACTACCCCCAGCACGACCCCCTACACCACCCAAACACCACTGCACTACCCTAAACCCTAGAAAAGAAACCCCCACCCCATGCCCAATCCCCCTTACCTCTCACTCCTCATGGTTCCTCTCTACTCGTGGTTCCTGCTTCACGTCATCTCTGAGGGGCGGTGCACGTCGTTGTGAGGAAACGGAACAGCCTCTGTTTCCTTACATCGACATGGATCGTCTACATGTTTTTAGAACGCATGGTCATTTACCATACATACCTTTACAACAAAATTCGTTGTAAAGGCATGCGTGGTAAATGACCATGCGTTCTAAAAATGCCTAGTAATGACTTCGTGATGTACAACGCATGCGTGGTAATGCATGCGTTGTAATGGTATCGCAAAGTAAAAAGTCGTTGTAACGGCTATTTACCGATCGAAGCTGGCCCCTGTTCTTCAGTGAGACGTTTATTTGATTAATTAGGAGAAAGGAATGTGGTTTTTTTACCGAAAAAGTGCATTCCCGGCTGTTGTATTGTGAAAGTGTCCGCGTGGCCTGGTTTCACTTCCGGTGAGAGAGTGGAAGAGTCTGTTTGGATCTAAAGGAGTTCTGTTGTTGGACGAGCGCGACATGTCATCAGAAAACATAGCTAATGGAAAGCGTCCTCCCTGAAGTGTGGAGCAGTGCCATGAGAGGTCAACGAGTGTGCGTCCCACCGCAGTATGACCATACCGCATGACTCCATGTGCCGCCTCCAGGGTACGGGGAGGCAGAAGCGGCATCGCAGGTCCGCTTGAAGACCGTTGTAGCACTAATTCTACATTTTGGTACTAGGGCATTTTAACTTCGTTGTTCCTGCCAGATACAAAGAGAAGATCCTGTGTTATTCAGTGCCCTCGTTACCTTTTTTGTGGGTTGTGGTGCTTGTCACTTCGCTGCCCCACCGGTGCACACGACTGGGCACCCCACCTCGTGTGCCATCTGCAGGGCCTCTGCCCTCGGATCACTGGTTTCGGTTTCTGGAGTGGCAACATAAACAGTTGCTCCCAAAGGACTAGCCTGAACACTTAGGTGAAACTTCCCCTGCACCAGCATTTCATGGAAATTCTTTCCTAGCTCTCCCACGTCAACGAGCACGGCTCCGCTCGCGACACCGTATGACGTCATCGGAGCCATAAGAGGACCTCGTCGGCGTGCTGACGTCACTTCCACCCATTTTTTCCGTGCCACCGAGGCAAACAGGGGACCGAGACATTTTCACATGTATACATAGTATAATAAATATATATATATCCACTGAAAAAACCATAGGTTTCAGGCACGTTATAGTTAGAAATTAGCATTTAAAAAACCTTAGAAATTCACTGAAAAAACCATAGGTTTCAGGCACGTTATAGTTTGAAATTAGCATTTAAAAAACCTTAGAAATTCACTGAAAAACCATAGGTTTCAGGGGCGTTATAGTTAGTTGGACATTTCACTCGTACAAAACCATAGAAATTCCCCCGTTATAGTTAGTTCAGCTAACTATAACTCGCGCGCCCGCAATGCACTGCTGATGACGTCACATATTACATCACTCATGACATGGTCAGTCACATCACTCATGACATCACTGATGACATCTCAAATGACATCACTGATGACATCACTGATGACATCATCCAGTGAATGTGTGTTTTTCTGAAAATTAAATATGTTTTATATATGTATATCTCAAGGTCGATGGAAGAATAAATGGGTATATAAGTGTCTAAATGGATGATTTTTTTTGTAAAATTGATTGTATAACTGACTAAGTGTATCTTAGTGAATACATGGGTTAGTGAGTAATGTTTAAATATGAAAATATCTGTATCAGTCTCTCACTTTGTGTATAAGTGGCTGCATGGGTTGGTGAGTAGCTACATGAGTGTCTATATGGGTTATTAGTTGGTTTTTGAGTATCAGTATGAGTGTCTGAGTGTCTGTATGGTTCGGTGGGGGTATTACTTAGTGCATAGATGCATGAATGAGTGACTCACTGTTTGTATGTGTTGAAGACAGCATGTGTGCAGGACTGTATAGGTGGAGGAGTGTGTGTATGGGTGTGTTAGTGAGTGAATGACTGTCTCAATAGTGTCTTTATGAGTAACTACATATGTTTTAAACTAGTATATGTGAGTATTGGTGTATATAAGTGAGTATATGTGAGAGTGAGAGATTGGAAGAGTTCCTGTACAAATAAGTAGGTGTTTCTATAAGTGATTGTTTAAGAGAGTAAGTATGTGTAAGTTTCTGTAGAAGTAAGTGTGGTAGTGTGTGTATAACTGTATATGCAAGTAAATGGATGTTTGATACTTTGTTTGCATGTGTGACTATGTGTGTGAGTAACTCTATGGATGAGTGGTGGTGTGTAACAGGATGTATAGGTGTATGAGTACATATGATGAGTGAGTACATGTATGAGTGACTGTATAGGGACTGTTGGTGAATGAGTGGATATGTGTGTAGATCTTGGAATTACTGAATAGGTGTGTTGTAACTGGTATGGGTATGTCCATTGTTTTGAAAATGTTAGTTTGTATTTTTGAGTGTGTGTATCAAAGGTTATATTAGGGTGAGAGGAGGTCTGCCACTCTATCACAAGGATGATGTCATCAGTGATGTCATCAGTGATGTCATTTGAGATGTCATCAGTGATGTCATGAGTGATGTCACTGACCATGTCATGAGTGATGTAATATGTGACGTCATCAGCAGTGCATTGCGGGCGCGCGAGTTATAGTTAGCTGAACTAACTATAACGGGGGAATTTCTATGGTTTTGTACAAGTGAAATGTCCAACTAACTATAACGCCCCTGAAACCTATGGTTTTTTCAGTGAATATATATATAGATATATATATATATATGACATACTTATCCCAAAGGACGACACGGAGCACTCGCGGGGATATTTCCATCAATTTATAGCCACAAGTATACGCGTTTCAGCATTTCGCGTTCATCAGTAATTGTTAATGGCACAATTGAAAAATTGCCGATGGGTGTGCCTTCCATCATGTAGTACACCCTCCAATGGGAGTACCGCTTCTGCATTTAAAAATCACTGTGTTTTCCGCTGTGCCATTAACAAGTACTGATGAAGGCGAAATGCTGAAACGCGTATACTTGTGGCAATAAATTGATGTAAATATCCCTGCGAGTGCTCCTTGTCGTCCTTTGGGATAAATATGTCATTTTGAAAGCGAATCCACCCTCGCTTTATGGATTAGGCACCCGCCCGGAGTTCAGCGAGTCACCGAAAGGGTGGGAATTTGGAGCTGTGTATAATTGTGCAAAGCTTGAACCGCCGTACTACATGATGGAAGGCACACCAATCGACGCGCATCGGCAATTATTCAAATTGAAGGACTTGGGTCCATTTGACCATTTCCTACAGGTATGTGCACTATGACTGTGAGATTACCGCTGTGGCGAGGGGAGTTTGTTGATTTAAAAACAATTTGCCAGCAAAACACCTTGGGATGTAATTGACATTGTGAGAGAGCGACGTATAAGGTTTACCAATCTCTGCAGGCAATCTCGTTTCTCCTTGTGCCTATGAAAGGCTTGATGGTGTAATTATCATTTGAGACCACAATGGACATTTACAAATGTGAACTGCGAGTACTGACATTGATATTTTATCATGTTTATTTACATCTATATCTGCCGGAAGCAAGAGAAATACAACATGATGGAAATAGTCCTCTCTCACTGACTCTGAAAACACCCTCCAATGGGAGTACCGCATCTGCATTTAAAAATCACTGGTTTTTCCGCTGTGCCATTAACAAGTACTGATGAAGGCGAAATGTTGAAACGTGTATACTTGTGGCAATAAATTGATGGAAATATCCCGCGAGTGCTCCGTGTCGTCCTTTGGGATAAGTATGCCATTTTGAAAGCAAATCTACCCTCGCTTTACGGATTAAGCACCCGCCCTGAGTTCAGCAAGTCACCGAAAGGGTGGGAATTTGGAGCTGTGTATAATTGTGCAAAGCTTGAACCGCCGTACTACATGATGGAAGGCACACCCATCGACGCACATCGGCAATTATTCAAATTGCAGGACTTGGGGCCATTTGACCATTTCCTATGGGTATGTGCACTATGACTCTGAGATTATGGCTGTGGTGAGGGGAGTTTGTTGATTTAAAAACAAATTGCCAGCAAAACACCTTGGGATGTAATTGACATTGTGAGAGAGCGATGTATAAGATTTACCAATCACTGCAGGCAATCTCGTATCTCCTTGTGCCTATGAAAGGCTTGAAGGTGTAATTGTCATTTGAGACCACAATGGACATTTGCAAATGTGAAATGCGAGTACTGACATTGATATTTTATCATGTTTATTTACATCTATATCTGCCGGAAGCAAGAGATATACGACATGATGGAAATAGTCCTCTCTCACTGACTCTGAAAACACCCTCCAATGAGCGTACCGCATCTGCATTTAAAAATCACTGTGTTTTCCGCTGTGCCATTAACAAGTACTGATGAAGGCGAAATGCTGAAACACGTATACTTGTGGCAATAAATTGATGGAAATATCCCCGCGAGTCCTCCGTGTCGTCCTTTGGGATAAGAATGCCATTTTGAAAGCGAATCCACCCTCGCTTTATGGATTAAGCACCCGCCCTGAGTTCAGCGAGTCACCTAAAGGGTGGGAATCTGGAGCTGTATATATATATATATATCATGTGACCAAGGACTAAGTGGCCCGAAACGCGTCATGAATGAGCTTTGCACATAACTTTAAAAAAATAAAAGAATATCTGGCACCAGCTAAAGAAGTTGTCCGTACCTGTTTTTGTGAGTTCAGTGCACAAGGGAGCGTAATTTGATATAAATATATATATATACATATATATTTACATTTACATTTTTAAAAATAAGTTTATTTGTTATATTTGTTAAAATACACATTTAAATATATTCTATTCTTATAAATTAATGTTAGTATTTAATATATGTTTATTTAAATATTTTAAATTATATATATTTAAAAATGGATTATTAATATATTTATATTCTTGTGAACAATATTTTTTTGAACTTACCTTTTTAAGTATAGGCATTCGATATTTTTGTATGCTATATTTTTCCCTCGATATTTTTTACATCAATATTTTTGAGGTTGATATTCTGTCAGTGAACCGATTCTACAGCTGCATTTACTGATGGATTTCTAAATATAAACTCTATACCCACCAACCGTGTTTCAGAGCTTCATGTAGATTGATCTTTTCTAGCAATGTAGCTTTGTAACTGCCCATTCACAGGAAAGCACTGTATTCCATCCCTTCTCCACCCAGTAATGTTTTTATGCCTTATTATTCAAGCAAAGGGTCCCCAGCTCATCTACTGGATCTCAAATGTTCAGCTCCTTGCCACATATTAAAAAAAATCGAGATATAAAAACAGATCTGTTGTCCAGCTGTTTAATTTCTTATTTACAACCCTTAATATGAGCCTCCCACTGCAATCAGCAAAACCTCAAAAATATTGCTTTACATTTGGGATTGAAAATCACCTTACAAATAATACACAGGGAGGGATTGCATTACTTGTAACTGTCAATGTATTAGTATATTATGGGTTAAAAATCTAAAATGTACTTATTAGGGCACATTTATTAAATTATAGTGAAACAGCCAAAATTGATTTGCTGTGTTGCACAATTCCGCCCGCCATCGTCCGCCATCGTCCCGGTGATGGGGACCGCCCGCCTATAAGGCGGCGGTCCCACATACCAAATTACAATGCAGCCGCCTCCACGGCGGCCACAAAAGGCATTTTTCCCATTGCGGCAGGTGCCGCTGGCTGCAGCACCCGTCGCAATGGAAAAAAGGCAGGTTTTGCATTTCCCTGCACTACGTGGCAGACACCATGCGGTGCCTGCCACATGGTGCAGGGAAATGTAGGGGGGCACCATAGGTGCTCCCCAAGTGCAAAACAAAAGTGCCTCTGCACAGGGGGGCAGCGCAACGGGCCCCCGAAGTCAATCCAAGCCAGCCATTCCATACTGGCGGGGATTCAGCATCCAAATCAGGCGGCCGGTGCCTGCAAGGCACCGCCACCATTCTGTGGACGCGGGCGGGTTCGACAGGCAATCATAACGATTGACTCTTTCGGGTCCGTTGCGGAATGGCTTTCCAACTGCCAGGCACACCGCCCGTCATCCTGATCTGGCGGGTGGAAAAAGGTCTTACGATGGCGGTGAACCCGCCACCGGCAGTCTGCCGGTGGTGGGTTCACCACCATCATAATCAGGCCCTTAAGGAGGAGTTATCTTTTAATGCGAAGCCAGGTCGGACAATCTTCGCAGACCTGGCTTCACACCAAAAAGCATGAGTGGAAGCTTTGGAACTCCTAAGAACCACCAATGGAATGTCCACTTGATGCAAAGTATCACTAAGTACTATTTTGGCTATGTTAAGGGCAAGTTGCCAGTGCAAAATTAGTTTTGCGCTGAAAAGCAAATTCTTCAATATTTTCTGCCACTTTATAGTACTTTTTGTGACTTTACAAAGGTGAAACATCTTGATAAATCTACCCCATAGTGTCCCAAACGAAATGAAAGTTAACTACATAATCTTGATTGAATGTTCGGGAAACTTGTTTTTTCATAAACATTCATAATGTAAGGTTCAAGCTTTTGAAGTGTTTTAAAGGATCCACTCTAAATTCAATAACTTGTCTTTGCTAGACTATTGCCCCATTAATAATCCGTGGGACGAGGTTACTACATTGTTCCTTTGATTAATTTCATTGCCTAAAGCTTGAAACATACAACTTAACGCAAGTAAATATTTATCTAGGACATATAAAGATATCTAGCAACACTGTCGGTGTTTTGACAGGGTTATTTTTGCAAGTAGTCTTTTTTCCTTTAGACAGTGTTTATTAGCTACCAATGAAGAGACTATGCAAGCATACAATTAATCATGGTTAGGCAGTTCTGTGCTGTTTCTTTTAACGAAATAATATATTCTGTCATTACACATGACTGCAAGGGAACATACTGCAAGCACTTAATATCTTTTTCAAGAAAGACTGTCACCTTCAAATTGTGTTCTAAGAAAAAATCTTCAATCGCATGTACTGCCTTTTTCAAGTCTGTGAAAATCGATTTTAGATTTCTATTAATTGAGCTGATAGATCATTGGCATTATTGAAGAACTGTTGACCCAAAAGAGAACGTATTTATTTTTCTTTTTTAATTATACACTCGACCAAATCAACAATAGTACAATTTTCAAACAATTCCTGCACCACACACTCATACCCTCTACACTAAAACCACGAAAGAAATGTACATCCTCAGCACATGAATGCTTTTGAATATGAACACAAATCGGAACATATTAGCTTTGTTAATACTGGTGTATGTTGTGTTTCAGGTAATAATGCAAGTCAGGAAAAATAATCCTTATACATATCTTTTTTTATTTTTTAGCACGCTGTAATCTCTGTCTTTTAAAAACAATCAGCAAAGTAAAGCTTGCTATGATTTTGCTTCAGCAAAAAACAGAGAGCAATGCATTTCCTTCGTAAACAAAGACGCATCTGAGTTTTATGGGGCAGATTTACGTTTCCTGGCGCATCCCTGCAAATCAGCAGGGATGCGCCAAGAAACGTGCGACACGCAATGCCATCGTTGCGCCACCACGGATGCACCGCATTTACAATGCAGCGTGCCATGGCGCAAGGATTGGCAGATGCGTGTCGCATCTGCCGGCATAAGGTTGGCGCAGTGCTGGAGTTGTGTCGCGGGCGCGCCGCAACATCAGCACTGTGCCAACCCGGCCTATCTTCCACATGGTGCGTCACACCTTACGCCTGCTTCAAGCAGGCGCAAGGTTTTGACGCAGCGGGGTCGGAAAAGTGACTGAGTGAAATCTTGTAGATTTCACTCAGGCACTTTTCCGAGGCATTCCTGCACCGGAACGCCCACCCTGCACCGGAACGCCCACATGAAACCTGACGCAGGTTTCATGTGGCGCAGGGCTTTACAACGTGACGCATCTCCCTAGATGCGTCACATTGTAAATCCCCCGCAGCATGGCGCTAGCTTTACGCCGCCGCTGCGTCACAGAAGTGACGCAACGGCGGCGCAAAACTGGCGCACGGGGCTTGTAAATCTGCCCCTATGTTTCAATCACTGTCTACAATTCACATTGCCAATCTTGAGAGGGGAAACCAACAGCTATAAATTAACAAAGGAAATGGTGATTGACAACTGAAGCAACAAACTGATCTTTAACAATACAAGCATTTCACCGAGTTCAAAGCAAAGAAATACCAATGACTTCCAAGGTGTGGGTCACAGGTGTTATGTTATGTCCACAAGACACAAGAGGAATTTCGCATTCTCTCTTAATTTTCTCTTGTTTTGACTACTTGTGTTGCATAACTGTTCGAGGACAGGTTACTACTATTGTATTGAATAATGCAGTATTGAAACTGAAAATGTTGCGAGAGAGCACATGGGTTGTGCTCCACATCCAGCATTCAGAAACTAAATAGTACTTGGGATCAGAAAAAATGTGGATATATTTCATTGATAACTTCGAAAAGCTTTATACATATTTCACAAAGTTAGAAACATTCTAGTAGAAAACGTCAACATCTCTGCAAAATGATAGTAATAGTGATGCTAAAACACTTTTATACGGAAAACGTTTCTTTCCATGGAAGTTGGGTAGAGGTGATTAGCTGAACAAACATTTTGAACTGTGTGAAGCACACATTTTGCAAACTTTGCCTAAATTCACTGGTGAGATTTAAAACTGTGCTCCCACCATAATTTGTTTTCGGGTATTTGTGATTTTAGAGAACTTAATAAAGTTTGCAAACGTGTGAAAAACATTTGCAGGAAAAATATTTCACTAAATATAATTGGTTAGTGTAATAACATTTTCTTACCTTTTTTTAATGTGGGAAACCTCTCTGGAAGCATTGTTGGGTGAAACTGATAAACCCAGTAACATTTGCAAACTGGGCAAAGGAGTTTACCAACTCCACTCAAATTCACTGGCAATGTTTAAATCTCCCAGCTCTAGCGAGAAACTTTGAGAGACAGTTTGCAAAATCTACATTTTTTGCTTCAAAAATTGTTTATTCAGTATCCAATAGTCTCTTGATAACAAAATATATTTGCACATTTTCAACAATAGACCGACATTATTAGATGCGTTTGAAAATAACAGTGTGGCAAATTATAGATTGTTGTTTGATAAGTTGCTGACTTCTGAGTTTCTAGTCCACACCCCTTCCAGTTAGCAAACCTTGGACTGCTGTTCCTGGCTACCCTAGGAGTAAAGTGCTAGAAAGGGGTACTTGGCTCGAAATTTGGGGGTCCCTAGTATGGCATACTCCTACAATACAGCAGAAACTCCTTAATCCCCCTAATTTAGAATAACAATAAATCACATTTTTTCTAACAATATGTTAATGTATTTCCTGAAGCTTGCAATTTCAGTTTCCAAGTCCTTGAGAATTCTTCGCATATCAAAATACTTGACTTCAATTTTGCACAAATAGGCTCTTGTTGACCTTTTTTTTTAGGAAATGTTGCCGGGTCCTCATATGGCAACCTTAATTCAGCTGTAGTGGCAATGGAAACTCTGGAACCCTTCCCATTTCTCTTTAGAAGATGTTTTTCAAGTCAGTTAGGTGATCAGCTCATCTCAAGAGAAGCTGGTTTGAAAATGGCATGCAACTTTGTTTTGCTTGTGTTATTATTTTTGGACCTGTCTGATGTTCCCTCAGTGAACCTGACACTCTATAGAACCAAAAGAAGAGCCAGTGTGATTTTCATGACATTAAACAATACACTTTTCTTTTTTTTTACTGATAGGAGGATACACTTCTGCCCTCAAGATGCCCTCAAGAAGGGTTAAGTGAGGGTTTTTCACATCATAACCGGGTGTGGAATTGATTGATTGTCACATTGCTGGTGAGGTGACAGCCTATTTTGTCTTCCCAAGTAATATTTGCACCATTCTTTTTCACAGTAATTATACCGTTTTTCGAACATATCTCAGTTGAATATCCTTTAGGTATGGTTGCTATGTGAAGTATTGGGTGCCATATATTGGGTATGTGGTGTCCATACAAGACACTGTGATCTTTATTATGAAAGCAACACTGCAAGGGTTCTTAATGTTACATACCCAGAGCTCACAATACCATGCTCTCATTACTCCCCCATCACTTAATTAAAGGAGATTCCAGGTTGAGCCTTGAGATTCCCCTGAGAAATGACAAATTACTCAGGAAATCTGAAATTCAAGGTCAATTTTCCCTCAGTAATTACTCATTCTCTCCAACATTTTTACCTGGATTTTGAACTGTTATCAACAGCCAAAATCCCCCGAGTTTACACAACAGGTAAACAGTGTTTCTATGGGCCTTGTACTTACAGATGGGATAGGTGAGTTTGTTATCAGCCCATCAGGAATTCTGGGGCACTCATCACATGGCAGTCTGAGCAAAATTCTGGTACTTTGGTAGGTTTATTTCACTCTGTGAAGATATGACAAACTATATGTGCTTTGCTCATTGGTCCCTGCCCAATAATTGAAGCTGTTTGCTATAATGGCAATTGTTATCATTTCCTCCTTTAAATCAGTTTTCCTCATTTTACCAAATTATCACCATTATCCAATTTCTGTTTTATGCTGGTTGTAGCCTTGCCACAAGAGAGAATTGCCTGAGGCTATCTGACAACAATCAAAATATCATCTTGACTAGTTTTCCATTGTCAAAAGATATGATTCAATCAAACTGCACAGAACAAGAATATACTTTTGTTGGCTTCCTTTGCCATCAGTGCCTCAAAAGTTGGATAACTATGCTCCCTAAAGCCAGCTGGTCATACCTCTGTGCCCTTGCAGACTGTGCACTTGCTCAAATACATGTGTACCAATGACAGGGTCTTGTTGCTAGAGCCTTCTGCTTAGGCCTGATAATAAGCCCTTGTCACAGGACTCATTTTGTGACAAGCTACCTGGAAAAAGAGTGAGTTACTTTTCCCAATCTGAGGAGCTTTTCCTAAGGTGAAGATCACTGCAAGTCCCAAATGACACCCCATGGAGGACAATTTGAAGAATGGAGCCACCAAGTAAGCTATGTGGACCCTGTATTCCAGCATGGAGAGACAACAATCAAATTCGAAAAGACCATGGTGATCAACGAGTTGCAAGAAGCCTTCCATGCCTATACTGTCTCTGACCTGTCTTGTATCTACGTCAATATATGCGTCCCATTATCTGTTACTTCTATTTATGCTCTTTTGTCTTACTTTGGGTTATGTTATAGACCAAATATTTAAAATGACTCTCATCACTTGGGTGGTCTCTTGGGCCTGGTGCTCACAAACCCATTAACCTTGCATTATAACCAACAGCAGATTACTATGATAAGAAGGTCCTTTTTACTTACCGCGGAGCCCGAGTACCCTTGGCCGCTGCCCGGTGGAGCTGTCCTATGCAGCTATAGAGGAGTCTGGCTCTGGTTCAGCCCCGCGGCCATCACCTACGCAGCCGGACATCGGACATTGTTTCTCACGGTTCTTCACGGTTTTATCTGTCTTTCTCTTTGACTGCTTTGACTGCTTTGTTCCCCCTGAAGTACTTTCCCTTTTCCGGTCTACCTGACTCTATCTGCATTCCTCTCCCCTGTTTATCTTCCCCCCCCCCACCTTCCATTCCCCATTAGACGTGTGTCTTGGCTATGCTACGCGCTAATAAGTTATATTATTGTGTAATCTCATGTTTTTCTCCTAAGCCTATATTTGCAACAGCAACTGTAACTGAAGCAATTTTCGTAACCTGTAACCCGCTGATCCTCATGTAAAGCGCTCTGATACCTCTGGGTCTAGCCAGCGCTATATAAAACTCTTCAAATAAATAAATACATTTTTGGAGATTGCTTATAGACCTAATTACAAACTGTTGCTCTCTTCTGGTTAGAAAGTGAGTTCCACAGTTTTGCATCAACAATAGAAATGAGTTTGCATTACTTGGCAACTTCATCTGACATTTGAAACCACTAAATGGGTAGACAGGACTTGGCATTCAGTTGTCAGCTTAATGGCTCATGGGTATCATAATCTTGATTTTACTCACTTGAACTAATTAAACTAATATACCTGTTAGTTATAACTTTCAGTTTAAAAGCACAGGGCTGAAAACAGTGTCCATGATGCCCTAGATAGTAGTAACCAATTTAGTTGGGATGTGTAACCAGAAATTATTGAACATGACAGTAAAGATGGGGGGGTCATCGTAGCAGCCCAGCGCACTATCCACATGGCCTTGAACTTCATATGGTCATTGACTGAGTGTCAATGCAAATGAATGAAAAGTGGGGGTCATATGGTTCTGCTGCCTTACTCTATAGTACACCAAAGACCTAGTTAAACTGAAATAAACACTATTGATATTATCAAATATTGATGAAAACAAGGCTGTAACTTGTTTCCTGCTTTTGGCATTAGATGTGTAAATATCATATTAATGGTAAATATCTTGCAAAAACTGGCCTTTACAGGGCTGGATTTCTAAAGGGTCACGTCTTCTGTTTTTGCTTGGGTACCACAGATTGCCGAATTCCAAAGATCATACTTGATGTTGGCTAAATGGATACCACGCCTCCTATTAACAGTACCTCCATCTTGGTGGGGTTCATTTTAAGCCAGTTTTGATAAATGTAACCATCAGTAGCCAATAAATATCTGTGGAATGTGTTTACCTTGAGTGCTAATTGGTGCAATTTTAAATAAATACTGACTTTCATCAACGTAATGGAAAACAATTGAATGGATAACCTGAGTAAAGGGTGCAAAGTAGTTATTGAAATGTATGGGGGACAATATTGACCCATGATTTATATAATGCGTCATTGTTTCTGGTCAAGATATAAAAGTAGAAATACAAATTAATGAAGTTCTTTCTTTCAAGACGGCTTAACTCAGCTGATGGCTGTTTCCTAGATGCCCAGGTGCCTTTTCAGTAAAATGAATGACTAGCAATGTGGAATGCTGCAAGTGATCCAGTAGTATCAATTTGTTCACAAAGTACCATAGACTCAGAAGTATAGATTATCAGCAATTGAATTGAAAACAACTTCTGGTGCTATGAGCTTGGTGGAAACCTGACAGCAGATGATATACACTTTATTGCACTCAATAGAGGTTTGCATTAAATAGAAAAATGCTCTTTAGAGTAATCTCAACACATGGAGTATGTTTACAATAAGATTACATTTATCTTTTAGATAAAGGATTTTCATTGATGTTCATGCTATTGTGGATGGAAAAGGAAGGAGTGTATGCTTAAATGAAGTTGCCAGTAGAGGTCATTTACTAAGCAGGGTGTTTGGTTCTATTTTTTATGGATGTCACAAATTCAGTCTTTAAAAATGTGAAATTTATGGAAGCTCCAAATCATGTTTTGTACAGGAACTACAATATCTTCTGAAATGGAACATGTGGTCTTATTACATTTTGCATTGTAGGCACTCGTGATTTTTTAAACTCAATTCTGAAAGATAGCATTTCAGTGGAGGGTGTAAGGTTGGTTTAAGGAAGTTCGTATAATGTGGCACCTTTGGTTGTGAAGGGGCAGAATAACGTACTTTCTATACCCACTAGAGCCTCAGGTGGACCAGGTGCATGTTTAATTTAGTTGCTTTTTGTCTCCAGGAATCTAGAACCACTATGTGCATCTCCCTAGTCCTTACATTCTGGACTTATAACGTCCTAAATATTTGCCTAGTCCATATTCCTAAATCCTAAATCCCCCATTGACTGATGGTGAAATAGTGGTGCAAGTTGGTGCTACCCAAAAGGAATTTATTTACCCAAATCAGAGATTAACAAAGTCAATGACACTGAAGGTGAGGTTGACGTTGCTTAGATTATACTTCATCTATTGCTGAGACACCCCTGCAAAACCATTGTATCGGATATGATACACAGTGCTGACTGGACTTTAATTTTCAAGATCTTTGACCAATTTACCATAAACCCTGACTATCAGATCCATGGTCGTCCCATTAGTTTGGAAACTGCAACCAAAGATGTGCCTGCCTATGGCACCCTCCACAACTTTAATGTTCAAGTTTGTGTGTTTTGGTTTTTTTTCCTGCTGTTTTGGAATCTCTGCCACATGGCATAAAACCATTGAGCTGACCACCTTGCAGAAAAGACTTCTGTATTACACTTAGTTGTTAACTAGAGGGGAGATCAAGGGATGAGCTTCCACAAAGTTCAGTAATCTAGTGCCTAGAAAGTAAAGCTGGGATTACTGCTTGTAACTGTTGTAGAAGTGCCAGGTTTTTCTCAAAGGAAAATTTGTATGGAGTATTTCAAGAACACCAAAGCAACATTATTGATTACAAAGACACTAAAGTGGCATAAAGCATTTAAGGGAGCAGAAGCTAAGAGTTTGTTTAAAAAGAAAATACAGCCAGTTAAAACTGTAGGGAATGGAAAAGCATTGATTGTCTAATGACATAGGTAACTGGGTCCTATGAACTTTTCAGGTTAAACATGAGGGAGCATATGTTGGGTAAAGCCTAGCAGCTGACCTCAATGAAACGTTTTTCCTGCTGAATATGCTGGGTGAGGTAAATTAATATAGGTGAGAGGAGCACAATGAGGCCCATTCATCGAATTCTGGACCCTTTGAAGGGTTGAATTGTACTACTAAAAGGTCAGGGCAAGTACATTTTGAAATCTGTAGCCATCAAGGTCACATTACTGCCGGGATACCTTTGGAGGTCAGCTTACCTGACCAGCTTCATAGCTTTCAGTTAAAGAGATTGCAGAAAACTCGTCCTCAGCCAGTGTTAGGGCTACAGTCTTCTGTTTTCCTAACAATGGGAGCACATTTTACAGGGGTAACAGCAGTTTTCATTGAAAGCCCTGATCATATTTTAATAATTATTCCAATTGGGCTCCTCGCACAAAGAGCTAATCTTAGTATTTTCCAAGCTGATTGAAGGCTAGCTGATCTCTTCAAGCTCCACAAGCCTGCCCATGGTCAAAAGATTGTGACATGTTTACTGCTGTAGCTTGCTCTGAAGTGGTACCCTGCTACTGGGCAGCTCTTCCACCTTGTAGATGACATAACCCACAACCTAGGGGTATTTACCACATGTGTGCCTTGCATAGTTTTTGTACCTCCTATTGTGAACCAAAAAAGTGAGAAATTCCAATTGGTGTTTGCTGATCAGCTGCCAGGTTTAGTGGTTTTGCACTTGTGCAAGTATTTTATAATTCCTCTTTTTAGTGCTGCACCCTTTTGACTGGATGGATTTGATCAACATGTATTCTTAGAAGGCAACAGGGAGCAACTTAATCATTCACCAGTATGATATCATTTTCCATACTTCATGTACTCATAAACTCTTTTGTGAATTGGCCCCGTAGTTCAGAATATTTAGCATGAAAAATGCCTTTCATTTATTTCAAAAGAGAGATCACTAACAAAGGAAACCATGAAAATAAACACATTAATTTTGGTTAGTTTAAAGATGATGGGACTTACTCAAAACTGAATTTTGTAGTACATTTAGTAGCACTACAATAGTACTACTAAAGTGTTTTAAAAAGCTAGTCACAAACCTATGAGTGTAAATCTCCTCTGCCACGTCTCCCATTGTTTCTATGGGGAGATCTTCACACATGTAAGTTTACTACTTGCTAGTAAATGAGGAAGGGACCAGGAGGAGTGACTGGAAAAAGGGACATACTTACTTCTAAATGTGAGGGGTTAAGGGAGGATTAAGGAGGGGCTTAGGGGAGGTTTGGGAGGGGTTTAGGGAGGGACATGCATCCTATTCACAAACTGCACTTCTAAAGTTACTGCAGTGAAGAAGGAACCCAAAACAGAACTGAATTTCTGCAGCTCAGAGCTGAAATAAAACCACCAATTAATACATTTACTATTAAAGTTATTTAGATTTATAATATTTCTATATATTGAATTACGGCCGATTATCCATGCAAAGTGAAGTATATATGTGTTTTTAAATGCATTTATAATTATTAATTTTTGCATAACTTACATTTATAAAATTCTTCAGCTTTGGCAACATGGCATTTGCAGACAATCTTAATCACTACTTTGTGCCTTGTCTTCAAGAAATGCTAAATTGTGACAGCTTTCTACAGCCACAAGCTATTTAACATAAAAGAGTGATCCTTAAAATTATTTTTGAAAACTTTGGAAAACCTATCAAGAAAAGTTAACAACCACAACATTTACCATTTTGTTGTAATTAAATGTCAGAAGAGGAATAGTTTCTGCATTTTAGTAATTTTGATTTCAGTTGGATTAATTGTGTGTCAAAGCTGAGAAAATGATGTAGCTTCCACATAAACTAATATCTGCATTTGCAAAGAGAGAACCATGAAACTCAATTCATTTCGTTTTGCAACATTTTAAGTCCTTTCAATTGGTTAAAGGGAATTAGTTTGCTGATCCATTGTGAATATTAAATTATAACAAAAATTACTTACATTAGGGTTATGCACCTCAAATGTTTTTATTCAGCAAAGTCAGTCTTTAAGATTCTCAGTTGTAAGTAACAATATCAAGTGTCAATTATCTTGCTACAAGAATATAGCAGCAAACATTTTAAAAACCAAAATATTGACAACGTATTTATATAGGTAAGTGTAGTTTTACTATTCTTAACTGCCCATCCAGGTACCTTTAAGGAGTATATATCATCAAGGTACATAATCATAGAGTTAAGTACAGTAAACCTATCTTTATTTTTATATACTTACCTTGTTGATATTTTGTTTGTTGATATTTTTGTAGCAAAACATTGAGTATTCGATATTCTAGTAGCATGCCTCTTAAGACTGGATCATGATCCACATAGTTATTCCCGCAAATCTCACTGTATACTGTTATCCTGATGCTTCTGCTTATATTATTGGCATCATTCTCAAAATGGTTGAGGCTGTTTTCATGGGCCATTAGCATTATTTGTGTATAACTAATGATGTACTAATGCTAGCAGTAAATTTTCAAAACGCTTGGTGTCCATGTGTAGGCCTATATTCAATACTGCACTAACCCCACTAAGATAACATTCATACTATGAGGCAAGCATAGAGACAGGATTTTGCTGTATAATTTATTTCGAATGGCGTGCAAATTTTGTTTTGACTGGAGTCTCTCAGTTGAAATCAAAGTTCCTAATTAACTTCTTTGAAATTGGTAAATGCTCCTGCGTAACAGTGTGTATAAAGCATCATCAGAATTCTTTAAATCATTTTTGTTGAACTTCACTCTGCCAGATTCCCATTAGATATTTCTAGATTAGGTTAAAAACAAATGTAGGTTTCTGAGTAAAGACCACACACACCAGAAGTCTGGAATTCCTATAGCCTGGCACATTGTTTGGGGTCAAGGACAATCATTTTTCATGTTTATTTTGACTTTGGGACAAGTAGGCCCAACCTCCTTTGGCTGTCAGATTACACTACCACATTATGGATCAGGGAAGGGCACTGTATGCAGTTAAGGGAATAGTTGTGTTCAAATGTTAATGCTGTTCAAACTTGTATTTAAGGTTCATTAATACAAAACCTTTATTATTAGAGTGAGCGCTTTAAGTTTCAGACTGCACTACTGACAGTGGTTCCAGTATAAAAATGTGTACACACGTTTGCAAAGTTTAACAATAGAAGGCTACATATAATGCTTCCAGGATGCTCTCTGATTAGGTGCAAATATATGCAACAGCTTGAAAGCAGGATTGATAATTCTTTGCTTTCAAAATAAAATAGTCATAAAAAACTACAACTAGGAAAAAACGATTTGCTAAACTTCTTTGAAATTTTAGGTACAATTTCTTTGAAGCATCGTTTAGCAAAATGTGTTGATGCATGCTAGTATTTCCCAAAAAATATTCATAATGGAAAATTACTGTACCCAATTGCAACAAAATTATAGGGAACATGAAAACAAGCAAGCATTGGAAAGCTAATAGGTAAGACTTTGTTGACCAGCCTTTCGGTTATGTCAATGCGTGCCTTGTTTTGACATGGGTTTTGTAAAACTTTATTGTTGTGGGAGCTGTCGGGCCCTCATGATGATAACAAACATTGGCAAAAGCAAAAATATTTTTGGTCTCAAAAACCAAACATTGCCACAGTAGATCCAGTCACTGAACAAAACTAATTTGCGTCCCAATATGCTCCTTCTGAAAGAGTAGAAAGCTGTCACTCATAGTCAAGCCAGCCGGTAGCTAGAGAGAGATAGAATTTTAATAAAAACAAAATTCCAGACCTAAATATGGGCCCAATTCTTTAAGAAAGTCACAAAAGTGCAACCATGGTACATATCCTCGCAGTCAATCAATCAATCCATCAATCAATCAGGGGATTTGTAAGCTCGCTACTCACCCGTGAGGGTCTCAAGGCGCTGGGGGGGTAAACAGCTCCGATGTTCAGGGAGGGGGCACGTCTGATGTTGAGCGGGAGCTCGTTCCAGGTCTTGGCTGCAATGTAGGAGAAGGTTCTTCCACCTGTTCTGGCTCTGCGGAGGCGCAGGATTTTAGCGAGGGCGAGGTCGGCAGATCGGAGGTTTCTCTTGGGTACATGGAAGGAGATTCTCTCGTTGAGGTATTGGGGTCTGGTGTTGTGGATGCATTTGTAGGCGTGGGTGAGTATCTTGAAAGTGATTCTCTTCTCAACGGCGAGCCAGTAGAGGTTCCGTAGGTGTTGGGTGGTGTGCTCATGTCGAGGAATGTCGAGGACGAGTCTGGCTGTGGTGTTCTGTATGGTCTGGAGCTTGCGGAGCAGAGACTTGTTGATCCCGGCGTAGAGGGCGTTTCCGTAGTCCAGTCTGCTGGCTATGAGTGTGTGGGTGACGGCCTTCCTTGATTCGGGGGGGATCCACTTGAAGGTCTTTCGGAGGATTCGAAGGGTGTTTAGGCAGCTGGAGGCGACGGCGTTGACCTGTCGGGTCATGGAGAGGGAGGAGTCGAGTACGATGCTGAGGTTTCGGGCATGGTTCGTGGGTGTGGGGGGCTGCCGAGGGCAGTGGCCACCAGGTGTTGTCCCATGCCGAGGGGGAGGGTCCGAGGACGAGGACTTCTGTCTTCTCCGAGTTGAGCTTCAGGCAGTTTCTGCTCATCCAGGATGCGACGTCCTTCATTCCTTCCTGGAAGTTGAGTCTAGTGGTGATAGGGTCCTTGGTGAGGACGTGGATGAGCTGGGTGTCGTTGGCGTAGGATACTCTGCTGAGTCCATGATGTCTGACGATGGCGGCGAGGGGGGCCATGTAGATGTTGAAGAGTGTGGAGCTGAGCGATGATCCTTGGGGCACTCCGCTGTTGATTTCCGTGGGTTCGGAGAGGAAAGGTGGGAGTCTGATTCTTTGGGTTCTGCCAGTGAGAAACGAGCGGATCCAGTCGAGGGCGGTTCTTTGTATGCCGGCGTCGTGGAGTCTGGCAGTGAGTGTGCGGTGGGAGACAGAGTCAAACACTGCAGAGAGATCAAGTAGGATCAGGGCCGCGGTGTGTTCTTGATCGAGGAGGGTGCGGATGTCATCTGTGGCGGCGAGTAGGGCAGTTTCGGTGCTGTGGTTGCTGCGGAATCCTGATTGGGAGGGGTCGAGGATGGAGTTTTCTGCAGTAGTGCAGATTTACAGCTTTCATGAATTCACAAGAATTTACAGAAGCAGCTCAGAAAATTGTACCCCTAGAAAATATTTGTGAACTGCATTTTATCACTGGCAAATAATCATGTGTAGTTTTCCTCATGCGAATATCTGTTTCACGTAACAAGTTCACTTTCCCATCAACCACTTTTTCCCCCAACCCTGGAAGAAGTTTTACATGTTATGTTAATCGCACTTGTAGAGCGCACGGTTACCCTGGGGTGTCCTGGCGCTAAGCACTGGTAACTAGGGACAGAAGAATGTATACTACTGAGAGAAGAGCCAAGTCTTCAGCCCCTTCCTAAAGGAAAGGAGATCCAGGGCGTTCCTGAGATGGAAGGGAAGCTCATTCCATGCCCTGGAAGCACAGTTGATAAAGCTCCTGCCTCCCCAGTTGACTCTCTTAAATGGGGCGACTTGAGCAAATTTAGCTCCTGTGGAGCGTAACATTCTTCCCGGCACGTACCATTGGAATTTACGCCTAAGGAAGTCAGATCCTGTTCCATTAATGGCCTTAAAAACGGTGCAAAGTGCCTTAAAGCGAACCCTTTGTTTCACCGGGAGCCAATGAAGTTGTTTCAGTTCCTTTTTAACAGAGACAAATTTTGGAGTTCCTGACAACAATCTGGCTGCTGCGTTTTGGGCCAGTTGGAGCTGATTGATGTGCTGCTTTTGAGCATTGAGATATAGCCCATTGCAATAGTCCAGGCGCGACATTATAAGGGCCGTTATCACTGTCTTGAGGCTGTTATCAGACAGGAAGAATTTGATTTTTCTTATAATTCTTAAGCCCACAAAGCAGGCCGAGATAACCTTGCTTATTTGGTCACCCATGGTAAGCTTATTGTCTAACAGAGCCCCAAGGTTTTTTGCTTTCCTAGTGGGTAGGGGGCAGGCTCCAAGGTCTTCTGGCCACCAGTCGGGAGTCCACCCACGTGGATTGTTACCGAACTTTATGACCTCGGTCTTGCTGGAGTTCAATTTTAGACATCTGCCCTTGTCAGGAGTAAATTTCCATCCTTTCTCTATATGGGAAAATATTAGAGACAAGCTGATGAAAACCCATAAAACATGCAAGGTTGTAGGTTTGCACAGATTCAAAAGGGCATTCCAACCATGGGAAACTATTGCTTACCGCTACATCCAGCCCCAGGATGTAGATCTGTGGAAAGGTGACAAAACATGGGAATTGCTAATATTTAAACCCTAATATGGTATGTGCTATGACATAATCAAAGAGGCTCTTATCAGAGCACTTATATAATGAGATTGCTGCCATAATTTGTCACCACTCTACATGGCACCAGAGGGACAAGTGGATTTTGTTACAGGACAAGTAGTTGTATGAAGCAACCTGTCCCATGGACAAGTAGATATTTAATTAAATTCCACTCCCCTGCAGACACACACACACATACACACACACACACATACATTTCAGAATCAGTTATACACTTAACTGTAATGCAATAATAAGTACATCAAATAAACAGTCTGGATAGACAATTTGTCATGCAGGGTAAACAGCACACTGCCAGCCTGCTAGCGCCATTCCTTACAATTTAGTATGGTATGTAGAGTTCTCAATGTTGTTTGTATTCACAGTTAAAGGTATTTCAGAATAAGTACATGTTAAATAGTAAACATAAATAGTAAGGTAATAGCCAACAGCCCTGTACAGTATTGCCACTTTAAAAAGGATCAGAACACATCTGAAAGGACATATCACCATCATGCAGTAAATAATGTAATGTTATATTTCCCTGCTATTTAGGCATAATCCAGGTAGAAGTAGAACACGAAACCTGAAAATGTCCAAGATTTGTGAATGACAATCCTATACTTGAATAAGTTGCTAACTTAATATGGAAGAGATCCATATTTGATCCAGTGAAAGCATCCAAAAAAATAAACCATAGGTAAATTGGGTCTAAAGAGAAACCTAAGGTTTGGTAACTGAGTGGCTGATTTAGAGGTTGAAGGACATGGTGCTGAAATGTGATGAAAATACCCTTTCTACCAAACCCTCAGGCCATCTACCTTATTTTGAGACACTGAAGTGTAAAAAGAAATGATGGGTGGGATGCTTGGGCCACATCCCAATTCATCATTCTTTTGCTCACAGTGCCACCTCAGATTAGACCCATCTCTATGCAAATGAGCCTTAATCCTGCTCCAGTATGAATGTCCAGCCTGAACTGCCAGCAAGGTCCCTGAACCTGAAGTCAAGCAACCCAAGAATAGTTTAGCCCTAGTTGGTGCTCTTTACTTAAGTATAGCTTAGTTCCAGTGGCAAAGTGGGATGCTTAGCCCTAGCTGGGGCTCTTCAGTTCGGTGTAGCTTAATTCCAGTGGCAAAGTGGGATTTAAAAGAAATGTTACAGTAGGACAGGGAGGAGACAATACCTATGCGTGGGGTAGGTTGTTCCTGTGGAAGGAGCATATAAGGTCAAACGAAGAAGCATAGAGTGTTTTCGGTACAGTGAGCGGGTTGTGGCTGGTCAGGACTTCGCAGCACATGTAAAATCTCTATATAGAGTAGACCAGTCACAGAACAGTGAGAACGAAGATTAAAACAGAGGAAATACAGATAAATGTCATATCAGGTTATATTGCAAATGGGAAAGATTGATAGAAAAAGGTGCATGGGTGTGTAAAAGCAGTACTAATGACAACACAAGTAAATACAATGATAAGGTAATCAAAGTAGGTGGGGTTGCACACTGGCTTTAAAGATTGTACAAGTTTTCGGGGGAGCTAGGTGGTGCACATCCAAGATGGCCGCACACCTGTGAGGCTCGGGAAGCTTGGCGATGAAATCCGGCATTTCTCCTCATATCTACCAGCTATAGTTACAATCAGCCGCTGGCTATTTGCTCGCTGGACCACCCGGTCACACTGGGGAAAAAACTGCGGCTCTCGCAAATTCAGGCAGTCATCTACGGGACTTTACGTGCTTCGGGCGCAGATGCAGGCGCCATAGCTGGAGACCTGGCTGGCTGCTGCACCTACTCGAGCCCCGGGGATCCCACGTGGCGGTAGGCCTGACCTTCAGCGGATCCGTGCCGGAGCTTCCCTGCCACACGCGGGCCTCTTCCACGCTGGTGTGCTCCCCGCCGTGCTGCTGGCACTTCCATTTCAGGGCGCCTGTGTCTGCAATCGGCGGAGAGACGGTGAGGCACACGCAAGCTGCGGGGCATTCATCCTCGGTGTGAAGCGCGCCATTTCCTCACCCCGCACAGCTTCAATAGGTGCGCGAGTGGAGGTGTGCGGAGTACCCTCCTGCCCCCCCGGGATATTGCCGCCTGATATGCCACTCTATTTTCCTAGTTTATTTGGGACCTGCTACGCACTGCACCAACTCGGGGGCCATCCCGGTGAGTGAAAGACTGCCATAATTTTTCCCCATACTGGCCCCTTTATGATCGGCCTGCTTCGGCGACACTGCACCAACTGCCCTCCATTTTCATGCTGCTTCCACGAAACCCTGCATGTCCACTTCTACGAGGCAGGAGACCGGCAGCACTGCTATGTACACTGAGCTCACACCATTGCCTGTCTGTCCCTAGACATTGATGAGCTGAATTTTTGCTACCCGCCAGGACTGCTCCAAACCCCTTGACTTTACGTGTGGCCTGCTTTCAGATATTCGCTCATCACTCCTTGCGGCGCACTGAAGTTTGGGGTATTTTTGATTGGTGGGAATCCAAGCTGCGGTTCAGTCTGAAATGCGCTGACTGAGCGAGAGGCTGCACGCTGTTGCCTGCCTCCAGGCGGTGGATTCCTTATTCCCGACACTGAGCTTCTCTACGATATTTTAACTCCCGGAGACACCCCTCTCCCCTGTCCTGCTGTGCAGCTGCCTGCACTTGCAATGCCTACATTACGTCCATTTTGGTGACTGGACGACATCTATCCACCCATACTGCTGCATCGCCTGGATGTGCGGAGAGGTGCAATGGGGAAGCCTGATGGCCGTCAGCCTAGACTGACCTTTGACACCAAAAAGGCTGCGACGCGATCAGCCTCTGCGGACACTGAACCCGCCAATATGGACCAAGCACAACCACCCTCACGATCTTCTGAAGATGACGTTAAGACGTTGCTCCTGGCTGTCCAGCATAGTCTATCGGATCTGTCCGGGAAGATGGATACAATGAATAATCGGCTGGACTTTCTGGTACAAAAAGTGGACAAGCATGATGGGTAATTGAAAGAGGCTGAACGCCGTATATCCGAGTATGAAGATACCACTTCTCAGATGCAAGCTCAGGTAACGCAAATGGACAAGTTATTGAAAGTCAATGCGGCTAAGAACGAAGATATTGAAGCCAGGAGTCGCCGCAATAATGTTCGTATAATAGGCATATCTGAGAGTACGAATACAGGGCGTATGGAGGACTATATTGAGCATCTTCTAAAGAGCTCCTTTGGTGTGGACTCTTTCTCGCCGCATCTTGTGGTTGAGCGCGCACATCGCTCCCTAGGGCCGCGGCCTCCACCGGGCGAAGCCCCAAGACCCATCATTGCCCGACTTCTTAATTACCGGGACCGTGATGTTGCACTTCAGAAGGCCCGCAAATTAAAACCACTTCAATTCGAAGGGAATTCATTCACCATTTATCCAGATTTCACTCTGGTGGTACAGGAGGCACGCCGGAAAATCCTCACTGTTAAGCAAAAACTTCGCAAGGCTCAAATAGAGTATGCCCTCCTATATCCTGCGAGGCTTCGGATTACACACGCCGGCAAGCATGTCTTCTGCACAAATCCGCAACAAGTGGAAGATTTTCTAAAAACTGTCTCGAAACGCTCGCCGCGTCACGACCGCATCTCCAGATCTCCTTCACCACCCAGGGGCTGAGTGGGAGCAGTGGGTCACATGCTGGAATTGCCCGTCGCAAACCACACTCGCCCTTGATGAACTGCGCCATATTGCAACGAGACGCTGCTACCCTACGCAGCATTCACCTCTCTCTGATGGGACCTTTGTCAACCACCTCCGGATGGTCCTGTACTCCTGCAGAATGGTCACAGACAGATAAGTGCCCTAGGGGCTATGATCATTGACTGTAGTATAAATGCACGCTTATATCACCTTGTTGTATTGATGGTAGATCTAACTGACACATCGCCAAGCACCCTTCCCCCCCCACATCACTCTACCCCCCCAAATGGGTTGACACCCGGGGACTGCATTGCAGTTAGAGTTGGGACACGGGAAGGGATTACTGCACCCCTGGTGCCCCCCATGGGAGATCCCCCACGCTATCTTTATCTTTCTGTTTTTTATGGTTGTGTTCTTCCCTCGCTCTACCGGCCTAACCTGGCTAGGGAAGGTCGGCCGCGATGTTGGGAGGTATTGGGCGGGATACAATATGCCAGCACGATTGGGGTGCCGTTGTGGGTGGGGGTGGTAGTTAGCAGTTTGTTCAGATGCTAACTCATTGTGGGTGTTTTATTTGGGGGGAGGGGACGGGATGGGAATGTTCTTTATTGCTCTGTCACATATTGTACAATTGCAGTTCGACATGACAATTATTATGTGAATGGACACACTGCCTTTCGACAACAACATGCTCGCCATACAGCCTCATCATACCTGCTATGGCAACACAAACTGACCAATCTTGCATCAAATTAATCACATGGAATGTCAGGGGTCTTCGTGGCCCTCGTAAACGGAGACAAATACTAGCATATTTAGATAGGCACCACATACAAATCGCTATGCTCCAGGAAACACACATGGACCCTAGACGCCCTTTCTGCTTCGGCAGTAAATGGGCCTCTGCACGAGCATTTTCCTCCTACTCGACATACTCACGTGGCACGCTTATATTAGTTAAGAGAAATACACCATTCATACTGGGTGGCACATACGGCGACCCCTCTGGCCGCAGCTGCATACTCTGGGGTACATTGGGCGCACATTCGATCACCCTAGCTTGTAGTTATGGTCCTAACTTGGACGACCCTGACTACTTCACCACTATCTGGGGACACATACTAAAAATAGGCTCCACACATGTCATATGGGGTGGGGATTTTAACACGGCTATATGCCCGACCATGGACCGATCTAACCCCCTTCCTCATCACTATACCAACACTCGAGAGGCCCTGTCTGGACTGTTTACGAAGCATGGCCTTGTGGATGCTTGGCGTTACGTACACCCCACTGATAGGGAAGGCACCTTTTATACAGCAGGGCATACAACCTGGTCTCAGTTAGATTACTGGGTCTGCTCACGTGGAGTGACTCCCTGGATTCAATTTGCTAAACACTTGGCTCGCACATACTCAGATCATGCGCCGGTGTACCTAGAAATAACTCCCCCTAACTCAATTGCCACCCCACATTGCTGGAGGCTAGTACCGGAAGCGCTTTTGGATACTGTTTTTCAAGCTGAAATAGGGGAAGAAATTACAGATTTTTTTACTAGGAATAAGGGCTCTGTCGAACGGGTGGTTATGCTTTGGGAGGCTTTTAAAGTTACTGTCAGGGGCATATGCATATCCAAAAGCTTTGGGGTGCTCCGTGATATTAGGAGAAATCTACGCCGCCTAGAGACCGAGATCAAACAACTTGAAGCGGACATGTGGAATGCCAATTCAGGTGCCCAGCGAGCCACGCTTCGTGAAAAGCTCACGGACTACACTGCTACTGCAGACCTTGAGGTGAAGTTCAGAGGCAAATATTTCACCGCCCGCCAATATGGGGAGAGCGAGAGGCCTGGCCGAGCATTGGCGAATGCTATTAGGCAACCTTGTTTTTCAAGCTATATCTTAGAGGTGATAGATGGTGACGGGATACGCCATAGGGATAGTCTTGACATATTAAACACATTTGCTGCATACTATACAGACTTATATAGCTCGCAACGCGCCTCCCCCCCTGACTTCACTCCCTACTTAGAAGATATAGCTCTTGGGTGGCTAGGTGACTCTCAGCGCAAATTTTTAGCAGCGCCATTTGAAGATGATGAGCTGCGGGAAGCCATCATGCAAATGAAGTCAGGGAAAGTGCCGGGATCCGATGGCCTTCCCATTGATTTTTTATAAAACTTACATTGATCAGCTGCTCCCAGTATTGAAAGAGGTTTTTTTGGAGGCCCAAGAGACACGGATCCTACCTGCCTCGATGAGAGAGGCGCTAATTACATCATTATTAAAACCAGGCAAACCCGCAGACCGTTGCGAGTCTTATAGACCACTCTCTCTCATAAACACGGATGCGAAAATCCTTGCTAAATTGCTAGCAAACCGTCTCAGTCTACTGATGGAAAAGCTGGTTCTCCCAGACCAGGCCGAGTTTGTCCCCGGAAGAGCTACTTCCCACAACCTTAGGACACTATTCTCCATCCTACAGGCAGTAGACCCAAAATTAGCACTGGTGGCTGTGTTTCTGGACGCCTCTAAGGCCTTTGATTCGGTGGAGTGGGACTATCTTTTCACCATCCTGCAGTGTATGGGACTTCCCATAGGCTTTATATCATGGGTCCGGCTTCTATACACCTCGCCAACAGCGAAAGTTTTGATCAATGGACACACCTCTCCCTCGATCTCTCTATCTCGGGGCACGCGTCAGGGGTGTCCACTTTCTCCCATTCTTTTTGCCTTAGTTATGGTACCCTTGGCAGCCAAGATCAGACAACACCACCATCACGTGGGTCTCCGCTGCTTCCTCCGTCCAATACTCATTTCTCTTTATGCTGATGAGATTACCTTATACATTAAAGACCCGCGCCACAATCTTAACCCACTACTACGCGAGTTTGTTAAATTCGGAGGCCAATCAGGTATCCACATTAATTGGTCCAAATCACAGATATTCTCGTTGACCAGCTCTGCTACCCCCTTCGAAACAGATTTTCCCATTGTGTGGTGTGATGAGGATGCTAAATATTTGGGGATCCGCGTCACGACGGATCGTGATGAGCTAATGCGGCTCAATTATGGGTGTGCAATGGAGCACGTCACAGACTGTATCAATCGATGGATTACCCTTCCTCTAACTATGGCTGGTCGCATATCCCTTATCAAAATGGTAATTCTCCCCAAATTTTTGTATCTATTTCTTAATATTCCTTACGACCCTGGACGACACTTTTTCGCCTCCCTACGATCGGAATTGATTCGATTGGTATGGGGAGGTAAACAACCGCGAATACAATGGGACACCCTAATGCGGCCTTATTCACACGGAGGCTTCGACATACCTAACTTCGAATTATACTATATATGCGCTCAGGCACACTATGCCCATTTTTGGTTTCATCCACCTCGCTATACTCCACATGTCGCCACTGAACATTGGCTTGCAGATCCGGTCCCCCTAGATGGCGTCCTTCTTTCCAACGTCGAGCCCCGAGGGCGATGTCCAACTTCTGTAGACTGTACGTTAAAAGCCTGGTCCCGCATTTTAGACTGCATGAATGCGCCCTGTCTATACTCCCCCCTCCTTCCGCTCACCTATCACCCAGAGATGTCGCTATTACAAGAAGGCCTATTTAAGAAAGTTGTGCGTACACGAAACATTCATTGCTGGGGAGACCTATATGTGAGTGACAAGTTCCGCACCCTCCAACAACTATGCCCTGTCCCCCCCCCCCATCTACCATGGAAACATTTTTATACGCTCGCCTTCATCATGGAATCCAAGCATGTAACCCCACATACCCCTCTGAGCCCGCAACACTGGCCCCTCTGCATCGCGTCCTGCACGCAGCCACTGCCTCACACTTGGTGTCCACACTCTACCACACTCTCTATATTGATGCTGAATATCCTCCGTGCGCAGCTCGTGATAAATGGGCGGCGGAGTTGGGACAAGACCTCACTGACGCACAATGGTTATTCTGCTGCAAGCAGACGGAGCAGGTCTCCTCCAATAGCAGACTCCGAAGTATCCACTATAGATTCCTACATCGCAGCTACTACACTCTGGTTAGACTCCATAACTTTGGCTTGTGGGACACAAGCAGATGTGACAGATGTAAAGCAGAGCACGCTGATTTCCTGCACCTTGCTTGGGAATGTCCAGCGGTGCATGCCTACTGGCGTCAGGTCCTCACGGCTCTGGACTCTATGACTTCCATGCCTATTTCTCGATCCCCAGTTATAACCCTCCTAGGATACACTGAACAAATCCCTGCCAAGCATCGAAAATTTGTGTCCTTTTGTCTTGTACTGGCTAAGCGACGAGTGGCCTGCTGATGGGGCTGGGGCCGAGCGCCCAAATTTAAAGATTGGCTAGGAGACATGATTCTATGGCAGGACCAACTTTGCACTTATGCTGAATTACTCCCTCGCTCCTCACGTCCCCGAGACATCTGGGGCCCACTACAGACATATTTGCTGGAATATCCTGTCAACACTACAGACGTGTCCTGAGGCCTGGTCTCATTTCCCTAGGATCGCTCCAGCCAGCACATGTTGTGGTCTTCCCTTGCGGTAGCCCTGCAGGGTCATACTTATTTTATTGATCTACGCCCAACCCCTTGACGTTCCGAATATGCTGCAAGTTTGCTATGGCGACTATGTGAATTTGTTTTGTCCCCTTTCTATTCCTTGGTAATGTATGATTGTCCTCACTGCTTGATTATATTCGCTCCTGATGATACGTATGTCATCTGATTTATGATAATTCATATTTGTTCATGTTATTGCTGTATGTTCACTACACCTGCCGAAACTGTGATTGTATGCTATTGATGAAAATTTCAATAAACAAATAAAAAAAAAAAAAAAGATTGTACAAGTTTTCCCCAAATGCATGATGGTATATGTAGTAATAAATAGTCTTTAGTTACAGTAAATAAGTGGTTGTTTGCATGTTCAACCACAGCCCAGTACTTGGTAACTCTTGACTCATGTTTCATACTTTTAGTACTCTTCAGACATCTTGGTGAATGCCCCTGTCTTGCTGTTCTATTATTCATGAACAAGTTTCAGCACAGTGCCCAAGTGCTAATCCTGGGCACTGGAAACCAAATCATGAACTCCACTAATGAGCAAATGCTTGCTGCAATCAATCAAAGTGGGTGGAGTTGCACACTGGCTGGCAAGACTGTCCAAGTTCTCCCAAATGCTGGAAGGTACTAGTAGCCATAAATATCCTTTACTTACAGTTGATAGATGATTCCTTGCTTGTTCAAGCACAGCCCAGTGATAGGTAACACTTAACATATACTTCAAACTTTCAGTACTCTTCAGACTGGCAAGTCTTGGTGAATGTATGGGTTACTTAAATTACTCCAACCCACTGTGGCATTGTGAAGGTCCATCCATTCATACACCAGTGTATCATTTTGTCTCTATTTCACTTTAATTCACTCATCTGATCATGGGGAAGAGGCTGAACTATGCGGACGGTTGTTGTTGTAGCCAAAAGTGCGGGTTTGGCATTGTGGATGGTTCTCGCCATAGCGCAGAGAGCCGGACAAGCATTGAGGACGATTGTTGCTGTAGCTTCGCATTGGTGGTCATCGCAGGCTGCTGTTGCTGTAACATGAAGTGCAGTTCTTACATTGCAGGTCGGCGCAGGCAGTCATTGTTGGCGCAAAGAGCAGGGTTCACTGGAGCTTCACGTTGGCGGTTATAACGGGTGGGAGAGTTTTGATGGGAACGGGCGCACTTGCAATCACAAAGAGCCCAAAATTCTGAATTTTCACCTTTTTTCCAGGAGATGTACACTCTCATGGGTCCAGGACCTGAGGGGCACCTTTGATGATCAGGAACTCCCTCCACCGGTGGGCAGAAGCAGAGCGCAAGCAGGTCCAGTTACAGGTCCAGTTAGGTCCAGTTGCAGCAGTTCAGCATAGAAGTTTCTGGGAGGCCTCTGAAGCTTATTGTGTCCCTTTAGCTCACACAAGAGGTCAGACAACTGACCCTTGAAGTCACTTGGGGTGGCTGGTATGAAGGCAAGCAGGTCAAATCTTCCTTCTCAGACAGCAAGGCGGTCCTTCAAGTAGCAGGGCAGTCCTCTGGCAACAGAACAGTCCTTCTTCTGTAATTTTCACAGGTCCAGCAGTCTATAGTGAGACCTGGTGCCAGCCTTTGAGTGGGAGGACTCCCTGCCCTTCCCCCACATCTAGTTCTGGAATGTTCTTCTCTTGTCAAGGCTCCAAACTGTCCAGGGGAGACAAAAGGCAGGGCAGGCCTGTGTCAGGTTTCTTTGTGTGGGCAGGAGGTAAAGGTCTTTGAAGTGTAAGTAGGGCTGGGTACAGCCTCTCCCAAGCCATCCTGTCGGAATGTCCCATCCTGTTCACACCTAAACCCCCTTTGTGTCACTCTCTGTAAGTAAGAAAACAAACCCTACAGCAGGGCCAGTTGCCGTCATGTGACCCAGGTCACTGTCAGAAGGCACAGATGATTGGGACAAGGAAATGCTAACTTTCTAAAAGTTTTTTCCGACAGGTTACCCAGGCTGATAATTATTCAATCAACACAACTTTTCAGGAAGGCAAAGTAATTTAATTATTAACCTTATTTTTGATTTAAAGTGTTTTTTATATGTATAAATGATTAACAGAACACACTTAATATTGCCATCCAACAACATTTATATGAAATTCACATTATTTTCCGCTCTTCTGGAAACAATACACAAACTTTTTCTAAATCACACGAAGGGATAACATGATCCATACTAAATGCATCATACATATGGCAAAAAATTAATTAATGATGAACCATTCTTTTGATTGCAAAGTGCTGGAGTTTCTATTATTTCTCTGTTTTTTCTGTAAAAAAAGGCTGAAACTTCTTCAGGCAACTAGTAGGGGTTATTTCAACACACTCTTTATGTAAGCCTCCAGTGTCCCTTGTAGGATTGCCTAAGCTTGGTTTTCCTTTTAACACAAAAACTCCCCATATCAGGTCAACTTTCTAAAGGGGCCATTTTCCGAATTGTGAACTAAAATCTGACTTTACTATTAAAGAGGATTTTAAATTACCATTCATTTGAGTCTAAACAGCATATCTATGTCTGCTCCCAATCAAAAATTAGCACTTATTAAATTTAAAATTAAAAAGGTAACCCAGTGTTAGTCAATGGGAGAGATAGACCTTGCAACAGTGAAAACCAACTTTAGGAGTTTCTCACTACCAGGACATGTAAAACTTCAGTACACATGTCCTACTTTTTAAATAAAGTGCATCCTGCCATATGAGCCTTTAGGGCCTACCTTAGGGTTGACATAAGTATTAAAAAGGAAGATTTAGGCCTGGCAAAAAAAATGTATTTTGCCAGGTCAAAATGGCAGTTTGAAACTGCACTACAGGCTGCAGTAGCAGGCCTGAGATATGTTTTAAAGGACTACTTTAGTGGGTGGTACAATGAGTGCTGCAGGCTCACTAGTAGCATTTCATTTACATGTCCTGGGTACATGTAGTACCATCTACTAGGGACTTACAAGTAAATTAAATGTGTCAATTAGGTGTTATCCAATTTTACCATGGTTGAAATAGAAAGCACAAGCACGTTTGCACTGGTCAGCAGTGGTAAAGTGCTCAGAATTCTAAAGTCATCAAAATCAAATATAGCAAAACAGTAGGGGTGAAGTCAAAAGGTTTAGAAGGATTATCACTAGGCAAAATGTTTAGGGGAATACGACTCCAAGGATGTCAGGTCCAACAAAAGTCTACAGCAAAAGCAACAATATTTTTGTGTATTATATTTTTGGCATAATATATATGTTGGATGATATTTCTGACACCTAATTTATAGAGTAGCTTCTAACCAAAGATAAACACATTGTGCCTGATGCTATTAATATGCATTATTTGACCAGGGAACACCCACCTTGGTACTGTAAAGTTTCCATATTTGTGTAAGATGTTAATGATCATTGATTTTTTTTCACTCAGACTGGCCCATGATGTGAGCTGAAAGATACTCAGATCCTTGACGTTTTTTCATTCATTAATTTGTGCATAATCTAATTCCAATTTACTCACATTTCTGTACCCAGTGGTTATGTTTACATATTCTGTCACCAATGCATGATTGAGATGGAACATATTTTATATATTTATCCAAAATACAAATGATGCTTGACATTGAGTGGGCCGTGATGAAGAATTTAATAAAACAGATCTAACACACTGAAAAATCTAATAGTGCATAAGTAATTTAATATCAGTTTAGTGTTCATGTAAAACTACATTAATTCAGTGAATCGTATTAAACTCGCTGCAGTGCAGCTTTTCTCATCTAACAATGTAACAGAAGAACTGGAAATGACAGCAAGTGTCTCACTTAGAAGGGATCACTAAATTGGACTTAAAATACGTGTTTTAGCATTATTAGAAGTTTTCTGTTTACTTTTTATGTGGGACCCAGAGAGCTACCCCTGACCACTATATTTGAGAGAGAAAGCATAGGAACATCATCACAATAGCATCAATTTAGTTTTCTGAGAAGACACTGTATTTTGTCTTTCCTTCTTAGTATTGCAAGTCTATTTTCTGTGGAACCGCTTTGAACATCCATTCATTCATACACCAGTGTATCATTTTGTCTCTATTTCACTTTAATTCACTCTCTGATCTATCTATCAATCTATTTTTATTTATTTTAAAAAATTATAGCGCGACCATGACCCTTGCGGGTATCAGAGCGCTTTACAGTGTTTAATGAGATAAGGAGTATAAAGAACAACATCATTAACAAGGACGGAATACGTTATGATAGAAGACTCAAGAGAGACCAACACAGAGTCCAAGACATACAAAAATCCAAAATGAGGGGATAAGCATGAGTGCAGGACTAAGGGGACACATAGTGTACAGGAGTGGAGATCGCGGAGGCAGTGCCTGCATCCAGAGACTGCAGGGCATGTCCAACAGTTGAGCCCAGTGACCACAGGGTACAGGAAAGTTGAGTTGTTTCAGTATTCAGTAATGTCAATGGTGATGTGATATGCCATGTCACCAGTGACGTCATCAATAATATCATATTTAAGGTGATGTCCTGAAGAATGCAAGAGTGGACATAAATGGCATGTACTGTGTCACTCGCATATTTTTAGATATCCATAATGAAGGTTTAGCCGTGCAAACTATGTGTATTTTTTGTGTGACTTGATTTTAAACAATTCATTATTAGTCTCCTCAATAACATTGAATAGCATAATAGTCTATATGCTAATAGAACATGGAAACATTCCTATAAATTAATAATCTTTTTTTTAATATATATATGAGTAGACAATGTAGGATAAAAATTCATGTTTTTGCCGTAATGTTAACCGATATGTTATGTTCAATGAGGTTTGCATTTGCACTCTTTCTTGGCTTTATAAATATGGCTGTAAGCACTGAAGTACAATGTTTGAGACTGAAAGATATTGACAAGAATCAACCTATGGTATTCAGGCATTACTTACAGGAACACAGTTGTTTTTCCCAGTGGGTGTTTCTCAGTTACCTCAGCTACCAATGCACTGGATAGTCTGCCCTCGGGATTGAGATGATCATGCTGTACTGAGTCTAATCACCTGGAAGAGTCTTCTGTAATTAGCAAATACTTCCTTTAGACATAGCTTCAGAAAGGTGTGATTGAAGGATGAGCACCTTTGGTGTATTGTTTTCGCTCAATATGAACTATGATAAGTTATTTGTTCTGCCTGCTTTCCTGGCCCACTGCAAGTCTACTTTGATAATTCAGGCCTAATTATGGATTTATATTCTGACTCATTTTGTTTGCTTGGAAAAATACACAAGCACTGGGTGTGATTTTCAATCCATTCTAGGGTGGTCTAAATTTTTTGCAGCTCAGAGAATACTCACTAGCTGTTTGTAGCCGACTAAACTGGGTTTCCAAGCAAACTATTCTTGGATACTTTGGGATCTCTTAATATTATTTCTGTATTTTGGATTTCCTATCTCACACAGGGACTGAGGATTGTGTTGATGACATATATGACTGAGGCTGATCTATTAACTTTTAGGACCTGGTTTAGAGTTTGACAGATAGGTTACTCCATTGCAAATGTGACAGATATCCTGTCCTTCTTATTACAAGTGCCATAGGATTGTAATAAGGCGAATGGGATATCTTTCATGTTTGTGGCAGAGTAATCCATCTGCCAAGCTCTAAATCAGGCCCTTATTTTTTTAAACTTTTGAGTTATGAAAAGGGAGTTCTGCTAAGATGATACAACCACCCTTGTTCTTAAGTGGGTTATTGTGGCAATAGAAGGTGTTATGTTTCTTAGGGTACCCCAATATAGGCTTGAGTAGTCCCCTAACCCTTCACCTACATATACTGTACCATTACACTAAATAACGGGTTTTGGTATTGACCTCTTACTTAGTTAAGTGCTGCATTAATGTCGTGAGGTTTTCCCCAAAAACCAGCCACATTAATTATGCATGAGGATTCTCAGAATCACAGCAGGATTACCATCTTCTGCATAATAACTATGTATAAGGGTCATCCCTTCCGTCATCCTCGGCCGACATGACACAGCAAGGTCGAATCCCCTGAGGGTACCTTTTGGGTATATATACACCATATCTTTGCTCGGACAGGCAGAGGAGAAAGACTTCCATGCTGACACACTGACGCGAGACGCTGAGGTTCCGGCACATTCCTGCTCACAGTGGTCTGACATCCCTCGCGGGGTGTCCATCTCGAGACCAAGACGGGGTCCCACAGTCTCTCACTTTAGGTAATGGGGTTGGCTTCAGACTAGGGGGATTCTTGGCTCTACACCTACTTACAAGCCAGATACACTTAGACATATCTAGTTAGGGTTGCATCGTAAGAGTACACATTATTATTGTGATGTATTTATATGCTTGTGTTGGACTTGGCCCTTTTTGCAGGGTTATTCCCAAACTTTTTGCTTCTTCCGCCTATTTTTTCCTGACCTGTTGTTGTTGGTTTTAGGACTTTGGGCACTTTACCACTGCTGATCAGTGCTAAAGTGCATATGCTCTCTGTGTAAATTGTTATTATGATTGGTTCTCCCTGATTGGCATATTTGATTTACTGGTCAGTCCCTAGTGAAGTGCACTGAGTGTGCCGGGGCTGGTAAATCAAATACTACTAGTGGGCCTGCAGCACTGATTGTGCCACCCACATGAGTAGTTCTGAAACGGTAACTCAGACCTGCCACTGCAGTGTCTGTGCACAGTTGTTAACTGCCATGTCAACTTGGCAAACACACCCACTTTCCAGGCCCTAACCTTCCCTTTTCTTACATGTCAGTCACCCCTAAGGTAGGCTGATGTGTGTGGCATGTCCTGATAGTGAATTACTGCCAATTTCGTTTTTCACTATTGCAAGGCTACCTGTTCCTTTAGGATAGAATGGGGTGTTTGTTTATAGCATCTTATAAACATAACTACCCCTGGGAACAAGGTAGGAAAATAATGTTTAGCATGCCTGTACTCAGAATGTTAAAATGCATCTTTTAGTGAGGGTGATTTTTACATTCTGTGTTTGAAAATAGCACTTTTAGAAAGTAGGTATTTTCTCGCTTCGCCATCCAGTGTGCCTCTGCTAGGACTGTCTGGGTTTGGAGTGTCAGGGGCTGGGGAGGAGCAGTGGCTCCAGAGAGCCTGATGAGTCAGGGCTGGGCTGAATAGGCCTGGGCTGCATTTAGAGTAGGGGGAGCAGATTTCCTTTCACCTGAATGGGCCTGGTCTGCTTTCCACAATGCTGTCTCCACCCCCTGCCAGGAAGCTGCACCAGAGAGGACAGAACTGGTTTTGACTGAGCACAGGGCTTCTCTGCATAAAGAGAACAAAAACATTTTGGGGTATAAGTATTAGACCTAAAACCCCTGAACTTTAAAATACTTCTGGAATCAAGAGGAACCTTTGCCAAGGAGAAGAGCTGGAGAAACTGAGGAGAAGTACTGCCCTTGCTGTGTGTCTGGGGCTGGCCTGCAGTTGCTGTTTCTGCTAAGGAAAGGAGAAGGACTTTGCTGTGTGCTCTGTCCCCTGCTTGAGGAAAGTCTCCAAGGGCTTAAGTAGAGCTTGCCTTCTGTTTTGAAGTCCCAGGAACACAAAGACTTCACCCCCAGCTCCCCTGAACTTCCTTGCTGGGAGTTCTGACCTGCCAGGAGTGCCTGTGTCTGTGTCGGGCCTCTGGAGGTCATTTCCGCTGCTGGGAGCTGGAAAGCAATGCAGCAACAAGAAAATCAACACATCGCTCTTCTTGCGATAGTTTTTCCGACGCAACGCCATGGTGCGAGAAGAATCTCCCCGCACCGCCACGCCGCTGCTGAATCCGATGCACCGCCTGTTGCCACTGCAAGAATCGACGCATCGAGGGATTGCGGCTAAAGAAACCGACGCAGCACCGCTCGACGCCACCGCATCGTTCGCCGACACATCCCGGATTTCCATGCATCGTCCCTGTGCGGCAAGTTTCCCCCGATGCAACGGATTGGAGTTGTCTCAGAATCCACGCATCGCTTCCCCATACAGACGGGACCCAACGCACCGCTCCCCGGTGCCCAGCGGAACTGTCGCATCGCATCCACAAAGGTCTCAAGAATCAACGCATCTCTTTGTTTTTCGACGCTTCCCATCGCTGCGGCTGTCTGGCTTGGTGAATTTTGTCGCAACGACAGGTACATTGCAAAAAATCATGCATCCATAGTTTTCTATGGGCTCAGTTGCTAAAACCTTTTGAAAGTCATTTTTCTTAATACTTGTATGTTGGATTTTTGTCATTTTGGTCTTGTTAAGTTTAGATAAAGATACTTTATTTTTCTAAACCGGTGTGGTGTCCATTTGTGGTGTTATCACTGTGTTACTGTGAGTGTTGGTACAAATACTTTACACATTGCCTTTGGGATAAGCCTGTCTGCTCGTGCCAAGCTACCCAGGGTGTGAGCAGGGGTTATCTAGAGTGTGTATCCCCCTTACCCTGACTAGAAGCAAGGGTCCCTATTTGGACAAAGGTACCTACCTCTGCCAACTAGAGACCCCCATTTCTAACAGCTTGCATATATTCATTGTTTTAGCACTATGGTGGAAATCTACCATCCATTTACTCTGTTGGTGCTTATAATTGTTTTGAGCTGTTCATGTCTTATTGTTGTTTCAGCACACCTATTTTACACTAGAATGACGCTGTTCAATAAATGCTTATTGAAAACGTCCCCACTGTTTGTTCTGTGTATCTCTGAGACAAAGTGAGCACGAGTGACTGAGCGAAAAGTACTGTACTGTTTCCACGATCACTGATGGGACAGAGTTGTCCTGTTTGATAGTTGCCAAGAACTATTCTCTTCTTGGTAAGAGGAGTTTAAAGTGTCACTGTGAGCTAGCTTGTATACAGGCTAATATACCCGGTGGGGGTGTCTGGAATCAGTCTGGACACCAATCCCACAGTCTATGTTGTCTAAACACTCAGATTCTATATAGATTTATAAGAACTACACGACAAAGGAAGGGAAAGCATGCAGAGGTTCTCTATATTTGCCTTTAGACTCAGCTTTGAGAAATTCCATTCAGTTTCAGCAGAGAGGTCCTTCAATTCTTGATTAACCTAATAAAGGTTCTTTTAACACCTATATTGTTAGAATTGTGACCAGTTTAGAAAGATGTTTCTGGCCTACAGATCTTAAAGGAAATTGGGTGCAGCAATTTGTTATTTCTTTAAGTTGTAAAGTGCATTAATCAGGAATGCACTTGCCCTTAATCCACCCAGTCCCTTGTATCAGGGGACTATGTGGAAAAAGATGGAGCTAATTCTTCACAGAGACACAATTTGGTTTCTCTCAAATCCCATTCCTGACTTGGGAACAAGGACACAGTGATGAGAGTGGATAGAGGTCTTCTGCCAAAGTGTCTCGGCTGTTCTCTAACTAGATACTTCAAAATATCTCTCCTTCTCTTTGGCTGAGACTAAGAGGCATATTTACAAGGGGTTATCACCACCAGAACATCACTTTTTTGGCGTTCTGGTGGCGATAACCCCTTCACCTTATTTACAAAGCGGCATTAAGCCACTTAACGTGGCTTAATGCCGCCTTGTAAATATTTCCCCTATTCACGCAGCACTTAGCATGAAAGGGGCATGTAATGCGTGTTGCATTGGGCGTTCTGCCACAACAATCCTTGCTTTTTGACACTGCTCCATATTTCAAAGGTATGGGGCAGCGCAAAAAATAAGACCAGGAAATACCTGGTCTTAAACAGGTGATACAAGGAGAAATGTTTCATTTCTCCTCGTATTTTGCTCTTTCCATGCGTGCTGAATTCTGCAGCACACATAGAAACAGCAAATCGCCTTTGAAGTTTGTTTATGCACAGGAAGGTGTCCCTTCCTGCTCATAAACAACCCCACCCCTGCAGCGCAGGCACCCTTGCAACATGGTCCAAGGGTGCCTGCGCTGGTGCTAGGCTGCTTCTTTAGCGCCAGCACTAGGGGAAACGCAGGAATGTACCACATTTTTGTAAATACGACCCATCCCTGCATTTTGAAACTGACGGAGTGCAGGGCCAATTTTGGCATAACACCACACTCGGACAGTTTCTACTACATATGCCCCTAAGAGGCATAGACAAAGAAGGCAGGGAAGAGGAACAAGAGTGAGATTCAGATTACAGGAGGCAACAATGTATTCAGGTGGATACGCATGCACACATACAAAAAACAGCACATGCATATATGAACGTACATTATGGCTACTTCCTCAAGTACAGTGATGCTCAAGAAACTACAAAGGAATACTGTACTCTGAGTCAACATATATCTCTACTCAAAAAAATACCCCGGGATCAAACCATACAGAAAATATATTGTGTGTTACTGAAGCAGACGTCCTTCTCACAGTGGTTGTAACTACTAATTATGAAGAGCAGTATTGTACTATGCGATAGGAATTGAACAGGATACCATTTGCATTGCTACCCTGCTTCATGTTAGATTGAGCATGGTTTTCAGCCTAAAATCGCATTCCTTATTATTTTGCATCAAAAGATCATCACATCATTAATTGCAGTTCAGTTATATTGCAAAACATGAAACGAAAGGCACACAACACTAAAATATACGCTTATATCTTGTTGTGCAAAAACTAAAATAATTTCCAGTACTAGATCACAGGTTGACAAAAGGAAACTGGTAATGTCGACTAGTGAATCTGATTGAGTACACAGTTGACTGTTAATGTGAAAATGTGGTAAATTTGGTGTTTGTTGATTCATATTATTGTAAAACTGAGCCACCTAAAGCCATCTTCCAGTGGTAATCAGCAACCTTTGTCCCTTTTGACCTATTGTGTTTTTCCAACAATGAAAAACAGTGCAGGCTGTCAGGTTTGACAGATTTTACAGGCAGTCGTCCATTACTGAATGAGGACGAGTGATTAATAGAAGCATTTTCTAAGTCCAGACATCAATACTCAGGGACATATTATGAGATAGGTTATCAATAGCTGACAGTGTGCTCGAGTCTCTCTGAATTGCAGCATGCATTTACTGAAATCGAGCTTTATGTCCCATAAACAAACATCATTGAATGGCTGCTAGAGCATAGAGCTAACACAATAGCATCTTGTCCTTCAATACACGAGGAAAATTGCCTTAAGTACCCGAACAAACAAGAAAAATCGCATCAGAGAGTAAAGGCATCAATACAAATAATATAAGTTGCAACACAATCTATCACAATTGCATTTGCCATAACTCATTGAAACATTTTGTGCTTGTCGTGTTAAGGGTGCTTAGGAAATGCAACTACTTCAGAAATAGGCACGTGAATCTGTACAAACTTTCAACGCTCTCAATTGAGTAATCTAATTTTGTGAGAAAAAGAAATTGATAAATAAATTTAAAAACATTTTTTTATCTTGATTTACCTTCTTGCAGGTACAACTAATATATCGGAAGTGCATGAAAACAGATGCTAGTAAAACATATTAATGTTGGCGTTCTTAAATGACTAACATCCCAAAATGCATTAGCTTTTAAGAATACCTCCATAGTTAATAAACTTTGTTCTCATCATCCTTTCTCATCCTTTTGTAAGGCTATTGCAGTGCACATAATATTTATACAAAATTGTTTTTATGACACTTTTCATGGTACTTTTCCTTCTAACCTCTGAGGTGCCAGTCTGTTACCCCATTCCTAGGCTCATCAATTGGAAAATATCCGACATCATTAAGCTTGATTCTAAACATCTCCAAGCAATAAATTGTGTTACTTGCCTGCTCCTACAGTTGTGGGTCTGAGCTGCAGTCAGTGATGGGTAATTGACTTCTGGTACTTAGCAGCATCTAAGGCCATTAACTATTAGCATTCAACCTCTTTCTTTTGCTTTCACCTTGCCACCGAAAAAGGATCAAGCTTCTCTCTAAGGCACCAGAAGTAGTAACCATCCACCAGCAAACGTTCTCAAAGACCCCACAGCATCATAATGGAGCATCACCATTCTTGCCTGTCATAACCCTACACTAAACAATAACATCAGATATACCAAGAGTAACCATTGGAAAAAGCTGAACATGCACACATAGGTAGTGTGCTGCAGCTCTCCACCCATCAATACCGCAATACCGAGCTCACAGATTGCTGATGGCATTCCAGGGGACTTTATTGCATAAAGTTAATAGAGAACCCCAGACAACCAGTTGTCAGCACAATTTTAATGATCCATTTGGCATAACTAGTAGAGCCTCAAAGACATTCTGTAATACTAAGGAGCACTAATAACAGTAAAATCAGTCCAAGCAGGTAAATGTCTCTATGGTGCAGTGAGTTCCTAGATTTGTTTTACTGCTACATGAAGCCCTTTTTCATGATAAGGTTTTAATTGTGCAGCAGATTTTTTATCCTTTTTAGAAAAACCGGGATTTGCAAATTAGACCTATATATATATATATATATATTACCTACTGATGGTTGCCAGTAGGTACTTATAGTTAGGGCCGAGTTTCCATAGGAAGAGAGTTTATCAACTTGCCTATATCTTTGGCGCCGGTTGACTAATTTTCATGAAATATTCCCCAAAAACTGTGCCTCTGGGTCTTATTGTGCATGGAAAGTCTCAGGGTAATCCATCAAGAAGGGGCTGAGAAAAAGGGGGGGTAAGAAAACGTTTGTTTCCCATTTAATTCCCATAGGGATTTTAGACATGACTACAGCCTGGATGGAATTACACCAAATTTGTCAGAAAGGTAGCTCTTCGTCAAGAAAGAGCCCTTTTTGTTATTTGGTGTAAATCCGTTCAGCAGTTTTTGAGATATTTAAAGAAATACAAATTTGTATATCTATGGACTATCAACTGGAATGCCGTGATTTGCTGGCCACATGCTGAGCAGAAAGTTGCGGCAGCCATTATATGTAACGGGACATGGTCCCCAGGGGTTAAAAATAAATACTCAAAAGTAATAGAAGTGGTCAGGTCAGACCCATGGCTGGAATATAGGGGTGTTTGAGGGACCCCTTATGAGTAAAACACATTGAAAAATATTGTTTTTTTCCACATGCGATATTCATGAATGCGTTGCGACACTCGGTGTGGCCCTCTGTGTAACCTCACAATGAATCCATGAATATCATCAAACAAAATTTAAAAATACATTCATAGACTCATTCAGACATTAATGCATTCACTCACAGATGCACTCACACTCTCTTACACCCACTCACAGATCCATTCAGACACTCATGCAGCCACTTATACCCACTCAGAGATTCACGCACCCACTCACAGAACCACTCAGAGACCCACACACCCATTCACAGACCCACTCAAAGAGTCACGCACCCACTCACAGATCTACACAGACACTCATGCACTCACTCACAGACCCACTCAGATACTCACTCACCCACTCATAGACCCACTCAGACACTGATGCACCCACTAGCAGACCCACTCAGAGACTCACGGACCCACTCACAGAGCCACTCAGACACTCATGTACCCACTCACAGACCCACACAGGGAGTCACACACTCACACATACACCCACTCAGGCACTCACACACTCACTCACTCACACACTCACTCACTCACAGACCCTCTCTTAGATGAACACACCCACTCATAGACCCACTCAGACACTCACACCCCCACTGAGTCCCACTCAGAGACTCATGCACCCACTCACAGACCCACTCAGACACTCACACACCCACTCACTGACCCTCTCAGACACTCACTTACCCAGTTAAAGACCCACTCAGAGACTCACACAACTACTCACAGACCCACTCAGACACTCAAGCACTCACTCACCCACTCAGAGTCTTATCTATCCACTCACAGACTATCTGAGACACTCATTCACCCACTCACAGATCCACTCAGAGACTCATGCACCAACTCAGAGACCCACTCAGACACTTCTCCACCTACTCACAGACCTAGTCAAACACTCACATACCCACTCACAGACACACTCAGAGACTCACACACCCACTCACAGACCCACACAGACATTCACACACCCACTTACAGACCCACTCTCACACCCACTCACAGACCCTCTCAGACACTCATGCACCCACTCGCAGATCAACTCAGAGACTCATGCACCCACTCATAGACCCACTCAGACACTTCCCCACCTACTCACAGACCCAGTCAAACACTCACACACCCACTCACAGACATACTCAGATACTCACATATCCACTCACAGACCCACACAGAAACTCACACACCCACTCACAGACCCACACAGACATTCACACACCCACTTACAGGCACACTCTCACACCCACTCACACACCCACTCACAGACACACACAGACATTCACATACCCACTCACAGACACACTCTCACACCCAATCACAGACCTACTGAGAGACTCACGCACCCACTCACAGACCCACTCAGAGACTCATGCAGCCACTCACAGACCCACTCAGAGTCATGCACTCACTCACAGACCCACTCAGACACTCACACACCCACTTACAGACCCACTCAGAGACTCATGCACCCACTCACAGACCCACACAGACATTCTTACACCCACAGACCCATTCAGACCCTAACACACCCAGTCAGATGCACAGAGTCACTTGTATAGTTGTGAATTTTAAAGGTGCTGGTGTCTATTGAATGTCTGCTTTTGCTTTGTGTATTCATGAAATATTCACAAATTTGAAAAAAAAACAAAAAAAGGGATTTAAAAAAAAATGAACCAATGTTTGTGTAATAGGGTGGCTCTGAAAAGAGCCACTGTGTTGATTGTGTGTAGATGATAAATACAGATAAAACAGGATGCTGTCTTTCAAGCTGTTGAAGAACACCCTGTTGCCTATCTCTGTGAAGTGAACTCCATCACTTCTATAATTACCATCCATGTCAAAGCACAAGTTGTTGTTGTAGATAGAGCCCATGTTATGGTCTCTGAGGAATGCAGAAACAGTTTTATTGACATGTTTCCTGGCTTTGTCTATCTGTGGACAGAACTTAATTGACCACTTCCATTTCTGCCTTTGGCACATGTTGGAGAATACCAAGGCAGTCCGAGGGAAAAGTACCATTAATTGAGTGAAGGTATCCTTCATTAGGATTTTGGTCCTACCCCAGTAAGTGTGCCTAGGTCATTGCCACCACAGTGCACAATTATGATGGCAAGGTGTTGGCAGTCCACAATGCTTTCAACCAAAGGCAGCAACTGATGCCACCTTACCCTCTCTGGCCAATCCAATTAATATTAATATCCACATTAGGGAAACCCAAGTCCCTGCCAATGCCACTGTTTCTAGCACACTCTCTAGCCCAAAACACAAAGCTGTGACCCACAATCCACACTCTATCCATTTTGAGGGCAAAGAGGAGTAATGCACAGGAAAAGGCTGGAGCAAAAGTTTTCCAAATGAAAGGCAGCTAAAATGGAGGTCAGGTCCTGATTTAAAAAAAGGACATATTTGATTTGATGGTATAAATATGCAATTAGGTAATGATTTTTAAGGAGAAGTAAGTAGGACTGTGATTGGCTCTGGTTAAAAAAAATTAATGCAATCTTGCCTATGCTTTTATTTGCAAACAGTTAACCACACCTGCTTCAGTTGAGTTGGAGAGTAATATGCTGTTTCTAGAATGTGTTGTGAACTTGTGACCTACTGGTTCAAGAGGGTGTTCTAAAGGGCTTTCTATAGAAAGTCTGCTAAGAGAGTGTGAGGGGAAGTTATTAAATAGACTGTAGTCTGTTTGTTCAAATTAGAGTGGTTTAGATTCATTGCTTATTAAGGAGGGTTTATTTTCATTTTCAGAACTATGTTATAAAGTGCATTGTAGTTGTAAAGTACAATGTTAAATGCTTTTTTGAACTCCCGTTGGGAGGCCACCCTGAGGGTCATGACGAATTCATGAATTCGCCTAAAACCAAAACCAAATTGGATTTCTTTACTGAAATGCAAGTAAGGATTAAGAAATACTGACCATTGAGAAGTACAATAACAAAAGTAAAATATAAAAGGGAGGTTTTGATTTGCTAAATTATCACTGAGAGCAAAGTTGAAAAGGTTGCCATTAATGGTTACTTTGCATTAGTATGGTGTGCCATTTTTCTGCTTAGTTTTCACATTTTCTCTGAGAGTACAGTGTAACTGACTGCATCCAAAAATAAATCTGACCAGCCAACTCGATTTACAGGTATGTGAGTTAGAGTATAGTTTAAAAAGCGATTGAAAAGGTATGTGTGTACATGAGGTTGATGAAAGTATGTATGATATATACAAAAGTATTGTGAGTGTATGAAGGGATTTGTGAGAGGGTGCATGAGTGTTTTTTGTGGGTTTATGAATGGGTGTGTGGCAGTGTCTCTATGGGTATGTGAGTGAGAATGTTGGTGTCTGCGTGAGAGAGTAGGTGTGTGAGTGTCTATTAATCATGTGTTGCCCTAGAACTGTACAGAGTGCATGTGTAGTTTTACTGCATGGTCGAGTTGGCATTACAAACTCCTTGCTAAGGTTTAAACTTCTGTTATACTATGTACTAGTTACCACTTCCATAGGGTGTTGGTAAGTCATAGAGCAGGGAGCTATTTGGTTAGTATGTAAGACATGAAGTTTGAAGTCTCAGCTACTTACCCATCAAACACTCAGACACTCATTTACTAACCCATACAGCCACTGACACACCAACTTACTCACCCCTATACCCGCTCACTCAAACACTTATACATCCACTTATTCATGCATGCATGCACTCACTCACTCACTAACACAGAATCTCACTCACTCATACTCTTTCATATACATGCACACACACACAGTTTATCTTTTTTTAAACCTAAATGGTGGTTCTAATGAGAACCTTTGTTTTTTCATAAATTCTCAGACCTTTCTTTTCTAATTTTTGAGTTTTTTATCATTTTGTTTTTTTTTGTTTAAAAAAATAAAATGACAACTGGAAACTGTTTTAACAGAAAAACTGAGGAAACAAGTGCCAATTCCCAAAAAATAACACTTGTGCAGTTTTGCTGTGTCCAAAAGTGCAACAACAGACTGTTCTCCTACAGTTAGAACTTTCTTGCAGTCCAAACAAAAAGTGCCAATTCTCAGATGTAGATGGACCCCAGGAGCAATTTGCAGTTGAGGTAGACGGATCGCCTGCAGTTCACTTCCATTGTGCTCTTGTCAACTCCTTAGAGTGGTATGTCTTCAGATGATACAAAATACTTGTTGTGCTGCATGAATACTTCTTGGACTTACCTCTGGAGAAGCTCTTCTCACATATTAAGCACTTAACATGCTTAGCCTCCACTTTTTTCTCCCTAGAGAGGATGATATAAAATTCCAAAGCAATTGATTGCCGCTTTTCTCGGGGGTTCTCCTCCAAAGAGCTGTCTTCATCAAGGTTTAGCTGCTGATCTTCACTGCCACAAGATGCCATTTTATTTGGAAATAATTTCCAAAAAATAAGCCAAATCAATATTCAAGTTGAAAAGAGCAGGTGCTGAAATGTGAACATCCAATCTCAGCACTGGAAGTCTAAATCAAAGAAAACTGGATGGACTCTTCCTTTCTAGAATAATCAAATGTGTCTTGTCCAATGGAAACCCTTTCTTCCTTAGTCGTGTGATATTCACAAACACTGACATATTCATGTTGTGATTATGGGAAGTAGTATAAAACAGTGTTCAACCATAAATTTATTTAGGAAAATCTCACTTTATATGTTATATTAGTAAAGTACTGATCACAAACATTAAGTGCAATATGTGTATATATGTTTTTTAAGCTTTCTAAAAATCACGCCGTTTTCGCAAATATCTGTGGTAACGGAATATACTTATCGCTACTTTTCGCAATGAATTCGCGAATATAAAAAAAGTTTTAAAAAAAGAAAAGCCTGCTGGGCACATCTGTTTCTTGATGCTGAAGAAAATGATTCTGCGTTCTTGATGCCCAAGAAAATGAGGACATCTCCACCAAACAAAGAAGCACTTGCATCATATTGTTAGGAGAAAGTACCCTTGTTTGTTGGAGATTTACCTCTTTGTAGTTTTGTTGTCTTCTCTATAGCAGGATTCATGTTATCACAGATTTCTGGATGAAGACACACAAGGAACAATAACCTTGCCAAAATGCAGAGAAAGTTGCTGGAGACATTTTCTTATGATGCATTATGCAGCTATAGTGTAGAATACACAACTGGCATTTACCAAATGAGGTAGCACTTACTAATTAACCAGTATAAACTACTCCAGCTGAGAAGACATTTTATGCAAAACTGTGGACTCTTGTTGGATAAACTGGCAGGTGAGTTTCTTTTCTGGCCCTGATGCTCATTTCACAGAAACTAAACCTTAATGGTAAGCACTTACAAATATAAACATAGCAGTTGCCCCAGTTTAAGTTCCCCTTCTGTAAAGGACAGATGATCCTAACTTACTGGGCTTCACAAAGGAAAAGCATTGCCAAACAATCTGAAATCCTTGGTAAAGGCAAATGCATCATAGATCTATCAGAGCACAATCTGTAGTGACTGTGATGTATGGGTTCTTTCTTGGCCTCTCCTAGTGAGAGCAAAGTCAATGGATCTCCCTTTTAATAACTACAAATATGCAAAAGTGCAGAATCACATGGAGGCATCGCCCGTTTGGCCCCACCCCATTCACCTTAATAGTATGCAACTCACACACCCATACAGCCACTCACTCACCCACTCACATACCCATAACACATCTTACCCCCCTGACTTCCACATCCATACAGCACTTACACACCCAGTCACCAACCCATACAGCCGCTCAAACACCCACTCACAGACACATACAGTCACACACACCCACTCACAGACCCATACAGCCACTCACATCCACAAAACCACTCACACACCCACTCACAGACCCATACAGCCATTCACACACCCATTCTCCAACTCATACAGCTACTCATACACACACTGTCAAAGGTTACAGGTTACAGTTAGGAAATAAAATTTAAAAAACCTTAGAAATGTACTGGAAAAAAGGTTACAGGGATGTTATAGTTAGGAAATAACATTAAAAAACCATAGAAATTCACTGAAAAAAACAATGGTTACAGGGATGTTATAGTTATAAAATAGTATTAAAAAAGCTATAGAAATTCGCTGTAAAAACCAAACATTCCATGGACTTCATACTTAGGATGTGTGAATAGGGTTGTAAGTGGCTCTGTGGGTGTGTGAGTGGTTGTATGGGTGAGTTAGTGGCTGTGTCAGTGGCTGTATGGGTAACTGAGTGGGTGTGTGAATAGCTGTATGGGTAAATAAGTGGGTGTGTGAGTAGCTGTATGCTTGAGTGAGTGGCTGTATTGGTGAACATGTGGGGGTGTGAGTACCTGTATGGCTGAGTTAGTGGCTGTGTGAGTGTCTGTATGGGTGATTGAGTGGGTGTGTAAGTAGCTATAATGGTGAGTGAGTGGGTGTGTAAGTGGTTGTATGGGTCTGTCAGTGGGTATGTGAGTGGTTGTATTTGTACTCCTTCTTGGCTTGTGCCCCAGTTATAAATAAGGCTTTAAGGATTGAAGTACAATTTCTGAGATTGAAAGATATTGACAAGAATTAACCTATGGAATTCAGTCATTACTTACAGGAACACAGTTGTCTTTCCCAGTGCATGTTTCTCTCAGTTACCTCAGCTACCAATGCACTCCACAGTCTTTTCTCTATTGACTTATAAATGGTGTTTTCCATATATTCTCTTTCTTTAAACCTTACTTCTGCTCACTGCAATTTCTTCGCACTCTCAAAGCTTCACCGTAAGGCACACTAGCGATCCAGCTGTGAGGGTGAAAACTACTTGCATGCAGGATCGTATTTTTTGCTGTTGGCTGCCTTAAAATGTTTGTCTCTAACTTGTTGTTCCTGACATATATCATCAGGTCTAAGAAGGCGACTTCTCTTTTGCTAATTAACTGCAAATTCAGGTTATGGTTACTGAAAATTGTAACAAATTCACTTGCACTGTCTTATGACCCTTTCCACACTATGAAAAGGTAATCTATGAACCTGACCCATAAAATCACCTTCTCATTCCATGTGTCCTCATATTCGACTTGTAGCACCGGCTCCTCCCACTAGCTCATATGCAAATTCACATAGCTAAGAGTGGATCAGGTGCCATCAACATCCCCCTAAGCTGTTTGTATGTCTCATTGTCAAACAAAACATAGTTATTCTCCAAACACCATTTAGTCATCTCAATCGACATTGGAGTGTGTCTTAGCAGAGCTAAAGGTCTTGTACTTAAAAAAAACTGTATAGCTCTCAAATCATCACTATGATTAATACTCATTTGAAATTGTTTTGTACAGAACACTTATAAGTGTAAATGGCTAAGATACAATGTGGTGTTTGTCGATGGAGCATGAGTACCATATGAAAATGTATGAATCAAGATTTCGACAAAGTGAAGAAAAAATGTGTTTAATGGAAGAGAGTAATTTCAAATACTAAGGAAAACCAATAACTAAAGTAATATCAAGGCTCTAATCACAAATAAAGGACAATATCTGATTCCATTGCAAACAAGGGATGGCGCATGGATTGGAATTCCAAGTTTTGTGGTTTTTAGGGCATGAGGTATTTACCCCAGAGAGGACTATTTATCTATAGTGGTCAACACTGCACGTCAAGCAAATTTGCCATGTGAGATGTCTCTCAGACAAACTAGGCAAAATCTATTTTGAAACAAGCAGGAAAAAAGATAAAACATGCAAAGTTCAATGTGGTTAATGCTAATTCTGCATCATATGCCTTTATGAAACTCAGAATGCAATATATTTACAACATTTGGTAAACACCAAACTCTGGATTAATGGTAACTATCAGATCTCTGATCACAAGCGAGGAGATGGCCTTGAGGAATTTACAAGACCTGGCAAATACTGACAACACAGGTTGTGCTATTTACCAGGAATGGTAAATGCCTTCTATTCCAAGTTCAAACTTAGAAATATGGCATAACATGTGGGATTCAGTGCATACCAATTTAAATGCTGCATGTGCTGGTAATTACAGGGCTTTGCCTCCCCCCAGTACATTTCTGCACACTTAACCTGCTGAAGTTGACCTGGAAAAAGTAGAGGTGGATGCAATTTATCTCATCCTATATTTACCATTTTTCATAAACTAAATGTTACTTGGAATTGCAATTCCTGTGTAAACAGGAGTTTGCAAAGGGAGCAGAATTTCATAGTCCACTTGTGATTGGGATCCAGGTTCAGTATGAGCCACACACTCTTCTGAATTAGACTGTAATTATTAGTAATTAAAAATAGGAGTAGATGCGTACCACATCAGCTATATACCAGTAGAACAGAGTGGCATATATACTGGGTGTGATAACTTCTCCTGTATCGCAGTGAAGCACAAAATGTGGAATCAATGTTTACCACATAAAATTTTGACTTATTTCCTGCTATTTTTTTCAACGTTTTACTGATGAAATCTGTCAGGGGATATTTGTGGGCTGGTTGGTATTTACCACATGCAGTATATACCACACTATGTGTAAAATACCCATGTAAATACCCACACTTGTCCTATGTTAGAGGGAAAACTCCTGGATAGGGTAAATTAGTTTAATTATTTAGGTGTAACATTGTCCAAAGACATGTCTTGGTCATGCCAGGTGGCCAGTAGCTCTTTGAAATTAGCACAACAAGCTGCAGTGGTTATAAGGCTATTCAAATCCTCTAAATATAGGGTCATCTCTCTAGCACTAAAATTTATCGAGCGAAGGCTGAGGGTAGCGCACTATATGGGGCGGAGCTCTGGGGCCACACATGTCTAACTAAGCTTAGCTCAGCGGAAAACAATTTCCTTAGAACACTGGTGGATCCGCTAAGAGTACACCTTTGCACCCCTTACAACATGATTTGTGAATTTTACCAATAGCTACCAAGGCTCAGCTAAGGCCACTGTTGTACTGGCTCAGAATAAATGAATAACGAAATGCGTCTTCGTCATGAAAAATGCACAATGATTCAAATGTAGAGTGCCACTGTGCTGTCTTTTAATGTAATGCAATTGAGCACACTCTACGCTGGCATGCATTTCCATTTATCCTGATTAAACTTAATCATCATTCCCCTAGACCCTTCATTATTATTAATTAAATGGTCTTTAGTCGGTGTGTGATTACCATTTGTAGAAGCCAGAAGAACATTTCTTTGTTTCGCTATCCAAATGCTTAAACACAGGGATGTTTGTTCTGTGCTTTTCGACTTGGAACACTGGTTTTATTTTTAACTGGACCCCAGTGAGTTGAGTATGGCGTTTTAATATCACATCACAATACCATCATGGCTGGTGAACCATTGGCTCCACATAAAATATTGTAGTGTTTAGATAATACCTCTTTGAGTTTTTGAAATACCTTATTATTTTTTGTAGAGTGGGAGTTACCATGAATAATAGTTATTCGAGTCTCTTTATGTTCCACATTAATTAATCTTCTGGAATTAACAGGAGGATACGGTCTTCCTCTTAGAGAGGGTCCAACATACTTTTTATAATATTTATTAAAATATCATATGGAAGATTGTGCTGATTCTTCTATTCTCTTCACTGTTGTCTGTGAGTCAGTGCAATGCATTTTTATGCATATGTTTAATTTGAAGTCATCGTGGTTTCCATTTAAAAAAACATCTGTGAAAATCAAATCATAATTAATCTATAAAGTCTGTCTTTTGGACTGCTGTCTACACAAGTCATAAGTGGGAAAAAAGGGGGAACATCAACATTGGCACCTCAAAAGATGGTGGCATGCGCATTGGACTTTTGCATGGCAACACCAAGGGCCATTTTATACATTGTGCCCCAAGGGTGCATGGAGAGTGTAAGCCGACAATGGAAGGGGCTGCAAAAACTTGTGCGTCCCCTTCTGCAATACAGATAGCAATGGTGCACATGTTGCACCATCATAAGAGGGAGTTCCCTCGTTTGCATGGGGGCCTGGCCCCATGCAAATGAGGTAATCAGTTTACCTCTGTACTCGCGTCGTGTAACCGACGTGGGTGCAGAGGCAAATTTGCCTCTAGAAAGCGCACTGAAAGTGCACCACAAAAAGGTGGCACACTGAAAGAGCACCTCCTACAGGCAGCTCTCTGAAGGGGAGAAAAGAGGTCCCACAGACCACCCCAGGCATCTCCCTGCAGGCGGATCTCTCACCTCTCTTGAAAGTGCAAGCAGGTTGTCGCCTGCACAGTGAAACATGGAGCAGCCTTTAAACACTTGCTCCATATTTCACTTGAATGTGCTGCCCCAAGCCCAGCGAGTTTGCAGCTGTCCTGGAGGCAGCGCATTCTTTCTAATAAGGCACAGTGCCCCTGTTTGCACCCGGTGTACCTTTTGAAAGGTGCACCATGGCGCAGACAGGGAAAGTGAGCCGTATTCATAATACAGCCCCAAGATGTTCGGTGACAAATGCAAGGTCTAAAGAATACATTCAAATGAGCGCATACAGACACACACATGCATGCTGACTAAACGACATAAAGAGTTATAATACAGATAGATAGACAGTTCAGATGGTTAGATACTTTGATAAACACACTTCAAAGCACTGAATCATTAGTTATTTCTCACATTTATGATCAATAAATGCTTAAAATTAACCTCCTCAACATTTTAGTTCTTCTGAGGCACCCGTCGTACCAGTGGCTGGAGAGTCACCAGTGACAGGTGAGGTATACCCCTGGAGCTATGGAGCAGTTTTTTTCACGGTGCCCCCAACCATACATCTCTTGCAGTGAGGGGCAGCTCCTGCTTTGGCAACACCACCTTGTTCCCTTCGCTGGTAGAAGGAAGGGAGTTGGGTGGTGAGATACAGAGTCCACAGGGACAAAACAGATCACAAGGGCAGAGAGGTAGCAGCCATGTCCTGACAGGAATAATGTAGAAAGATTCCAAGAATTACTGAAAAATAACCCTAAATATTAACCTAATTTGTTGTCTCAGAATATTTGTTTTCCAACAGGTCAAGCTTTCAAGGACATTCTATGTTCCTAACAGAAGTATTCCAATTTAAGGGTCTCATTGTGTTCATCAAAGCTTTAAATCAATGTCCATTTAGTGTTTAGTGCAAGCCTGTTGAAGTAGATTCCAAGTAGTGTACATGGTATGCTGGTAATAGGGTGTCTTCACAAACTGAACACATGCGATAACATACCAATGTATGTAAACATCTGTACCTATAAACTTTAACTAACAGTTCTTGAATTTAATCTTTGTCCTTAACTTTGTAGGAAAGCTGGACCTTTTGAGCATTGTTTTGTTAACTGGCCAATATTAGAATTAAACCTACAAAGCATTTTTATTTAGGGGTACACTTATACACAAGCTTTTCATCTTTTTTGCCTGCATGATGTCAGGTAGTGTCTAGTACATACTTTGTAAGAAAGATGTCAGTTCCTGGCCTTGCAGAGAACTCCTTTCTGGAATTGATGCTAAATAGCAGAATTGGTTTACCTTATTCTGTGAGAGGGATATTGCCTTACTAGAGAAAGGCATCAAAGTTCAGTATGCAGTCTTTACCATGCTGGACATTACCTCACAGGTAAGTACCATGCAAGCCATTTTTTAATAGACAGTACTGCATTAAAAAAAGGATTTAAGGGTTAAAGAATGGGTAAGGGTTCAGATTGGTAAGGGAAGGGGTAGGTGGAGGTAAAAGTATATAAGGGGTTTTAGGGTTCAGGTGTGGGTAGAGGTAAAGGGATGTAACGGTTTTTTAGGGTTCAGGGGTGGGATAGGTAAAGGGAGGCATGGGTTTTTCAGAGTTCAGGGGCAGGTAAAGGGAGGTAAGGGTTTTTAGGGTTTAGGGGTGGGTGGGGTAAAAGGATGTCATGGTTTTTTAGGGTTGACGGGTGGGGAAAGGGTGCAAAGAAATTGCCTCTTGCAAGTCTGAGTTCGACTAGGCAATAGAAATGAACAAAATCCATCATTTTGATTTTAACATCCCCAAACCTCCGATTAGGACCTACTTGTCTTACACTGTGATGCTTTATGCCTATTGTCAGATTACACTGGCTGCAATAAACATTTTCGTAATTTGTTGATGTCAAGTTGGATTACACTGTGAAATCTGAAACCTGATCAGTCTTCGATGTGGCACTTGCACATTTATACTTACACTCATGAATTATTTGCATTCTGATTCAGATCAATCTGACTGGTCTTGGAGCTTTGAAAGCTTTTTCTTATGGGGAGATCTTGAAGTTGAAGGATTTAGTTTGACTTTCTTTAGTTACTCAATCAGGTAAGATAACTCTGCTCTGTCCACTGCTGATACTAGAAGAATGTTTTTCAGTGTGGCAAATTAGGAGTTTCAGGACAGTTAGTAGTAATTGTATCATGGATACCTTCCCTTGGCTTCATGTGAATTCCCACTAATTCACATGAATTCCCACTAATATTTTCGAGGTTATTTACCAATATTTTTCATGGGCACATATGTTGTGCAAACCGACATCCTCATCAATCCAGCCTTGCAAAACATTTGTTTCAATATACTTACCAATAAAAAAGGCACGCGAGCACCAAGCAAAATTAAACAGTGTCACTCAAGGGCCTGTGCAAGTCTTCCATAATAAATAAAAGCCTTAGAGCTGGCAGAGCATTTTAAGCTCTTAGCTGTGATTTGCAAGTCATACGTTCATATCCTGGCAAGTGTTTAATACTATTGAAGCCAGTTACTTATGAACTGAGTAAAAGTAATACCTGCTCTTTTGTACTCGAAAACAGTGTAATAGTGATATCAAGCACTATGTTAGAAGCAAGCCACTATAATTGTTTATCCTACACATTGTGATAGTTGTTGTTCCAGAGATAGTGAATCATTTATGGGTCTCAAAGGGCATTAGAGGTACATGGAAAGTAAACTGACATCATCACTAGGATTAAAGTGATGCTTTTGTTCAGACCTCTTGTAAGAAATTACTTTATTGGTTGTGCGGGTGGAAGCCCCAATCAAGCAATAACCACAATCCTTGTCAGGGGGAACCACAAAAATCATGAAATTAACCTGTGCTTAATCCTCTGGCAGCTTGGCATGAAGCTGTCAGCCTTAACCTAAAGGCAAAGTGGGAAGTATTTATACAGCACACAAATGACAATAAAGTGAAAACCTAAGACAAGAAAAATCCCAAACCAATTTGTTAAAAATAGAGCACATTTTGATGAATAAAAGGATATCAAAATGGTGAAAATCCAATCACTGCAACAAGAGATATGCAATTTTAAAGTTCTAGGTAGATATAGCACCTGAAAGCAGGAAGCACCAACTGAGAGTATCTGGTCGCACTGGACCGCGACAAAGTCACAAGTTCAGATCGACCACGATGGAGTGCAAGTCGGGTGCAGGAGCTAGTTTGGCCCATTGAGAGTTGCACCTTATATCCTTCGTGCAAGGTCTGAGTTGCATTGCTTTGTGAGAGATCATATCACTTGGCATCAGTTTCGATGAAGCTTTCAGCTATGTGACAAGACTTTGCTGTGCTTTGCCTCACTCAGCGTCAGATAAGATGAGGCTTGCAGCTTTGTGACAAGGCTTTGCCGGGCTTTGTGTCACTTGGCCTCGGTTCCCATGAAGCTTTCAGCTGTGCATCGAGGTTTTGCATCACTCGGCATCAGTTCCAACAAAGCTTTCGGCTGTATGGCGAGGCTTTGCGGGGCTTTGTATCTCTCAGCGTAGGTTCTGATTAAGCTTTCAACTGTGTAGAGAGGCTTGGCGGGACTTTGCGTCACTCAGCATTGGTTCCAATGAAGCTTTCAGCTGTGTGGAGAGGCTTTGCGAGGCTTTGCATCGCTTTGCACCAGATTTGATGGAAGCTTCAGATAGGCAAGGAGGAGTTTTCGCTGATGCCAGTCAATGGTGCAGGACCTATGAAACCACCTTGTGGGGATCAGGAACTCACTCCAGCAGAGGCCAGCAGGGCTCAGACAGGTTCAGTTGCTGGTCAAGGCAGGTCCAGTGCAGTGGCAGAAAGGCCTCTGGAGCTTGTTGTGTCCCTGTAGCTCAGACAGGAGGTCTTCCAACTGACCCTTGGAGTCACTCAGGTAGTCTGGGATGAAGGGAGCAGGCCCAGGCTTCTTCTAATAGAGCAGGGCAGACCTCAGGCAGCAGAGCAGACCTTTGGGGGACAAGGCTTCAAGTAGCAGGACTGTCCTCTTGGGAACAAGGCAGTCCTTCTTCTGTAATGTCCTCAGGTTCAAGAGTGACCTGAAGACCATCTCTAGAGGTCCACTATTTATATGTGGTGTCAGCCTTTGTGTGGGGGGATTCCCTCTCCTACCACACTTCTGGTTATGGAAAGTTTACCCCTTCCCCTGTTAAGGCTCCATTTTATCTGGGGAGACAAAAGACTAGTGCAAGGTTCCTTTTTGGGCACCAGAGGCAAAGTCCTTTAAAATGTTAGTGAGGCTGAGTACAGCTCCGTCCCAACCATCCTGGCAGGATGGCACATCCTGTCCACACCTTACCCCCTTTTGTATCACTGTCTCAAAGCATTATACAAACTCCAACAGCAGAACCATTCACAATCATGAGACCCAGGATATTGGCAGAAGGCATCAATGGTTAGGAGAAGAAAATGAGAATAAATGGAAATTAGCTTGCTGCCACTCATATATAGTGTCAAGAATGCCTTTCACTCCTGTCGCAAGAGAAGAAAAAAAAAGCAATAGTTTTTTTTTTTTTTAAAAGAACCCTCACCACTTAGTTAGTGGCGTGCTTCATCATTGGGTTTCCACCCAAGACCCCTAGATCATTGTGGGTGTGCTGCGATGCCTGAATTACAGCGGAGCAGGTTTATTTTGTGAATTCATTAGTTGTGAGTGAGTTAAAACTGCCTCAAGATGATCCGTCCCGTAAGAATTTTTTAATTGTGGATACCTTGAGTAGGGTTAAAATTGGTGATGGCGGATGTGATGCGAGATTATAATGGTCTCCCACATCCTAGGTCAACATGGTTCAGCCAAATATATGTGCTTAATGGGTCACTAAAGCTTTCTTCAGGATCAAGTTGCTAGGAAACAACCTACCCAGCAGTTGCCTGCACGCTAAGGCATGCGATATTGGTGCTCATGGTTTCGAACTTACGATGTTCAACAGCCATTTCAATGCTGTAGTGTGAATATAATCAAATAAAAACTCTGCATCATGACCAATATGTCCTCAAAAACATTCACAGACGATCAAGTCAGAGTGTTGATTAAGGATCTGGGTTTCTTACCCATAGCACACCTTGATAAATGTTGCCTCCACTGTAAACTAGCAGAATTTTTAATAAAACTGAAATTGAAAGCTTTTTTTGAAAAAATAGAGTCACTTGGGGAAACTGAACCTCCAGGAGATACAGTACTTAAGATAAAATCTACCTTTGCCCACACACTACTACTATTCCCATTGAGGTGCTCACATTTAAGTTTAAGCAGTGTTCAAAGAGGTGGAACAAATACAGGAGGGAGATAGCAATATCTACCGTAGCATGAGTAAGGAACAGACCAAAACATTGTGTGATTTGAGAGTTGATCAAACAATCATTATAAAGCTGGCAGGTAAGGGGGGGCATTGTAATACAGAACAAGATTGATTACAATACTGAGTGCAACCACCTCCTCGAAGACAGAAAAAACTATAAAATCCTCCTGCCAGACCCATCCTCACAACTGAGAACCAAGATCAAAAATCTTGTAGAGGAAGCTCAAGCCAACAGGGCCATTTCCAAAAAAGAAGCAGAATTTCTCTGCACTGCCAACCCAATAATATGCACTTCCAAAGATCAACAAAAATAGGACACCACCACCTTGCTGCCCGATCGTATCAGGGATAGGTTCTCTTCTAGAGCTGTTGTCCCACTTTTGCTACTTCTTCCTCAAGCTCCTAGTTGAGGGCACCTCCACACTAAAGGGCACAAAAGATTTACTGCACTTGCTCAAAGATATTGAGTATGATCCAGGAAAAAAACCTACTGGTGAGCCATGACATTGAAAGCTTGTATACAAGCCTCCTGCAGGAAGAAACACTGACAGTCAACTGATATGCTCTAGAGCAGGGGGAATTGTAATATAACATCCCAAGGACATTTATACTAGACTGTACCCGCCTAGCTTGAATGAAAATCTTCTTTGAGTTTGAAGGGACTTTGTACCTTCAAACATTTGGGGCTTCAATGGGCAGTTCATTTGCCTCCAGCGTAACTGGATTGTGCATGTTTAATTTCGAAACAAAACACATTCTACATGACAACAATCCTTACAAGAACAACATAATACTGTGGAAGCAGTATATAGATGACATCCTGATAATTTGAGATGGGGACAGAACATCTGCAACACCCTTCCTAGACTGGATTAATGGCTCTGACACCAATCGAAAGTTCCCGCACACGGTGGGCAACACATCCATCACATTTCTGGATGTGACGATATTTGCAGAAGATGGCAGACTACAGACTAAGACATATCAAAAACCTACAGACACGAACACTGTGGTAAAATTTGACAGCTTTCACCTGAGAGCCCTAAGGCTAAATTTACCCTATGGACAATTTTTATGGTTGAGAAGACACTGCAGTAAAACCATGGACTTCAACCTACAAGCTAAATCCTTCACTGAGAAATTACGTGAGCATGATTATCCCGGGAGGATTATAAAAACAACTCAGAACCAAGCACGTAATCAGACCAGGGAAGCCCTGTAAGAAAATCATGCTTGCATGAACACCACGATCCCTCTCATGTGTCACTACCTTTAACACTATATCAAATCAAGTAAAAAAAAGTGATGAATAAACACTGGCACATTCTACAAACAAGAAAGCTCAAATAGGAGAAACCACTATTCTCTTTCAGATGAGAAAGAAGTTTAAAAGATATTCTGGCATCCACCCGCCACCAAAATTACACAGAACAATGGAATACTGTGCTGAACAACTGGGGCCTTTTTTCTGTAGTGAGACACTATGAGTGTGGGAACTGCAGCGTGTGCCACCTTACTTCAATGACAAAAATGCTCAACCTAGAACCAGGGAAAGTGTGGATAATAAAAAACACATGTACTAATGTAGTCTACATGATAACGTGCCGCTGAAAGCTACGCTACATGGGAATGACAAGTAGGAAAATCAAGACATGGATCTGCAAGCACCAGAGCAACATCCGATGCAAACGCAACACAACTAAGATGACACATCACTTCCCCAGAGAAGGCCACACAACCAAAGACATGAGGTGGGTTGTCATTGAACAATTGGAAGGACATTTGAATAATCCACAGAGCCTCCTGTTCAAGAAGGAACAACAGTGGATTTACAGCTTGTCCACAAGCAAAACAGGACTAAACATTATATACCGTGGAACACCATTCACTTGTAACAAGGCTCCCCATCAGTCAAGGGTCAAAAATCGGCAACATTTTTGACCCTGGCATCACACCTGCACTCTTGTATTTTTTTGCTTCCTCATATTATAACATATAAACAACTTTTGTTAAGGTCAAATACACGTTGCAATGTTTACCTGTACCTTGAACAAATAAACAAGTTGTGTGTATGAGGTTTTTACTCAAATTTTGCTTCCCTTCATTGCAAATCTTTGCTATTGGGTTCTCTTAACAGAGAATCTCAGACATGGTAACTTATTTTCTGGTTTAACAAACTTTCATAAGTCCCAGGTGGTAGAACGTAGTCATGCAAACTGAGTTCTGCATTACATTATTTTGCTTTGGCAGTTAGCCATCTGCTGCCAAATGTGTTTGCAGAAAGTTTTTTTTTTCTTTAATCTTTGCATGTTCATATTGATGAGGGACCTAACATGTGACATGAGAGAACAAGGAGACATGCTGATTTCACTTCAGAGCTGGCATCACATAAGGTTACACCACATAACAGATGTCACATATATTTCTATGGCGTGCATCCATTTAAATGAAAGATTTTCTGTACTGGAGAACAGCTAGAGTCTGTCCAGCCAAACTGTTCCTTGCACTATGCCAGTCGAACAGGTGGGACGCAATGTTAGGCACCAAGGAGACCGCTTACGTGCATCATTTGTGGGTGTATAAGGCAATATTCCCAGCTGAGAAGATACAAATTTTAAAAACAGCTAATTTAATTTCAAGCGTTAAAGGAGTATGCCCTTGCATTATTTTTGTCTAAAAGCGAAAGGTTTATCTGTGCTTAAATACATGACTATATTAACTTGTAGCTTCCCGAACTGTTACATTGTATTTTATTTTATTTATTTATTTACCTATCTTTATTTTATTTTTTAAATCATGGAGTCCAACTGAAGCGCTGTACACAGCTATGTGAAAAAAGAAATACATTAATCTATCTCACTTAAAGAGAATGGGCAGGATCATAAAACATTTTTGACTGGTGCTATTAAGGCAATGCTAGCTTCAAACGCTTTTTAACACCATATTATGAAAACAGGACTCTGCAGGTGGCAATGTGTGGCAAAAAGGTTTGTGCATATGTCCTATGTTCCATTTTGTTGTGCTGGTTCTGTTGTTTTTTTGTCCTTCTGTCTTCCGATGCTGCATTTTTGCAATATGATTTTGTTTTGCCGTAGTGTAGATTTTGTGCTGAATTTTTGTTAGCATGTGCTATGTAATGTTTAACTTGTGGTGTTATGATGCTTTGTGTATGTTATTGTTCTATGTTTAGTTGTTTGCTTTAAATATGTCAACAAACACTGAAATATTTGTAGGCACAATCGCCACATGCCTTGAAATTTCCTGAACTAAGCAAACATTTACCACTATCTAAGGGGGTAAAATAGTGCTACATCCAGCTCTTCAACCACTTAAGATAAAAGTCAGCCCAAGACGGGGGTCGCCGACAGTGCTCGCTTAATGTGATAATGGTGCTGTTTGCTCACTGAGGGGCAGATTTACAAGCCCCTTGCGCCACTTTTGCGTCATTTTTCCCATGTTAAAAATGACGCAAAAGTGGCGCAAGGGGCTTGTAAATATGCCCCAGAATGAGCAGCACCAGGGCTACAGCTCAGTTGGAGATGATCATGTTTTCTTGCATCTACCAGCTGAGGCGGTTTGTACTGTAAACAGCATTTCTAGGACAGTGAAGCAATAGTCCAAAAAGGCCATAAGAATACAATGACCATAATCCTTTGAACAATTGTAAGTTTCAAATTTGCAGTGTAAACCCATTTACAAAAGAAGAATAAAGTCCAAGGAGAGCAGGACAGTGTTTGTTGTTAAGGATCAAACATCTAAAATCAGGGTTAACTAGGATGGATTGTAACCTCTTCCCCCATTTGGGCAGTGGATAACTACAATGTTCCCACTTTAAGATGTAGCTGAGTATCACCATTGCACTGTGAATGTAAAGGTGAGTGCCTGCGATCAGATCCCGGTGACTTAACAAAGAAATTGAAAATTACGCGTGGCATGCTTTCCTGTGGCATGCTCCCCCAGATGTGGATCAAGGTAGTGATGTGGAGACAACCAACTGCACACATTGTTATGTACCCAACAGAAAGTGCAAAACACTTCAAATGATGTTCCCTAGGAGCACTATTATTGAAGATGCTGAGCTTTGAAAGGCTTGTAGCCTCTTGAGGAAAGAGGTATTTGCTTGTTCTAGGTGGGTGTTGTGGTAATCTGAATCTGGAACTCCATCAGTTCATACCATTACAGTATCTTGCAACAAAAGAGGCAACATTTCAAGAAGACAGATTGAGAAGGAATGCCTGTCAGCGTGTTACTAGCGGTGTGATTTTTTTCATGGACAGCTTAGACAGCTCTGACTTACACGCCAGACCTCTGTTGATGTTCTCTCTGGAGTGGTGCCCCATAAAATACCAGCCATGACTTTTATATGGGAGTCAGTTGGACAAGGTCAACTCATGTTCACATATACTTAAACATGTAAAGTGCCTGGCTGACATCTATGATTTGATAGTACCTTCCAACCACAGTGACATGTAGGCTCTTGCACTAAAATGTAGTCCTTGTTTGTAGATATTGACACACATGTAGATTACTTATGCATTTAACATATGTCAGTTTTACATGGACATGAGATAAAACTTAGGTTTACTATTAGTAAGAATGTAGTGACATTGTGGCACCATTCCCTTTAGCACACATCATGCCAAGGAGCATGATTGAGCAAGTATTATAGGAATAATGCTCATATACCATTTGAACAGATTTTAAACTCGTTTAATAGTTCATTCAAGAAGCTGTGGAGACAAGTGCCTCTAATGTATACTTTGCCCAAGATATGTGCAAATGCCATCTTTGCTTTTCCACAAGACATAACATTGACAGTAGCCCCGTCTAGAGTCTGACAGTGATGCTGTTTTGGAACCTGAAGCTGTGGGTTTAAATGTAGTGTTGACCATTACTATGGCACTTTAGTTGCTAAAGTTCTGCCATCAACTGTCAGCAGGTACGTGGACTGCTCTTGAGTGCAAACATTGTATTGTATTGTAATTGCATTTATATAGCACTTACTACCCCTGACGAGGTGTCAAAGTGCTTTTTCGGCGAGTAGCACGCTACTCCAGAACCCATCAAGGATTAGTGGTGAATTAGTCTAGTGAAAATATGAAAGTAATTTGAGTGGTACATGACTCCATCTTGTCTCACCTGTATTTGGTGTCATCTTGTTTGTCATCTTGCTTATTCCAGCCTCTATGTCTGCAACCCACCTGCGTTCTCATAGCAGCTTTCAGCTCTCTGTGTGTTCATGTTTTTTTTTTCTTTGGTGCCATCACGTCCAAATCTGTCCTGTAGCTTCGTCATGATGCTGCCCCGTTGGAACTCATGTCTATCTGTACTCGAATGAGTTTTAACTTGACTAGGATCTGTATTTTGCGGTGTTTAATCTACATCTGTGATTATTTGTATAACTACATCACTATTTTGTGCTGTGCCATACAGATCAGCTGGTAGATGCAATCCCATAGGGTTATTTTGCAGATATTTCTGTGCATCCCCTGAAAGGTAGTGGACCACCATGGCGTATGCTGGTATATCATTGGGTGGTTTCATCGTCTCTTTTCTTTTAAGAAGATGCATGTTCCTTCGTGGGTTGACAATGTATTATTGCACTTACATTATCGCTGCTACTCTTAATCCTGTTTTTTCAAAGTTCTTTAAGTTTGTTTTCTTAGTATCGCCATAACTGCTGATTTTTTCATTTCCTGGCACTCTAGGTAGGGTGACCAACCGTCCGTAAATTTCACGGACCGTCCGTAATTTGGACCTCACGTCCGTTGTCCGTGAGGATCTTTTTTACGGACGCCTTTTATCCGTAATTTTGGGCCTTGCAGGGAACAGAGCTGTTCCCCTGCGAGAGGCCTCAGCTCCCTGATGGGGCTGCCTCGCACTCATCATGGGAGCAGCATAAGAGCAGCCCCACCCCACCCATTGTAATTCTGTCTGAGGCTGATTGCCACATACAGAATGACAATGGGCCAGTTTAGGCTCTTACAGCATGTGGTGGTCCTCCTACAGCTTCCTTCATTCTGTTAGGGTTAAAATGTACAAAACAAACGTACAAAGTTAAAAAGAAGAGGTTATAGTTCTTACACACTCTCATCATTTCAGAGCTGAAGCATTTTTATTATTATATAAAATGAAGACATAGTTGCTGCTTTTTTATTTATTTTATGCAACTAACATCCATTGACAAAGCCAATAGTCCTGGCTTGTTGTAGGTCAAATGTTACTGGATGCAATGATAGAAACAGCAAAATACCAGTCTGGCGGCACATTGTGCTCAGCATATATTTTAAGGTGAGGTGTTTTAAGCCACGCCCTTAATTACATCAGACACGCCCCTTGGAGAGACCCCCAGTTTTTTCATCCCACTTAAAGCCCTGGAAACAACACCATGTCACAGTCACCTCACATCCTGGCACTGTGCTTCATGCATGACTCATGACTTACAAGTTTTAAGATTGCCTATGTCATTGCAGGGTCATAGTGAACCCTCTCACACCCCACCCCACCCCTTGCTTTAGGAGCTACAGAGTGGGTGAAGTTCTTGATGGGCCTCTTCTGTCTGGAACTGGATGGGTGAAGGATGGGTGGCTAAGTGAAAGGGGAATGGAGAGAGAAATGGATGGATGGATGAATGATAGCATGGATGAATGATTGGCAGAATGGATGGGCGAATGGGAGCATGGATGAGTGAAAAGAAGAATGTAAAGCTGGATGAGTGAAAGAATGCATACATGAGTGAAAGGGAGGGTGGAGAGCTGGAAGAAAAGATGGATGGATGGATGAGTGAAAGGGTGGACAGATGAGTGACTTGGTGGATGGATGAGTAAGTGAAAGGATGGCTGGATGGGTGAAAGGGTAAATGATTGGATGGGTGAATGGATGGATGGGTGGAAGAGTGGATGGATGAGTGAAAGGTTTGCTTGGGTGAAAGGGTAAATGGTTGGATGGATGAGTGAATGGATGGGTGGAAGAGTGGATGATGGGTGAAAGGATGGATTGGGTGAAAGGGTGAATGGGTGGATGGATGAAAAGGTTTGGATATGGATGGGCACACAGATGGAAGGACATAATGAATGATTAAAGACTGAATGATGGATGAAAGAATTATTAGATGACATTCTGAGTGACACCCAACTGCTACTTGAATGTTACACTAGTAATTGTAAATGTTTGCATGTTTTGTTTTAGGTGTAAGATTTTAGGGAGATCCTCATAGTGCCATGAGATGTGCTTGAGATGTATATTGTGTTTGTAGCAATAGGCAAGGCGTCAAAAATAAACTATGCAATAGTGTATTGACAGTGCATTCTTTAAGAAAGCTGCAGGGAAAAGTACCTTTGTGACTTCCGTCAGCTTTTGCAACTCTCTGCGAAGCCCCCATAAGCAAAGTCAGATTCCATATTTTAAGTTCCACTAACTGAAACACCCATAATGCGTTCTCTTTAGTTCACCCATGCCTGCCGCTTTACATCACACAATGGCACTCAAATATAACAAAGTCTATCCGAGCAGATCTTCCTGACCACTTCTCTCACCAAACATGCCTGCTCAGGACCATGAGTTGTAAACAAAATATCAGACTGGACAACCCAGTGCAGTAACCATATAAATAGATTAACATCATATGAAATACCACAAAAAGACCTGCACAGTTGCTCAAAGCTGCACGCATACCGAAAAAACGTGAAGTGCACGATTGTCTTAACCTAATATAAAACTTATTTTGACTTGTACTTAATTGGTTGTCTATTTACGTACTTTTATACTATCACGCAACTTCCTCTGATGTGTCTGTAAAACTTACCTTTTGTCCCGAAGTTTTGTCCTGAATTTTGACCTTCTGTCCTGAATTTTTGTCCTGAATTTTGACCCTCTGTCCTGAATTTTTACACTTGCCGTCCTGAATTTGCACCCATGCTAGTTGGTCACCCTAACTCTAGGCATCTCCATAGCAGAGCCTTCTTTTACTGCTCTTCCTGCTGGTGTCACGTACGTTCTGATTCAGTTCTCTGTGCTGCATTACATGTGTGTGCCTTTAGGCATGTTGAGGTCATTCATGGACAATCCATGATATGCCATGGTAAACTTGACCCATCAGAAACGTGCTCCCTAGGGTGTGAGCTGTTTTGTGTATTTCTTAAACATGTCAGTTTTTTTTCATATGGCTAGCGGGAGCCATTGATGAGTGAATCGGGCATTTTATAGCTCCAAATGGTAACTTTCTATTATGTGGGACAGTGTGAGGTCCCCCCAGTCCAATGGATGTGGTGCCGCCCGAAGCATGTTTGAATCTCTGTATTTGAATACAACTATGACATTTTGTTTTGTGGATAATTTGGTCATCTTCATCAAATATACTTGAAAGTGTTGCATGCATGGTGTGCCATTGGGCTGTTGCTTGGTGCCCAGCTGCTTGTACATACGCATTGTTGCTGGTTTGCATATGGAGTTCAGCATGAAGGTATTGTCTCCGGTATTCCAAGTGGCACTCTGGTTTCAGGTATTGGAATCAGAGTGTGAAACGTATTTTTGTGGGACGTTTGCTTGACATGCCCTTTGGGTCATTGTCGCAGATGGTAGTTCTTTTGATTGCTGAATAGTTGTTGTAATATGGCACCCTAATTTTCTGATTAAATTAAATTGTTTTTTTTAATTGAATTAAAAATGTGAATTTTTTGATTGAATTTAAAATGTGAATTTTTTGATTGAATTAAAAATTAAAAATGTGATTTTTTTTATTGAATTAAAAATGTGGTCTTTCCCTGTGATCATTTTCAATATCAGTATAAAGTGTGTTGTGCTGCTCGGTTTCCCAAGAGTGCATGTTTGCACCTGTTTTTATCCACGATTTCCGTCTCTTCAATTTCTGATGTACAAGTGTATTTGACTGTTGTACATTACGTTTGTTCCCACAACATTCTCGACTTGAAATTCACATGAGATGCATTGCACCAGCTTCGTGTCTGCTTCCGTGCTTTCACTGGCATGTGTGCATGCCAATGAAGTGTGACCTTGTTGAGACAGGGATGTTGTGTTTGCGGCACAGTGGAGCACTTGGGGCAGCTCACTGCCTCATTTGCTATTTTATGAAGCAATATTCATCGTTATCACTTTGATGCGATGTGCTGTGTTTGCCAATGCTTAGTTTGGACCAATGAGCTTTAATCTTGTGCTCTCTTGCAAAATGCAGAAAAATGTAACTGTCTACGTTTTGGCAAATTTTATTTTGGATAAAATTCTTGCTCGAGTCACACGTTGACAGCTTGGTGATCCGAAGTCAATGTAGGTCACGTCCTTATAACGAGCATTTTATTTTAAGCAGACTTAAATTTAATAGACAGGTAAAATGAGTGTTTAAAAGATAACCAAATGTATGAAGCTTTATTCAAGATGAGGCTTTTGTTCTGAAATGGGATCAAACAATAGACGGATTGATTATTAGTCTAGCGCAGCAAAATTACCATAGGGAATTCTGCTCTGACTGATCATGAGTGGGTCAGTGTTCCTGCATCCGGTTTTCCAAGGTGTTGAAACCTGGACGTGATTTTACCAGGCGGTAATTTCGCCCAGATAAGGAATGCATAAGGCTTTGGCTGCAGTAGCATCCATGCCTAAATACTCTATTTTTTTCTGGCGGAGTGAGAATTCAATGCTCCCGCCTGCCGGACCTTAACTGCCCCCGCACCTCCCCCAGCCGCGGTCCGTGCAGGTAACAGCGGTGGGGCCGGGTGGGGGGGATTCCGATGGACGATGATGAGGGAAAATTATTTATTTAATTTCCCTCAGCATCGTCCCTCGAAATCCCCCCCCACCCGGCCCCACCGCCCCCACGCTGTTACCTGCACGGACCGCGGCTGCCCTCCCCTACTCCCTACACCTTTCACCACATTCCACACAGAGTCCCCCTGCCGCAAATATTTACCACCTGCTCACAGAAGGTAGCAAATGCATGCATTAAACCCCTCAGAATTGAGAATTCAGTGTTTTTATACAACCAATAGAGTGATGCAAAACCTAAATGAGATTTGCCAAGCCACGCAAGGCTATCTTTCGTGGCCCTGTGGTGCAAGGTAAATCTGGAGCAATGTAAGGCAACACAAGTCACAGCCTTACATTTCTCTGTCCCAGGGAAACGTTCCATGGCTGGGTTGTGGGTGTTCCCACACATCCACCCATGGATTTAAGCAAATTCCCAGATTTACCATGAGTGGTAGACAGTGCTTAATTTGTGCCGGTGCTTTCCGGTGCTTAGCACCGGCACTTACTTATCAGGGCCGGGTCTACACTCATCTGCTGCACAAGTCACTTTTTGCATTGATGATATTGATGTACTTAATTACCCTCACTACTGGACTCGGCGCAGCCGCAGAGTGTTGTTCTCCTCTCCCGAGTGAGTCACAGTTAGGGTGTTGCGGCTGTGACACTGAGCCTGCCCTGAGCCAAGAGGAGATTGATATGATATGTTGATGGTTGGCCACGGGCCGTAGTTAAGTGTTGCCGGTAGTCGGGACACTGATTTGGGCTGGATTTTGGTTCTGCAGGGGTAGGGGCTGTGCGGCAGATTTTTTCAGATTGCCACGCCTCATAATACCCACGCAGCTCACCGCGAGTCATCGTTTAAGTCAGCCGACCCGACAACAACGTTGAGGGCAGCAGGCAGCAGCCAGTACTGGTAGCAAGCAGCACCAGGCCTAATCAGTTAATAAAGGCAGTGCAGTGTGCCCCGGCCGCACGGCCCACCACGAGTACCGGTAAGTTAACTACTAAGTAGTAGCAAAGTAGCCATGCCAATAATATGCCATGCCAAACCAACGCTGCTTTTTTTTTTTTGGGAGCTTTGTAGCGTGACGGTCGTCAGATCACCGTGGTGGTAGCTCACCTCCGGCTCCACAAGATTCGATGATGATGATTCACTGACTGCCTGGCCTAGTAGCCGCCGTGCCCGCGGCCGTACACTTTTTATCTCAATAGGGCTTGCCGGGGTTAAGTTAAAGCCAAGGCCCTGCCCGCTCAGCCCCTGACTTGCCAAAACATGGCGCGCGCCTTGCACGAAGTAGGTTCCCTGACAAAACACGGTTTCTCAGGTGTGGTCTCTCACTCTCAAGAACAAACGGCTGGGTACCTGGCATGCTCCCAGTAACCCCTTGCCTAAAAGAGAGGCAAGCGGCATTCCCTCTTCCATCAGGGTACAATTATGTATGTGAGTTTCTCGCTCACAGAAGGTCATGAACTAATGGTCCAGTCCAGTAAAATAAAACGCCGTACATAAACTATTCTGAGGCATCAAAAATCTTGACTGGAATGAGTAAATCCAGCGCATGGCATGCACTCCAAAATAATTTTTTTCAAGAGGAGTTTGGGCACTCGCCCAAATGCTTGGCGGTATCTATACCAGTCATCCTGACCGGCCATGTTTCATATTTATTCAGGCTTTAAAGTTGAAACCTTGTGCACGCACGAGCCGGATATAACAGTCTCATACCCACGTGCGGCGAGAGGACAGGTCTAAATGCACCTGTCCTCTCATAAACATTTTCAAATCATGCAAATTAAGGGAAATGCCTTTCCATTTTGTTTTTCTTTTTCGAACAATTTTAAACCAATTTAGTTATTTGTACTACATTTTATTTCTCCATGCTTGACAGTGGTAGAATATATACTAATTTCACCACTGCGTCTTGAGCAGGGGAAATACCACTGTGAATATTCACCAGTTATCCTACACATTTTGTGCTGACTTTCCGAATCCAGTGCTCTGGGCCTACCCACCAGCAAGGGAGAATGGGTGGGGAGGAGGGGGATACATGTTTGCGGGGAGGGTGTGGGGGGGTAGTTCAGATTATTTTCTATTGTGTGCCAAGCAGTACCTCTTTTGGTTTCAAGCTGCCCACATCTTTTTATAGTGGACTTGTCTATGATTAGGCAAGCTTAACAAGGCCGATTAAAGGCCAGTTTGGTTCCCACGTGTAGCGTGGACTCCTCCTTAACGAAGGAATTCCGTGCTAAATTTGCAAAAAAAATAAGTGCTGTTGCGATTAAATGTCAGCATACCGAAGTCCAAGGCTGCATTGTCTTCATTCCACCTCATGCCTTTTTCATCTACCACCAGACACTAACTGCCCCTTTATCTCACCCTTGAAGTTTCTTTTTCAGGAATAGAAGTAGGGCTTCTAAAAAGTAGTTTCATAATAAAGCTGCATATATTTGCTTTTTTTTACCGTTTGAAGCCCTGGTGAACCCAGTTGTTTAATGTTATGCCAAAAAAAGAGTATTAATTGGGGGTTTGCACAGTTGATTCTATTTTGTCACCATTTGCACTGATGGGACAAAACAAAGGGAGCCACTTGGAAGGGTGTTCCTTGGGTGGCAGTCATCTGTCACCAGCCAAGAACACTAGAGGTGGAGAATGAAAAGACCAGCTCTTATTACCTTGGATAGTACATCAAAGAGTAATGGCAATATTTTCCATACGAGAACGCCTGTTTTTCTCTATCACATATACAGTGTTCTGCAAAGGAAAGTGCTATGTTACCAGATTGATTTTCTCTAATAGCATATATTGGGGTGAAGGGAAATGCTACATTACTCAAAATAACACACATACAGAATTTTGCAAATGTTTGTTCAGTCACCAAATCAAGTATACAATATAAGGGAAAAAGGGGGTTGCAGCCATCTTACCCTGTCCTATCAAAACCTTACTATGAGGAAGGCTCCCTTGCTGAAATTCAGATCAGGTATTACACCTGACGTTTAGCAGTGCCAGTTGAGGATGTGGGTGGAGCTAATAGAATAAGTGGGTGGAGCCAGTGGAGGAAATGGGTGGAGCTGGAGAAATTTAGGTGTGGCCTCCAACAAACATTTGAGTACCTGCACTTCATATTTTACAAATTAAGCACTAGTGGTAGATCTAGGAATGTGACAAAATGCTACTCCTTCCTAGTGTAGGCATAATGAGGAGAAATATAATCCTCCTCGCTTTTTCCTCTTTCTACATGTACAGGATTCTGTGGCACATGTAAAAAGAGGAAAAGGGCTGAAAGGATTATTTTTGTGCAGGAAGGTGTTCCTTGCACCCTTGCGCCATGTTGCTGGCGTTAGGTAACCAAAGTGCGCCAGCACAAGGAACGAGCAGGAAAGCTCCGTATCTTGATATTATATATGATCCATTCCTACCCTTGCCCTTTCACAGAGCACAGCGCAACAAGGTGTGTGAAACAATTAAAAATATGGCCCTTTATGTTCAGTGCAGGTTCAGGAAAGCAACTACATTGGTCTTGGGCCATTTTACTGTTCCGAGCCCCATCAAAATGAGTGCCTCACTACGTCTGAGATTTAAGGGTAAATTGCCATCTATAGTGTTCCTCTGGTATTCAGGTGCCTGTAGTATTTTTAAATGATATAGCAAATCGTTCAGGCCCCCATTTAGATAGAGCGAAAGGGCTTTAAACGTTCTTTACAAAGTTAGAGCAAGGCTTGGAGAACATACTCACAATTCTGATTCCCAGGTATTTAAAAAACAACACTTTTCAAGTAGAACAGAGGTGCCTTTCCACACCACCTATTTTTTTCTGCAGTGTTTTACAGCGTGAACTTGGCCCAAGGACATTAGAGCAATTTACAACAGAACCAGACAAAGTTACACCTTTTTCTAAAAGGAACAGAACGGTGAAGTGATTTGCCAAGAATGTTGCGCTGAGGCCAGGATTCGACCCTTATGGCCCACCTTCCATCTTTGTAACTCTAGGCAGTAAGCCTCATCCCCTCCCGACAAAACACCACTGTAATATTAGGATGAAAAAGAGGCCTTCTTTAATGGCAAATGGTCGCAGACATTCCAAAATCTCTTCAATGCCAGAACAGCAGAAGAGTGAGAGAAATAAAGAGCCAAGGAAAGCCTGAGCCGGTAAAACTAAGGAATATGCGAAATAAAATTGGGTGCCAGCAGCCAACAGGCAGGGCTGGACTGGCAACCGAAACCGGCCCTGGCAAACTGCTCGGCCGGCCCCCCCTGGGGTGAGGGGGGGTGCAGCCGAGCAGTTTGCGAGCGCCGGTTTCGGCCGATTTTGTTACACGGGGCCGATTTTGCCAACCCCCGGTAACAAAAACGGCCCCCCAGGGGCCCAAAACCAGCCCCCACCCTAGTGGCCCACCGGGGAAACGCCCGGTGCCCGCTACGGCCAGTCCGGCACTGCCAACAGGTGATGTAAAACAAAATAGTGAAAACTGAATTTACAAAAGTAAGTAGCAGCTTAACGAAATTAAAAAATCATCAGGAAGAGTGGATTATTCAAGCTAAATTCCGTAGAGTTTTTTTGAACCTATATTGTTTATATTATCAAGGCATTTTTAATTTCCCTAATTTATCGTGAATTGCGAAATCGAATGAAAATAATTTTGTTACTAGCAAATATGAGGAAATGTTGGACTTGGCCCTTTTTGCAGAGTCATCCCTGAACTTTTTGCCTTTATCCTAGCCATTTTTCTGACATGGTGTTGGTGGTTCTAGGACTCTGGGCACTTTAGCACTGCTGTCCAGTGTAAAGTGCGTATGCTCTCTGTGGTAAACATGGTAAGATTGGTCTACACCTGTTTGGTGTATTTAATTTACCTGTCAGTCCCTTGTAAAGTGGTATCTCAGGTACCCAGGGCCAGTAAATTAAATGCTACTGGTGGACTTGCAGCGCTCATTGCGCCACCCACCAAAGTAGCCTTTCAAACCTGTCTCAGGCCTCTGCCATTGCAGGGCCTGTGCGCGCAGTGTTACTGCCGCTGTGACGTGGCACCTAAAGTCTGTGCCACGTCTGTGAGCCCCCTTTTACTGCATGTCAGTCACCCCTAAGGTAGGCCCTAGCTAGCCCTATGGGCAGGGTGCATTGTAGGTAAAAGGTAGGACATGTACCTTAAGTGTGTGACATGTCCTGGTAGTGACAAACAGCCATTTTGGTTTCTCACTGCTGTGAGGCTGCCCTCTCATAGGAATGCATTGGGATTTCCTGATAAGTGCTTCAGTGGTAATTCCTGATATGAGAGGAGCAGCATGGTCAAGTTTGGTATGTTTGGAATAGTAATAATAAATGCTGCGCAATGGTGTGCGCAGATTTATTATCACTATTTTAGAAATGCCACTTTTAGAAGTTGGCATTTCTGCGTGCTATGTGTCTGCCAGCCTGATGTGTATTGCATGTCTGGCTCTGGAGTGACAGGGGCTGGTGAGGTGTGTGTGGCTCCAGGGAGGGCAGGGTGAGTCAGCGCTAGGCTGAATAGGGGATCTGCATTTGGAGTAGTGGGAGGAGTAGTCCACTGACCCTGAATAGGTCTGTGCCTGCCTGAGTGAATGCTGGCTCCACCCCCCTGTGGTGGTCTGATGACCGAGCCCCCACCTGACAAAGGGGAAGAGGAGCCCTGTAAACAAAGTGCTCCAATACCCCCCAGAACCAGTTGGGACTGGTTTCCCCAGCCCTGTGCCAGGGCAGAACAAAGAAAAATGTGGTATAAGTACTGGGGCTGTGACCCCATGTTTTTGTACTCCCTTGTGCTGCTTGGGGACTTGCTGCTTGCTGGGCCCCAGGAGGAACCGTCATGAGGGACTGCCTCCCTGCTGGAGGGCCCTGTGAGCTGGCCTGCCTGGGCCCAGCCTTTTCCCCTTGAACTTTGGGGTTCCAGCGCCTCGTGAGCGCTGCACCGTGGTGTTTTATGCTCCAGGGACAGGGAGAGTGCTGGGGCTTTGCAGCGCTGAGCTGCACATCGGTCAGAGGGAATCCCCGGCGTAGGGATTCCCCCGTGCTGCTGGTGGTGGAGCGGGAGCCCACCCCGCATTGCCGCTGTCCTCTCACGCTGCTGACCCAAAGCGGGAGCCTACCCCGCATTGCCGTGGTCCCGAAGTGCGGCGGGAGTCTGCCCCGCCTTGTGGGTATTTTTGCGACAGAGCGGGAGCCCACCCCGCACTGCCTATGCGTGGTGGAGCAGGAGCCCACCCCGCATTTGTGTGTCTTTGAAAGCGGGAGCCCACCCCGCATTTGCCAGAGAAGAGGAACCGCCGGGGCCCGACCCGGAAGACAGGCAACTTGACTGGTTGTAGGCGGGGCCCAGAGGAGTCAGCGCGAAGACCGGAAGTCGGCGCGTGCCTGCGCGGGGCTCCAGTGAGGAGAGGGAGAGACGCGTATTCGCCGGTGACTGCAGAGACTGGGGAAGTGAGGAGAGGCCCCGGGAGCAGGGGCCCGCCGAGGCACATTGTCGGTGCCTTCCTGCCACAGGAGGAGACCGAGAGAGGTCAAGGAGGGTCCAGTGAGCGTGACCTCCCAAGGCACATTGTCGGTGTCTGGAGCCGGCCACGTTCTGCCCCGGTGAGTGGGGGCTGAGCGGAAAGCGTTGTTGGTGCCCTCCAGGGTACGGTGGGGGCCAGTGTTCGGGCTCTGCACAGCTGCACTGCAGGAGAGCGGGCAGCTGCAAAACGGGGCATTTTCCTTTCTTGAGGAGGAAGGAAGGGGTGAGTTGCACCCCACGCCCCCAGCGCATTGTGCACAGTGGTTTCTGCTGCATTGGCAGCCAAGGGGCCAGTGGAAGGCCCCAGTTACGCCCTGACATTTTTGGACAAAGGGCATTTGAGCCCCAGTGAAAGGCCAGTGAGCCTGGGGTCAGGTTTGGTACCTGTGTGTACCAGGAGGGCGCAAGGCCCTAAGGAAAGGTGATGTATGCACCTGGGGAGTGTCACTAAGGTGCCTCCTAATTGTGAGTTATGCGTAAATGTGTTTTATGCCTAATGTGATGCCTACAGAGGTTACATAATGTGTTTATGCTTATGATGATTATGCATAATGTGGTGATGCCTAATGCAAATGTCATGCTATGATGTTTTTGGCCCAAAGTGATGCAGACATAATGCGTTTATGTTGCAGGTGATAATGCTAAGTACAGTATGGTACCAGTAGTTACTGGTTGTGTTATATTTGCTACTTGTGCTTTGTGAGGGTTCTGACAGGGGCCCGATTGGCCCTGTCATGTATATAATCCCCTGTAAATTATTACCTGGTGCCAGTTGGCACAGTGTATATGTGTGATTATGACTCTAATGGGTTTTGGATAATACAAAGGCTATTTTTTATATAACCTTGTGTGGAGTTTCTTTTGTAGTGTGCCTAGTGTGTTGCTGCTGTGTGTGTGTGTTGTGCAAACGCTTTACACATTGCCTCTGGGATAAGCCTGACTGCTCGTGCCAAGCTACCAAGGGGGTGAGCAGGGGTTATCTTCAGCGTGTAACTCCCTTGCCCTGACTAGAGTGGTGGTTTCTGCCTGGCTTAGGCGCAAGCCCTAGCCAACCAGAAATCCCATTTCTGACAGGAAATATAAACTTTTTTAACCTGTGCATTAGACTATTACCATTCAGAGATAAACGTTATCCCTTTGCCTTATATTACTACAATAACTCAAGGCTAGTGTACATTTTTAGGCTAGCTCTCTCTCTCTCACACACACACACACATACACATGCACATGCACATGCAGACACACGCACTCTCTCTCTCTCTCTCCACACTCCCTCGTCCACACACTGGTTTTGAACATTACACACGCTTTTCGGCAAAAGCACAGAATTTCCCCAAAAAGTGTTGTTATTAATTGTGACTTATTACAAACTAGCACATTTACACACATTCGCACATGCAACATCATGTTTAAAAGGACTGCCATTACACATCCACCACATTATTTTCAAGATCTTACACCTGCCGTCAGAATGTGTAGACTATTTTGATGAGAAAGTGGATTGAAGTGGCCCATTTGGTTACTGCTGACGATTAAAGAAGCTGCGCCATTCAAGTGAGTGCTGCCTCTTCTGGCAGATTTACTGAATGGCTGCCTCAAATGAGGGGGTTGATTGGCTGAATTCTCTCGATGGCTGTGATTTGATTTTAAAGCTCTCTTCGGGCCTACGTTGCTGAAGCTTATTAGTGACTAAACCACTCTTATTGTTGTATAGCAGGAGGGAGCCAGAGGGGAGAGATGCATAACACTGCATGAAAGACTTTACAAATCATTGTGGTCTGCTATACACAAGGTCGGACTGGGGAAACAAATGCAGCCCTGGCAAAAAGGCTCAAGCCAGCTCCCTCCCTTCGTCTCCTCACGCAGTCTCTCTCTTTCCATTTACTTACACTCTCTCTCTCTCTCTCTTTTGAAGCCACCCCGAGCCTGCTGCAATGTCCCTCTGACAGCTGAGAAAAACTGCAGAGCCACCAGCAGCGGCCCAGGGCTTTCAAAACCGGCCCCCCAGAGCTCCAGCTCACGAGGAATCATCCCAGTGGTGTAACAAAAGGCCCCGCAGCCCCCCCGAGCTCCAGGGGCCCCCTCTGGCACTGGCAGGTCCCCGGCCTGAGACCTCCGGACTGGTTCCGGAGCGTGGGGCCCCCTGCATAAACTGTGCAGAGGGGCCCCCTCAAGTTTTGTTCTGCCACCCGGTAGACTAAAGGGCCTGTCCAGCCCTGGCTGCACACTACAGAACTTAGGAAATTCAGTAAAAAGTTACCATTGAGGATAAAATTAATTTAATGAACTGTAGAGACTTGCTGCCAATAAATTGGTAACACAGGCAGGAGTTTTGGGTGAGTAGTTGGCTAGGGCAGTCGTCTCTGGGAGCTCTGCTGCTTGAAACTAAGTGCCTCATTTATGAGTTTTTGGTGAGGACAGTGCAGCAAGTCTTTTTGCTGTGCTGCCCTGCATCAAAAGGAAAGGGCAAAAATGCACTGTATTAATGATATACGGTACATTCCTTTCCTTTACCACTGCGCTGGCGCTGTTTTGGCTGCCTTGTGCCAACGCAAGCCCCCTTACACCATGGTGGAAGGGTGTCTGCATTGTTGGCATGATTGTTTTTGTGCAGGAAGGGGTGCTTTCACAATCAATCACGAGGTGCTTTCCTCGTTCTATGGGTGCTGCAGAAAAAACTAGGAGAAGTAAAAACATGTCTCCTCATTATGCCTGCTCGGGGGAGGTGTAAGGTTTTGGCACTGCCCCAGGTTTACGTTATTTTCGAAACCTGGGGCAGTGTCAAAATCCATGGGTGTTGCGTGGGTACATTCTTCAGACACTTAGTGGCAAACTTGTCAATCTTTCACACAAAGCAATGCAGAATGCAACCTTGCTGTGCTGCTTGAAAGTGAGAGGGCAGGAATGTGCCATATTTATCATTATATGGCGCACTCCTGTCCTCTCCTTGTGCTGGCGCACTTTTGGCAGGCACTATTGAGTTATTGTGCAGGGGTGCCTGTATAACAGGCAGGATTGTTGTTGTGCAAGAACGGACACCTTCCTGCACAAAAACAATCCTCTGAGGCTTTTTCCTCTCTCTATCTGTTACACGTAGAAAGAGGTAAAAATTAGGAGAAATAAAGATATTTCTCCTTGTTACACCTCCCCTTAGATGGCCAAGCTTTTTGATCCATTCCCAGGTCGATCCCTCATGGTAAATCTGGGAATGCACCACAATCCATGGGTAGATGCATGGGAACAACCATGCTCCACCCATGGAACGCCTCCCTGGGGCAGAGTAATGCAAGGCAGCAACTTGCGCTGCCTGGCATTACTCCAGATTTACCAATCACCGCAGGGCCACACAAGCTGGCCTGGCGTGGCCTGGTAAATCTGACTTTAGTGTTGCGTTGCTCTTGCATTACCTTGGGCAGTGCAACACTTTGATAAATATGGCCCAACATGAAGATAGTGAATTTAATTTCTTAGTATGGCTGGACTTCTTTGTTCACTGAGGAAACTGTATGTCACACTGTAAGACATAACAGGCCAGATGTAACAACTGACATTTCATCCATGAACACATTTTTCTGAGTACTAAGGGCCTGATTTCAAGTTGGTTGGTTTACACTCACCTGTGCGAAAACCACTGTTTACTCATGGGTCGAGTTGGAAGATATTTAATGCATTTGATAATTATCGGATGCGCTAAATACCTCAACCTTTGGTAAATTTCAGCAGGTCAAACTTCCCGAAATTTAACAGGGGAAAGCATATGGTATTTACTATTATTATACAGATTTTTTATTTCCCACAAACTTGTAATATGTGCTATTTATCGCAACTGATAAATAACATACCCCTAGGTATCTTTTTTATTCAGGTGCAATAAATAGCACCTATATTCGTAATCAGGGCCTAAGTGGTGTTTTCGATGGTATTGCACTTCAGAACATAAAAATTATAACTTTTTTTTTGTATATCACTTCATAAAACTGTTATTACTTATCTAAGTCCTGTAAATAACATGTGTTCATATTATCTAATTGAAAGGGAGCTCCACTATGACACATAGTAGTAAAATAGAAGCATTGTATCCAAAAAAGGCGAAAAAGTGTGGGTTTGTGTTACTATCCTTGTGGGGACTTGAGTGTGATAACACACTCACGCTGTGGGGACTTGATTGCACTGTGGGGACCCGAAGCCAGGTCCCCACAAGGCAATGTCTTCTAAATGATAAAAAATGACTTCAGGAACATCTGTGTCGATTTTTACAACTTTTTAAAAAATTGCCTTGTGGGGATCTGTGTTTCATTAAGTGTGTTTATATTTTTGCTCGCTCTGCCCCTGTAGACAGGAGGCGGTACTGCAGTCTTAAACACACTTTGCATTTAAACACACTTTGCTCACTAGAAACACACACTAGAAGCAGAAAGGACAGCAATTTCAAAGTAAAAGCTGCATAGCACTATGTTTATCCAAATATTTTTCATTCAAATTAACATTTTCTCTATTTATTAAAATAAAACTTTATTGGCATGAAGCTAGTGAATTTATATTTTTGGGGTCTAAAAATTGTTAGTGGTTTTATAACATTGCTAAAAGCCATTTGGGTCAGTTTCAAATCCCAGAATACTTCACTATTGCCATTTGATCTTTTTCTGCAATTAAAGAATGATGGTGCAATATAATTCGGTACAATATAAACTGATTAGATTGTTTGTTTAAATATTAATATACACCATGGAATATGTTCTTTTAGATGATGGTTAGATGAGTGAGAGACTAGCATTATTTTGTGATAAGAGCTACATTTTCACAGGTAGCGAACTGAAGCAATGTTATGCCCACAGCATGGGGAAGTTTATTTTTTACAGAAAAGGCATGTTCTTATAATAATAGTTAACTTCTTAGAATATATATTCAAATATCGCCATAATATGTAAGTACACTTAAAACATTTGAACTGCCTAATGTAGAAACTGTTCCTAAAGCTTTCTAAATTAAAATAGTTTGTTGACATTCACAAGCAAGGGTGGGTGAAGAACAATTATAACAAGCATTGGCAAAGTCATTAAGTTTCGTCTATGCTTTGCCAATGTGTTTTAGCGATCTTGTACACCAACGTGGCTGCTGTTCAGCATGGCGAAAAGTTAGTGGTGTAGAGGAGAGTGGTGTGGAGTGTCAGAGTGGAGTGGAGTACAGTGGAGCAGAGTGGAGCAGTGTAGAGTGTTGTGGAGTGGCATAGAGTGGAGTAGAGGGCAGTGGAGTGGTGTAGAGTGGAGAGGAATGTTGTGGAGTGTCGTAGAGCATCACGCAGTGGAGTGCCATAGAGTGAAATGTTGTAGAGTGTGGTGTAGTAGAGTGTCATGGATTGTTGTAGGGTAGAGTACAGTTGAGTTGAGTAAAGTAGAGTGGAGTAGAGTAGAGTGGAGTGTTGTAGAGTGGAGGGGGAGAGTAGAATAGAGGAGAGTAGAGTAGAGGGCATAGAGTTGAGTGGCATAGAGGGGCGTAGAGTAGAGGGGAGCAGAGTAGGGTAGAGTAGAGGGACGTAGAGAAGAGGAGTAGAGTAGAGGGGCGTAGAGTAGAGGGGAGTAGAGTCGAGTGGCATAGAGTAGAATAGAGTGAGGTGGCATAGAGTAGAGTGGCATAGAGTGAGGTGGTTTAGAGTGGCATAGAGTAGAGTGGCATAGTGTAGAGTGACGGAGTACAATAGAGTAGATTAGAGTGTCGTAGAGTGGCATAGAGTGAGATGGCATAGGCATAGAGTGGCATAGAGTGATAGAGTAGGTGGCATAGAGTAGCGTGGCATAGAGTAGCGTGGCATAGAGTAGAGTGGCATAGAGTGAGGTGACATAGAGTAGAGTGGCATAGCGTAGAGAAGCGTAGAATAGAATAGAATATAGTGGCATAGAGTTGAATAGAGTAGAGTAGAGTGACATAGAGTGAGGCGGCATAGAGTGGAGTAGTGTGTCCTACAGTAGAGTGGAGTTGCGTAGAGTACATAGAGGGACTTTGGTAGAGTACATAGAGGGAGTTGCGTAGAGTGGAGAAGACTGTTGTACTGTATTGCAGAGTGGAGTGTCATAGAGTGGAGTGTCATGGAGTGGGATAGAGTGGAGTTTTGTAGAGTGGAGTAAAGTGTCATAGAGTAAAGTGTCAAAGAGTGAAGTAGAGTAGAGTGGCATAGAGTAGAGTGGTAAACAGTTGAGAAGGTTGGTGTAGAGTGGAGTGGCGTACAGTAGAGTTGCATAGACTGGGTTGGCATAGAGTGGCATAGAGTAGAGTGGAGAGGCATAAAGTCGCGTAAAGTGGAGGGACACAGAGTAGAGGAGTAAACTGTTGTAGAGTGGCATGTGGAGGTAGAGTCTTATAGAGTGTAATAGAGTTTCATAGTGTGGAGTGTCATAGAGGAGCGTAGAGTGGAAGGGGGTAAAGAGGAGAGCCGTAGAGTGGAGACGGGTAGAGTGGAGGGGCGTAGAGTTGTGTAGGTTGTGTGGAATCGCGTAGAGTAGAGTGTCATATATTAGAGATTCGTAGAGCTGAAAGACATAGAGTAGAGCAGAGGTCTTCAAACTTTTGTCGGCTGAGCCCCCCATCTAAACCTTTTTACACGTCGAGCCCCCCCACCACCACCTGACAAAAAAGTTCTGGAAGCTGGTACTCTGCATCATTGATGACCATTCCCTCCTGCAGAGCCCAGGTCGTAAGGGCAAATAATATTAAATAAAGAGCTCCAATTCCAGTCTTGAGCAGTACCTGGAAATGGGAGTACTCACAAAATTTTGTAATATATTTTTTGCAGTTTTATATCGCGCGAACATGACCAAAAGGTATTGGAGCGCTTTACAGGAGCATCTTTTACATTGCACAAGCACACATTCATTTATTGTAAGCACAAGGCGATAAAGTGATTTTCCCAGAATCACAGGATGTTGAGCAGACATTGAACCTTGTTCCCCAGCTCCACTGTCATTAGCTCTGGCTGTTGCGCCACATCCTTGCCCTAGACAAGATATAAGAACAAGCATTGGCAAAGTCAATAGGTCTCGGCAATCAGATAGCTGTAGGCAATGGCAATGTAAGTGCATTTGTGTATGGCTCAGGGGCTGTTTTTATTGATATACACAAATGTATTATCACTGATTGCTGAGACCTATTGGCTTTGCCAATGCTTGTTTTAGAAACAGCAAACGTGTCTTGGAGTTGTTCTCAGCTAAAGGTAGGTCCCTTTTGGAGGGGGAAGGAATGGCCTTTTCAGCACAGAGATGTGAGGGCTCAAAGACACAGGTGTCTGTGTCTTTGAGCCCTCACACATGCACATCTGTGCATGTGTGTGAAGCCCACACATGCACAGATAGATTATCACAATCCCTCAGCAGAGCAAAGCCCTCTTGCCTACACAGAGGGATGTTCACAATCCCTCGGAGGAGCCAAGGCAAACTCCCACTCTGGCACAGAGTGCCAGGCTATGTTACAAATTGGTTGGGCAGGGGGGTTATTGGCATATTAAGTTTTGTCACAAGAGGCAAATGGGAAGAGAGAGCCCAGACTGAGCGAGGGGGAGCAGGTTAGAAACAGAAAAGTGAAGGAGAGACCCTAACAAAAAGCAAGAGGGTGCAGCGTGGGCCTAGCGTGGTCTGGCTGGACAGGAATTTGGAAGGAATTCAAGACTGAGGAAATAAACAGCAGGCTAAACGGTAGACATATTTTTGCAGTTGATGTTAAAAGACGGATTTTACAACCTCATGGCTGTGAGTGGTGTATCAGGGGAGAAGAGATGGGCTAGTTTGACCATGTTAGGATGTAGTTACGTCAGTTTTGAATGTACGTCTAAACCGAAGGATGTTGTGTTTGTGCACTCAACTTGCTTCTGAAACAAAGGCCTTTTTCACAAACAGCAAATGTTTCTGTAGTCGGTCTCTGTCAGTGTGAACGTCCGAGTGAGAACCCAGGTCTGCATGTGAACATCATGCTGCTCAGTGTCGGCATATTGCGCATTTGCAGGAACTTTTTGACCCTGATGGCTGGTGGGAATTCCGTTAAAACAAACATTCCCAGAATTCCCCTTCTTTGTGTACCTGTGTCCCTCGTGTCCCTCTTTGCTTTAGGCATTTGGGTAGTCACTGAAGCTAAAAAGTAAGTATGGGCAGTTTCTGTGTTTTTATTTAACGCTGACCTCTATGGAGAAACTAATATGCTGGCTCTCAAGCTGCCTCCAGTTGTTCCCCCAATCTAGTCCAGGTGTCATGCAGGGGTTGATGGTGCAGAGCTCTGCCCCCTTGGACTCCTGCAAGAGGGCAGCAAAGATTTGTTTGTCCGCCACAGTTGGCGACTCGGTGCACCAAGCGTTTTTGACAGCTGTAATGAATCTAGCAGCTTTAGAATTATTTAAATTGTATTGTAGTGTTGTAATTGCATTTATATAGCGCTTACTACTGAGGCGTTGAAGCGCTTGTCTTCACACCTTGAGTAGCCCATAAGGGGCTCCTAAAATATGCGCACATGCATTGATCTGTTCCTGAGACATATGGTGCATAGTGTACATGAGACCCTTGTATCTAGTTTCTGAGGCAGGAGTAATAGCAAGCATGCCCCAGGCTCCACTAACTTGAGGTTCATTTTAAAAACAAATACCCCAGCAGTAGGCACCCACATAGAATTCTGACACCTCCGCCGCCCCTGTAAATAAATATACCTGATCGGACGTCAGTATTAAATAAGGAGAGCAGTGGATTTCCAAGACTCGCATTTGCCGTTTCCTTGTAAAAACTGATGCGCACAACAGCTCTGCATCCGAAGTCCGCCTTACCGTCAAACGTAAGGAATAGGCAGAGTGGGGGCTCAGGGGGTACTGGAACCAGAAAACAAACTGCCTCTGTAACCAGTTTACAACAGTATGTAAATATGCACATGGTCTTTAAAGACCTGTGAAAAACTCGGGCGTGCCGGAGATAAGACCCCAGACACTGTCCAGCCGAGCCCCCAGCAGCTCCAGCTGCTGCAGCAGCCCGGCTGAGACACACGACGGCGGGGACTGAAGCCCTTTCAGCTTAATAGATGTTGCGTGCCTGGAAGCAACAATGAAAGGTGAAGTGGTAGGGTGGAGTGCGCACCCCCTGAGGGGATGCTGCGCCCCCCAGGGGGCGCGCCCCACAGTTTGAAGACCTATGGAGTAGAAGGACGTAGAGTGGAGGCACATAGAGTTTAGGGTCGTAGAGTGGAGGGAGTAGAGTGTCATAGAGTGAGATGGCATGGAGTTGAGTGATGTAGAGTGGAGTAGCGGAGTAGAGCAGAGTAGTGTGTCATACAGTAGAGGGGACTGGCATAGAGTAAAGTGGTGTGGAGTACATAGAAGGAGTTGCGTTGAGTGGAGAAAAGTGTTGTGCTGTGTTGTAGAGTGGGGTGGCCTAGAGTGGAGTGGCATGGCGTGGGGTAGAGTGGAGTGTTATGGAGTGGAGTAAAGTAGAGTAGAGTAGAGTAGAGTGGCATAGAGTTGGGTAGAGTAGTAAACAGTTTAGTAGCTTGGTGTAAAGTGGAGTGACGTAGAGTGGAGTGGCATACAGTGGCGTAAAGTGGAGGAACGCAACTTACCTGCTGCGGAGTGCGTTCTCATATCTGGGAAACTAGTGGTGAATATATATATATATATATTCATTTGCTGCTTGTCAATGGTGTGAGTTACTGTTTGGTTAGCACAAGTTTAGTGTGTATATATATATATATATATATATATATATATATATATATATATTATCTACTGGCGGTCGCCAGTAGATAGTTATAGTTACAACCTATTATCCATAGGAAATCCGCGACATTCTATTTGAAATAACTCTCTTGCCGGTTGACGTATCTTCGCGAAATTTTCAAACTTCGTGGGGCGCTCCGATCCGCTCCTACCCTGAAAGTCTCGGGGTGATACGTCAAGCGGGGGCCGAGAAAAAAGGGGGGTCCCAAAACACGTTTTCCCCATGCATTTTCCCATAGGAAACTTTAGACACGGCTACAGCCCGAACTGCTGAACGGAATTACACCAAATTTGGCAAAGAGGTAGTTCTTGGTTCAGAAAGAACCCTTTTTGTTAAATGGTGTAAATCCGTTCAGTAGTTGCTGAGAAAATGAAAAGTAAAAAGTTAGTGATATCTAGGGACGAGTAGGGTCCGCGTACCCTCCCGATCACGAGCTGCATGTTAATTGGCTGTCAGTTGGCTGTCAACTTTCCGATTCAGGAAATGTTGGCAGCCATTTTGTCCCTCGGTAGAACCGAGGGACAGAAACAAGTGCGCAAAGCGCACAAAGGGGGCAGGGTAGAAACACCCTGACCTCCTAGGTTTGCTCAGGGGTCCCACAAGGACCCCCTGGGCAAAAAAAAAAAAATTTTTTAAAAATCGGCAGGATGCGCTCAGGGTGCGCGAATCCTGCCGAAAAAAAAAAATCCAAGCGCGGTCTCCCGCGCTTCGATGTTAATTGGCCCCCGGGTGGCCCAAGTCCTGGGGGCATGGTGGGGGGATAATTTAATGTGTGGGGGGCCTCAAAGGGCCCCCCAAGCACCGGGGACCACCACCCCCCCGGGCTTTTTTAGAAAATGGTGCGGGAGGGCTCTGAGCCCTCCCGCAGCCCCGGGGACCACCACCTCCCGGGGCTTTTTTAAAATACATTATTAAACCTGTGTGGGGGGCTCCAGCCCCTCACACGCCCCGGGACCACCACCTCCCCGGGGCACTAAACATTTTAATATGGGGGTCCGTTACGGACCCCCAGAGCCCCGGGACCACCACCTCCCGGGGCTGTGTACTGAATGGGAGGGGGCCGCGCGGCCCCCTCCTGGAGCCCTTGATGGCCCTGGGGACCACCACCCCCAGGGCCGGCTCCTGCAGTGTCCCGGGGTGCCTACCCCCGGGACACTGTAGTTTCCTATGGCAGGGACGGGAGCCTCGCGGCCCCGTCCTGCCATAGCAAACTGCTTTGGATATTGGAAGAGAGAGCAGGAAACCTGCTCTCTCTTCCAATATCCAAAGCGATTGCTTTTCCACATGGGGAGCAGCATGTCAGCTGCTCCCCATGTGGAACAGCAATGCCGGCTCCCAAGGGACGTGGGGAGCCGGCGGGACTGTGGGGGATTGGGGACCCCCCACAGTCCCCAACGGAGAGGGCCAGCCCCGGGGGATGGGGTCCCCGGGGCAAGTAGTGGCTCGGGAGGGGGCCACGCGGCCCCCCTCCCCAAAAAAGAGGAAAAATTAAAAAAAAAAAAAAAATGGAAAGGCCGGCCCCGGGAGATGGGGTCCCCGGGGCCTTAAAATGGCCAGAGGAGGGGGGCACGCTGCCCCCCTCAAAAAAATAAATATAGAGGCCATGCCCCGGGGGATGGGGTCCCCGGGGCCAATACAGGCCCAGGGAAGGGGGCCACGCGGCCCCTTCCCGTTTTTTTTTTAAAAGGTAATTTAAAAAGGTGTAAGGCCCTGGGGGATGGGGTCCCCAGGGCCCAAAAAAGAAAAAGGAAGGGGGCCACACAGCCCCCTTCAGGGAAGGAAAAAAAAAAAAAACGATTGGGCCCGCAGGCCCCGCCCCTTCCTTCACCACTCTGCAAACGCGCCCCTGGCGCGTTTGCAGAGGGGAACGAATTCCCCTTGAATACTGGGGGTCCCTGGGGGCCAACTAGCCCACCAGGTACCTCCAGTATGCGCCAGGGAGCTGCCTTGCAGAGAGGTGTACAGAGGCCACGCCCATTTTTACACCTCTCTGCAACGCAGCTCTGTGGCGCTTTTGGAGGTATATGGTGGGCTAGTTGGACTCCGGGGACCCTCAGGATTCAAGGGGACTTAATCCCCCAACTTAAAACGCGCCACGGGGCGCGTTTGCACAGTGGTGAAGGGAGGGGCGGGGCTTCAGGTGACATGTGTGCAAACAGGCCCCGTGGCGCGTTTTAAGATGGGGAATTAAATCCCTTCAATCCTGAGGGTCCCTGGGGCCAACTAGCCCAACAGGTACATCCAGAATGCGCCACAGAGCTGCGTTGCAGTGAGGTGTAAAAGGGGTGTGGCCTCTCTACACGTCTCTGCAACGCAGCCCCCTGGCGCATATTGGAGGTTCCTGGTGGTCTAGTTGGCCCCTAGGGACCCTCAGGATTCAAGGGGACTTATTCCCCAACTTAAAACGCGCCACGGGGCGCGTTTGCAAAGATGTCACCTCAGGCCCCGCCCCTCCCTTCACCATTGTGCAAATATTCCTCTAAAATCAGCCGAAATAGGAATTCCGATTTACTCACCTGTTATCAGGAGAGACCTCAGTGCTGCATCTTTCAGCCCAGTACTGATCCTGAAAAGTAATTTTAACCGTACTTACCGGTAACTTGAATTTCCTTCATAGGCTAACATTGACTGGTTTCACTTGGAAATTCTTCTAAGTGTGGAGTTTTGGAACTTTAAAATATTCCTCTAAAATCAGCCGAAATACGAATTCCGATTTACTCACCTGTTATCAGGAGAGACCTCAGTGCTGCATCTTTCAGCCCAGTACTGATCCTGAAAAGTAATTTTAACCGTACTTACCGGTAACTTGAATTTCCTTCATAGGCTAACATTGGCTGGTTTCACTTGGAAATTCTTCTAAGTGTTGATTTTTGAAACATACAAATATTCCTCTAAAATCAGCCGAAATCCGAATTCTGATTTACTCACCTGTTATCAGGAGAGACCTCAGTGCTGCATCTTTCAGCCCAGTACTGGTCCTGAAAAGTAATTTTAACCGTACTTACCAGTAACTTGAATTTCCTTCCATAGGCTAACATTGACTGGTTTCACTTGGAAATTCTTCTAAGTGTGGAGTTTTGGAACTTTAAAATATTCCTCTAAAATCAGCCGAAATACGAATTCCGATTTACTCACCTGTTATCAGGAGAGACCTCAGTGCTGCATGTTTCAGCCCAGTACTGATCCTCAAAAGTAATTTTAACCGTACTTACCGGTAACTTGAATTTCCTTCATAGGCTAACATTGACTGGTTTTCAGCAAAAAAGTTTCAAAGTGTTGATTTTCACAAACTACAAATATTCCTTAAAAATCGACAGTATGACTTAAACGCATTCTTTCAACTGTTTACAGGAGATGCACCAGTGCTGGATCCAGGATCCAACACTGAATAAGAAAAAGTAACGATAACAGTTTTTACCTGCTAAGTGAATTTCCTTCCATAGGATAACATTGGTGATTCTATGAGAAAAAGTTTCAAAGTGTCAACTTTTAAAATACAATAATATTCCTTAAAAATCACGACTGTAACCAAAACGCTTTTACTCAACTGTTTACAGGAGATGTACCAGGACTGAATCTAGGATCCAGTCCTGTGGTTACAAAAGTAATCCATAAAGTAACTAATTGCATTTAACTAGAAATTCACATTGAGCTGAATGTTGCATTGTGTTTGAAAATGTGTTGCCCATTGCAACAACTGTAACTACTGTACTTAAAAGTCTATTGCCTATCTGCAAAGTATTTAAACTAAAGTAATTCATTCTGATAAAGTATTTTTTGTAATGTAATGTATAATGTAATTACAATGTAATTTAAAAAATAAAATATGTAAAAAAAATTGTTTCTAAAAATGTAGTAAATCAGTATGAAAAAAATTAATATAACAATACATTTAAAAATTGTCATTTACAAAACCTTTGAAATTCACTGAAAAAACCGTAGGTTTCAGGCACGTTATAGTTACAAATTAGCATTTAAAAAACCTTTGAAATTCACTGAAAAAACCATAGGTTTCAGACACGTTATAGTTACAAGTTATCATTTAAAAAACCTTTGAAATTCACTGAAAAAAACATAGGTTTCAGACACGTTATAGTTACAAATTAGCATTTAAAAAACCTTTGAAATTCACTGAAAAAACCATAGGTTTTAGGGACAGTTATAGTTACTTGGACATTGCACTCGTACAAAACCCGTGAAATTCCCCCGTTATAGTTAGTTCAGCTAACTATAACTCGCGCCCCGCAATGCACTGCTGATGACGTCACATATTACATCACTCATGACATGGTCAGTGACATCACTGATGACATCACTGATGACATCTCAAATGACATCACTGATGACATCATCCACGTGATAATCTGATGCACCTCCTCACACCCTAATATAACCTTTGATACACCCACTCTAAATTACAGACTGCCATTCGCAAAACCATAGACACTCCAACACCAATAACTACATACCCACTCACTGATTCTTAGGTCTACACACACACATCCACTCACTCACCCGTACAGTCACTCATACTTACGGTCACTCAGTACAGGACTATCATATGCACTCTTACTCCTATATAGACACTCAAACAACGCCACTCATCCATAGAGATACTCACACACCTAGTCAGTCATGCAAATAATTAAACACACTACCATTTACTCACCTATACAGTTATACACACACCAGCTCACTTACTCATACAAATACTAGCACATTCTTACGCTCTTATACAATCACTGATACAAGCACACACTCATCCATACAGCCACTATCACAATCAGTCACTCTCGCTTATAGCTATTTATATACTCCAACACACATATATACTGCCTTTCACATATGTAGTTACTCACACATGTACCACTGGGACATACATTCACTCACTAACACACTCTTACACACACTTACCCACCCATAAAGTCTATCACAGATGCACTCTTGAAACCATCCACCCAGTGAATCACCCACTCACACATCTATGCACAGAGTCGCACACACCCCTCCCACACAAACACTCAGGCACCCATACAGATACTCACACAAGCATTCAATAACTCAAATAGACACTCATGTAGCTATTCACAAACACATGCAGCCACTTACACAGCAACAGACAGACGGATACAGACATTCACCCAGTTTAGTCACTAACCCATGCATTCAGTAAGATACGTTAAATCACTCACTTATACAGTCAGTCACGCACCTACTAAATCATCCATACAGACACTTACACACCCACTCATTCTTCAATACGTCTTTTCCTATATATATTAAAAATATTTAAACTTTAGAGAAACACACAGTCACTGGATGATGTCATCAGTGATGTCATTTGAGATGTCATCAGTGATGTCATCAGTGATGTCACTGACCATGTCATGAGTGATGTAATATGTGACGTCATCAGCAGTGCATTGTGGGCGCGAGTTATAGTTAGCTGAACTAACTATAACGGGGAATTTCACGGGTTTTGTACGAGTGCAATGTCCAAGTAACTATAACTGTCCCTAAAACCTATGGTTTTTTCAGTGAATATATATATATATATATATATATATAATATAATGTATATCATAGGCTAGCCTCTCCCTTTCATGATCTGAGCTACTACAGAGCTGCTAAGCAATACCAGCATTGTCTGTGCATCCTGAAGTAGACAAAAAATGCCAGTGGTTTAAAGATGAAACTGTGAGTGCTATCTGAAAAGCCCATAACTCTAATGCCAGCCTGCCTTGTCATTGGATGGCAAGGAAACTCGCAATTCATGGTGCATGAAGTTTGAACAAACAGCAAGGCTCCAACACAGAATTCAATGGCTGCTGTTTTTCCACAGTAAGTGCACTCAGTCCAGTGCACTCAGCCTTCTCCACTGAAAATGAGACATAAAGAATGGAAACAAAGGTGCTCGTTTTTACCTTGCAGTCACAAATGCTGTCAACCAAAAATTCAAAATGTGGTAAACTGCCTATTCCAGTTAACAATCACTGGGTAAAATGTATTTTTTAATTCTCTTATTTTCACGTATTACGACTACGGAGCATCAAATTCTGTAACATTAAACGGACAGCGGAGACACATGAGCATGCACCAAAGCGTGCTGACCTTTAAAAGTACAACAGTTCTGAAAGTACAGACAAGTGCTGTCTGTTATTAAATGGATAATGGACAATGGACATTAGATGGCAATCGTCTGGGGGAAAAAAGATGCCTTAAATGTTGTTTCCCCGTTTTCCTCTCTCACCGTTAAATTAACACGAACTGTTATTTACAGAATTTAAAAATTGCAAAATTGTGGCATGAAGCTTCCTATAAAAAAACGATTCCTGCAAGGTCAGGCTGAAAGCAGAGGCACTGCAATGTAGTTGTTTACAAAATAAAAGAAATGAAAACCTCCACTCTTTTCAGGCAGGGAGGAATCCCTGTATTAACAACTCAAAGCATTAACAACTCAAAGCTTTCTAGGCCGTGCACTTGAAGGTGTTAATGTATGCATATTGCGTTCTTTGTGTTCGGGCTAGGTCTAGGTCTAGGTCTAGGTCTAGGTCTAGGACTTTAACCTGTCTCAGGTTAAAGTCAAGAAACTGAGCCTCGGAGCACCTCCCCCATTTCCTGCTGTCCCAAATACATTCTGGAGCAATTGGAAACCTGGAAGGAGTCAACAGCAAGGCTCGTCTGTAAGAAATGCCTGGAGTAAAAGGCGCACAGTCTGTACTAAAGGTTAATAAAAGTTCAGTTTTTTGTAATTGTTGTGATAAAAACCCAAAGAGAACTGATTATCCAAATCATTCTATTACTCTTCAACCCTAATATACCAAAAGATGGACTACATAGCACTGTGTGAAAGCGTGCAGCGCTACATTGAGAAAACTGTAAAAAATAAAATGCATGTCCACCATGCTCGTGCAAGGATGCTAAGCATTGTCACGCACAGAGGTCAGACAGCGGTGTCTTACATTAAATTCGTACTTAAAGTACACCATCAAGTAATGGCTATGTGAAGACAAACAGCCATCGAAAGCACAAATTACAAGTTATGTTTAGAGAGTGTCGCGCTACATTCTGCTTGCTCATTGTTTGCATTGGGTTTCATTTGCTGCTAAGATTTCAACCAAAGCCCGATCACGTTAGTTTAGTACGTCTGCCTTTACGTGCAATCATAGAAGTGGGATTTAACAGTTTAACTCATGTAAAATGTAGCACGCAAAGGAGTTTTTGCACACAAACGTTGATCCTCACTGTAGTTTACACCTGCTTGCATTGGGTTTCATTTGCTTCTAAGATTTCAACCAAAGCCCGATCACGTTAGTTTAGTACATCTGCCTTTACGTGCAATCATAGAAGTGGGAGTTAACAGTTTAACTCATGTAAAATGTAGCACGCAAAGGAGTTTTTGCACACAAACGTTGATCCTCACTGTAGTTTACACCTGCTTGCATTGGGTTTCATTTGCTTCTAAGATTTCAACCAAAGCCCGATCACGTTAGTTTAGTACATCTGCCTTTACGTGCAATCATAGAAGTGGGAGTTAACAGTTTAACTCATGTAAAATGTAGCACGCAAAGGAGGTTTTGCACACAAACGTTGATCCTCACTGTAGTTTACACCTGCTTGCATTGCTTTTGCATCATCTGTGACCAGGACCACTGGAATAATGCGGCAGGGCAGGGCCAAATTGAGCAGCAAGGTTGATTAAATTATACAGCAAGAAAGGGAAAATTATATGACATAATGTTGCATATTTTGTGGCAGTATTAAATCACAATGTTATCATTTTTACACATTGTAACACTGTGTGGGCAAAGGTTTCACCTCAGTAGTGTCAGTTTAATACTCAAATACAGAAGTCAGAAAATAAAGGTGACTGCACAGAAAATGGCTTGCAACTGCGCAGCAAAAGATTTCGTGCCAAAAACGTATTTGTTTTTAGTAAATCCTTCAGGTTATGCAGAAGATGATGGATTATGTGACAGGTGCAGCAAATCTATAATTATGCTTGATAGGAAAGATGCTGGCACATTAGAGGTTGAAAAATAATAAATTAAAACCGTTTGCACATTTTTCCGGAACTTGAATGTTTTCACTTCAGAGTCTCACAATAATAATTTAAACATGCATTGAAAAAGGCCTATAGGTCTGGTGTGAAATGTAATCCTTGCCCTTCAAAGCCTTTTCATCAATACTAGGTACATGGGCTTCAGAATTAAGGCTTCAAAGGGGCACTAGAGAAAGAAAATTGTATGCCATCCTAATCCATAAGAACAGAGTGTCCAGCTTTCCATTCAGTGCACCTGGAACTGCTAAGACCAAGCAAATTGCAACCTCATGGTGTGTCTGGGGGGTGTATCACATGTTCAAGGGCTTGCAGGTCCAGCCAAAGGTTGGGAACTAACACATCAGGCCGGCCTGGGTCATGGATTTGGAAAAATGGGAGGAGGCAGAATAGACAGATTTGCAGGGCCTCAAAGGCGATAAGGTGTCAGAGAAGTATGTAAATAGAAAGCCATATCATTATTAACCTGAAGGTTTGTGAAGTGGTGGGAGTTTCTTTTCATAGAGCTACTTCTCTACTTTCCATACATCTACCTGACAACCATTAGACAGTTTATTACAAGCCACACCAAGCTGATTGCTGCTGGGCAGGCCATCTCAGGCTTCTCAGTTGACAGCCTAGCCTCAGTTGGTAGCCAAGGTGGTAGGCCACTCCTGTGGCTCCTGAATTAAGCACTGCACTACTACTGAGACATGCTGGTTTAACTCCATTCTAAATTTAAGAGCTGCAGAAACCCAACACCTCCAATCTAAAGCTCACCATTCGGTACACACTATAGAAAAAACACAAATCACCCACACCCGGCTTTCCACCTTCAATCCTGCAGCCGAAATGGCAATATATGTATGGATCGCTCTGACTCCAATGCCCTTCCACTGTCCTTCACTTGTCCTTAATTCCATTACCACCTGGGGCATCTCTGCTATTACCTGGTGGTATGAATTAGCACAAGATGGCATGGGCACCTTGCATCTGACAAGATTGTTTCTCCACCAGGGATGTGACCTTTGTCACTCTAGGATAAGGAGTCATGGAATTTTTGTGTAAAATCCAAAGATCACATGTTCATAGTGATGCACCAGTCTACAACGATTAGAATGAGAAGAAGCATTTCATAGACTCTACATCAGCATATTGTCAACTGCTACTTAGACTACTGCTGTGGGATGTATGGCGTTACATCACATTCCGTTGTAACGCATGCCTTTACCATGCAAGCGATACAACGTGAATGCCATTAAAACTCAAAACTTTATCACGCATATTTTTTTAACAAATATGCCTTTAACACGTATTCCTTTACAACGAGATTCATTGTAAAAGCATGTATGATAAAAGCATGCGCGTGGTATAGGTTTCCTGACCCCTGACCCCTACCTTAAACCCTAAACCTGGTCCCTGGCACACCCTACCCCGGCCCCAACCCATCTAAAACAAATACCCTTCCCCTGCCCTAAACCCTAAAACCCTACCCCAACACAACTCCCCCTGGCCCCCAGCCCTTCCCCTGCCCTAAACCCTAAAACCCCACCCCTGCGCGAACCCCCTGGCCTCCAGCCCTTTCCCTACCCTAAACCCTAACACCCTAACCCTGCGCGAACCCCCTGGCCCCCAGCCCTTTCCCTACCCTAAACCACTACCCCTGCATGACCCCCCTGGCCCTCAGGCCCTCAGTCCCAGGTCTTACGCGTTTCGAAGCGTCTTTGCTTCTCTTCAGAGGCCGTGTCAGCAAGCAGTTCAAACGCGTAAGGCCAGGGACTTTTACATGGAGATGGGAAGCCGCATGCCTTTGTCAAATAAAAGTTTTCAACTTACCTGCTGCGGAGTGCGGTCTCATATCTGGGAAACTAGTGGTGAATATGTAAACGCAGCGCTCCTAGGCCGCGGAGATGATGCACCGCCTACAACTAATCAAGGACCCGCAAGAGTGAACTATTCACCTTTGTAGGGGCACAGCAGGCGATCCATTTAGGCATGCGAAGTTCCATCCTGGCGCCCACTGGTGGGCTGAGAAAAATGATGTCCCAAATTGCGTGTGTAGCAATCAAACCCATTGGGGAGGTTCTAATTTTGGCGAAAACTACTACAATTCCCAGCGTGCATTATCCAATGACTTACTATCACAGAGGCACATCGGAAGCCAGAAAATGCTAAAATAGCGCGCAGGGAATGTGGGAGCTTTGTTTGAACTGCTTGCTGACACGGCCTCTGAAGAGAAGCAAAGACGCTTCGAAACGTGTAAGGCCAGGGACTTTTACATGGGGATGGGAAGCAGCATGCCTTTGTCAAATAAAAGTTTTCAACTTACCTGCTGCGGAGTGCGGTCTCATATCTGGGAAACTAGTGGTGAATATATATATATATATATATATATATACACAAAAGGCTGCTTCTCGCCTCCCGCAGGTATTTCCTCAGCAAAGCAGACACGGACCCACAATTGAGTGCTTAAAGTTGCGGTTTAATGTCGGCCATTACGCGTTTCAGTCTGGAACGGACCTTGATCACATGACAACGCTGTTGAATATCAAAGACCATTGAAAGTGCTACCTTCTGACACGTGATTAATGATGTGCAATAGAACTAAAAGAAACACTCTTAACATTCGATACATGAGTCGAATCTTCACTTTCTATAGACCAGAGAAGGGAAACCAATACCATCTGTCTCTGTTAATAAGATGTCTTAAATACATTTAAAATCAAAAGGAATAGTCACAGTTGATATTATTATATAAATAGCCTGTAGAAACGTTCAAATAAATAACCAACAAATTAATAATTATATTAATTGAACCGTACGTAAAATGTAAAAATACATATCAGATTTTAAAATGTTTCTAAAAAACGGCATTTTCGGTAAAAGACATATAAAATAGTATTGTTATATAAAAGATTATGGGATCAATCCTTGATTCGACATTACTAAAATATTTGCATAAATGCGCTTTAATGTATCTTGGATTGTAACTGAATGCAGTGGTTCTCCGTTCTATATAAAATCAATATAAAGTGCTATGTGCTACCTAAAGTGATTAAAACAATTCCCCAATCATTTTACTCATTTAGATTTCAACGAATACAAGATTTCAGTGCTGAACAATATAGTGCATCTAGGTGTAGCTTATTAAAAAACCATTATGCTTACTCGTTCTGGTGATTTGGCAGCTTCCAATTTAAGTCACTAATATGATTCCCTTGTGGTACTATTCTATTTCTAAAATATATTTTTAAATAGAATAAATATGGGAAGACATAAGGAAGTTAATAAAACTATACAGATCTATGAAAAGTAAAAATGCTGTAGTTTTTTCTCTCTTTTTTTTTTTTCTTTCAGGAAAAAGGGCGCGGAGTGGTTAGGGATAAGTGGGGCATATTCTATAAGCAAGTGTATAAATCCTCTGTATTGTTTAACCCTCCTGGGGACTTACTATCCATATTGAGAATATATCGCGTCTCTAGTTTTCTGAGCTGATAGTCCCTGTCGCCGCCTCTTTTGGTTTTGGGTATGGAATCAATTACATAGTGCGAGAAGTCTTTTAAGTTGTTGTTGTGGACTTCTCGAAAATGTCTGGCGACAGGGACAGGGTAAGTAGGGTCACAGTTGTTAATGGCCCTTATATGTTGCAGAATCCTCTTGCTCACCGGTAGCTTAGTGTTACCAACATATCTGAGTTGACATGTGCATTCCAAAACGTAAATTGCATATTCAGTTTTGCAATGGAGGGGTTTGTTAATTTTTACTTCTTTATCACAAAATGCGGTGAAATAGCTTTTTCTGTTCATGCCGTGCTGGCATGCCTTACATGTCTTACATTTAGTGAATCCATTGGGAACATTCAACCAGTTAGTAGTATTAGGTGATTCAGGACTACTAGAAACTAATCTATTGTGCATTGAGGGAGCTCTTTTATAGGTGATGTTGGGTTTTATAGAAAGCTCATGACCTATTACAGGGTCATTTTTAACAATTGCCCAGTTTCTGTGTATAATTTTCTTTATGGATTTTTCTTGAGCACTATATGTGATAATAAGTCTCAGCTCATCAGGGTTTTGATTTGTTGTATGTGTCACTGATCTATTTTTTGGGGGATTAGCAATTCATTTCTGACCAAATCTGTGTTTTGTTGATGGCCTCTTGTACCACTTTAATGGGGTACCCTCTAGATAAAAATCTTCTTTTACTTTGCTGTTGGGCTTTTGCTAGGTCTTCTAGGCTACTACAAATTCTTTTAAGACGTAGCTTTTCCCCATAGGGAATGCTATGTACTAAGTGTCGTGGGTGGAAACTGGAAAAGTGTAACACGGCATTGCCGGCAGTTTCCTTTCTGTATACCCTGGTTTCTAGTTTGTTTCTATTAGAGTATATTTCAACATCTAAAAAGTTGATGCTGGTGTTGCTTATATTGTATGTGAAACTCAGGTTGACACCGTTCTCATTGATCTCTGAAACAAAGTTCATGGCTTGCTCTTTAGTTCCCTCCCATACGATAAAAAGGTCATCAATATACCTGTAATATAGTTTGACATGATCATCCATATCATTTTTGTATGTGTCCCTGAGAACCAGCTCCTCCCACCAACCCATGAATAAACAGGCATAGCTGGGGAGAAGCTGGCTCCCATTGCGACTCCTCGCATTTGCTGATAGTGTGTTTTGTCAAACAAAAATATATTGTTGTTTAAACAAAAGCTGATCATGCCTAACAACATAGCATTGTGTTGGGGCAGAGTTGCCTCATTCTTGTTCAGATAGAATTCAACAGCACGTAGACCATCTTTATGGTTAATACAAGTATATAAGGAAGCAACGTCCAAAGTTAAAAGATAAAAATTACTGTCCCATTTGAAATCCTTTAACTTGGAAATAAAATCACTTGTGTCCCTTATATAGGAGGGCAATCCTTGGACCCATTCTTGAAGGAAAAAGTCTATATACTTGGAAGCATTTTCCAATAAGCTAGATCTGGCAGAAATGATGGGTCTGCCAGGGGTTTGGAAGCGTTTTTATGGATTTTAGGAATAAAATAGATGTTTGGGATGGTCGGATGATCATTTCTAATGAACTCGTACTCGTCCATTGTCAACAGTCCCGCACTTTTCCAAGCCACCAATTTAGCATAAAAATCCTTAGATGTCTCTCTTAGGGCCAAAGAATTACTGAGCCTATAACAAGATCTGTCATTCAACTGTGACAGTGCTTCCTCCATATAGTCTTTTCTCGCCCACAAAACTACATTTCCTCCTTTGTCAGAATTTCTGACTATAGCGCTTTTGTCTTTATGTAGTTTATTAATCAAAGAGTAATATTGTTTGTTTTTGTTATTTATTTTCTTCTTGGTGTTTAAAGTTTTGTGATTCAATTGTTTAATTTCACTGATCACGTTTTCACTGAAAATGTCAATACCATCTCTCACTAATACAGGAGTAAATTTAGATTTCTTTTTGAATGGTGTACTCTTCCTAGAGGCTTCCCATGAGGCTGAAGTATTCATGGCTAAGGTGGGAGACAGTTCTTCGCCTTGCCCATTGTAATTCTCCTGTTGTAATTCAGTTAGCACTCACAACAGAGATTGGTCAACTAAAGGCATGGGTTGAGAAAGTTCCTCTGTTTCTGAATTACTCTGAAGGTTGGTGTCAGTCCCTGCTTTTGATTTGTTCAAAGCATGACATTTTTGAAGTTTTAACTTACGCACAAATTTATAAATGTCCATTCTGGTATTAGGATAATCAAAATTAGATTCTGCACAGTAGGATAGGCCAAGGGCCAGTATTTGAGTTTCTGCTTGATTGAGAACTGTTTCCGACAAATTGATAACTGTTCTTTTGCTTTCCTCTAGTGCATTTATTGGCGGTTCCACCAGCCCCTCCCGCGTTTTTTGCTGTTGTTGATGCGCGGAATTGGCTCGTTTTCTGGCTTTCCGCCTCTGCCTCCGCCGGTAGTTTCTCCTCTGTCTGCTGGTTTTTTCTGGGGCCTTGGTCGGAGAGTCGATCTCCGTTCCTCCGCTAAAAATTCAATTCTTCTGCGGGGGAAGGTGCCACACGAATTCCGCCTGTCATTGGTCTAATGGAGTCCCCTTCAACTTCACTTTCCATCGCCGAACTAACATCAGAGTTGGAAGTGTCAGCAGTTGTTTGTTTGTTAAACAAGGTACCAGTTTGTTGTGCATTGGTGGCAGCATATTTAGTTGATTTCATTGCATCATATTTACGTGAAAAGGTAAAGATACGTCCAGTTTCGTAATCCACTCGATCCCGGTGGAATTTAAAAGCTTTTCGTTCTTTAACCTTGTCTTCTTCTTTTCGTAGTCGATTAGTCATCTCTTGTGTTAATTTAGCTGTTTCCTCGATAAGACCCATAGTGGTAATTTCATCAGTCAATTTTTCAATGCGGAGTTGTAGCGCCACTCTGTCTATCTCCGCGTATTTCACTAATATCTCTACCAATCGCCTAGAAGAATCCAAATTACATTGGGCCCAATCCTTCATCATTTCAGGGTTCGGTTGGTCATAGCTAGGTGCAGTTAAAATACGCAATCCTCTGGGGATTCTCCCCACATCCAAATATCGTTGTAGCGACTTGTGTTCCCACCACTTTCCCTGTTCTCCGCGTTTTAACTTTTCCAGCATTTTCATTTTACTTTTTAAGTCTTCATCTGTCCTTGTAACATTGGCCCCTTGTTGATTGTACAAGTTACTAGTTGAGGGCACATTGTCAAACATCACGGAAGCTGCCGCCTCCCGGTCTTTCAGCGTGTCTGCCGACATTTGTAAATATTTTTGGTAGTATAGCAAGCATTTACCGGGTTAACAGACGTATTGAATAACTCTTTTTCCCGTACGCTGTTGGCACACCAATCACCCCACAATGCCGTTTCGTCCTACCTGTCACGTCTCTTCAGTGTCCCGAGAGTCCTCCGACACTGCGAGCGCCGCAGACGATCCTGGCGGCACAATCCTTGGCTGTGGGGAGGCTGACTGTTATAATTCCTTCCGGATTCTTTTTGCTTCCGGTCATAGACACGGAGATGGTAGCTTTGTTTAACAGTCTCCTCTTATTGATTGGGGGTCCGCGTTTGACTGGTCAAAGCCTCGCCAGTCCAAATATCCAAAAGGCTGCTTCTCACCTCCCGCAGGTATTTCCTCAGCAAAGCAGACACGGACCCACAATTGAGTGCTTAAAGTTGCGGTTTAATGTCGGCCATTATGCGTTTCAGTCCGGAACGGACCTTGATCACATGACAACGCTGTTGAATATCAAAGACCATTTAAAGTGCTACCTTCTGACACGTGATTAATGATGTGCAATAGAACTAAAAGAAACACTCCTAACATTCGATACATGAGTCGAATCTTCACTTTCTATAGACCAGAGAAGGGAAACCAATACCATCTGTCTCTGTTAATAAGATGTCTTAAATACATTTAAAATCAAAAGGAATAGTCACAGTTGATATTATTATATAAATAGCCTGTAGAAACGTTCAAATAAATAGCCAACAAATTAATAATTATATTAATTGAACCATACGTAAAATGTAAAAATACATATCAGATTTTAAAATGTTTCTAAAAAACGGCATTTTCGGTAAAAGACATATAAAATAGTATTGTTATATAAAAGATTATGGGATCAATGCTTGATTCGACATTACTAAAATATTTGCATAAATGCGCTTTAATGTATCTTGGATTGTAACTGAACGCAGTGGTTCTCCATTCTATATAAAATCAATATAAAGTGCTATGTGCTACCTAAAGTGATTAAAACAATTCCCCAATCATTTTACTCATTTAGATTTCAACGAATACAAGATTTCAGTGCTGAACAATATAGTGCATCTAGGTGTAGCTTATTAAAAAACCATTATGTTTACTGGTTCTGGTGATTTGGCAGCTTCCAATTTAAGTCACTAATATGATTCCCTTGTGGTACTATTCTATTTCTAAAATATATTTTTAAATAGAATAAATATGGGAAGACATAGGGAAGTTAATAAAACTATACAGATCTATGAAAAGTAAAAATGCTGTAGTTTTTCTCTCTTTTTCTTTTTTTCTTTCAGGAAAAAGGGCGCGGAGTGGTTAGGGATAAGTGGGGCATATTCTATAAGCAAGTGTATAAATCCTCTGTATTGTTTAACCCTCCTGGGGACTTACTATCCATATTGAGAATATATCGCGTCTCTAGTTTTCTGAGCTGATAGTCCCTGTCGCCGCCTCTTTTGGTTTTGGGTATGGAATCAATTACATAGTACGAGAAGTCTTTTAAGTTGTTGTTGTAGACTTCTCGAAAATGTCTGGCGACAGGGTAAGTAGGGTCACAGTTGTTAATGGCCCTTATATGTTGCAGAATCCTCTTGCTCACCGGTAGCTTAGTGCTACCAACATATCTGAGTTGGCATGTGCATTCCAGCACGTAAATTGCATATTCAGTTTTGCAATGGAGGGGTTTGTTAATTTTTACTTCTTTATCACAAAATGCGGTGAAATAGCTTTTTCTGTTCATGCCGTGCTGGCATGCCTTACATGTCTTACATTTAGTGAATCCATTGGGAACATTCAACCAGTTAGTAGTATTAGGTGATTCAGGACTACTAGAAACTAAGCTATTGTGCATTGAGGGAGCTCTTTTATAGGTGATGTTGGGTTTTATAGAAAGCTCATGACCTATTTCAAGGTCATTTTTAACAATTGCCCAGTTTCTGTGTATAATTTTCTTTATGGATTTTTCTTGAGCACTATATGTGATAATAAGTCTCAGCTCATCAGCGTTTTGATTTGTTGTATGTGTCACTGATCTATTTTTTTTGTGGATTAGCAATTCATTTCTGACCAAATTCTGTGTTTTGTTGATGGCCTCTTGTACCACTTTAATGGGGTACCCTCTAGATAAAAATCTTCTTTTACTTTGCTGTTGGGCTTTTGCTAGGTCTTCTGGGCTACTACAAATTCTTTTAAGACGTAGCATTTCCCCATAGGGAATGCTATGTACTAAGTGTCGTGGGTGGACACGTGTTTTAGGATCCCCCTTCTGACCTCCCGACGCCCTCTCTCCAGCCCCTTTCCACCTCTCACTTTTCTTCGCCCTCTATCTCACTAATTCCTTTCATAGGCCCTGCTTGATGTACTTGGTATTTCCCTACCCCCCTCACAGCCTCTCTCCCCTCTTACATCCTGCCCCCGCTTCTCTATCCCCCTTGCTCCACGACTACCTCTCTTCTCTTGATTTGCTGCTGATCATCTCAATTTGCTGTAATTCTGATCTTTTAATTGAGTTGACATCTATTGTTTTAATTGAACTTGAATGCTACCTCATTGTATTTTTTGTTATTTCCATATCTACTCATGCGACCCTTGTAAAGCGCTCTGATACCCTTGGGTCCAGCCAGCGCTATATAAAACCTTTAAAATAAAATAAAATAAATAAGTTAGCTGATGCCAATTGTGGATAGCCAATTTAACATTCATTTTGCAAGGGGTTAGAACAATGGCTCTGAGGTCTGTTTAGCAGGCCTCAGTGCACTCTCAGAGTGGAAAAACCAGCAGCATCAGTTCAAAACTTATGGAGTGATCATGCAAAAAGCGGCATTTCTTTACAGTTTGCAATTAAACGATGTTTTCCTTGTGTCTAGGTGGCAGCTGTACAGTGAAAAGGCACTTAGTGAAAGAGATATATGTATCTTAGAGCCTATTGTCTTTTTCCTCTGTTCCCAAAGATAATCTGCAAATACATTTACCATAATTTCACAAACTTTTAACAAATTGCTAAGCAACTCGTTTCATTAATCAAGCATCCCTTTTTGAAATAGGATGGCGGTTGCAAAACAAAATTGTATTGTGTCCTGTATTTACTCTAAAATAATATGATCATACCTCATGGCTAAACGAGTTTTCAGGGAACAGTCAGGGTTTGATTTTAGTTTGCTTTGGAAATACAAATGATGTGTAAGCGCCCTCTGTGACACTTTATGTCCAGAAAGGAGCTTCTCCATCAGTGCAGTATTAGGCAGGACTGCTGGCTAAATTAATGACCACAGTGAAAAGAGCATGCACTCGGGGCCACTGCCGTGACAGTGTAGTGGAGGAAAAAATGGTTAGAGTCCAACAAATTATGTGCCATGAAAAGGCAAAGAAAACAAAAAATAAGAGGCTTGTTATGAAATTAAGTCAAACACACAGTGTTTACTAGCAATGTTTGCCTTTGTGACACGTTACAATTTTTATAGAAAGTGCACATGTTTAAGGAATATTCTGCAAATTCTGTTCAAAATATTATTCACCAGCAACATAATGGGTTTCCTTGCTTGGAGAAAAATGAAGAACATATTTTTAATGCTGTTCTTTCCACCTGGCAGAGTAAAACGGGTTGCCTTTGACAAATATATTGCAACCGTTTATATCATTCCACACATCCCATTTATGTTTTAAAACGTGTCTTCCATGTTGGGCTTAAGCTGCATTCACACTGTAGCGCCTCTGGGCGCACCTGTTTCCATTAAGACACATTAAGAAACTTCACATAGAAGCCCTGAATCTTTAAAAAAGAGATGAGATATTTTAGATATTATTTTAGTGCCCTCTTTAACCAATTATCAATTTCAGATAAATCTGTAAAATAAATCACTGTAATACAAACGTGAACGCACATCAAATGAAAGGCAGAATTTAACAGAAGGAATCCTTATTCACATCGCATTTGAACGGTAGTTAAAGCCGTTTTTTGCTCCAACATCTAAACAATCCTTCCCTCGGTCTGCCATTGGAGATGCTGATATTATCTGCCTTGAGAGGAAGTTCAAGGCAGGACTTCGGGATGGGCAGCTAACACACACCTGTGCATAACAAAAGGCCCATTAGCATGTGAAGAGGCCAGTGCGCCGCCGGAATCCTTTACGCTGCAGACTGGGGGATGGGCCCCCTGTGCATAGCAAACACCTTTGAGAACCAAGGAGCATCAGGTGTCACTGATCGGAGAGCCTGGCTGCAGCAAGGATGGGGGAAAGGTGTTCAAAAAGAGACTGACTGTAACCTCCAGCTCGCAGCGAATTGCTTTAAAAGCCATAAAGCAACATATGCAAGTTTAAGGTGCACAGTACATTTAAATGTATCTGTGCTCTTCTAGTACATGTCCATTCGCAAGGAATTCCTTCTGTCCATGCCAACAGCTGCTTCAGACGTTTGCATTAAGTAAAAGGGAAAAATGCCTCTGTAATCCCTTCAAACCCTGGAGACCGACATATTTTGTAGCATTGTCATAAGGTTCTCACTCTGAGACTATGTGCACTGCAAATGGACCGATGCAGAGAAAGGCAGATTGGAAGGGATGGAGACTGGGACATATAAGGGTGAGAAGGGGAGAAGGGAGGGGCTGCAAACAGAGAGCATGGAAGGTTTGGAGAGTGTAATATGAGGAAGATACACAAATAGGGAGCCTGTCAAATGAAGGAACACGAAGGAGAAAATGGAAAGAGCTGAGGTGGAATCCAGATAAAGGAAGGAATTTGAGGTCTGGTATGTGGAATATACGAGGAATTAGAAATGGTGAGAAAAACATATTTGAGATTTAAGAGGGTGAAGAGTCTATTGTACCCAGAGATGCAAAGACAGAAGGCAATAATAAAAAGACTCATTTCAACCTGCAAAGCAAGCTGCAAAAAATAACGTGCAGAGTACCAAAACATTTACAATTTGACCAACATAATAAGAAAGGCCTAGGAAAGGGAGGAAGAGAAAGAAAGAGACAGGGAGAGAGAGAAAACAAGACAAAGATAAAGAGAGACATACAAAGCCAGGGAAGAAGAAGAAGGGGTGGGGAGAAAAATCAGAGGGAGTGAGAGAGAAAGACCAGGATAAAATGACAGGGGGAGACAGAGAAAGACAAAAGGAGAGAGGCACAGAAGAGATGTGAAAAGAGATAAAGAGAAAGACATGGGCAGACATGGAAAGACAGAATTTCAGAAAGAGAGGCAGAAACACAAGATAGATAGAGAGATAGGGGAAAAAAATAAAGAGAGAAAAGTAAAGGCATGGAAAGCCTGGAAAAACAGAGAGAGAGACATGGATATGCACAGAAAAACCGAGAAACAGAGAAAGATTGAAAAAGACTGGCAGAGAGACACACAGAGATAGTGGAAGAGAAAGACAGGGAGAAAACTGGAAAAGAGAGACCATTAGGGTGGGAAAAAGTGAGGGAAAGTCTGAGAAAGCAGGCAAATACAGAATGATAACCACAGAGCGATGTAGACGGAGGTAGTAAGAAAAGAGGAAAACACCTAGAGAAAGGGGGAAAACACGAGGAGGGGCAGAGACACAGAAGGATAATAGAGAAACACAAAAAAGATAGGATGCAAGGGAAAGAAAAGGCGAGGCAGGCACCCTCGCAATTCACTAAGTCCACCATTCATTCTATTTGCCTGTCTCTGTTCATGGCTATCTGTCTATTCATTGCTACCCCTCTATTGTCTTTCACCTCTATCTGTCTATTCATCACTAGCTGTCTCTCTGCCTCTCTCCCTGTTTGTGCCTTTATCTCTCTTTATCTTTGTCTCTGCTCCCCTCATACTACTCAGGCTCTGTTTCTCTAAATCTTAGGGGCTAATTTAGAGTTTGGCGAAGAGGATACTCAGTCTCAATGGAACGAGAGTACCCTCTCTTCCAAACTGAAGGTGCGCCCGCCTCATTTAGAGTTCAGTGCACCTTCAGTATGCCAGCAACTGAGACTACTTTGTCTCCATCACTGACAAACTCCTCTGATGGCCCGACGGAACCAACTGCCTATGGTCCCTATGGCTGCATTATGTGGCCTGAGGAGTATAAAAGAAAGGCTCGGACACAAGTTTGTGGTTGTTTTGAATATAAATACTTTGTTGGTAATATTGTTGATGAATGCTGCAATGCTTATGATAATTACCTTTGAATGTCTTTATTGTCCCCCTTGATTTTAATGGTGACATCTTGACACGTGGCTTAATTTATTAATGTGGAGACGCAATAACAAAGCCAGTAGGACTGTCTTATTTAAAATGACATCCCCTTATATTGAGATATTGCAGCTGGCAAAGTTGGGGTATTGCAATTATCGGGTTCAGGTCTCATTAGGGTGGGATATGATATGAGGATGTCACCAATGGGCTTTCCATCTAACTTGTGCATATATTTGTGATTTAATGCATAGTATTTAGTAGTGTGTGTGCAATAAATGCTCCTTTTTAAAAGAAAAGGAACTGACTGGAAAATAATTTGAGTGCTGGTATTGTTACTAGTCTGCACCACCTCCCCCAAATAGGCCTTTGAGTGCTCCCCTTCACTACCCTGATAGAGCCTAGTGCTACAATGGGGTACTTGGTTCTCAGTTAACAGGTAATTGCGGAATTATTACTTGTGCAGGACCCACATCCTTCGCAACTAATAACCTAATTTCTTACTTTGGATAGGATCAACCGCCCAGGTATCACTATAGCTTTAGCCCCTTTACGACCACTCTGATCACCTCTTTTAACTCGAGTTTCTATAAAATGGCTGACCTGATTTATACTAAATAAATAAAAGTAAGCTTTCACTGTAAAGTTCTAACTTTTTGCCAAATTTGGTGTAATTCAATTCACCCTTTTTTTCGGTATCACTTCCTAAAACATCCTATAGGAATTTACACGTTTTAGGACACCTCGTTTCTTGGCCAAATGTTTGTGATGATTTATCAGCAAAGGACAAAGTTAATCTCAAAACAAGCAAGCATTAGCAAAGACAATAGGCTGCTAGCCTTTTGGATTTTGCAGTTCTTGCTATGTTCTGTCATGGTTTGTGCTAAACTTTATTATTGGGGAAGAAGCCGGGCTCTCATCAATAAACATCATTTGATAAAGGCAACAATTTTTGGAGGTTTAAAAAACACAAATTACCATAATAGCCCCTGACACAGAAGGGGATTGCTTTGTGTGTTCACGTGTTCCTTGTGAAAGGGCATCATGCCGTTTCTCACAGTAAAGTCAGCCCAGCCAATGGCTGAAGTGTGGGACCAATTGCAACATGATGTATAATTTAGTAGCTGGATGAAAAATGTAAATGGCACAACAACAGACTAATGGATGAAGTCTGGTTGAAACCTCCTATAAGTAACTATGTTATACATAAACTTTTAGAAAGCTCAAAAGGTTTTGTAAAACTTTCTTCAAATAGAGAAGCTTATAAAGACAGACAGATAAGGAAGCTTGCAAAGACAAATATATAGACAGGCTTGCAAAGACAGATATATAACTTTGATAGATAGATGTATAGAGTTGTACTGATAGATTGGAACTGATAGAGTTGTGTCGATTTGTATAGATAGAGTTGTATAGATGGAGTTGTGTATATACAGTTGTATAGAGATAGAGTTGTTTAGATAGAGTTATATGGATAGAGGTGTACAGATAGAGCTATATATAGAGAGATAGATAGATAGATAGATAGATAGATAGATAGAAGTTGTATAGATTGATAGAGTTGCATAGATAGATAGATGGACAGAGATGTATACATACAGTTTTATAGATAGAAAGAGTTATAAAGATAGAGTTGTATAAGTAGATCGAGTTGTATAGCTAGAAAGAGTTGTATAGAAAGAGTTGTATAGATAGATTGAATTGTATATATATTTATTGAGTTGTAGAGATAGAAAGATAGATAGATAGGGTTGTATAGATAGATAGATCAATATATAGATAGAGCTGCATAGATAGATAGGGTTATATGATTAGATAGGGTTATACAGGTAGATAGGGTTCTACAGATAGATTGATAGATAGATAGATAGATAGACAGACAGACAGAGATAGATAGATAGATTTGTATAGATTTGTATAGATTTGTATAGAGTTACATAGATAGAGTTGTGATAGAGTTGTATAGATAGAGTTGTATACATAGATAGTGTTGTATATATAGATAGGGTTGAAGCACAATCGGATTCCTCCAGCAGCGCGCTCAGTGACGGGTGCATTCACGGTGGGGCTGAATCCAAGCCCAAACTTAATTTTTTTACAAAGATGCGATGCACACCAATTCCAGGTTTCAAGCTTGTTTATTCAGCTTTCTCTGGCTCCAACCAACGCGTTTCAGCCCGGCAGGACCTTTGTCACGGTTGATATAGATAGGGTTGTATATATAGATAGGGTTGTATAGATAGAGTTGTATAGAAAGAGTTTTATTGGTAAATAGATTTGTACAGATAGAGTTGTATAGATAGATAAGTTGTGTACATAGAGTTGTATAGATAGATAGATGGATAGATAGATAGATTTGCATAGATAGAGTTGTGATAGAGTTGTATATATAAATAGGATTGTATAGATAAATAGACTTGTAAAGATAGGGTTGTATGGATAGAGTTGTGCATATACAGATAGTGTTGTATAGATAGATAGATTTGTATACATAAAGTTGTATAGATAGATAAAGTTGTATAGATAGAGTTGTATAGATAGAGGTGTACAGATAGAGTTATATAGAAAGATATAATTGTATAGATAGAGTAGCATAGATAGAGGTTGATAGATAAATAGAAAGATACATTTGAATATATAGATGGAAAGAGTTGTACACATAGAGTTGTATAAATGGAAAGCTTTTTAAAGATAGGGTTGTATAGGTAGACAGAGTTGTATAGATAGAAGGAGATGTATAGATAGAGTTACATAGATAGATAGAGTTGCATAGATGGATTGAGTTGTATAGACAGATAGCTAGATAGGGCTGTATAGATAGATCAATATATAGAGTTGTATAGGTAGATAGGTTTATATAATCAGATAGGGTTATACAGGTAAATAGATAGGGTTGTGCAGATAGATAGATGGATAGATAGGTAGGTAGATAGATACGTCAGGAAATTGGTATAAATAGCAGAGATTCAATTCGTAATATAGTAAGTTAAATGTCTATAGAAGCATGGCATACAAGAGAAATGAAAGCACACAAGAAAACCATATAAGCAGGACATACAGATTGAATTTGTTTACAAATATAATAACATAAATGGGCACTGAAAGCAAACTAGAAAGCCATACTAGCAGGACCTACAGATTGGTTTAAAAATATAACTGTAGACCTCAATTAAAATACATACCAACATGATATAATGGAGTACAGTTAAAATGCACTTCATTGTGCACATACTAAAAAACATACAACCAGCCCTGCTCCCAGTACTCTGTGTGCAGCTAACACCAGCTGCACATGTCTTTCAGCCAGGCCCTGTACCCAACCCCCACCATGCGTGGCCAACGCCCCAAACCAGCACGCTCCCAACCGTTTATGCGCAACCCTTGCTGCACACAGTCTTTGGCTATGCTCAGCGAGGGTTAGCCTTAGGGCCGGCACTGCATCCAGTTCCCTGCATATGCTTACTTCTTCTACCATTTGATGCCTGGGATACCAACAAGATTGGCATTCAGCCAGGTCCTGCACCAATTCCTCCACAAACTTCCACCCCACATTCCTCATCCTTTTAAAAATAAAAAAAGTCATAAGTGATGTAATATGAGGTTATAAGCAGTGCATTGTGGGGGCACAAGTTGTAGTCAATTGACTGAACAATAACATATATTTCATTGTTTTTTGAGGTTTTAACTTTAGCTCATGTCTCATTCGGACACCATTCTACAATGTTACTATAACATTTGTTTTTTCAGGGAATTTCTATTTTTTTTTAAATGTATGTTAACGTCTTACAACCTAACTAAATGTCGCTTTAATCTTTGTTTTTGTATGTGAATTTATGAGGTTTTTTTATCATATTCTAAACTGGACCAACAGACAACCCTTCACATGCAGCCAACTGCCTCTGTGTATGACCTTCACCCGGGCACAGCAGGGGTTGGCCACTTTGCTCTGCCCCACATATAAGGCCAACCCTTGCTACATGCGTTCTGTGACTGTGCACACACAACCTGCATTGTGGTCTTCTTTTTTACTTCTGTACTGCAGGACTCCTGCCGTACCCAAGATGCAACCTTCCCTGCCATGATACCACAATAGCATGGAAGATTCCTTTGCTGCTACCAGTACTGCAGTAGAGGTACCAGTACCATGTTTCTGGTACTAGCCAAGGAAGATTGCACACTACTGTGGTACCATGGCAGAGAAGCTTGCTTCTCGGGGACTGTGGAAGTACACTGGTGCCTCACCGGTGGGTCTTGCCAGATATTCTTGGTACCTACAACAAAAATTATTTGTTTCTATACCACAAAAGTACAGTTGTACATAATGGTACAGATATCAGTAAACTTTCCTGGAGATTAACACCTTTCTGACCATCCAATCACTTTTTCAAACTTATATTCCTTTTTTTTTTTTAAATAATTTTTATTTTCATCACCAAGAAGGGCACAGTAACATCACAAATATAGTCGGAACGCTGACCGGCCGGTCGATCCCAGGAGAACAACCAGGAAGCCCAAGGGTATCGCTCACACCTAATCCAACAAAGCCGCCACGTACGCATTCCTTCTTTTTCCGCAAGTTATCCACAAGTTTCCGCAGTTTCTCCTGCCCTTAATCAGCTGATATTCATTGCTCCATCCCTTCCATTGATTCCATTACTTCACTCGTGAGTGCGGGGAAGACCCGGCTGTGTACTCCGTGGCGTCCTCAGTCCGCCATCTTGCCCCTCAGATCTTCTTCTTGGGGACTGTGGAAGTACACTGGTGCCTCACCGGTGGGTCTTGCCAGATATTCTTGGTACCTACAACAAAAATTATTTGTTTCTATACCACAAAAGTACAGCTGTACATAATGGTACAGATATCAGTAAACTTTCCTGGAGATTAACACCTTTCTGACCATCCAATCACTTTTTCAAACTTATATTCCTTGGAAATTACTGAACAGATTTACATCAAATAATAAAAAGAACACTTTACTAGTAAAATTCTAACTTTCTGCCAAATTTGGCATAATTCCTTACAGCCATTTTATCTGTATATGAGATCAAAAATTCCTATGGTAATTAAAATGGTAAATCAATCTTTGGGACCCCACTTTTCTTGGTTCCTGCTTGACGGAGCAGCACAAAACTTTTCATCAAGAAGTCCAAGTGAGTGAACTTTTCTTTTGGAAAGTTCCGTGCAGATTCGTTAAACGTCGCCAGAGTTATTAATGAAACAAAAAATGCTTTCACTATGGAAAGTCAAACCTAGCTATAACTACACTGGTGCTAGTGCTGCCAAAGTAATATATATTTTACTCAGTGGCGGCCGCTACTGAGTAGTTAAAGTTAGCCCCAAATTTGGCAGAAAGCTAGATTTTGGTCCAGAAAGCGTGTTTTTTGTGATTTGGTGCAAATATGTTCAGTAGGTTTTGAGCACCCTGCATCAGTTTACTTATGCTTGCCCCAGGGAGGTGGCAGTCCCCGGGCACAGGGGTGTCTCATGGGCACCCCCTGCATCATTATAAAACACTGCTCCCGGGATTTGGCCCACCTGGGAGCTTCAGGAAAAGACGTGCGGGAGCCCGTGCGTCTTTTTAATACATTGTGACACAGATTCGTGGTTCCACCTGCAAATTTGTGGCAAAATTCAATAAAAAATGCTTTTGACCCCCGGTGGGTCCCACCCCACCACCATATCTGGGGGTCACGGTATTCCTACCCTGCCCCCTTTTCTTTTTTTAAAAACATTTTTGTGGGACTCTACTTCAAGCCGAGTCCCAAGATGGCTGCCAACACTTTCTGGTTGAAGTGTTGGCAGCCAATCAAATTTCAGCATGAACCACATGTCCACTACAAAGACTCGCGTCCCCAGATATCCATATTTATTAAACTTAACTATCTCAAAAACTACTGAACGGATTTACACCAAATCACAAAATGTACGTTTTGTGGACCAACATCTAGCTTTCTGCCAAATTTGGTGTAATTCCGTTCAGTGGTTCGGTGGTAGTCGTGTTCAAAAAATGAAAAATCCCCATAGACTTAACATGGGGAAAACGCGTTTTGGGACCCCATTTTTTCTCTGCTTCCACTTGCCAGATCCCCCTGAAACTTTTAACACAGCAGCTGAACTACAAAAAGGGAGTTTTTGAAAATTCCGTTAAGATTTATCACGTGGTGCCAACGTTATTGGCAAAACAAACGCTTTCGCTATGGAAACTTTGTTCCTAACTATAACTACCTACTGGCCTATGTGTTTGTGTGAGTTAGGAGAAAATGCCAGTGACAATGCCAGTTAAAACAAAATATTTTAAACTAACAAAAACCACTGAAATCCACCTGTTATAGTTATCTCAAGTTACTATAACTCATGCACTAAAGTAACTATGACTTGCACCCTCGTCATGCACAGTTTTGTAATCAATGATGTCATTTCAGATATCATTAGGAACGTTATCAATGCAATCATTGAAAATGTAATCAGTGATGGAATATGCGAGGGTAGAAGAAGTGTATGACGGTGTCATGAGTTATAGTTAGTTTAGGGTATGAGTTACAGTTACTTGAGATAACTGTAACTAATGGATTACGGTATCCACTTTGTAGTTATAGGAAGGGCTACTAGAGATATGAATTTCTTGGATTTTGAACACTAATAATTGCACCCATTTGATGAATCCCCATGAAAACATGCAGACCTATTCCTCTTTCTCAATTGGCGGAGTATGAAAAGTTTTGCAGAGATTCATCAATCGGGTGCGAAGAAAAAAGGAGGGTCTTAAAACATGTTTGTGCACCAATGCATTTTCTATAGACTTTGTACTTGTGAGTGTCGTGAAGATGGCTGGACGGATTTGAATTAAATTTGCCAGGATTACACATTATTGTGCACAGATGATTCTTTTGGGGACTACAGGTATGTAGGGTAAGTACTTTTTAAGTTGTTATCTATTTTACCTCAGTGATATCTGTAGTTGTGGTATTTTTGCAAAATTTTGCCGAGGTATATAGTGATGGCAAATCATTATGTGATTGGCTAATGATTGCCTTTACAAAAGTTAAAAGCAGCCATGTTGTTTTTAGGTACCCTTTGGCTGTGTTCTGTGTTACGCCTTCAGATATAGGTAAGTATTAGGTTTGAAATTTTTCCCCTACCTATTACCACTTTATGAAAGTGGCCATAGGTAGGGAAAAATATTTATACATTTCTATATATTTAAAAAAATGTTTACGGGGTACCATGGTACTGCCTCAGGAGTGAAGCAGTACTTAAAATAATTTTTTTAAATGTTAAAAAATATAAAATACACTGTAATATACTATATAGTGTATAGTGTATTTTATATTGTTGAAATATTTAAATATGTGCAAACAAGTCTAAGCAGTACGGTGGTAATACCTACAAATTACTGCGCTGTAATAAAAAATGTAAACCAATGCGCAGTGCTCCCTAAACTGCTGGAAAAATATATAGAAATGTATAAATACATTTCTCTACCTATTACCACTCTAACAAAGTGGTAATAGGTAGAGAACAACAAAAAACCTACTACTTACCTATATCTAAGACCGTAACCCAGAACACAGTGAAACAAGGAATGCAGCCAAACTGTGCTAAAATCAACATAGCTGCCTTTTACCTTTGTTAAACACAGGCATTAGCCAATCACATACTGACTTCTCATCTGTATGCATCGTGGTATGCCTCAAACTTACTGCAGAATACCACAAACTTACCACAGTGTACCCCGGTAAATATATAACACATTTTTAATAAAAGGTATAACTTTAACACTTCTTACACTATTCACGCATACTACCAAAAATTAACATTTACACCTCACGAAGTGTATTCCAGACACATTACATCTGTTTGCACTTTCATGCTATGTCTGTTTCAATTACCACACTCCACTCTATGCCACTCCACTCTATGCCACTCCACTCTATGCCACTCTAGGTCACTCCACTCTACGTCACTCCACTCTGTCACTCCAATCTGCACTCTACACTAATCCATTGTACACCACTTTACTCTACTCCACTCTATGCCACTCCACTCTACACCACTCCACTGTATGCTCTTATACTCTACTCTGCACCACTCCATTCTATCACACTCCAGTCTACACCACTCTACTGTATGCATCTCCACTCTACACTACTCCACTGTACTCTACTCCACTATACATATTGCAACTCTACAATATTACAGTCTATGCTGTTGTACTCAATGCCACGTCACTGTACACCACTTCACTGTACACCACTGTGCTATATGCTATTCCAGTGTATGGCACTCCACTGTACGCCACTCCACTGTATGCCACTCCACTATACGCCACTCCACTCTATGGCAATCCACTATATGCTATAACATTGTACACTACTCCATTCTAGATCACTCTACTCTATGCCAGTCCACTCTGTCACTCTACGCTACTACACTCTACGCTATTCCACTGTATGACACTCCACTCTATGCCACTCTACTCTATGCTTCTTCACTATATGCCACTCCACTCTGTCACTACACTGTATGCCAGCAAACTCTGTTATTCTACTCTACATCCCTCCACTGCACACTTCTCCATTGTATGTCACTCCATGCTACTGTTCTCTACGCCACTACACTATAGCTATTCTATTGTACAACACTCCACACTACAACACTTCACTCTACGCCACTGCACAGTATGCTATAGCACTGTATGCCACTACAGTCTACCCCACTCCACTCAACAGATTTCCACTCTACAACACTGCACTCTGTCACTCATATATATGGCTGTGCCCAGTGTCAGGAACCCTGGTCCAAACACCTCCCGCAGCTACACTGCTGGCAATCTCCACCTGCTCAGCTCTGGATGCCGCTACAAACGCTGCTGCCAAGCCACACCCCAGCCCACAGTTGGGGACATTTGCCTGCTCGCATTGCCACTTCACCTGCCTCCACACACCCGCTCCCACCGCCACACACATACTGCACCCTTCACCTAGTAAGAACAAAACAAAGTTAGGCAAGTCCTAATTGGGGCGTGGATCGGGAGAATAAGCACCATAGATGAGAGGGTAGCCCACGCTCTTGATGGTGAGCAGAAGTGAAAAGGTGTGAGTGTGACCTGGAGGGTGTATCGAGCTTCTGAAGTCATGGCCCTATAGGCGGGAGCCCGCGATCCCACCTGGGACCCAGGGGTGGTGAGGATAAGCACCGAGGGAGTAGTACCACCACAGCCTGTCAGTTACAGGAGGTCGCCTACTGTTTTGGGTGTAACCCTGGGAGGTGACCACATCTCCTATAGGAGCATATTTACAAGCCTCTATCGCCACCAGAATGTCACTTGTGATGTTGTGGTGGCGATACAGGCTTTGCCTTATTTACAAGGCAGAGTTAAGCCACTTAACGTGGCTTAACACTGCCTTGGGCATTCCACCGCAACACCCATTAATTTTGACACTGCCCCATATTTACAAGGGTGGCGTAAATATGGGGCAGCGCCAAAATTAAGACAGAAAAAAATCTGGTCTTACCCTGGTGAAACGAGGAGAATTGCTTTATTTCTCCTTGTTTTTGCTGTTTCCATATCTGCTGCGTTGTGCAGGACACATAGAATCAGCAAAACACCATTGATTGTTTATGTGCAGGAAGGTGTCCCTTCCTGCACATAACAATCATAAAAAAATTACGAGTTGCAACTTCTATGTGTGCTGCATTAAGCAGCACACATAGAAGTTACAAAACACATTTAAAGATTGTTTATGTGCAGGAAGGGACACCTTCCTGCACATAAACAATAATTTCCCTCAACGCACGCACCCTTGCACTATGGTGCAAGAGTGCCTGCATTGGCGCTAGGCAGCTAAATTAGCACCAGCACAGAGGGAAACGCAAGGCTGCACCGTATTCTTCTAAATACGGTGCAGCCCTACGTTTCAGAAGTGGCAGAGTATGGCGTTAAGCCAAGCATGCTGACGCTGCGCTCCGCCACTTCCTTGTAAATATGCCCCATAGCACTCTAGAGGAAGTGTCTCCATTTTCCAAGGCCTCAGAGGAGGAGCCCAGAGCGTTTGTGGAATGTAGCTGCTGGCGCCTGGGCCCATCTGCCTTGTAATGGAGTATTCGGGCCACTGTGGAGCATGGAGACCTGCCCGTGGGGGATTAAGGGAGAGGCCAGCCCTTGGGTGGCCCTCTTAATGAAAAAGTTGGATGTGAAGCTGTGGTGGGGGACCAGGTCTTACAACCAGGTAGTCGATCATATTGCGGCTACACAAATATTGTTGAGGCAAGAGCGGTCCTACGCATCCTCTGCTCTGTGTTCCAGAGTACGGACCGTGTCCTGTAAGTCCTGTACCTGAGTATGAAGGACGAACGTTTGTGGCAGTAGCTCAGCCAATGTTCCCTATGAGTGGGTGATGTGTTCCACCAGGCACTTGTGATTGTTCTGCAGGAGTTTCACATTGGTTGCCACAAAATCTACCATCACTTCGAAGAAGATGTCAGAAGACTCTATGGACTTCAGTATAGTGTCCAGTTTGTTTAATTCAGTGGCTGCCAGGCTGGGGGGGTAGTCCAGGCAGAGACTGGGACCCATTCTTTGCTGCTTTGGTGCATCACATAATATAGGCAGGTGTTGGGGAGGGCAAAGAAGGAGATATTGGGGGTTGAGTGGACCCACTTGCAGCCACCAGCATGGGAGCCCCACATCAGACCAGTGGTGCAGCCGACGTCACAGGGTTCCCCTGTTAGATAGCTGTGTTATGTAGGAGCAGCCACAAAGTGGAGGTCACAGACGAATCCCCAGGTTCTAGTCTTGGAGAGCACCTCCTGTTAAGTCTCTTGGTATGCACCTGCTCTGCACCTATAAAACTCGTCCCGGCCACCAGGGTCCCATGCCACCATCATACTTCTAGACAAGTGTCAGACAATGAGTCCAGGGTGCACCAATTTGCAGTGGGGGTGCTGGGCAGGCAGCTACTGTGGTAAAAGTGGGGACAGCTACAGGGCTGCCAAGGATGGTTCACTGTCAGCTGCTTCCGATCAGGCACCGTAGGTCAACTGTGAGGGCTTGCCAGCCCCCAGGTCATGGCTGGTCTCTCTGAGCTGTGGCTCTGCTGACTCGCTTTGTGGGTCCTCCGACTCTCCACCGTGATCAGCAGTAGGGGACTGCAGAGTACCATTGGCCAATTGATTTCCTCCAGGAGGAACTCCGCAGGTCACTTTATCTAGCCAACAGTGGCATTGCTGGGCCGAGGTGTCCCCGCGGCCCAGCGGCGGGGTCCAGACACTGGCTCAAAGCAGGACCCGGAAACAGGGTGTGTGTCCCCCAGCCCCTCCAGCATTGGACCACAGACTTCGGAGTCAAATTTCCACTGGATGGATGGATAATAGCCTGGAGACTTGCCTGCCATGTTGTCCACGTAGGCCACGCCCCACATAATGAACATCGCAGTAATCACATGCAATCTTTATGGGGACTTTAACTTCACTATACCAATACACTATCTGTGTGGGTACTTGATCATGATTTCCTTCACACACTGTCTCTAAGGGAACTTGAACATTCTTATCATTACACACATTTGTTTGGACTTGAGCATCATTATCTTCACACTCTCTGTGTGGGGATTTAAGCACACACTATTTCAGTGGAGACTTGAACACAATCATCTTCATACACTATCTCTGTGGGAACTTGAACATCACTATAATAACACACTATCACTGGGGAGACTTGAACATCATTATAATAACACATTATCTTTGTAGGGACTTTCACATCACTATAATATACCATATCTGTGGGTCCTTCCTATGATTACACCTCTGTTTGGACTTTATCATCATTAGTTTAACACTCCTTGGGGAAATAAGCTTTATCTTTACACATTATTTCAGTGAAGACTTGAATACAATAATCTTCCCACACTATCTCTGTGGGGATTTGAACATCACAAAGATAACACACTATCTCTTTGCGGACTTGAAACTTCATTATAATAACACTATCTTTGTGGGGACTTAAACAACACTATCATAACCCACTATCTCTGTGGGGACATGAATATCACTATAAAAGCATACCATCTTTGTGGGAACTTTAACATTCCTATAATTACACACAACCTGTGTGTGAACTTGAACACCATTACTTTCATACTCTCTGTAATGAGATTTAAGCTTTGACTTTACACACTATTTCAGTGGGGACTTAAAAACAATCATCTTCATACACTATCTCGGTGGGGCCTTGAACAGCACTATAATAACACACTATCTTTGTGGGAACATGAACATCACTATAATAGCTTACCATCTCTGTGGGAACTTGAGGATTCCTGTAATTACACACAAACTGTTTGGACTTGAAAATCATTAGCTTCACACTTTCTGTACGGGGATTTAAGCTTTCTTTACACAATATTTCACTGGAGACTTGCATACAATCATCTTTGCACACTGTTCATGTGGGGACTTGAACATCACTATGCTACCATAATATCTCTGTGGGGACATGAGCATCACTATAATAACACACTATCATTGTGGGGACTTGAACATCACTATAATAACACACTATATCTGTGGGGACTTGAACATCAATATAATAACATACAATCTCTGTGGGGACTTGAGCTCTCCTCGAATTACACACATCCTCTGTGTGGACTTGAAAATCATTAGCTTCACATTCTTTATAATGGGATTTAAGCTTTGAATTTACACACTATTTAAGGGGGACTTCACACAATCATCTTCACACACTATCCCTGTGGGGACCTGAACATTAGTATAATAACACACTATCTTTGTGGGGACTTGAACAACACTATAATAACACACTATCTTTGTGGGGACTTGAACAACACTATAATAACATACAATCTCTGTGGGGACTTGAGCTCTCCTCTAATTACACACAACCTCTGTGTGGACTTGAAAATCATTAGCTTCACATTCTTTATAATGGGATTTAAGCTTTGAATTTACACACTATTTAAGTGGGGACTTCACACAATCATCTTCACACACTATCCCTGTGGGGACCTGAACATTAGTATAATAACACACTATCTTTGTGGGGACTTGAACATCACTATAATAACACACTATCTCTGTGGGGACTTGAACATTGCTATAGTAACATTCCATCTCTTTGTGGACTTGAGCACTCCTCTAATTACACACAACCTCTGTGTGAACTTGAACATCATTAGCTTCACATTCTTTATAATGGGATTTAAACTTTGAATTTACACACTATTACAGTGGGGTCTTAAACACAATCATCTTCACAAACTATCTCTGTGGGGACTTGAACATCACTATAATAACACACTATATCTGTGGAGATTTGAACATCACTATAATAACATACTATCATTGTGGGGACTTGAACATCACTATAATAACACACTATCTGTGGGGATTTGAACATCACTATAATAACACACTATCTTTGTGTGGACTTGAACATCACTATAATAACATACAATCTCTGTGGGGACTTCAGCTCTCCTCTAATTACACACAACCTCTGTGTGGACTTGAAAATCATTAGCTTCACACTCTTTATAATGGGATATAAGCTTTGAATTTACATACTATTTAAGTGGGGACTTAGCACAATCATCTTCACACACTATCCCTGTGGGGACCTGAACATTAGTATAATAACACACTATCTTTGTGGGGACTTGAACATCACTATAATAACACACTATCTCTGTGGGGACTTGAACATCACTATAGTAACATTCCATCTCTGTGGGGACTTGAGCACTCCTCTAATTACACACAACCTCTGTATGGACTTGAACATCATTAGCTTCACACTCTTTATAATGGTATTTAAGCTGTGAATTTACACACTATTTTAGTGGGGACTTAAACACAATCATCTCCACACACTATCTCTGTGGTGACTTGAGCACTACTATAATAACACACTATCTTTGGGGGACTTGAACAACACTATAATAACACACTATCTTTGTGGGGACTTCAACATCAGTATAATAACACACTATCTCTGTGGGGACTTGAACATCATATTCCTTGGTTCCATATGTTAAATTAGCTATGTGTTAGTTCCCTTATCTCCTAAGATTTTAAGCACTAATAAATGAGTTAAATACAGTTTTAAGTGTCTTTCTAAAATCATGATATGATATCTTCTGACGCACTAACTTAATCTGTATTTTGTGTATACCCCTAGTATATATGCAGCAATTCATATATGACTAAAGTATAATGTTGTTTGTGAATAATGTTGATAAATTAAACATTTAGCCATGTGCCATTGACTGTATTCAATCATAAATGGTGGTATGGGCTAGGTCCTCACAAGGATGGTAGCACCTGTTCAGGTCCCCACAAGGATGGTTCTGTGCGCGCGATTAAATAACAATATATTTGCAAATTTGAAGCAAGATCCTATGTCATGAATTTTTTTTTAACATCTTTCTGTTATTGGTATGTTTTTAAAACATTAGGAAAGGTTAGTCCCCACAAGGCAGGTGTTCACACATAGTCCCCACAAGGATGGTAACACGTGTAAGTGTGTGTGTGCGTGCTTGTGTGTTGGTGATTTATAGACACATGCATAAAAACCTTACTGCTACTCATGCAACAAAAAAAACGTTGACCATGAATGCTGGAACATGAATAGGCATCATCATTCTGAAAGGGCAACTGGTCCAAGACAGACCTTTCCATCTAGTGACGTCCCAGAGTCTTGGCACAGAAATTATGTCAGTGATCCTCACTTGACTTCTGTCTTCATCCCTTGCCCCAGCCGTGGTTCAATGTACCTCATCATAATGTGACGACTGTCATTTTAAGGACAAGGATTTTAATGTTGGGGTGATTATGCCACATGTGCATGAAAGAGAGCCGTGACGTCAAATACTTTGCTCCATCTGTGAAAGTCGTCATGACAAATTGAATTGCATTATGTATATGGACAAACCTAAACATATTAGTTTATACATAGTGTATACGCTCTGGTAAAATTAAAATTCATTTTTGTGCGTAACATTTTGTGAAATCTGTGAATTTCATGAAACTCTTGCCCACAGGACATGAGTTGGAGCAGAACATGTCTTGCATATGCTGCAAAAAATGGTTCGAGAGAGATTTTATCTTAAAACATGTCACCTAGAAAGGTACATGCGGTTAGTAAGACACCGGTAAATTAGACATTGTAAAATATATTTAAATTGACTTGATTCATGTACTCTACACGTATTTCAAGTACAAACACAGTTTTGGCCACCCAAAGTTTACAATCGTTTTTCCTTGTTTTGGGCCGCAAAGTTGTCTCGAGAGACCACTTCATCATACACAATTATAGCGCATGCAGACTTGTGAAACAGTAAGGATGGCTGCAGAGAAAAACAGCATGGTAACTGCCCGAGACTGCTAACAAACTTATGATACACCTTTCCGAATACGTTCTAATGTGCGTGTGTATATATGTATACACACACACACAAACACACACCTATCTATCTATCTATCTATCTATCTATCTATCTATCTATATATATATATATACATATATACCTATATATATATTCACTGAAAAAACCATAGGTTACTGGTAAGTACGGTTAGAATTACTTTTCAGGATCTGTACTGGGCTCAAAGATGCAGCACTGAGGTCTCTCCTGATAACAGGTGAGTAAATTGGGGGCGCATTTGCAGACTGCTGCAGCGAGGAGCGGGGCCTCCGGCACGATGCTGGTCTTTTTTTAAACTTTTTTTTTGTATGGGAGGGGGGCTGCGTGGCCCCCCTTCCCTCGGCCACTTTTGGCCCCGGGGACCCCATCCCCCGAAACCTGAGCATTTTTTTTTTTTTTTTAAGCGGGAAGGGGCCGCGTGGCCCCCTTCCCTGGGTCTCTATTGGGCCCGGGGACCCCATCCCCCGGGGCATGCCCTCTTTTTAAATAAAATAGTCGGAGGGGGCTGCGTGGCCCCCCTCCTCAGGCCATTTAAGGCCCCGGGGACTCCATCCCCCGGGGCCGGCCTTTGCGTCTTTTTAAAAAAAAAATTATTATTCCTTTTTTTGGGAGAGGGCTGCGTGGCCCCCCTCCCAGGCCACTAATGGCCCCGGGGACCCCATCCCCGGGGCCTGGCCACTCGTTGGGGCCGTGGGGGTCCCCAATCCCCGCACGGTCCCGCCCGGCTCCCCGCGTCCTGCGGGAGCCGGCATTGCTTTTCCATAGGGGAGCTGCTGACATGCAGCTCCCCTTATGGAAAGCAATTCTGCTTTGCTTCATTGAAGTGAGAGCAGGTTTCCTGCTCTCGCTTCAATGAAGCAAAGCTAGTTTGCAATGACAGGACGGGAGCCGCGAGGCTCCTGTCCTGCCATTGCAAACAGCAGTGTCCCGGGGTAGGCAGCCCGGGACACTGCAGGAGCCGGCCCTGGGGGTGGCGGTCCCCAGGGCCATGGAGGGCTCCAGGAGGGGGCCACGCGGCCCCCTCCCTTCATTAGTAAAGCCCCGGGGAGGTGGTGGTCCCCGGGGCTTCGGGGGTCCGAAACGGACCCCCACATTTCTTTTCTAAGTTCCCCAGGGAGGTGGCGGTCCCCAGGAACCTTTAGTCGCAGCTACAGCCTGAACTGCTGAACGGAATTACACCAAATTTGCCAAAAAGGTAGCCCTTGTTTCAGGGTCGTGCCTTTTGCTTAAATGGTGTAAATCCGTTCAGTAGTTCCTGTGAAAATCAAAATGAAAATCACATATATATCTATGGCCGCGTCGGATTCGCGCACCCTCCCGATCACGAGCTGCATGCTAATTGGCAGTCAACACTCCAAATCAGGAAGTGTTGGCAGCCATTTTGTCCCTCGGTGAACCGAGGGACAGAAACAAGTGCGCAAAACGCACAAAGGGGGCAGGGTAGAAACACCCTGACCCCCTAGGACTGCTCAGGGGTCCCACAAGGACCCCCTGGGCAGAAAAAGCATTTTTTTTTAAATCGGCAGGATGCGCTCAGGGTGCGCGGATCCTGCCGGAAAAAATCGAAGCGCGGTCTTCGCGCTTGATGCAAATTTGCACCCGGGTGCCCCAAGTCCCGGGGGCATGCGGGGGTGAGTTTATTGTTTATATGGGGGCCTCTAAGGCCCCCCAAGCCCCGGGGACTGCCAGCCACCGGGGCTTAATTAAAAATGGTGCGGGAGGGCTCTCCTGCCCTCCCGCAGCCTCGGGGACCGCCACCCCCGGGGCTTCTTTTATAAATTTTAAATAACGTGTGGGGGGCTCCAGCCCCCTCACACACCCCGGGGACCACCACCTCCCCGGAGCACATAGAAAATAAATGTGGGGGTCCGTTACGGACCCCCAGAGCCCCGGGGACCACCACCTCCCCGGGGCTGTGCAAATCAAGGGAGGGGGGCCGTGCGGGCCCCCTCCTGGAGCCTGTAATGGCCCTGGGGACCACCACCCCCCAGGGCCGGCTCCTGCAGTGTCCCGGGGTGCCTACCCCGGGACACTGTAGTTTGCTATGACAGGACGGGAGCCTCGCGGCTCCCGTCCTGTCATAGCAAACTGCTTTGGATATTGAAGCGAGAGCAGGAAACCTGCTCTCGCTCCAATATCCAAAGCAAATTAGCTTTCACATGGGGAGCAGCATCTTAGCAGCTCCCCATGTGGAAAGCAATGCCGGCTCCCAAGGGACACGGGGAGCCGGCGGGACTGTGGGGGGATTGGGGACCCCCCACAGTCCCCAACGGAGAGGGCCAGCCCCGGGGGATGGGGTCCCCGGGGCAAGTAGTGGCCCGGGAGGGGGGCCACGCGGCCCCCTTCCCCAAAATAAAAAAAAAAAACAAAGGCCGGCCCCGGGGGATGGGGTCCCCGGGGCCATAAGTGGCCTGAGGAGGGGGTCAACGCAGCCCCCTCCAAAACAATAAAAAAAAAAAAAGGCCATGCCCCGGGGATGGGGTCCCCGGGGCCGATTAAGGCCTCGGGAGGGGGCCACGCGGCCCACTTCCAAATTGTTTTTTTTTTTTTAAATAAATAGGGGCAGGCCCTGGGGGATGGGGTCCCCAGGACCAATAAATTAGAAAAAGAAGGGAGGCCACACAGCCCCCTTCTTTAAAAAAAAAAAAAAAACACCGGCATCGCGCCGGAGGCCACGCCCCCTTCTTTCACCACTCTGCAAACGCGCCCCCTGGCGCGTTTGCAGATGGGGAACGAATTCCCCTTGAATACTGGGGGTCCCTGGGGCCAACTAGCCCACCAGGAACCTCCAGTATGTGCTAGGGGCTGCGTTGCAGAGAGGTGTACAGAGGCCACGCCCCTTTTACACCTCTCTGCAACGCAGCTCTGTGGCGCTTTTGGAGGTACATGGTGGGCTAGTTGGAGTCCAGGGACCCTCAGGATTGAAGGGGATTTCATTCCCCAACTTAAAACGCGCCACGGGGCGCGTTTGCACAGTGGTGAAGGGAGGGGCGGGGCTTCAGGTGACATGTGTGCAAACAGGCTCCGTGGCGCATTTTAAGATGGGGAATGAAATCCCCTTCAATTCTGAGGGTCCCTGGGGCCAACTAGCCCACCAGGTACGTCCAGAAAGCGCCACAGAGCTGCGTTGCAGAGAGGTGCAAAAGGGGCATGGCCTCTGAACACCTCTCTGCAACGCAGCTCCCTGGCGCATACTGGAGGTACAGGGTGGGCTAGTTGGACCCCAGGGACCCTCATGATTCAAGGGGACTTAATCCCCAACTTAAAACGCGCCATGGGGCGCGTTTGCACAGATGTCACCTCAGGCCCCGCCCCCTCCCTTCACCATTGTCCAAATATTCCTCTAAAATCAGCCGAACAACGAATTCCGATTTACTCACCTGTTATCAGGAGAGACCTCAGTGCTGCATCTTTGAGCCCAGTACTGATCCTGAAAAGTAATTTTAACCGTACTTACCAGTAACTTGAATTTCCATCCATAGCCTAACATTGACTGGTTTCACTTGGAAATTCTTCTAAGTGTGGAGTTTTGGAACTTTATAATATTCCTCTAAAATCAGCCAAAATACGAATTCCGATTTACTCACCTGTTATCAGGAGAGACCTCAGTGCTGCATCTTTCAGCCCAGTACTGATCCTGAAAAGTAATTTTAACCGTACTTACCAGTAACTTGAATTTCCTTCCATAGGATATCATTGCCTGCTTTTTGCTGAAAAAGTTTTGAAGTGTCGATTTTTGAAACATACAAATATTCCTCTAAAATCAGCCAAAATACGAATTCCGATTTACTCACCTGTTATCAGGAGAGAACACAGTGCTGCATCTTTTAGCCAGGCACTGACCTTGAAAAGTAATTCTAATCGTACTTACCAGTAACTTGAATTTCCTTCCATAGGATAACATTAACTGGTTTCACTTGGGAATTCTTCTAAGTGTGGAGTTTTGGAACTTTATAATATTTCTCTAAAATCAGCCGAACTATAAATTCCGATTTACTCACCTGTTATCAGGAGAGAACCCAGTGCTGCATCTTTTAGCCCAGCACAGACCCTGAAAAGTAATTCTAACCGTACTTACCAGTAACTTGTATTTCCTTCCATAGGAATCCATTGTCTGGTTTTCAGCAGAAAAGTTTCAAAGTGTCGATTTTCACAAACTACAAATATTCCTTAAAAATCGCCTGTATGACTTAAACGCATTCTTTCAACTGTTTACAGGAGATGCACCAGTGCTGGATCCAGGATCCACCACTGAGTAAGAAAAAGTAACGATAACACTACTTACCTGCTAAGTGAATTTCCTCCCATAGGATAACATTGGTGATTCTATGTGAAAAAGTTTCTAAGTGTCAACTTTTAAAATACAATAATATTCCTTAAAAATCACTACTGTAACCAAAACGCTTTTACTCAACTGTTTACAGGAGATGTCCCAGGACTGAATCTAGGATCCAGTCCTGTGGTTAGAAAAGTAATCCATAAAGTAACTAATTGCATTTAACTAGAAATTCACATTGAGCTCAATGTTGTATTGTGTTTGAAATTGTGTTGCCCATTGCAACAACTGTAACTTCTGTACTTAAAAGTCTATTGCCTATTTGCAAAGTATTTAAACTAAAGTAATTCATTCTGAGAAAGTATATTTTGTAATGTAATGTATAATGAAATTACAATGTAATTTAAAAAATAAAATATGTAAAAATAAATAGTTTAAAAAAATGTAGTAAATCAGTATCAAAAAAATAAATATAACATTTAATACATTTAAAAATTGTCATTTACAAAACCTTTGAAATTCACTGAAAAAACCATAGGTTTTAGGGGCGTTATAGTTAGAAATTAGCATTTAAAAAACCTTTGAAATTCACTAAAAAACCATAGGTTTCAGGCACGTTATAGTTAGAAATTAGCATTTAAAAAACCTTTGAAATTCACAGAAAAAACCATAGGTTTTAGACACGTTATAGTTAGAAATTAGCATTTAAAAACCTTTGAAATTCACTGAAAAAACCATAGGTTTTAGGGACAGTTATAGTTAGTTGGACATTTCACTCGTACAAAACCATAGAAATTCCCCGTTATAGTTAGTTCAGCTAACTATAACTCGCGCCCGCAATGCACTGCTGATGACGTCACATATTACATCACTCATGACATGGTCAGTGACATCACTGATGACATCACTGATGACATCTCAAATGACATCACTGATGACATCACTGATGACATCATCCACGTGATAATTTCATGCATCTTCTCACACCCTAATATAACTTTTGATACACCCACTGTAAATTACAGACTGCCATTGTCAAAACCATAGACACTCCAACACCAATTACTATATACACACTCACTGATTCTTAGGTCTACACACACACATCTACTCACTCACCCGTACAGTCACTCATACTTATAGTCACTCAGTACAGGACTATTATATGCACTCATACACCTATATAAACACTCACACACCGCCACTCATCCATAGAGGTACTCACACACCTAGTCAGTCATGCAAAATATTAAGCACACACCCATTTACTCACCTATACAGTTATACACACACCAGCTCACTTACTCATACAAATACTAGCACATTCTTACGCTCTTATACGATCACTGATCCAAGCACACACTCATCCATACAGTCACTCTCACAATCACACACTCTCGCTTATAGCTATTTATATACTCCAACACACATATATACTGCCTTTCACATATGTAGTTACTCACACATGTGAATGAATGAATGAATTTGAATGAATGAATGAATGAATGAATGAATTTGTACTTGTAAAGCGCACTGATACCCTGGGGTTTCCTGGCGCTGTACGCATACCGCTGTGGAACCCTTCCTGGCTTTTCCCTGTGAAATGTCCACTCCTGGGCACCCCCAAGGTGAAGCCAGGCATCCCAGCGCTGGTGGGGCCGTTGTGGAGATTAAGCAAGCTATTGCCCAGAGTTGCAGAGTGGGACCCATGATTAGAATAGGCACCAAGGCGAGAATTATCAGGTCCGAGGAAATTGAGCCCAAGACCCGCTGAGGCGGGAATTGAACCCTGGTCCCAGGCCAGATCTCTGCATCAGGGTCTGCCCGGGACCATTGAGCCACACTTCTCCACATGTACCACTGGGACATACATTCACTCACTAACACACTCTTACACACACTTACCCACCCATACAGCCTATCACAGATGCACTCTTGAAACCATCCACCCAGTGAATCACCCACTCACACATCTATGCACAGAGTCGCACACACCCCACCCACACAAACACTCAGGCACCCATTCAGATACTCAGACAACCAATCAATAACTCATATAGACACTCGTGTAGCTATTCACAAACCCATGCAGCCACTTACACAGCAACAGACAGACGGATACAGACATTCACCCAGTTTAGTCACTAACCCATGCATTCAGTAAGATACGTTTAATCACTCACTTATAGAGTCAGTCACGCACCTACTAAATCCTTCATCCACACACTTATACACCCACTCATTCTTCAATACACCTTTCCCTATATATTAAAAATATTTAAACTTTACAGAAACACAGTCACTGGATGATGTCATCAGTGATGTCATTTGAGATGTCATCAGTGATGTCATCAGTGATGTCACTGACCATGTCATGAGTGATGTAATATGTGACGTCATCAGCAGTGCATTGCGGGCGCGAGTTATAGTTAGCTGAACTAACTATAACGGGGGAATTTCTATGGTTTTGTACGAGTGAAATGTCCAACTAACTATAACTGTCCCTAAAATCTATGGTTTTTTCAGTGAATATATATATATGTATATATATATATATATATGTATATATATATAACATGGCTAACCGTCTCCAACCCTTGAAAGAAAGAAGAAAAATAACATTACAATTGCAAAGTGAACAAATACCGCATTTGGGTATTTGAATAACATCATTTGCTGACCTGTGAAGGCAATGAGCGGGGATGTGTTGCCAAAGAAGGCTTGCGCTGCTCATAGCAGGAAGTCCCAAACTGAAGCATCAGCTATAAACGTACAGATTTCGCTCTTCATCTGTTCTTTAGCCAGTGTTCGCAATAAGGGTCCTGCATTGCAGCAAACCACACCCCCCTCTGCATCAGAACCCACCAGTGTGACCTGGCTCCGTCAGCATAAGTGGGTGCATTTAATAATATTTAAAATTGATGTGCATTTATTATAAAGCAAAAAACATCTTACATTGCTTATGGTTGTATGAGCACCGATTTTTATGATTATTATGGGGTTTCTTTTTCCTAGGTTTAATTCCCTTTGTTATAAATATATTCGACCCCTCTTGTTATGTTTAAATATTAGGCAAGTGCACCCTGCTTTATTATTCTTACAGATTTTATCCAGTCCTCGTGTATGTTTCTTTTACTCATGGTTTTTATTGGGAGTTTTAAGAATGAAATGTTGAGCTGTACTTTTATTATTTCTTTTGCTGTCGATTTTTTGTGTGATGTAATTATGTTCTTTTTACTTTTATGAATTGCATTGATAAATTCGAATACAGTTTATTTGATTGATTGATTATTGCAGCAAACATTATGGTTTCCTTCTTTTACATGGTGGACTCCCACCCAATTGGTTGCGCATCTACTAGGATTGAAGGGGGGTACTTCGCTCGTCAGGATGCAGCACAAACCGTTTGTGCCGCATCCTGACGAGTGAAGTACTGTCATCCCCCGGGCTGCTCTACACGGGCTTTTGAAGACTATGTTGGGGTGATTGGTTCCCCTTGGATGAAGTTCACCCCTCTTCGCATCCAGCACTTTGGCTGGCTTTTACTGGGTTCTTGGATACCCATAGTATGGATTACCACTGCACCGCAATTGTGATGCGGACTACCCACCCTCGGGAGCTGTGATCAGGGCCATCAACTTACAGGCACCTATAGTAGGGTGCCTCCCACTCTCCCCTGTCCTGAGGAAGACCCGCAAGCTGAGGATGTAATTACCCTCCACGCAATAAGTTGGGTCGAAACGTCAACATTCATCCCCAAGCGGGCCTGTACCATTTGCCACCTTCACCCCTTTCAACCAACAGATGATACCTCTCTGTATGTTTTGGGAATCATTTAGAATAACAATGAAAAGGATTAATGACGGACAGGCCATAACTAACTGGTGTTGTTGTTACTTATAACCAGTTTCGATTATAATTGTTGTAATCATTCTCTATTGAATTATCTTCATTCTGTGAACCCACTTTTTACCTATTTCACACACGAGCACTATTCCTTCACACTCCCCTCTTTAGAGCAACCTTTCGACTAATATACAACGTGGTTATTTGTTTACCTGCTGAATATGTTTCTGTGATTAAAACAGATAGTTTCTTGAGGAACCAATGGGTGCTTTTGTTTTTTTTTAAGTTGCATTTTTTGAAAGCATTACATGTATTAAGTACCTTGTGCTGATTTTATGCATGCCTGAATTGTATTTTGAACTATAAACGTCTCTTGACTTATTACGTGTTAAATTGGTCTAGGACCAATTGTTTTCTATACTATATGATACCCAGGTCAGCGGACAATGTTTGGGTTACCCCATTAGTTTATAATGACTTTTAGAAAGTTGGCATTTTCTTGCCTTAGCCATTTGGTGCCTGCAGCCTGTTTCTGAGTACTGTGAATGGGTGTAGTTGACAGTTGAGCTTTGTGTATTCCTCCTAGACAGCCACACACAATGGGGAACTTAGGTGTGACTGGACAAGTCATCACTGGCAGATGGGAGGAAGGAACTAGACTTAGCACCACTTACCCTTGAATAGGCTGTGTCCTGTCTCCACACAAAGGGCTGCACACCCTCTGTAGTTAGTCTGGAGCCAGGGAAGGAAGGCAGGTCATCTGTGCATGACAAAAGCATGCCTGTAGAAGCTTCAACCACTTCAAAGGCACAACTGGGTATAAATGCTGGACCTCAGACACCACCACTTCAGTACACTTCTGGACCTGTGGATTCTGTGCCAGGAAGAAGGATTGCTGTGCTGCTGAAAGGACTGTCACTCTTCGGGGCTGCTGCTCTGAAGGAATGCTGTGATGTTGTGCGGACCTGCTACCTTCTGTCCTCTTGCGTGGGTGAAAAAGACTGGACACACATTTCTTGAACCCAGAGTGACTCCAAGGGCTGGTTGGCTGGCCTACTGATCTGAAGCCTCAACCTTGCACCTGCACTCTGCCATCTGTGAGTCTACCCTGCCAGGTGGTGCCACCCCAGTCCTAGACCCTTTGAAGTGAGCTTAAGGTGATCTGCCAGCCTCTGTGGATCTAGCAGAATGGATGCATCTCCTATGCTGCGCAGCACAAACCCAAGCAGAACGAATGCACCATCGCGGCATGGATTGGACCCGTCACAAAGACCTGCATGAAATCACAATCCATTGGAACAGCCACTGCGCGGCACATCCTTGGCACAAGCACTAACATCCCTCATCGACGGCAGCCTCGACGATGATGCCGTACTCATCATCGCAGCCTCGCAGCTCTTCAGAACGGACACATAGCCCTGACTGCGCACTGAATCCTCATCACCAGACTTCGCATTGCAAGCCCCATCAACAGGATACTTGATGATGATGCAAGTCCTAGTATTGCAGCCTTACCGCATCTCGGAACCGATGTATCACTTTGGCAGAGCAACACATCTTCGAAGCGGATCCTTTGTTCAGTGGGCCTAACTGTGTCCCTGCAGCCAGTCCGTGTTCCATCACAGTCGGCCTGAACATGGTACTTTGTCTCGGTCTGGCACAACTAGATATCCACAGTTGGTTCTTTATTCTTTGTGCGCTATTTTCACTGACATCTTTAAATTGCATATTTACAGTCCTTCTGATTGGGTTTTTGTCATGTTGTTCTTGTTAAATTTAATAAAGAATGTTCTATTTTTCTAACTAGGTGTGGGATTCTTTTTGTGTGGTGTTTTCACTTTATTACTGTTCGAAGTGTTGCACAAATGCTTTTTACATTGCCTCTAAATTACGCCTGACTGCTCTGTGCCAAGCTACCACAGGGTTGAGTACAGGTTAATTTAGGGTTGGCTAGTGTTTCAACCTGACAAGGGTTTTGACTGCTGCTTGACCTGGGCTCATTCCCCAGTTAACCAACAACCCAATTTCTCACACTTACTTCCTGTAAGAAAGCAATTACAATACGTGATAACAACTGCCAATAATTGAATGTTACTTCATAGATTGAGCCAGTGAATCACATAGCTATATTATCTACTGTATTGTGAATGTTTTGATAGAGTTCACAGACTTTTTCATTTTTAATACTAAATAAAGCAGGTACCAAAAGCTACAGTTAAAGGAGCATTAGGTGAGCTTGTAAATCCAAATACCACCGAAATTCAGAAATAAGTATTTGTATAACAAATAGCTCTCCCATGCCCATCTCATGACTTCACACTTACTATCAAAAATGACATAAACGATAACATAAATAAAGCTACTAAACTATGGGCCCAAAAGTCTGGGAATGGTACCAGAACATATTTGCCTAATTGTTAGTTCTCCAAGCTGTGGATGTAATGGGCATTAAGCATCCAGCTATAGTGCAAGTTTCTATTCTGTGAAAAGAAAGAGAACTTCCCTCTAATACTTTTTTTTCAGTTAATTATGTGAGTGGGGGATAATTATGACATAATTTGGTCTTGGCTAAAGTAAGATTTTACTATTATCAACCTCTGTATAACCAGACATTGTTGAGCATGCTCATTGTGTGCAGTGGAGACTGGCAAGTTGATGTGGGCTCCTGCCATGCCCTGCACACTGACGTTATGACCCAAGATCCATTGCAACTGCTCTGTGGATATGTGGAGTGAGCAGTAGGTAGTGAGCATGGTCTGAAACTTTGCCAAGCGCCCATACCGATCTCTCCAGTACCCACCCTTAATGGCTTTCAGAAGTGTGCAGTGGACCTGGGTACAGAGCATGGCCTCCAGCCATAACCTGCTCCCAGCTTAAGCCCTCAAAATTCACCGTGAACAGTCCTGGTACCCTATAGCCAGAGGTACACAAAATACCATTGAATACAAAAATAATTTGGTTAGTTTGTTGAGTTTATCCATGTTTTGTGGTTCCAGAACATTTCTCATACCACTCGGAGGACAGGTCCTCCTTTCCTAAACCTAGTGTGAAGGAGGAAAAATCAGGAGGAAAAAATCACACAAATGTCCTCCAATTGATCATAGCATTTTAATATCAACCCATGAATTTAGGATATCTTTGGATCTTTCATATCCCTTATAACTTTTATAAATGAACATTGTTAAAATTGTAGATGTCTAAATAATGCAAGGTCTGCTGCCCACATCAATTACTGAAGATGTTACTGAAAGGAAATTATTGTGATCAAATGGCACTGTTGGTTGAAAAGGCATTTCCTCTCACACTTAAAAATGTGCTGTGGAACAGTGAAGGAAAATGTTAATAGAAATTGGATATTTTCCAAGTGCATGGAGTGCTTTTCAAGACCATCAGTTTATATCCAGGGATGGCACTTAGATTTCTGGAGTGCCTCAATCTCATGGTGGTTCCTGCACAAGCCTTCTGGAGTCTAATCAGCACCAACTGAGAGGCAGCCTTTCAGTAATTCATATTTATATCCTGGAGTTTGGCCAGCACTTGTATATTACTGAATTGTGGGCAGTAGGCAAGCTTAGTGACCTACCCAAACAACATATCACCAGTTTTAGGGGCATATTATCAAGACAATTATCGCCGCTTCAGCGGCCATTCTCGGCCGAAAAGCGGCGATAATTCTATCGCAGTATTAACTAGGACACGCTAACAGGCTTTAGCGTGTGTTTCCTTGTGCTAGCACCCGTTTCACTAACGCCTTGCATCTCATCGCTAATGAGATGCAAAGTAGGCGTGCCTCACATTCACCACATGGGAAAACATCGCTAATGCAGCTTCGCGCTATTACCAACGATGCCCCATACCCGCGTAGCGACAATAAAAATCGTGCTAAGGCCCCATTAACACTGGATTCTAACGTCAGAAAAATTTCTGACTTAGCTATATTACCCTATGGGAGGTGGATTGTCAGGCTAAATCCACCATGGCTAATTATCAAGGAATTCCCTATCGCTGTAATATTATCGCTGGATTACCAGCGATATTCCAGCATTTTGCCGCTTTCGCTGGAATTTCTATCGCCTTGGAGATAGCCGTTGCTAATAACGCGCTGTCTCAGCGATAAATTCCAGCGATAGCCGGCGATAACTAAAATCGCGCTAAGCGCCTTAGCGATATTTATCGCTGTCAGTTGATAATATGCCCCATAGTGTCTATGTTTTCCATTTGATGAGCACTTTTAAGCATTACAACTGATGTTTAATGCTAAAGCCATTCCCCTTGACCTGAATTTAAATCCGCACTGCTCAGTTTGGGCATTTCATTTTTATTGTGCCATATTATGTATAAGGTACACATGTACTTTGTTAATGAACATGATTTTAATGTAAACAGCTGTCTGCATGTGTTTGCACTACATCTGTTAGTATACAAGTTAGTGCACATTCCAGCTCAGAAACATGAATCTTTGGCTGTTTTTCTGCAGGGACATTTTAAGGATTTTGGGGGCCCAGGGCCAAATATAATTTTGGCCCCTGCTCAGAACAACCATGAATTTATTGTTGACTTTCAGCTTATTCACGCCCTTGACGATTTTGGTTGTATCATTGACAAGCCTTTTTCTTGGCCAGCCTACATCTAGGCCTAACATCAGAGAAATAGCTTCTCTCTGGCTTGCTAGCACAAGAGAAACAGAAAGATTAACAATCAGAACCAGTCTGTTGGATGTATTGCAGTGTACTGTTATCTCACCTTTTGGCTTGTACATACAGAGGGTATTTTTTGTTTACTGCATTCCAGTTCCTTATATGTGAGCAAAAGGGACTCTGTGTCAGGAAGCACTAGGCTCTGCTTCTTGACACAGTCGGCCCAGTAGTGGCTCCATGTGGATGGTGTAATCATGGTGGGAGCATATACTGCCGCACTGCACAGTGACACATGGCCTACCTGCCACAAAAGCTTGTGGTCTAACAACCCTTCTACAGTCACTGCAGCTAGTTTGTCAGAGCCATTTGTGTACACAGTGCTGATGGATGATTTTGTTTACCATCATCATATCATCTTTATTTTGGCATATTGCCATACAAGAACAATTAAAAACAAATTGTACAGACATAAATACATTTAAAACATGTTAGGATGTAATCCTGATTTTTTTTAAATAAAATGATAAATAAAATACAAGTTAAAATACAAAGTTATAAATAGGACTCTAATTAAGCAGATACAATCAATATTTTAAGCTCATCATTCACTGGCAAATTACATCCACAGTAGGGGTAATCATTACTCCTCAATCCAATAAAGTAAGATAATCATAACAAGAAGGGAAATCAGACTAATATGTAGAACATATATCTAGTCTCCCCTGTGGAATAAAGTGCAATGTTCTTTAGATGGGGGTCATCCACAGGGTTATACTAACTCCAGGACACCTGACACCATAGATGTTGAGCTCAGCTTTTGCCTAGTATGCCACATCAGTAACAGGTACCGCGAGACGGCAAAAACTAGATATTGGCTTGTTGTCGTTTAGGAGAATTCAAAAGGCCTCCTTACACTGCCGGGTACCTAATTTCCGGCATACAGTTATTAGCCATTTTTCCCTGCTAAACCTGTAAGCTGGGCAAAAAAGGGTATGTTCCACCGTTTCCTTGGTGTATCCACAGGACTGGCACGCCGACTCAGATGCTCCCGTGGTACCAGCCCATTTGGCACTGTAAGAGTAATTTTGTTTATTGCACTGCATGTGCTGTGAGTGATGGATATTCAGAGTCAGGAGGCAGCAAGCTGTGAATGCACCACCTGGCAGCAGCCCCAAAGGACGATGCAATCACAGAGGAACCAAACCATGCCAATCTTTACTGCACAGTAAGTGACACATGCTGAATAAAGACAAAGACCAGTGCAACAAGGCTGCATCTATGCAGTGTGAAATGTTAGCATGCTTGCTGAAACAAATAAGAATAAAATAGGTATTTTCTGTAAGTCTTTCTGTCTCTCAGGCAGAGTCCGGACTGGCTGGACAGCCTGGGCTGGCATAAAAAAGAAAATAAGTAAAAAAACTGGTTCTTTTTTAACTCTAGACAATGTGGGAGCTGTCCTGAAGGGGTAATATGGGGGGGCCCCTTTAAAAGTGGGTGCCATGGGCCAGAGCTCACTTTGCCTATGCCTTAAAACATCTCTGCTTTTCTGGGTTTGTGAGATGTACTGTCTGCAGCTAATTCGCCAACTCAGAATCTGCACTGTAGACAGCATTATTATAATCAAAAGCAGGCTCATAGCTCTGTTTCACTCCTGTGCATGTGTTCATGTAACAGCCACTAAAGTATTTTTGTACCTAACACACAATTATCGCCAGATTCCTCACAGCATGCTCACAATAAAATATATTTACACATTTAGCAGTGAATTTTACAATTCAAAAGAGTGGCCTCCAAGTCACAAAGGAGTTGAAGCAATCACTATACTTATTGATTCAATCTAAGGCCGTTTCACATAAAATGAGCACTGGTAGCGGGCACAGTTTTGGGCTTGCTGGTGTCTTAATTAGGTGCTTTTTTACCACCTAAGAAAGAGGCAGATGAATATGCGACGTTACAACGCATGTGATACATCGCATGCCATTACAACGCAGTCGTTACAACGACCGCATTGTTACATCGCATACCATTTCAAAGCAAGTCGTTACAACGACTTGCTGTGGGGGCGCTGGATGTTGGAATAGCATAATTTACTATTCCAACTCCAGTCTGTGCAACAGTAGGTAAGGTGTTGGATTTTAAATCCAACACCTTCTGCCCCCTACAGCAAGTCATTGTAATGACCCCTACAGCAAGTCATTGTAACGACTTGCAATGTAATGGTTTGCAATGTAACAACCGCGTTGTAGTGGAATGCGTTGTATTGCATTCGTTGTAAATGATGTCTCCCGAGGCAAATGATTGCAGAAACTTTGAAGCCGTTACCTGTTTTTGATCGACAATATAGCAGCGTTTGTTGACATCTAAAGTAAACAACTATATATAACAAAGAAACATAACATCACAATAAAAATATAACATGGCGCACTACTTAACCAAAGTAGTCAAAACAGAATGCAATACAAAAACTGCAGTACCACAAAACTAAACCACATTGCAACAACAGAGTACAAAAAGACAGCAGCATAAAACACAGAGAACACATCAAATGTGCACAAACTGTCTTGGAACACATTGCCACCCCCAGAAACCTGTTTTTATAATATGGTGGTGAAATGTGTTTAGAGCAAGTACTACCTTAATCTGATCACTCAAAAATATTTTGTGATCCAACTCCACGGCCACTGCCACTGTTTTGGACTGGCCTGGTTATTGAATAGTTGATGAGCTAGAGCACCTTAGCAGTAGCAGCCGGTGTTTACTATGAGTGGCAGGGCAGGCGGGCAGATGGGGTGAGGGGGGCATAGGGGTAGCGAAGGGAGAGGGGGAAAAATACAAATTAATAATAATTTAAAACGTACCTTCAGCTGGCCGCATCCCACGTCGCCCTCCTCTTCTTAAGGCACAGGCTCCCAGCCTGTCCTGCAGCCAATCCTGAAGCTGCTCTCACATGACAGCTGCTTCAGGATTGGCCAGAGCACACTCAATTAGCACTCCAGGACAGTCTGGTAGTCTGTACCTGCTCTCTCCAACCCCAGCAATGCAGCTGGGGTTGAAGAGAGGTTCACTGTGCATGATGGTTTGGCCAGCATAAGACGGCCGGACAAACCATCATGCGCAGTGAAGGGAGTGTAGTACCACTCCCCTCAGTACCATCACCCCCCAGGCCCCGCCCGCAAGACTCGGCAGGAAAGGACAAATGAAACGAGTGTCTTTTTTCTCCTTTCCTGCCGTTTTTGGGGGGGGCTACGCTCCTCCACCATAACTTAGGAGCAGCCGCTGCACCTTAGACAGTGGTAAATGATGGCTTGACACGGAAATTGCATAGACGTGCAATGCTATTGGCTGGAAAGGATGCAGTATTTGCTGACATATCTGAAGTAAACAGCAGAACGTAACACAGTGGCCTAAATAAAGCAACATAATAACACAAAACATAACAGGGGACAACAACAATACAGTCAAAACAAAATGTAACATATCTACCAAATCATGAAATAACATCACATTACAATAATGCATTACATAAACACAGTATCACACAAAACAACTACATAACATATCACCACCATAGCAAAATGCCACAAAACAAATGTGCACAAACATTTGTGCCACACATTACCACCTCCAAAAACCTGCTTTCCTTATATCATAGGAGAAGGTGATTGCACCAAATGCTACCATAACTAACCACTAAGGACATACCATTGAGCAATTCAAAAATGTTTTGTGCCAGGTTCGGCGCTCAGACAGGGGCTGGGAGGCTGTGCATGTTCTCCAGCCAGGCTGCATTACAGCCCATTGGAGAACATGCAAATGATTGTTTGGCTGGCACAAAAAGGGCCAGTCAAACCGTCATGCACACTTAAAGAAGGCAAACCACTCCTCCCTCTGCTCTGGCCAGCCTAGTCCCGCCTCGCCCTAACCTGGCTCGTCCACAATGAAAATAAAATGATAATAACGTGACGTTATTATAATTTTATTTTTATTTTTTACACAGTAGGGCGACGCTCCTCTACCTTAGTGGAGGAGCTGCCACTGTCCACTAATGGAATGGCAAATCTGAATTCAGAAAAAAAAACATGTGAAGCTCAGAACTGAATCCACCCAACAGCCTGCTCCCTACCCCTGTCCCTTTTTGACTGGTGTGTCCTTCCACCAGGGTGTCCTACAGTTAAGGGTTCCCAAACTGACTCCTCTGTTTGGGCCTGGAAGGACCTTGGGCACGGTCTGCCATCTGCATGCCATTGTCATCTCTTATTGGCAAAATAATTAATGTTATTCACAAGCTGTGAAATTGGCTATAGCCTTAGCTGCCCTTTTGATCTGACAACTGTTCCTTCTCCTGTTACTCCCTAGCTGTTATTTCACTTAACCTAACACACTTCCCCTACAAACACTACTAGATGTCACCTCAGCCAACTATGGCATCTGCCTAATAATTGAGTCCTTCCATGCCTAAACTACAAACCATCTACCTTGCTGTCTCTCTCTCACTTGACTAGATCTAGACAGTATCGTCTGGTAGCTTATCACTGCCCAAAGATATTATTCAGTTACTCCTGTGTTAACTGCATGTAGTGTTTCCTGGTGACTTGTCAGTGCCACCTGGTACTACTACTCTGTCGCTCCTGGGTTGACTGTATATTATGCTTCCTGGTGACTTATCACTGTCACCAGGGGCTGGAATTCCATGACTCCTGGGTTGACTGCACATGTACTTCCTGGTGGCTTAGCATTAAAATTAGAGCATGGGATTCTGTCTCTGCTTAGATGAAGGCTTTTAGTATTGCATTGGTACCACTATTGCCAGAATATACCAATATGCTTGTGTGATTGCATGTATGATCAATACATGACTGCATGCACAATGAACTGAATGACGGCCTACCTGGCAGATTAAATATTCTTTTAAGGACATTTGGTATGACAAATTGCCTGACAATTTCTGACACCATTATATGACAGATTGCATGACAAATCACATGGGAACTACTTAAAAAGTGTGTGACAACTGTGTGATAAACAAGACAAATTCCAGCTCAGTTTGTACGACAAATGTCTCTGATTTAAGTATCTAATAGAGTAGTGTGCTACTATCTGCAAAGCAGTCCATCACTGGAGAACTTTGTAAGGGGTAGAAAAATAACATTAAAATGCAATACAATCTCAAACAAGCTAATGGTGTGAAGCATTCAATAAAACTCAATGAACTACAACATTACCCTCTGTATATATCAGAAATAGCAAAATACATTTCCATGAAAGCAGCATCACAAACTGTGATACTTATGCTTGACTAAATCGCTAATACTGGGCTCTCACCAATTAGCATACTAACGGTTACCGAAGTACTGCACGTCTTCATAGTAGTAAGCACTATATGAATATCCATACCTCAATGATCCCCAATATGTAGATCAAGAGCATCTTTCTGCTTACTGCAATCTAAAATGTTGCTCACCAGTTGAGCCAAACCCAATGTTTTTTTTAAACAATGCTGCATTACACACACATATGTATTTTCTTTTGAAGGGAGGATGAGGAGGCTCGCTTGATGTGTTGTCTCCTCAGTGGCTGGCTACTTACCTGACACTTGTACCCTTAAGTAATTGGCTGCAAAAAGCTTAAAGACTCTGAGATCCTTGAATTTGAGGGAGTGAAGCTTTTCCTCTTTAATGGTGGGTTGGCATTCCTTAAAGGGTGCTGCAAGCTTCCTGCCATGACAGAGACAAGAGTAGGTGGCATCCAGTAGCTGTTAATAAAGCATCATGGAGAGGATGAGTGAGAAAGACAGGCAAGCACATCTGCTGCTTTCCTGCTTTTTGACCTAAAACACAGCCACTGTTGTGCCCCTTCTTGTGTTTTCTTCTTTTAATGCAAACCAGGCGGTGTAATGCATAGGCTGAATGTAAACCAATGAGCACCACAAAGAGTCTTAACTCTGTCCATTTTATTCCAATAATGTGCTATAGCCAAACTACCTAGACAGGTATATGTCATAAATTTTGCCAACAAGAATTTTATAAATATGCCTTCTAGGAAATTATGGAAACTTAGAAAGAATGTGTGCTAGGTATTTATGGTACATGAACAGGGAAAAGTGGGCATTATGAAATTAGCCAAGAATGTTCACTGGTTGCATTATGGAAGCATGCAATGCAAACTAACTAGAGAATTATGGAAAAGTTCAAAGTGATACCTGAGGCCCTTTGTAGAATAGTAATGCTTGCAGGCAGGACGTTACAGACAACTCCGATGCATGCTCGCTGGATAATTATAGAAATTTACACCTCCCTATAATTTTAATTTTGGAAGGCTATAGAATAGTGAAGTTGGACGTCTACCCCACAAGTCAAAGTAAATACCATGCAGCTTAGAAAGCAGCACTGATTCTTGGCAAATCTGATGCAGGAACCATGTCAAATAAGGATAAACACACAATAACTGTTAATTAGGGTCTGGGAAATATTTGAGCTTACAAATAAGTGTCTCTAAAAGACTATTATGGAGTTTGCAAAGAATGCATAGTTGTGGCACTGTGCAAGGTTGGCAGAGCAGAATCAGCTAAAGATGAATTACGTAGGCGTGCATTATTGAAAACTGTAAAAACATTCTCTTGTCAAGTGGTCTTGACTGTCGCAAAAAAAACATTGAGGGAGAACCATTACTGCCATTTCAAAGGTGATCATTTAAATCCTACCATTTTTTGATTAGTGTTACAAGACTAATATAGTTAATTTTCATCATTTTCTGTACATTTGCTTGAAGTTCTTTGGTGAGAACACTCAATCTTTCCATGTAAAGTGATAGTTGAATCTATACCCATGTTACTGTCCTACTGTTCCTCAAAATACACTATGGGGCCGATTCCGATTCAGGCCGGAAATCTCCCCGACCGAGCCGGACCCGGAGAGATTTCCGACCGAATCAGACCCTAGCAGTCCGACCGAACGAGTACGATGCGCACGTAGGCTATCGGACTCGATTCGGTCGGACTCCCATTGAAGTCAATGGGAGCCAGTCGTACGACGCGTACACGGGCTCACATTGACTCAATGGGCACGACGCGAACAAGGGCGCCCCCTACAGCGTGTTCACGTTGATGCGGGTCGTGCCGTACATGCACGTGTAGGGGGGACCCATGGGTCCCCCCTGTGTGCGACTCGTGCACCTATGCTTCCAGGGGGGTCCGACACGGACCCCCAAAGTGCGGCTCCGACAGCTCCTTGGAGCCGGACTGCGCGTGTCGGTCGGAGCGGTCGAGGTGCGCATTATACTTACCCGGCCGGGGAACGTCTCCATTGCACGGTGCGCGTCGTCCCCGTGCGAGTCGGTCGGAGCGGTCGGGTCCTGCGAACGAATCGGTCGGAGATTTTGCAAGCGCACGCATCGTACTCGCTCGCCCGGACGCACGTACGAATCGGTCGGGAAATAGGGCTCCGAATCGGATCCGGTTAAGCCGAATCCGATTCGGTGCCCTACCGGCCGAGATCGGAATCGACCCCTAAGTGTCCATCAGTTTTCCATATAACTATGAGGAGGAGTTGTCCACTTCCTTGTAGAGAGCTTTGAAATACTTCTTGTTTTCACAAATGGCCATTAAAACAAAAAATTCATCATGATTTTCTTGAGAACTTACCACCTGCATGGATTTGTTTTTAATCCTTAAAATTTTGATCACTGATAATGAACTATTATCTGCGTAAAATGTCAGCAATTGCAGATTACCTCTAAATTGCCCCCTCCAAAGTACTGTTGCTTACTACTAATAAAATGTATTATTTATGAAGATTATGGTAATTACAGTACTAAGTCATACTTCAATGAATTTAACAACACGTCTATGCTGGTATATTTTTTACTTTTAGGATGTTGCTCACAATTTTAATTGACACAGAAATGCTGCTAATTGATCACAAGTGGTTGAGGACCCCTGATGTACCATATCATCATCTGGTTCCTGCTACATTGGGAAAAACCCTGACATACTGAGCAAAACCTTAATTTAAATATTACACCTTGGTATCTTTAAGACTGCCCTCACATTTTGAGCCACATTCCTGAAGATTTTCGATTGATTTTATTAACACTTTGTGCTTACAGATGCCACCAACAGGCCAGTAAAGATCTAAGTGCTATTTTTCACGGTAGATCGGCCTCTGTTACCTTGCTTTTACAAACGACGGGAGAGGAACAGTTAGAGAGCGGGAGGAAGGAGAGGGGGGTCAAGGGACGTGTCATTCTCAGTATCTCGATCTGCCACCCCTATGATGTACGCAGCTTCAGCACGAGCAGGAAGCCTGACAATTACCTTAACTTATATTCACGTATGCTTCACGAGTGTGCGCAAACCCGTGCACCAAGTGTGCAGGCAACATTTCATTTTTTTCATCTCCCTGAAGTTAATAAAGCATGTCCCTGTGAAAGCCCCCCCCCCCCAGTATTTTCCCACATGGTTCAATCTGCAGAAGGCCATTCCTTTTACATTTCCCTGGCTGATTTTGGACTCCAATTCATCCCTGTACCTTAGTCACAAGACCATGTAGTCCTTGCAACATAACACACTGCACTCGTGTAGCATTGAAACCCATTGCGACTTTCTCTGTGCTGTACAGATGCCACCAACAGGACAGTAAAGGTCTAAGTGCTATTTTTCACGGTAGATGGGCCTCTGTTACGTTCCTTTTACAAACGACAGGAGAGGAACCGTTAGAGAGCGGGAGGAAGGAGGGGGGGTCAAGGGACGTGTCATTACCAGTCTCTCGATCTGCCGCCCCTGTGATGTAAGCAGCTTCAGCACGAGCAGGAAGCCTGACAATTACCTTAACTTATATTCATGTATGCTTCACGAGTGTGCGCAAACCTGTGCACCAAGTGTGCAGGCAACATTTCATTTTTTTCATCTCCCTGAAGTTAATAAAGCATGTACCTCTTAAAGCCCCCCCCCCCAGTATTTTCCCACAAGGTTCAATCTGCAGAAGGACATTCCTTTTACATTTCCCTGGCCGATTTTGGACCCCAATTCAACCCTGTACCTTAGTCACAAGACCATGTAGTCCTTGCAACATGACACACTGTAAACGTGTAGCATTCAAACCGATTACGACTTTCTCTGTGCTCTACAGATGCCACCAACAGGCCAGTGAAGGTCTAAATACTATTTTTTATAGGCCTATGTTACTTTCTTTTTAGAAAGAGGAGAGGGAGGAACGTTGGGGGGGGATAAAATTGGGGGGGAGGAGTCAAGGAACGTGTCATTCTCAAACTCTTGATCTGCCGGCCCGCTAATATACGCACATTCAGCATAGGGAGAGAGCCTGACAATTACCTTCACTTATATTCACATGTACTTCACCAGTGTGAAGAAATCTGAACATAAAATGTGCATGGAACAGTTCCGTTTCTTTTTCATCTCCCAGACATTCATAAAACATATCTCTTGTAAAGAAACCCCCCCACCCCTGTATTTTCCGACAAGGCACAAACGTGGCCATTTCTCTTACGCTGACCAGGCCGACTTTGGATCTTAAATCAACCCTGTACCTCACTCACAACACCATGCAGTCCTTTCAACATCAGAAACTGCATTCCTCAGTTCACTAAGACACTTAAATAATACAGCCCACTTCAACTATACCTTCCCAAAAACTCAAACGAACTACCATAATCACTAATCCCTTTCCCAGCATCTCTTTGACCTCATTTCTCTTTTGCACCTTCACTACTCAGCAACTACTAACAGTGTTGTGCCTACCCAAATACAAAGCAGAAACCTTTCCATGTCACACTTGAAAATCTCACCATATTACTGAAAGCATGCATGCATCTCTCTGTGCCTTTTTCTAGTGGCATCATACTTAAAAGAAACATACAAATAGATGTATACTTCTGTTTTATACGTATCGGATCTTCCAATGCATAACACATGTGAAAATACATGTGGAAGCATACACATACCTCAGCAAAGTCAAAATGTTAAAACAAACACTAGAGCAATATACAATAGGCCACTATGTAACTTGCAACAGTGTGCGGCTTTTATGTATACCACTGAAAGCAATTGCGACTTTTCTTTGCTGGTCAGATGCCACCAGCAGCCCAGTGAGGGTCTAAGTGGTATCTTTCAACGCAGATGGACCTGTGTTACCTTCCTTTTACAAACGAGAGGACAGAAAGCGTTAGGAAGGGGCAGGAGGGGGTATGTGGAGGGGGTGGGGGGGGTCAAGGGACGTATCATTCCCAGTCTCTCCATCTGCCGGTCCTGTAATATACGCTAATTCACCACGAGCAGGAAGCCTGACAACTACCTTCACTTATATTCATGTGTGCTTCACGAGTGTCAGCAAACCCGTGCACCAAGTCTCCTGGCAACATTACATTTTTTTCTATCTCCCTGAAATTGATAAAACATGTGTCTTCTAAAACCCCCCCCTCTCTCCCCCCAAAGTATTTACCGACAAGGAACAATCTGCAAATTTGGGCCATTTCCTTTACGTTCCCCGAACCGATTTTGGACCCCAATTCATCCCAGTACCTCAGACAAAAGACCATATAGTTCCTTCAACAAGGCACACTACACTCATGTATCGTTCAAACTTGTATTTGTTGAAATTTACAAATTAAAAACAAATTTAAGAAAAAAATGTTCAACCTATTTTTTTTTACTATTATTTTATACATCCAACTGTCCATAATTACTTTTAAAAATATGAAAGGCAGGTGAGGCGTTATTCAGTGATTGCATAAGCTCTTTTGTACTACTGTAAGGCATTCTTTGACTATAACTAAACTGTGTTGCAGATTACATAAATACATGCATACTCCTGTAGTGAAAAAATGACTGTAACAGTACTGCCACACAGTTTCTATGAGTCGCAGTGTATTCCCAGAATAATTTGAAAAATGCTTCCATTGTACACCACTGAATGGATAAGTTCATAGCTAGTACTTCAAGAAATTCATCTCTGCATACATAGTGCCTCAGTGAATGCTTGAGTGCAAAAGTACTCCCTCGCTCATTGCATAACTGCATAAGTAATCCATGATTGATATAATTTGTGTGGTAGTAGTGCCTACTTGAATGTATGAGTCCATGGCTACTGCCTAAGTGACTATATCAGTAAAAAGATAATACCTACCTGTTTACAACACTGCATGGAAACTGCCTGAGTAAAAAGATGACTTCGAGAGTTATTTCGGGGTCATTCTGGGAGTGCATGGGTAGTACCTGAGGGAATCGATGACTGCTTTGATACTGCCTGAGTCATTAATTAAGTGCAAGAATAGAATCGGGGAGTTTGCATAATTGTGTTGGTAATGTCTGATTGATTGATGTCTGTATAGCACAGCCTCCATGATTGCATAAAACATTACCCCGTTCATACATTTAGTTACCTTGAAACTACTTTTATTCATGAATTGCATTCCTTGGTTTTGCATTTTGCTGTCAGAATGAAGATAAGTAAGTTTTCCTAACAGAGAACCACACTGTTTGTTCCGTTCAATATTCTTTAGTTTGTACACAATTTAAATTAAACGGAAATTGTAACTTTCTGCCCCTAATTTAAACAGTTTTTTTAAACAAACTCCAGTAGCTGCTGTTATTCCCACGCTCAGTGTGCTTTTCAAAAGCAGTTATCTTATTCCAAATAACCGCAAGTGCTATTGCCTACAAGCAGGCGTCCCGTACATACCAACGCTTTCACAACGTGTAACATGTTGCACCAATGTCTTCCATCCTCCCCCACATGCGTTTGGAGATAGTTTGGTCTGGCCTTCCATTCCTACTTTGAAAACAGATTTTAATAGCGAACACTAACTCAAAGCGCTACTGTTTCAACAACAAGTGGCTCACACATCAGCTCGTGAGACCTTCAAATAGCAGGTGGCTAAACCACCAAGTGACATTGACTCACTCCTCTATACCAGTATCCCACTACATTTTGCACAATTTATACGCCAAATATATAATCACTCTGAAACCGAAACCCTACCACATTTTTTTAAACTAGTCCACTCCTGCCTTGTTATCTCTTTTCAGACTATTTTTATAGTAAAACCGGATTTCATTCATTCTAATTTTGCAAGCGCATTTGGCGGGTTCCCTTGCTGCGCTTGCTGGTTTGCGCAGTGCTCGTTCTTCAGCTCCTACTACGAAATGGCTGCCCGTCCTGTGCTTCAACCCCATCCACGTCAATTGCAGCTGTACCGTGAACGGATGCTACAACTGTTTGAATGCTTGCCATTGGTGATATTTGGCATCAGATATAGGCTGAATTTCCGCTACGTATATTTCACCTGCGTGCAACCTGTGTTCTACTGTCTCCGGTGCCCCTTTGAATGCGACCTGCATGTCTGCCTCTCTACTACTTCATGCGATCCCCTGGATTATGAACTGTTGCTGCGACCATTGCTGGCTCATGACCAGGACTGGTCAGGAGACACACGCTTGATGGATGCGTTTAATAATGCAATAAGGGGGAGATGGAGTACATGCCCTTATGCGCAGCGCCTCTTGCAGCACACTATCATCGAATATGATGCAAGTTGCCCTGACATGCTCCTGCTTGCAGAAGATTACGATGACCATGTCTGTTCTTTCGACTTGTTGAATTGGATGGCGACCCTCTTTGCTTGGAGAGGTGCAGATGACCTTTTGGAGCTGATTGCATATCACGGTTCTTCTGAGTTCTTGAACTTTGATGGATCTCCATAAGTGCGCATGTTAACCCGATTTGATGGCCTCTTATTTCTACACTTCAAGAACACTGTTTTTTTCCTTTTTCTCATTTCGCTTTTCCTTCCTATTTGGATTTTTAGATATTGACTTTCTTTACAAATTCTATGATACAGTTTTATTTTTGTTGTGGCACATATACTGCACATTACGCCATGTAATTTAAAATATATTTTTTAAAATGTTTCATGTCTGTGTCATATGTTACAAATACAATACTGACAGTTAATTCCTTTCCCACCATGTCTTTAACCTCATTTGCCTGTTGCATCTTCACTACTCAGCAACTACTAACAATGTTGGGCCTACCCAAAAGCAAACCAGAAACCCTTTACATGTTACAGTTCAAACGTCTCTCCATATTACTGAAAGGATGCATGCATCTCCCTGTGCCTTTTCCTAGTGGCATCATACTTAAAACAAACATACAAATAGATCTATACCTGTGTTTTATAGGTATCCCATCTTCCGATACATAACTCGTGTGAAAATACATGTTGAAGCATAGACATACCTCAGCAAAGTTAAACTGTTAAGACGAATCGTCGAGCAATGTAAATTGGGCCGATATGTAAGTTGCAACTGTGTGCGGCTTTTTTGTATAGCATAGAAGTCGATTACGACTTTCTCTGTGCTCGTCAGATGCCCCCAGCAGCCCAGTGAGGGTCAACGCAGATAGGCCTGTGTTACCTTCCTTTTACAAATGAGGGGAGAGGAATCGTTAGAGAGCGGGAGGAAGGAGGGGGGTCAAGGGACGTGTCATTCCTAGTCTCTCGATCTACTGCCCCTGGGATGTAGGCAGCTTCAGCACGAGCAGGAAGCCTGACAATTACCGTAACTTATATTCACGTGTGCTTCACCACTGTGAGCAAACCCGTGCACTAAGTGTGCAGGCAACATTTCATTTTTTTCATCTCCCTGAAGTTAATAAAGCATGTCACTGTTAAAGGCCCCTCCAGTATTTTCCCACAAGGTTCAATCTCCAGAAGCCCATTTTTTTTTACATATCCCGAGCCGACTTTGGACCCCAATTCATCCCTGTACCTTAGTCACAAGACCATTTAGTCCTTGCAACATGGCACACTGCACTCGTGTAGCATTGAAACCCATTGCGACTTTCTTTGTGCTTACAGATGCACCAACAGGCCAGTGAAGGTCTAAGTACTATTTTTCTCGGTAGATGGGCCTCTGTTACCTTCCTTTTACAAACGACGGGAGAGGAATCGTTAGAGAGCGGGAGGAAGGAGGGGGGTCAAGGGACGTGTCATTCCTAGTCTCTCGATCTACTGCCCCTGGGATGTAGGCAGCTTCAGCACGAGCAGGAAGCCTGACAATTACCGTAACTTATATTCACGTGTGCTTCACCACTGTGAGCAAACCCGTGCACTAAGTGTGCAGGCAACATTTCATTTTTTTCATCTCCCTGAAGTTAATAAAGCATGTCCCTGTTAAAGCCCCACCCCCAGTATTTTCCCACAAGGTTCAATCTCCAGAAGCCCATTTTTTTTTACATATCCCGAGCCGACTTTGGACCCCAATTCATCCCTGTACCTTAGTCACAAGACCATTTAGTCCTTGCAACATGGCACACTGCACTCGTGTAGCATTGAAACCCATTGCGACTTTCTTTGTGCTTACAGATGCACCAACAGGCCAGTGAAGGTCTAAGTGCTATTTTTCTCGGTAGATGGGCCTCTGTTACCTTCCTTTTACAAACGACGGGAGAGGAACCGTTAGAGAGCGGGAGGAAGGAGGGGGGGTCAAGAGACGTGTCATTCCCAGTCTCTCGATCTGCCGCCTCTGTGATGTACGCAGCTTCAACACGACCAGGAAGCCTGACAATTACCTTAACTTATATTCACATATGCTTCAAGAGTGTGCGCAAACCTGTGCACCAAGTGTGCACGCAACATTTCATTTTTTTCATCTCCCTGAAGTTAATAAAGCATGTCCCTGTTAAAGCCCCCCCCACCCCAGTATTTTCCCACAAGGTTCAATCTGCAGAAGGCCATTCCTTTTACATTTCCCTGGCCGATTTTGGACCCCAATTCATCCCTGTACCTTAGTCACAAGACCATGTAGTCCTTGCAACATGACACACTGCCCTCGTGTAGCATTCAAACCAATTGTGACGTTCTCTGTGCTCTACAGATGCCACCAACAGGCCAGTGAAGGTCTAAGTGCTATTTTTCATGGTAGATGGGCCTCTGTTACTTTCATTTTAGAAAAAGGAGAGGGAGGAACCATTGGGGGGTGAAAAATGGGGGGGGGGAGTAAAGGGACGTGTCATTCACAAACTCTTGATCTGCCGGCCCTCTAATATACGCAGATTCAGCACAGTGAGAGACTGACAATTACCTTCACTTATATTCACATGTACTTCACCAGTGTGAACAAATCTGTACTCAAAATATGCAGGAAACATTTCCATTTCTTTTTTATCTCCCAGACATTCAAAAAACATACCTCTTGTAAAGAAACGCCCCCCCCCCGTATTTTCCGACAAGTCACAATCTACAAACATCCCTATTTCTCTTACATTTACCGGGCCAATTTTCGATCTTAATTCAACCCTGTACCTTAGTCACAACACCATGCAGTCCTTTTAACATAAGAGACTGCATTCCTCATTTCACGAAGACACTTAAATATATACGGCGCACTTTAACAATACCTTCCCAAAGACTCATACGAAGTACCATAATCACTAATCCCTTTACCAGCATGTCTTTGACCTCATCTGTCTTTTGCACCTTCACTACTCAGCAACTACTAACAGTGTTGACTCTACCCAAATGTAAAGCAGAAACCCTTTCCATATCACAGTTCAAAGTCTCACCATATTACTGAAAGCATGCGTACATCTGGCTGTGCCTTTTCCTAGTAGCACATACTTAAAAGAAACATACAAATAGATATATACCAGTGTTTTATTGGTATCGGATCTTCCGATGCATAACACGTGTAAAAATACATGTAGAAAGGGACGTGTCATGCTTAGTCTCTCGATCTGCCGGCCTTCTAATGTCTGCACATTATGCACGGCCAGGGAGTGTGACAGTTGCCTTCACTTATATTCAAATATAGCTCACCAGTGTCAAAAGTCCGAGCACAACGTCTGCACGCAACATTTCCATCTCCCTCAAGTTAATAAAACATGCCTCTTTTAACCCCCCCCCCCAGTATTTTTTGACAAGACACAATCTGCAAACGTGCGACATTTCCTTTATGTTGCCTGGGTCGATTTTGGAACCCAAATTAACCGTGTACCTCACCTTCAAAACTATACACTCCTTTGAACATGACAAACTACACTTCTTCTTTCTTGAAGACACCTAAATACATATGGGGTACTTGTTCAGCAACTACTCACACTCTATGCACATTTTGTAACAAATGTAAAACAGCACACTTCGGTAACTATGTTATTTTAAAAAAATAATATTTTCAAACTTAAAAATATCGCCTCAAAGACTTAACCACTACTACACACTATATAAAACACCTTATTAATTTGTAACTCACCTCTGTAGTTGGTATGCAGATTTCAAATTTCACAAACGCATGCAATATTTTCTTTCTCACACAATAAATGTAATTCAAGACTCTCATCAAGAATAGAACCAGTAATGGCAAAATTTCCCTCTCTTTCCGCACAGAAATAGATGTAAATAGCAAATCAAAATCCTTCCTTCATTATTTCAAATTGCAAAACACATTTTAATTGGTTACTCATATTAACCCTCTCTAACTCTCTTCTACAACACCCCAAATGGGTTCTCTTATTTTGTGGTTTGGAGACTCCCCCACATTGCTGCATCGCCATACAGCCCCGAACCCTTACGACAATTCAGAAGCCTATTTCTAATAATACTACTGCAAATTTTAAACAACACACTTCTTCTAAACATACTACTCATTTTGAAAAACTAACTTTAATAGCTTATCAGTTGTAATTAATTTTGCATTTCATATTTTAATACCACAGTTTTTTCTACTACTCCCCCAATCACCTTATTGCCAGTTTCCATACCCACAGTTTCTGCAACATTCAACGGCAGGTGCAGGTCACAAGTTCACCATATTTCATCCCAACAGTTTCTGCAACATTCAACGGCAGGTACAGGTCACAAGTTCACCATATTTCATCCCAACAGTTTCTGCAACATTCAACGGCAGGTGCAGGTCACAAGTTCATCATTTTTTTAAGTTCAGAACAGTACCCTCCAAATGCAAGTAGCAGGTGTGGTTGACTTCTGCACGTCTGATCGTATCCTATGTAGTGTACGTTTCAAACATTTTTTACTAACCAATCAGAAACATACTTTTTCACGAAACTAACATGCACCCTAGTTTTCACTGCACAATGTTCTTCATCAGCCAATCAGTTATGGTTTTCTAAAAAAAAAAGCTTCTTCTCCACTTTTCAACATATCTCTCATTCTACCAACGGACTACATGAGCTACAGACATCTTTTGATTCCTTCCAGCCATACCTTCAAACTGCTAGTATGGATCATAGGACACAGCAATGTTTTCTGGTGCAAAAGGTATTCTGAACACCGACGTATTGGCAAAGACCTAGGTTTACAAAATGTGGACATTAAATGGTTTGCACAGAGAGGATTAAAGTGGCACCAATTGTTGCCTTTGGTTAAAACCTCTTTGAATCTCCAACACCCTGACCTCATGATTGTGCACTGTGGTGGTGGCAACGACCTAGGCACATTGACTGGGGTAGGTCTGGAAATGGTCATGAAGGATACCTTTGCACAATTGATGTTGCTTTTGCCTCAAACTGTCTTTGTATACTCCAATATATGCCAAAGACAAAAGTGGAAATGGTCAAATCAATTCTGTCCTCAGATTGAGAAAGCTAGCAAGAATGTCAATAAAGCTGTGTCTGCATACCTCAGAGATCATAGAATGGGGTCCATCTACAACAACAATCTACGTTTTCATATGGATGACATATACAGAAGTGATGGAGTTCATTTCACTGATCAAGGAAACAGAGTTTTTCTCAACAACCTGAAGCTGTGCATCCACACTTACATGTAGCTCCAACAAACTCATAATCAAAACAAGGGCTCTTTTTAGAGCCACACTATAACTCAAAACTCAGCCGGGTCATTTTAGGCCCAGGGAACCGCATCCCCCGGAGCCTGGCCACAATGTTTGGGAACCGCGCAAGGAACCCCAATCCCACGCACTCCCTGCCACCTCCCCGCCTCCTGCGGCAGCCGGCATTCCTTTTAAACAAAGCCAGCTGCTCCATGCAAGCTCCCTTTCCCAAAAGCAAATCTGCTTTGCTTCCATAAAAGCGAGAGCAAATTTCCTCCTCTCCCTTCCATGAAGCGAAGCAGAAGTTTGCTATGACAGAGCGGGAACTCTGCATAGATCCCGCCCTGCCATAGCAAACTACAATGTCCCAGGGGTAGCCACCACCGGTCATTCTTGAAACCGGCCCTCGGACATAACGATACCCAGGGCGATGGAAAGCTCTTCAAGGGAAATTGGACGATACGACTCCATCCAATTTAAAGGCCCGCGAACATCGCACTCCCCGGGGAGGGCAGTTCGCAAAAGACCCCCGCATTTTAATTCATCAATGCCCGTATTTTTAAAGTGCGATAGATCAGATATTTCAACAGTTTTCCATTATCATTAAAACAAGGAACATTAAAATCTAGCAAAACCAAAGGGGATGATGGACGGAGTGTTGAACATTGCAAGCACTCACCCCCAGTCAACTGATCTGGGTTTAATCCATCATCATTCTTTAGCTCACTCTGCCACCCCAGTTCAGACATGGCCATATGCAAATCAGTCTGACCCTGTGCCTCATGGGAACAGTCCAGCCCGAACTGCCAAGCCATGTCTTCCCTGGACCGGAAACAAGCATCCTGGGACCGGTTTCTGGCTTGCAGCCGTCATCAGCCAGGCTATCTTGAATCCAGTGGCAAAGTGAGCAAGGGACCCACGTCTGGGCATACCCTGCCAACTTAGGGCAAACATAGCAAAACCAAAGGGGATGATGGACGTAGTGTTGAACATTGCAAGCACTCACCCCCAGTCAACTGATCTGGGTTTAATCCATCATCATTCTTTAGCTCACTCCGCCACCCCAGTTCAGACATGGCCATATGCAAATCAGTCTGACCCTGTGCCTCATGGGAACAGTCCAGCCCGAACTGCCAAGCCATGTCTTCCCTGGACCGGAAACAAGCATCCTGGGACCGGTTTCTGGCTTACAGCTGTCATCAGCCAGGCTATCTTGAATCCAGTGGCAAAGTGAACAAGGGACCCACGTCTGGGCATACCCTGCCAACTTAGGGCGAACATAACATTAAAATCTATCCTGCTTCCAATTCAAGCTGTAACACTCTACCTTAAACCCGTTTCCACAAACATATTTTATTAATTATATATTTAAACAGGGTAAACATTATCATTGTGCAAAATACAATTCCTTTTGTGCAAAATAGAGGAACAGTAGTGCAAACCACAATTGGGCAAGATAGACATTGACATTGTACAAAATACCATTCTTTTGTAAAGGGTAAGACCGTGGCAATACAGCATACAATTATATTTGTGCAAAAATGCAATTATAACTAGGAGGTTCCCATTCCATATCTCTAATGCAGTGGGCCGCTCCGCTCTGTTGACTGTTCGTAAACAACAGACAGGAATTTCCCTACAGCACAGCACAATGATATATTCTCGCACCTCAAGATCACTGTTATTAGATCACTTGTGCAGCAAACCTGTAGCATTCTAACAGCTGGTATAAGTTTTCTTCTACTATTATCAAAACATGTGCAGACTATAAGTTAATGTAGAAAGATTAATGATGTATTTTGGCAAAAGGGATACTTATCTCTTTCAGCCCCTGCCTGTCTAACCAAATTCCATCTTATAAAGGCTGGGACCTGCCCCAACCTAACCTTCAGTGCCCACCTCCTTATGTAAGCACTTTTTATATCCCGCAGCTAAGGCTGAATATGTCCCCTGTAACATGACTCCTTTAGATGATACAAATTATCTCTCTTAAACACGTCTTCTTTATCACTCCTCCTAGAGGCCTCTTTTGCTAAGAGCTTTAATGTTTGTTTCTGCTGCACTACAGACGTTCCTTGAAATTCTACCCCTACTGGAGCATCCAGTACCAGCGAATATCAGCCAAACCATTACCACGTCAGCCATCATGTCTTCCATCCACTCTGGGGTGCTCACGACTTCCCCCACCACCTCTACAACCTCGCAACGAATCCAATCAACACACATCTCACCAGCATCCTCAACACCTCTATCTCCACAGCAACCTTCCTGGAAAGATGGAAACATTCAGACATCAGACCCCTTCTAAAGAAAGCCTCCACCGAGCCCAGTGATCTCAAAAATTACTGGCCGATCTCCCTGCTCCCCTACCTGGCCAACGTTCTCGAGAAAACCATCAACCAACAGCTCACTGAATTCCTGGAACAACACCACTTACTGGACGCCTCACAATCAGGATTCTGTGCCAACCACAGCACTGAGACTGCATTGATCGCTGCCACAAACGACATTAGAACAATCCTCGCCCATGGAGATACTGTGGCCCTTGATCCTCCTTGACCTCTCCGCTGCATTTGACACTGTCTCCCACAACACCATCATCAAGAGTCTCTACAACAAGGGCATACACCAAGACGCCCTCAAGTGGATCGCCTCCTTCCTTACAGGATGCACACAGAGCATCCGACAGCCTCCCTTCATCTCCACCTCCGAAAACATCATATGCGGTGTACCACAAGGATTATCACTTAGCCCCAACCTTTTCTACATGACCCCCTTGCAGAGCAGATGTCAGCAGATCCTACGGACTCAACATAATCTCCTATGTAGATGACACTCAACTGTTCCTCTCACTCACAAGGACCCTTCCAACACCAAAACAAACTTCTGCAATGCCAAGACCAATGTAGCCAAATGAATGAGTAACAACTGCCTCCAACTCAACTCAGACAAAACTGAAGTACTGATCTTCCGGAAGAACACCTCTGCATGGGACCACAGCTGGTGGCCTGAAGAACTCGGACCTACGCCCACACAAACCGAACATGCATGCAACCTCGGCATCATCCATGAAACGACAAGTCAACTCAGTCGCCTCCTCCTGCTTCCACACACTTTGCATGCTCCACAGAATCTTCAGATGGATCCCAACCAACACCAGAAATACCATCACTCAGGCCCTAATCACCAGCCGCCTCGACTACGGCAATGCCCTCTACACAGGCATCACCACCCACCTCCTCAGAAGCCTCCAGACCATACAAAACTCTGCAGCCAGACTCATCCTGAACCTCCCCAAATGAACTCACATCGCCCCCCACCTGAGAGACCTCCACTGGCTCCCCGTCCAGAAGAGATGCCAGTTCAAGATCCTCGTACACACCTACAAAGCCCTCCATAACCTAGGACCTGCCTATTTTAACCATCAACTGAACTTCCACCAACCCTCTAGACACCTGTGTTCCTCTTCACTAGCCCTTGCAGACACCCGCCGCAACTGTCACAGCTGTAGTGGTGGCCGCTCCTTCTCCAAGATCACTGTCAAGACCTAGAACATCCTTCCCCTCCAGCTCCAACACAGCCCTCTCGCTGGCAGACTTCAGAAAGAGACTCAAGACCTGGCTCTTTGATGAAGAGACAGCACCCAGATACCCCTAGGGGTGACAGTGTTGCACTTTTACAAATGCTGATTGATTGATTCATCCAGGGAGACCTTAATATCAAGGAGATTAGCATCCCATTGATTGGCATACTTCTCCTGCAGACCAGATTTTACTATTTGCCTTAAGGAGCCCTCATCAGCTCTAAGGAGATTAAAACAATGATTAAGGAGATGCTTTTTATATTTAAATAGTACACTTAATGCCCAATTCTAACCTCAGGGTGCTATTTATGGATCCTCTGGGTAGGCCAAGCCATTTTTTCCACACATTCATTTTTATAGTCTGCACCCTCCTTAAATATTTTACGGGCCGCACCTCACATCCATACAACAGCAGACTAACAATTTTGGCATTATATGTCTCTCTTAGCAGTTCAGTGGACTTATGGCCCAATGCTAAGTCCATCCTTTATAAAGCACCTGCAATAGCCTTAGCTGACTCCTCCTGGAGATAAATAAGAGGTGTAAAGTTGAGGTTATATCGAAGAAGAAAACCAAGATAGCGAAATTCCTTTACCACCTCAATTGAGACATCACTTGGCCATCACTTAAACCTTTTCTTCTGTACCCTTCCTTTCAAAAAGGCCATTACTTTGGTTTTAGCCAGATTTATTTTCAGATCATTGGACTTACAGTATTCAGCAAGAACATCTAATTCCCGCTGCGGGCCAACCAGCGTAAGATCCAACAAAACTGCATCATCGGCATAAAACATTACCGAGATGGCCTTTTGCCTAATTTTGGTGGAAACGATCGAGCCAGGTTTAATCCTACCATGGCATCTGCAAAATATATAGCGAACAGGAGCAGGGCCATCATACACCCGCCTAATCTATTAGGGGTGTCAATTTTTCTAAACAGTGCTCCATTACCCCCAAATTGAACCCTGGTCCATGAGCCTTTGTGTAGTTGGATAATCAGCTTTAAAAAACCTGGAGTGCACCTCCATTTCACCAACTTCTCCCAAAGTAGGGGCCTATCTATAGTGTCAAATGTTGTTGACGAATTGATTTATGACACATACAGTTGTTGTTTTTTTAAAGGCATATTTTTCTGCCAAAACATTTAATATTAGACAGCCATCCGTTGTTGAATAGCCTTTACAAAAACCCATTTGGACCTTAGGTAGAATGTTAGCCTCCCTTACAAATTCTTCTAACAGCCCCAGGAGATGTTTTGCATATACCTTGCTGGGGATATCATTTTTATACAGCAGGACCCTAATACTACCTTTCCAGGTACTCGGTATCTCCTGACTCCTGATTATTGCTCCAAATACCAGTGCCAAGACTTGAGCGAACAAACTTGGGTTGAGTTTAATTATGTCAGAGGAAAGGCGATCAAGACACTGTGCCTTAGATATTTTTAGGCTTTTTATGATGGATTCAATACACCCTAATGACAGAGTCAAGTGACTCTCCACCGCCCCCGTGTCTGAGGCCCCAACCTGCATACTCCCCACTCCTCCATCATCTACCTCTTTAAATTGTAGAGCTCCGATATATAACTCACCCATGTTTCCTCAAGGACCGGCACTGTTACAATATTTTTGGTCACCCCAGCAATATTCACTATATTCCAAAAGCCCTTAGTACTTCACGATCTCAGGGAAGCAATTGCTTTAGTCCATATACTCTCCTTGTCTTCCCAAGCTATTCTTCTGAGCTCTTTCCTATAGCTTTTCCTATGACAATTAATAAGTTATTCATTATTACCCCCACCTCTTTTATAGACCTCCCTTATGTTCTTATTTAGACAGCCTTGGCCTGTGTGTTAGTCAAGTCTGATGAGACCTTCCTGCCCGACCACAATTTAAGTCTGCTAATGCCATATTGCTTATGAAGGCAATTAGATTCTCATACTCCTGCACAATGAGCAGAGACAGCAGAGTAAACTTATCTTTCAGTACCTCCTTCATCCTATTTTGAGTATAAAGTTTTAATTTACCAGTCCATATCAATCTACGTTCATTCAAGAAGTGAATTGGTGCACTATTTTGATAAAGATCTCTTTAAATGTGCATCCATATGCAGTGCAAGGAATAGGGGCTTGATATCACTGCCTGCTAGATCACCTACTACTAGATCCTTAACTATACCAAAACTTTATGTGTAAATCATTACATAATCTATCAATGTAGACACCTTTCCATTATCAAAGGTATGTTGAGCAGGCTGGTCCCCTACGCATCTATCATTAACAGTAGTCAGGTTCAAACTATCAAGCAACAAACCCAGCTGTCTCCCTCGCACATCTCCCCGAGGGCACTCCAGAAGCGGACATGGGATACCCAGAGAATTTTCTTTCGCCCTTTTGTACTAGTCCCTTGTTGGGTTATGAGGAAACTTAGCATTAAAATTGATTGATAATTGATAAACCGTATTGCCGCTGGATTAAACAGGCTGAGGAATTATTGACAACTCCAGTCAACATACAACTCAAAACCAGTTAAATATTTACAGGTTGCTGACACGTGATTTTAGAATTCAGGAAGCATTGTATTTTTTTCATATAAATGAAGTAATGTCGCATTGAATTTTACCTGCAAAGCGCTTACTTTATTTTTTAACTGTCACAAACGAAAATCACTTAAAGAAACACCTCACCAATGACTGGTACCCTTGAAGCGGCTCTAGGCAAGTACTTAAACAACAAGGTTAAACAATTAATACTTCATGTCCTCACCTTCCCATCTGCTGTCTAGGAAGTTAGTGATGTGAGACTGTTTATTCCTTTCACCTTGATGTGCAATTTCGTTCGTAAATTCTAATCACATCACATATTTAACTATTGAAGTCCTCAATATGGAGTATTTCTCTGTTTTGTATTTAGGGCTTACTACTGGCTCTCAGGTTTGCTTTAGCCCTTCAAGGCACAAGTTAAAATCCTTTTAATGGAGAAAACCTGAGTACTGTTAAATTTAGAAATACAAATAACGGTTATTTAAAACATTTAGAAACAGAAAATTGTATCATACGACTTACTTTATTAATGCAAACTGTTGTTTGTTTTTTGATATCTCAGAGCCAGTAAGTATTGTATAAAATAGTATTGCTTTCTGTCCAATTACAGACACCTTTTGACATCCACTTACACCTCACAGCTCTTCAGCAAAGTTGAAGGCTACTGAAATGCCATCATTAGAAAGGAGCGTGGGACTTTTTTAGGTGCAAATAGTGCGCCCAGGTCTGTTGTTTGCTTTGCATTCTTGGACTTGTAGTACTCCTTCGTTTCTTAGAAACATGCTACATGTTCAACAATTCAAAGAAATAAATAGAACTAATTTTACTACTGAATCTTTACCCATGTTGCTAGTGAACCTTCTGGGTTGAGAGAGAAAGGGGAACCCCTTTATTATAAAGACTAAGATACCTATAACTGTACATTAAAACGAATATTACAAGTCAGCTCAGAATTTCATGACCTCATAAACGCTATTTGGTTGCAATCTCCTCCTTGAATTACAATATCCTTATAATATACAGGATAGAGTTTGTTGTTTTAAATATTATATTGAGGTGCGTGGAACTCACTAAGTTACATCTGCTGCTCTTTTACAAGGCGAGTTCGATGGCTAGTTGAGCTGAGTGTAGAAAAGAAATACCAAGCACAGAAATAATGGTTACGTATTTACATTATGCTAATTGTCTGAATGTCCATTTGACAAAGTGGTTTATTAGATTAGGAGGTTTGAGGTCCACCACAAGTAATAAAGGCACTATCTAGTTAGGTTGGGCCGAAGATTTCAGTAATTTAAATTTGAGCTCAAACCCTGGTAGCTATGGCACAGAACAGACACACTTAACATAGAGAAAATTTGTAAAACATTTAGAAGTACCAAGACAGATAGTCAACACACCACAATAAAACACAACACAATATAAATCCCATTTCAATTTAAAGAAATAGAGAATACATTAGACAATAAAACACCAAAATACAAATAAGGAATCCAGAGATATGAATTTCTAAAGTAAAAATAGCACCAAAAAGCACCAATGGTAGTCAACGGCCTTGGTAGACAGAGACCAAGGCATGATTTTAGGCATGATTTGAGGCTGACCATGATGAAGTCAGGTTAGGATAAACCAAGCAGGTTCGACCCAATCTGAGGGTTTGCCTTGGGAATCAGGTTTTTTCTGGAAGTCAAAATCCTTCAGCTGGGTAAGGCAGCAGGCTGTATTTGAGGAAGTCCTCGTGAAGTTGGATAGGCATTGAACAAGGTACCACTGAAGCCAATGGTTTAGGTGGAAAAAGCTCAGAGCGACAGGGAAGTCTTCTTGCCAGCCATATACTTTTGGTACCTTCGCCTGGTTAAGATTTCTACCTTCAGACTTAGGGCCTGATTTTAAGTTTTGCAGATGGATTACGCCATCACAAACGTGGTGGATATCTCGTCCCCTAATTACAGGTGCAATAGGATATAATGCACTTTTAATTAAGCAGACAAGATATCTGACACATTTGTGCACCAAACTCTAAATCTGGCCCTTAGTCTCTTTTTTGGAGCTTGAAATCCTCCAATGGGCAAGGCTGCAGGCTGTGCCCAAAGAGGACTCCATGACACTAGATACCCTCTCACTGGGGGCCTGGTGAAATGGATTTACTGCTGTGGAAGAGTTCGGAGGGGGGAACCAGTTTCTTTAGCCTAGCCAGGTCGCGCCTTGGTCGAATCGGCTTGTCAGGTTTGTCCAAGTCCTGCGGAAGTCTTGAAGTCCAAAAATCTTCTAAGCCCCATGGTTTCAGAGATATTTGGAGAAGTCCAGTTAGACACAGACAATGATCCCCTTACCTTCAGGATCCCACTTGTGAAGTCAAGGTTCACTCCAGCAGGGTCAGGTCTAGTAGGTACTAGTCAACTGGGTGTTGTAGGAAAAGGCCTCTTGAATTTCTTGTACCACTGTAGCCAAACAGGAGGCCGGCCAACTGTGTCCACCCCAGAGGTGTGGTCAATTTAATGAACAGCTCCTCCTCTGTTATCATTTCAAACCAGTTCTGGGGGCAGATTTTCCCCCACTGGGTTTGGTGCCTGCCTGTCACAGAGGAGAGAGGAAGGGACCTATTCAACTATATCTGACATCTGATTATTATGGGGGCCCTTTGAATTAAATTAAGTTCCTAGGGCAACAAAAACACCTCACCACCCAGGCCATTTTCCCTTCTCTGGGAGCAGTTTTCACACATCACAAGGGCTAAAACCTGACTGGGCCACTGCTTGAGAGCTAATGCAAATTAGCGTTTAAGCACTTCAGGCAGGTAAAATGTTACTTGCTAAAAGGTATATTTCTCTTCATATTTATTAAAAATTCTTTCTTGACCATTGCATTGAGCTTTAATTAAATATTACAAATAGTGGTTTAATCATATTTCGAGCTGTTACCAATCCGGAGAAAGCAGAATTAATATTTAGTATCGCTTCTCAGCTTTTCTCTATGGACATGTCAGCCTTGATACAGTGAAAAATGGCTGTGGGTGCTAGTTACTGTAAGGACATGCTAACTTTAATTTTCTACATGTCCTGTTGTTTAATTCTATGCACCCAGTCTTGTGGACTGCAAGGTGTATATTGGGGTGATTTATTAATATTTAAAATGAAGATTGTCTCATGTCAAAAAGGGTTTATCTTGACTGGTTGGACTGCAGGTTTAAATTGCAGCTGCCAGGCAGGTTTAAATTGCAGCTGCCAGGCTGCAGTTGCGGGACAGGAGTCATGTATGTAAGGTCACAGTAGTGGTGAGGTCCATTGGTGAAATTTAACTTGGGCACTATATACTATGGCCATATTGAAGAGTTAAACATGCCAATTATGAGATATACCATTTTGACATGTTGAAGGGGTCAGGGCAAATGCACTGGGGCCTGATTAGCACTGTTCAGGTGCACAATGTCAAAGGACTGGCAGCCTCAGTCCACAAAAAATAGGAGTGACTATGCAAAAAGAGGCTCTTTCTAACAGCCCAAACCAAATTTTACAAGTTAATTTGTTTGAAAAATATTGAATTGTGCATTTTATGTACAGCAAACACTAAAACAGCTAATTTCAAATCTCAGGCCAGGTCTTTCTTTCGAACCTCTTATACTGCTCACTAATATGAAAACACATTTATGATTTGGACAAGCCAATTTCTGTTTGTGTTTATATCGTTTACTAGTAAAATGGAGGGGACCTTTTCAGCACTTCGTCCATTACATTATATCAGGTTAAGTTGCAATGTTGCATAACTGCGTAAAGATAAAGTAAGCCACTCTTGGAGGCAGACACAATTTTCAATGGTTGAAGTGTATTGTGTTGATGTAAAGAGAGGCTGGGTCGAGAAATGAGATGTTAGCGAGATTAGATGGATGTGTATAGAGCCTTTTTTGTTTTAAAGACACAAGCAGTGAAGGAAAGGGAAAATAGAAGAATGGTGATCTCTCCAGTTCCAAAGAACTAGAGAGCGCCTAGGGGCAACTGGACATGCAATTCTGCAACAGTGAGTTGCTTCCCCTCTGAGAAAGGTCCAAGTAGTTCATGAAAGTGTTTGATGGAGCAATGGTGAGGCATCTTCATTTTAAGGAATTTATACATTAAATGATCTATCAAATAATTATTTCCTGAATATGTAGGCCAAATATTTTTTAAAAAGCATGCTACTTCCACAACATTTCAAAAAACGGCAGAGGATCAGTGATTGGCATTCATTCGTCTTGCAATTTGCAAAACGTGCAATTTTCCTAAAACAGGATTTGTATTGAACTAGTTTCCCAATAGGGACTATGTGTCAGAGAGGCACTCCTTTCTCTGTGGAATGAACATTTTCCTGCTTTGTATTCAGGGTTTTATCGACATAATGAACTGGGATCCCCTTCAAAGCTGCATGAAAATCATGTACTTTAAAATAATATTGGTTTGACTGCATTGGTTGGATTTCATCCTTTTTCAGAGATAAGTTTGCATCCAAGCTGTGCACAGTCCACGAATTGGACAGGGCAAGGCACAGCAGCAGGGCCGGACTGGGAACAGCAACCAGCCCTGGCAGATTGCTGATCAACCGGCCCATGGTGCTTGTAAGATGCACTGCTCCCGCTTTTGTTACAGGGGGATGATATTGCAGCACTACTGCAAAACCGGCCCCCAGTGAGAACACCGGCCCCCACGGCCACAAAACCGGCACCCACCCCCCCGGCCCCCCAGGGAAACGCCCGGTGCCTGCTACAGCCAGTCCAGCCCTGCACAGGGGCTGCAACAACCAGTAAAACGCATGTTAAAACTGCGAAAATACTCCATTATATCTATCTATCATAAAAATGCAAAAAATAGTAGCAGAAGGATTCCTCCTCAAAAACAAAGACTGCATGTTCAGCAGTCCCAGTGCGAAGCAACAACTTTTTAATTAGTAAATTAAATAAGTTGCCAAAGGGGGAAATAAAGAATCATTGAATGTAAAATGCATCTAAAGTTTGTTCATGCATCTTGGAACTGATTAGAATCATGAATAGATTCTCGTTTAAATGTGAGATTAGGGCAATTAAAACGTTTCCTTTTCTGGCCAATTAATGAGCTCAGAACACATCGCACTTCGAGCAATGCAATGTAATTTTATATGCGCCGTGTGATTGGGTATAATTTTCAAAGACGAAACTGCCAGTGGGAATATGGTGTCAAAGTCGAAGTCAAATAAATCTTTATTCGGCCAATATAGGCCATAAAAGCTTCATAAAAATGCACTATGAACAGGTAACATCACAGCTGTGCATATATATGGCTCAGGATAAAAATACAAACAAATGTGTGGTTAAAAAGGCACAGTGGACAATAAAACAAGCACAATTACATATCTATATAAGAAAAGAGCAGCAAACCATGATGATATGTGCAAGTACAAAAGATACAGGAGAGACAGTAGAAGTGGTTATGAATTAATTGCATAGGGCTCAACCATAAAGAGCCTTACAACAAAAACCTCTTACTAAGGGTCCCCTATGTTTACAGGAAATAGTCGAGACCACCCTTAGCCATTCCTCTGAATGTTCAATGTGGGACTGTTCTGGACATGACTACGTCAGCCGGTTGTGTAAAGTGCAAGTGCATCAGTACAGTATCAACATACATGAAAGTACAAACACAAGGTTGACCCTGGTACTGGCCCCAAGTGGCGACATGTATTTTATATAGCGCGAACTAGACCCGAAGGTATCAGAGCGCTTTACATGAGCAGCAGTTGCTTACCGACGGACATATTCATTTATTTATTTTTGACACGGGGAGATTAAGTGATTTGCCCAGAAACACAAGATGTTGAGCATCCCTGTCAAGACTCGAACCCGGTTCCCCAGTTTCGAGGTCGGCCGCCCTAGCCGTTAGGCCACATCCTCTCCCGTCACAAGGTTAAAACTGCTACTCGATAAATAGCTTTTTTCTGAGTATAAGTGCTCCTGCAAGCAAGCTAGCAACCCTAAAACAGAATGAGGGGAAAGACAGCATTTGTAGGTACATCAGAGCTGGTCTCACTTGTGTAAAATGACTATTTTGCACCAACTGGAGAATATATCTAGATCTTATCACTTGATAAAAACCACAAAGAAACATAAAATGTATAATATCTTGGTCCGAAAAGTTGTCACAGGACCATGACATTAGCTCACCCGGTTTGTGAAAACTGCTGGGGACTACAAGGAACAAGTGAATTAGTTTGAGCCTAACAAAAAGCGGTGGTGGGCATTGGTGACAAATGACAGATAGGGTTCCCCCCGGAGACATGTTTTCAGTAGGATTTATTTTTTCACTGTGGGTTTGAGTAACTCCCTGCTTTCTCTGTCACTTTGCCATCTGGTTAGGAACACATTTTTTAATGATTGCAGTTACTCTGGCTGCACCTGTCTGGGGTTAATGAACAAATCTGTATGTCCCACGCTCGTGAGTGTCTGCTTGACATACCTCAGCCAAGGTATGTCAAGAGCGCTGGCGAGAGATCTGCAGTCCTCAATTACTAACTGGTTTAATTTAATTCAAGGGCTGGACTGGACCAGATTCTCAGCCACCGCAAGATACATGCCAAGGCAATGATGTCAGTAATATAACCAAGGCCCACTACTCGTGTATCAAAAAAGATGAGGTGCTAGCAGGGACGGCAAGGAGACTACGTAAGAATGTATTTTCGATCACTTGGAACTCCCCATCGTTTTTATACTCCCTGACGTCACACCCATAAGTTGCCATTGTGAGGCACTTCTCGTGATATAGCAGACCATGGCTTGCACCGGCGTAGCCCCAAGCCTCTTGGCGCAGGTAAACGCACTGATCCAGTGTCCCTCTCCCCTGCTAAAGCCATATTGCAGCTCCGAAAATAAGTTGGCCTGTTCCAGCCGGGGTGTTATACACCCCAGAACAACCTTCCCCAAAATTTTGGCAGCAGAATCTAGAGGAGATATAGGACTATAAGAGAGTGGATTATCCCTTGACCCTTTTTTAAAAATGGGTACTAGGATGGCTTTAGACCATGTGGGTGGGGGCCCTGGTTGGAAACCGCATTGAAAACATGAGTCAGCACCTTGGCCCAGGTTTGGGGATCTGCTTTGTAAAGATCTGAAGGAACCCCATCTGGGCCTGGCGCTTTTCTGCTGCTGCTGTAGCAAGAATGGGATTACTTACTTCGTCTACATTAAGTTAATGATGGTATATCGCGTTCTGCGCTTTGCTTCTTGAACCTGCATACTCGATCCTGCATATCGCAACCTCCTCTCTTCACGCAGCAGTCACTGTTATTCGTGCAGCATCCTATATGGACGGTGACAAGTTGTGATCTGTTAACGCGCTCTCTGCATCCAGGCACTTTGTCCCTCAAGCCTGCATACTTGAGCCTGCATACCACTGATTCCTACCTTCACACAGCAGTCTCTGTTGTTTGCGCAGCACCCTGTGGGGACGGTTGTCTTGCAATGGATAATCCTTTGTACCATTAGCGATTTTTGGGAGTTTTTTCACAGCTGATTCTTTACCGGAGTGCCTCTTCAGCCTGTTTTTTAGGTCTCGCCTAGCGTTGCTGCGCACATGCGCAGCACGTTCGGCGAGATCTAATGAGGATGAGGACTTTCAGAAGGGGGCTTGAAGCCCCGCCCCTCATTTCCATTGGCTGGCGCCACCGTTTATGCTAAACGGTGGCCTGCCATTGAAAATGAGGCTTCTTTGTTACCGCCCTTTCGCCTTTTGGGACGGCCCATCCGGACTGGATCGTTTGCTTCACGGCTGTCGTGAAGCAATTTCTTATCTAAAGTATGCTTGTTATGTAAACAAGCCGTGAAGCAAAGGATCCAGTCCATATGGGCCGTCCCCAAAGGAAGCAGTCCTCCTACTGGTCTCACACAGACCACCCGACCAAAGAAGCAATTCCTGACACCCTTCAGGTAGCATCCACACTACCGGTGAAAAGCAACAAACCTGCTCTAAACCGTGTTGTATACATGTGTGTTAAAATACCAAAATCACGAGATACTATTTACGCTAGAATGTGCCTATAAGCAGTTTTTATTCCTATAACACGTCACAATTTTGCCCGGTTGACCGCGTGGTTTTTGTTTCCTTTCTGTATAATTCAGCCCCCCGTCCCCATGTTTCAGCTGCCCTGCATCTGTGTGTGCTAGAAAGCGCTTGGTCGCACCGCGGTCCCCTTTAAACTACTATCGTATCTGTATGACGGTATAGTCCAGATAATTGTTAATCACTCCAGCAACATCAAATTACATCCCCTTTTGGACAGCAAGAGAGAACCGAAAAAATATTAGACCGAATACATAAATATACCGATGCAACTAATGGCCAGTAGATAACGCCCTTTGCACAGTAATCCCGGGCCCGGAGCCCGCTCATAGGCTCTGCTCCCTCCGGGCTCCTGTGCAGTCCTGGCTGCAGCCGAGGGCAGGCGGGCCTGGGCCCTCACACCGAGCAGAGGGTGGGCAGAGGGCTGGGGTTAATAATACATGAATGAATGAATGAATGAATCCCAGCGGGTCCCATGGAGTCGTTCATTCTGAGACTGATGACGTGCACGCCATTACGTCACAATAGTTGAATTTGTCATTTACAAATTTTCAGCCCGGGCGGCAGATGCTGTGTTTAAAAATGAATCATTGTTCAAACCAAGCTCTGTGGAAGTCATTGCAACTCTAACAATATATTAATATTACAGATACTAACATCGGCAGTGCGGACACAGGCCGCCAGACAGTTACCAGTAAATCGCACTCTGTACAAACTCCCAGGCTCCCCTCCCCCTCCCCTCCAGGGCAGAATCTCTGAGGTTTTTCCTCTCTTCATCACTGTACTAAGGGCCTGGTGGCACTGCACTTCTCCCAGCTGCACCGCACCCTGCTGCTGGCTCACCTGCCAGGGAAGACCAGATAGCGCCTTGCACCGAGTGAACCCTCCTGCTTCTGGGAGCTAGCACACTCCTGTGCATTCTAGGCGGGCTCGCGCAAGGCGAGGGGCGACGGACTGCAGGAACGGGCCTAAATCTTTCACACCGAGGGCTTTGATTAATTTATCTCTTCCTCATAGTTCCTGGGAGGATGGGCCGGGCGGCTGATTCACCGGAGACCGCTCCTTTCACAGGTAAACGGCCCGTTTCCTGTCTTTTTTGTAAAGTTTGTATTTGTTGCTATAGTCATGCATACACCGGAGGCGAACTGTGCACTTGAAGGGGTGCCCTAAAAGACGTTCTATGTCACCATCACCTTTGATTAGGTGTTTTGACCCTCGGGCTGTGCCGTATGTTGTGTTGTATGGTGGTAACTCAACAGACAGCACGAGCCAGCCAGCCAAAGGATGGATGGCACATAACTGTCCAAAACTAAATGTGCTTAAAGAAAGTTCCTGCTCCAGGGAAAAGAAACTGCGTGCTGGGACAACAAGGTCTGGCTGACCGGCCTAGGTTATTTTCTGTTTCTGGTGGCTAAATAAAAACAAGCATTTGCAAGGCAATAGGTCTCGCATTCACGCAAGTTTGAGCTATTGACATTGCAAATAACAATGCCTTTTATTTTTGTTTTCGTTTTAAAAACATAAATAGAAGGCATTGTCATTTGCAACGCCAATAGCTTAACTCGCGTAAATGCGAGACCTATTGCATTGCAAATGCTTGTTTTATTCTGCTACAACACTGGGAACACTGTTTACAGCCACTTCCTGGGGCTAACTAAAACAAACATCCTAAAACCTCCCCTTCCCCTGCTCTGAGCCCTAACACCCACACCATGTGCATTTCCCACCTCCCCCCACGCCCTAAAGCAGCAGCGTTAGTCAGAGTTCCGTACTATTTTTCATTGTAATGGCATAGGCTGTAATGCCATTTGTAGTAGAAAACAATTCAGAGTGAAGACGGGTGTAGTATTGACTCCATCGTGGTGCCAGTTTCATTGTTAAGGCTTCTCGTTGTAAAGCCTTTGTTAAAAAGGATGTTTCCCGTCAAAGGTATGTGGTGGTCGGAAGGATCCATTGTTCTTCAAAACATGACACCATGTTTGGTGTGCATCCTTTTTATTTTTACCCTGTATGTAATTTGATTAGCGGATGTGGTCAAGGAAACAAACCCCGATGTTTGAAAGCATTAAAATAGTTATTATTGGCATTGTTTGGGGTACATTTGTTTATGATGAACATGAAGCAAAGGTGGCTATTGATGTTCTAACCCCAGGTATAGTTTATCAATAGGAATGTGTTAGACCTGGCATCCTTAGGATGGTCTTCCCCCAAACCTTTTGCCTGCTTACCTCCTCTTTTGCTGACTCTTTTGTGCTTCTCCCTTAAACATGCTACTAACACCTGACTAGGCAGTGTCATGTTTCCCACACAAAGGGCTGATTACCCCCTACTGATGGTCTGGAGCCAAGGCTGGAAAGAAAGGGCCCGTGTGCACTTTCAAAGACCCTTCTTTGAAGTCACTTCCACTTCAAAGACACAACTGGGTATAAGTACTGGGGCTCTAATCCTACCAAGACAGTAAACTACTGGACCTGTGAAGCACTCTGCCTAGAGTAAAGACTGCTGTGCTACAAGGATTGCCACGCTGCTGGACTGCTACTCTGGAAGAACTACTTTTCAGCTTTACTGTGCTGTCCTGCTGCCTGCTGACCTCTGCTCTGCTGAGAACAAGTACTGGACACATCTCACTGGAACCCAGAGTGACTCCAAGGACTTGCTGGCTTGCCCCTGTTCTGAAGTCTCTGGGCCATGAAAGACTTCTTACAACTCGGCAACAGCACCTGGACTCTGCTATCTGTGAGTCCGGCCTTCCCGAGAAGTGCAAATCCACCCTGGGCCCTTGAAAGTGAGCTTCTGCTGTACAGAACCTTCAAAATCAATGCAGTACTGACATTGCGCCGATCAGAGCTTACACATTTCCCTTTGACGCAGGAGCTGATTGACGACATCGCTCCGATGGCCTGCACGACTCAACAATGACGGACAGCACGGCTTGACAACAATGCAGCACCTGCATCATAAAGGGGTTAGTCGACGAAGCCTACATCATCTGTGCAGATCGAAACCAACACATCGAGTCTTCGACGTCGACGCTTCCTCCTTCAAGGTACTTTTTCAGTGGGACCTGCATGGATCCTGTTGCTGGCCTACCCTCCATCCCAGTTGGCCTGAATTTTGGATTTACAATGGTCCAGCGCGACTTCATGTAACCCCTAAGTGCTATTTGCTTCTAAGCACTACCTTTTAATTTATTCTACAAAAATTCCTAACTCCGGTTTTATATATATTGGAGTTTTGTCATTTTGGTCTTGTTTTTTTCAGTAAATTATAATCTATTTTTCTAAACCCTGTGTGGAATATTTTTGTGATTTTTCATTGTGTTACTGTGTGAGTGTGTGTTTCATAAATACTTATCAGACTGCCGCTTTAGAGAAGACTGACTGCTCTATGGCAAGCTACTAGAGTTTGAACACAGGTTATCTTTTGGTGTGTATTTAGCTTACCCTGACTAGAGTGGTGGTTCCTGCTTGGACAGGGAGCATACCTCTGACAATCAAAAAACCCAGTTCTAATAGAATGCTATAATCTTAAATGCAAACCAAAAATATAAACATGTTAGCTTAGAACCTATAACGTCTGAACATTTGGGGGCTCATTACGATGTCGGCAGAAGCTTTGCGACCACGTTGGAGCCCTTCCGACCGACTCGGTCGGTTTACGGTCCGACCGCCCGATTACGATGTTCCTGGTCGGAATGTACACCGGCCGGTCATTCCGGCTCAATTCCGACCGGCTCTCGTGTATTCCTGTCGGTCAAAACCGCACCGTGACCCCCTATGGACGGCGTTTCCGCCGTCGGGATTGCGATGTCGGATTCCGACAGCCTTTCCGTGCTGGCCTTTTCGACATGGAAAGGCTGTCGGAAAGCAACTTTGGGGGCCCCTAGCAGGGCCCCCCTGCCCCCGCGGCCTACGGTTGGTAACAATCTGCACTGTATGGCAGACACCATGCGGTGCCTGCGACAGGGTGCAGGGTTTTACACACACACACCCATTTCCCCATAGGAACTTGTGTTATGGCCAGTTTACGGCCGTAGCACATGCTCCCATAGGGTACAGTGGGAATTCGACCGAACAGTGTTCGGTTGCATTGTAATCCGGCGGTTGGAACTGCGAACCACCTATCAGTCGGTCCAGAGTCCGAGACTGTGTCGATGACGGTTGGAAGCTTTCCGACCAACATCGTAATGAGCTCCTAAATGTTAAGATGAGTCAGTGTCCTTGACTTATCTCATTACTTGGAGGCAATGTGTTTAACATATTGCGGTGGGTTTTTCTACACCCTCATACAATTGCTGACATATAACTCTGTTATGTTAAAGGTGAACCACAAAAGCAGGGAAAGAGTTAACTTATGAATAGGTTTATTTTGCTTTTTATCATCTGATTGTCAAATAATAGCTTTAGGTTATTTGTACAAATGTTAAGTAAACCTTTTTGTGATGCAACATTTGACAGCACTATCAATTCCGCCAACTTGAACATTATATGCAATATACGCACAATCAGCAGTGCATTACTTTACCCTTGAATTAATGTTTCTGCATGCAGGAGAGATCAAAACTCTCTAACCACTCATAAGTAATTGTTGTCTATGCTATTTGAATGCATTAAATAAGGTAAATATGCAGGTATTGAACGTATATTGACCTAGTGATACGTGCTATAAGTTACACAAATGAAACATGTAAATGTACACCTAAATGAGAGGTTTTTAACTTTGCTTTAGGAGGTCTAAATGAAATGTATGGGCTTATTCATGAGGCCGATTTAAATGCTGGCAGACAGGGAACTCCATTGCAACGATGATGGAGTGCCCTCCTGCCAATTTTATGGTCCGCCCACCCTATTTTGATTAGGCAGACCATTGTTTTAAGACGGTGGAGACTACTCTGTCTCCATGGTGGTCAAACTTCTCCGGCGGCCCGTTGGAGATTTGGCTTTATGTCAACCCACCAAATTTCGATGGGCGGACATATATCCATTTATCAATGCCTGTCAGTGCCAGGCAAAACATGATGGTAAAGGCCACTGAAAAGTGCTCAATGCCTCTCACTTTGGGATTTTCCTTTTGAAAATGAAAATGAATTGTAACTTTGCAGGACAGCTCTGCCATGTTTAACAGAACCATCCGGCAAATTCACAATGCATTGGCAGGAATGCCCTTGGCAGTGGTTCCTGTCAATGTTTAAAATGTCCCCCTAGTCCGATGGTTGTTTCAAAATTTGGTAGGCAGCACCTGTAGCGATGGAGTAATTGACACCATTGCCCTGGCAGAGGAAGGGCCAACTGCCAAGATCAAAATTGGGTCCCTAGCCTCAAAATATAAATAATGGGACTACAATGATTATTATATCCAGTTAGTACAAATAGATAGGACGGTCACCTCTTTGAACTTTTACTAAAAGGAGTTGGATGTTTCGAGGCCCATTCACACCTGCTTGTAAGCATATGAAAAAGAGTACTCCTGAGGTACTATTTCCCATGCTCATAAATGATTTTGTGAATCAGCCTCCTTATTTTCAGGATAACCCCTTACCATGCAAATGATTAATTAAACTCAATTCCCAAAGACTTTGCTGTGACTTCCTTTAATGTACTCCTGGCTTGCTCTTCACTTCCTGGATAAAGCCGGGAATTCAGAAGTAAGCCAGGAGTACTACATGAGTAAGTCAGACCTACTCACAGCAACATCTATGTAAAGTTTTGTGGATATCCTGAAATTCTATCAGGGCCACATACCTTGTGAACTAACTTTGGGCAACGATGATTTAACTAACAATTAATGTTTTTGTGGACGTATAATGACATATATATTTGGAATAACATGTATGGTAAAAATAAATACTACAATGCAAATAGATGCATTTAGATCACTAAGTGTGTCCTGGTTTTTCACTTCTAGCTACACACAGACCTGGATCCTGTAAGCAGCAAAATCAAATATATTCTGTCAGGAGAGGGAGCGGGAACAATTTTTGTTATCAACGACAAGACAGGAGATATTCATGCTATGAAAAGGCTTGACCGGGAGGAAAAAGCGGAATACACGCTAACAGCTCAAGCAGTCGATGCGGATACAAGCAAGCCTCTGGAGCCTCCTTCAGAATTCATTATTAAAGTGCAAGACATCAACGACAATGCACCAGAGTTTCTTAATGGACCATATCATGCCACCGTTCCAGAGATGTCTGTTGTGGGTATGTATGCCTAGCAATATGAAAAAAAAACCTTTAAAATTCACCCATTCAGATTGCCTTTTAGATCAAGGATCCTGCGCTGCTGAGCAAAGGACAATTATTCCAATCAATTCTCTTTAATTGGCAATTTCAAAGCTTGATTGACCAAGCTCTGGTAAGCGACAGTGCAGGTAGCACTCCAGTGATGAAATGTAAAAGCTAACTGTCAGTATTAATATGCTTTTCTTGCAATCCTTCAGTTGTTTGCATGGGTATGATATCTCCAGTGCCTTCATTATAGCATTATTAGTGGTGTGCAATTATGCTCTCTTTCAACTTGACATTCATGTAGTTGATATTCCCAAAGTTAGCCAGTCAAGTTTTTCTGTATTGTTTCTATTATTCAGGAGCAGCATAATGTAGTGTGCCAGTACTTGACATGATACCATTTTCCTTCCTTTTATTGATACACCGGAAAAGACTGCATATGCCAGTAATTAATAGCCACTTTTATAAATTCATTTCTAACGTGCTTTTTAGTGTTGTTTGTTCAGGCTACGAATGATGACTCAACAAGATGTCTGTGTTTGCAGAATTGACATCATGCACTCTTTGACCCCCCAGCAGACAACACCAGGTAGATCTTTTATGCCACCCTTAGAAACTCAATAACATACTAGTTTCTACTGGATGAGAAAGGAGAGGGTTTATAGTGAAAGGACAAACACTATAAAGGGTTTTTAGATCCCTGTTTATTTGTTGTTCCTACCAGCTCCTTTCCTGATCCCTGAGACCAGCAGTCATAAGTGTAGTCCTAAGGGTACCAAAGGACAAGCCTGAGGAATCAGTCGCAACACCTATTTAGCCCCCGCTTGGCAGGCATGATTCAGACTACCCGATAATTCAGGATCAGGAGGAAAATTGTGCCTTTTTTGTAATTAAATTTTCTCTATTGATGGGCATTAATTCTGCGTCCGCTCGTGATGAATAGTTCTTTAGGAGCATGGCTCATGTGCAGACCTGCGAGAGCCTTCCTTCTTTAAACTGGACAGGACATCTCAGGGCAAATTCTGAAAGTATTAATTTACAGATTCTTCCAACTAGTACACACAAAGCAGAACTGCTCTTTGTTTATTCCACCTTTTTCAATAAATCTGACCAAAACTATACCACATGTATGAAATGGGAAAGAATTGACGCCAATGGTATTAGCATAAACATCTTTATTGTATGTTCTGCGTCACTCAGTAATAGCCAGAATTAATATAAAGAGATCACATACCTTACAATGTGAATGGGGACGTTAGATGGGAGACAATGAACTGCAACATCCCCAAGGAGTCTTAAATTACAACAATGCGTTTCATTTATTTATTTTAGGGGTGCACATAATTGTAATATTTTTTCTTCATGTAATACATGTAACTTTATTGAAAATTTGACATGTTACACAAAATATGATGGGGAGGTTCTTTGAAGTCATGTGATGAACATTGTTAGCGTAGTGCATGTGGCTGCAGCAGACATCGAATGTTGTTTGTATGTCAGAAGATGGTCAACAAAAATGTTTCCTTAATTTGCTATTTTAGAGGCTGTTTATGATTTAAGAAGCTGCTGTTCATGAATTTTAGCATTCTTTGTCCTGTATTTAAGTAATATTTATCTATTTCTGTCGGAATTTTAGTATTGCACTGATTGCACAATTACTATAGAGAATTCTGTTGGAAGAAATTTTCATTGCGATTGCTTTTGCACTTTATGAATTTCTAACCATGTCTTTTCATCTACTCAAAATAAAAATATTTTTTTTAAAAATAATAATTTTTCCTGACATAAAAAATATGTCCTAAATATTGTTTACAAAAATGTTACTCAATTTGATGTAGATTTTCTATTCTTAACTCCAATTGGGCTATATGTTTGCAAAGAATATTTATGGCAAATTATTTACATTAGGCAGTATTTGGGCCATGATATTCTGGCACCATACCACAGTTTCACACACTGTTCCCAAAGGCATTTTCTGCTTGAGCCAGTCTCCACTGGGAAAATTATGCAAAATACGCAAATCCCAATGATCAGGGTTTACACAAGATTTTGCATATGTAAAAACTCACCCAGGCCTAGTTTATTTACTTGTTTTACATTCTTCTAAAGGGGAAGTCTATCGAAAATGCCTTATCAATTTACACCAAAAGAGCCATAGGACATTCCTCAGTGAAAAAACAGTGCCATAAAAACACCTTTAGTGACAGACCTTCATTATGGAATTTCTAGCAATTAGATGTGGACTGATTAAATGAGGATAGGTATGAGGTTTTTAGTTGAGCTTTATAATCTGAAAAATGTCTTTCTATCTTTTCCTGGAGTTGTAGGTTTTGGGTTGTAAATATTGTGCTTTGCTCTTGTTGATGTTGGTTTATTTCTTTTTCTTTCAAATGTTAAGGTCAAAAGTGATTGTGAGCTGTGATAGACCACCATTTCTTTCTAATTTTGATATTTTATTTCTTTTGGTTGACTGCTAACCTGAAAAGATGATATTACATACTTAGGTAACGATTTTCATAGTTTATAGTATATGATTTCGTTAGGAGCATTCACAATAGCTTTTCCTAATTGAGAAACATAACGTTAGAAATTGGGTTTCTGGTTGATTGTGGTGTAAATCTTAGTCAAACAGCAACCACAAACCTAGCCAGGGTAAGCATCAGGCCAAACCCTAAATTAACCTTTGCCCACCCTCTGATAGCTTAGCACAGAGCAGTCAGGCTTAACTTAGAGGCAGCGTGTAAAGTATTTGTGCAACACTTTAAAGTGTAAAACAGTGAAAACACAGCACAAAAAGATACCACTCCAAATTAGACAATTGGTTCTGACTTTAATAAATAAAACAAGACTGAAATGTCAAAATCCAATAAGTGAAATTTGAGATATTGATTTTTAAAGGGTTTAAATAAAAATAGAGCTAAGAAGCGTAAAGCTCTAAAGGGGGATATCTGGTCGTGCCGGACCGGGACAAAGTCAGAAGTTCAAGCGTACCACGATAGAGCACAGGCCGAATAGAGGGACTCAGTGAGGCCTGCTAAACAAAAGTACCTTAATCCCAGGTTGCAGAGTGTTTCATGTGTTCAGGTCGAAGATGCGTGTGTTCAGCAGTGGTGATGCGCCAGTTCCGAGATGCTGCAAGGCTCGCTGCAAGATCCTGATACATCGACTTTCAGGATCCTGTCAACATGGCCTGCAATGTGAAGACCAGTGTTGAGGATGTGTTCTGCAGGCGAGGCGATGCGTCAGCTTTGTTGAGCAAGGAAGCTGCGATGCAAAGTTTCAGCATTGTCGTTGAGGCTGCCGTCAAAAGGGATGGTAGGTTCTTGCCCCGGGAAGAGCGTCACACAATGGCTGTTCCGAAGGCGATACGACAAGCCCAATCCATGCACGTCTTTGAAGTGCACAGAGGTCCTGCACTTCTTGCCTTTGCTCCAGACTCACTACAGAGGATGATGCAGTGCATGTGTGGACACAACCTATTCAGATGTAAGTGAGGCTGGGTCCAGCTCCTGCCTCCCATCCTCTCAGGATGCCCATCGAGTCACCCCCATTGTGTGTGGGTGTCTATGGGGAATACACAAAGCCCAGCTGTCACCCACCCCAGACAAGTGACTAGAGACCAGCAGAAGGCACCAAATGGCTAAAAGTGGCATTTTCAAAATGGCAATTTAAAATCCGACTACACCATTAATTGTGATTCCAGAGACACCAACTTTATCTCTTCTAGCTTGTGAATTATACTTATAAGATATAATACGGTAATCCCAATGTTATCCTATAGGAGAGATAGGCCTTGCAGTAGTGAAACGCCTTTGGGAGTTTTTCACTACCAAAACAGGTGAAATTTAAAAGTACATGTCTTGCCTTTTAAATACACTGCACCCTGCTCTCTGGGTTGTCCAGGGCCTACCTTAGGGGTGCCTTACATGTATAAAAAGGGATGGTATGTACCTGGCAATATGTTTATCATGCCAGGTTGATTTGGCAGTTTAAACTGTACATACAGGCTCTGCAATGGCAGGCCTGAGCCATGGTTAGAGGAGTACTTAAGTGGGTGACACAATAAGTGCTGAAGGCCCACTAGTAGCATTTAATTTACAGGCCCTGGGCACAAGTAGTGCACTATGCCAGAGACGTATAAGTAAATTAAATATGCCGATTGGGGAGGAGCCAATATGACCATGATTTGGGCAGAGAGCATGAGAACTTTAGCACTGGATAGCAGTGGCAAAGGGCACAGAGTCTTAAAGCCTGCAAAAACAAGGTCAGAAAAATAAAAGAGGTAGGCAAAACGTTGGAGGGAAGGCTCTAAGGCTGTCAGGTCTAACAAACAGAATTAACTTATTATATGTGTACTGAAAGTAGCTACAGTTATTCCTTGTATTGCTTGTTACACATGCTTGAATGAGCTTTTTGTCGTTGCCCCTGAATTACAGTAAATGTTTTGGAAGCTAGGCAATAATGAAGTGGAAAGATCAATTAACCTTTAGAGTTATATGGCATTTCACTTTGAAATAATCAGAAACGACAAAGGCAAGTATATGAGAAGATTAGAGAGGTGTTTCAGGTAAGGTATGCATGCATGTTTGTATGTTGTACATATACATTGGAGCCTGTAAGGATAACTGCCCTTGTGTAGGGCATTACAGCAGCTGTACAAACTTAACTTTCAAAATGTTTTCAGTGTCTCTAATACAATTAGAGTGGGCTTTGGGCAGACTCCGTTCAACCATTGGCTTGTTTGGCAGGCTTCATTATGCCAGAGATTTTTACTTTGACAATCACATCTTGTCTCAGCCCAGAGGAGTATTTCTCTCTCGATATTGGTTGTTACAGTGTATCTTTCCATCTGCAGTTGAGTGCCTGCGTTAGACTACATGATACACTATTTCACAACAATATACCTTTCCTCAATAGTCAGTTCCGCCACTTCCACTTTCGTCACTTGTGTCTGTTCTTACTAGTTTCTTCCCATCTCTCCTTCTTTCCTGTTTGTCTCGCTCCTTATTTATCATGACTGCCACCCATATTCGTGCGTGTCTTCTGACCCTCCCACTTTCCTCTGTGTAGTCTTCCTTTACCCTACATCTACCTAGCAGTCCTGTCTCCTGCCCCTCTTTGTGTTCTTTGTTTCTCTCTTTGTCCTACCCACTACACCCTCCCATTCCTCTTTCCTGACCCAGTCTTTATACTTGTGTGCTCCATGTTCCCAATGACTGCACATCCCTCTTGTTCTTCATGTCTACTCTAACTCTTACCCATGTGTATTGCTCTATCAATTCCCACAAGCCAGACCCTTATTCCTCCTACTAGCCTTTCCCTCTTTTTCCTTTGGGTCCTCCTAATGAACCCCAAATGGCCTTCCTTCACAGTGATTTCTGAGTGCCACCAGGGCAAGGTATATTTTTTTTCACTTGCTTCGAAATAATAGGCTATCATTATTGAAAGCTCTTTTGTTTTCAATACTGTCCTCTTTTTGTTTCTTTGTCAATTGAAGGTCAAGTGGCAAGCAAGCCTTTCTTATAATTAAGGCTCCCTGTTTTCCGTATTTACTGATTTTTATAGATAAATACAGACAGAAAACATTTAATTTCTTGTCTGTATTTATTTTTAAATGTGGATAAAAACAGAAATTGGGTTGCTTTTTGAGTAATTCTAAATACTGTCTGCCATGACTGCCAGGCCAATAGCTGTGTGTACTGATAGGTAAGGGGATTAAAAAAGAAAGGAATTTTAGTAAAGAGGCTTTAACACCAGTAGATATGCGCAAGGTTGATACTGAAATGTGCAAATTTTCATATAAGTGCATTGATTTATCTTCTGCCGGTGTTCACAGCATTGAAACCTGGCAGGGATTCAAGCATGAGTGCATATTTATCGGTTAAATAAATGTGGAAATATACTAATTTCAGCTTAATTTTTCCACAAAACCCAAAATAAATATGGATAAATACAGATAAAATTAGCAAAAAATAAATATGGATAAATACAGACGGAAATGTCAACAACAAAAAAATACCATAAAACCTGGAGCCCTACTTATAATACTTCTTTACTTTTTATACTATAGAAACTAAAGACAGACTATAATGTTAGCTCCCTTGTTATTAGACCTTTAGGTGATTTTGAATCAACACTAGGGGTGTATTATAGGCAAGAGTGTTTTCAATCAAGATCCGTTTTCATTTTTTTTAAATGTTTGGATTAGATATGCTTACGCTGCATACATCAGCATATTAAACCCAGACCAAATGCTTTGTTAATGTTCGTTAGATAAGAATGGAAAACAAGGGCAGAGGACCTCTACACGATTTCACCACTGAGATAGGGCCTGATTACGAGTAGGATAAAATTCTGCTGTCCTACATTCATCAGATGCATTAATTATAGCATATTCGGGTATTTGGGTAATAACATTGGATTAACTGCACCAAAATCCACGTCCCGCTAAATACCGGGCCTTTATCTCTTTTTAAATTCCAGTAATTTAATGGACCACTTGAAGTTAATTAGAAACATGGAGAACTGAGGCCTAATGCAACAGCAAGCCACCAACCCTTCAATTTTGTAGCAAGACGGATCCAATAAAAGTGTACAGGTGGCTCGTGCCCCGTAACACGCTTGATTAACTTCTTTAAATTTGTGACTGCCGTGGAGTGTGTAACTACGCAGACTGCCCTCCCACATTGCACAACGGCCGTAACTCTGCATACGTACATTTTAAACAAACTGACCCAATACACCCAAAGTTGCACCCCTTTCTGAAAAGTGAGGATTGACACCTCAGCCACAGTTTAAATGCGACAACAATCCAAGAACAAGTGTAGACAGCGTCAAAATTAAATTACTTTTTTCCCATCGTTGCTTTTTGCTCGCCACCGCCTTGAAATGGCCGCTCCCGCCTGCCGTCGCTTTGCTGATGAGAAGCCCGCAGTCGTTCCTCAGTGATAGCAATCATTTAGCCTGTGCTGATCTGTGGTGATGCATATCCTCCCCTCCGCCGTCTGCCTCTAAACAGCAGCACAGCCAGCACTGGCTCTGCAACACTGCCAATCAGCTCAGGAATAGGGCCCATATATTTTTATTGCCAGTCAAGCTAATGTTACAGTCTGAGGCCTAGTGATATTAAAAGGAAATTAATGTTATTTTCAGGAGCCCATAAAACGTTTGCCTGTCAGGATTCTGTATGCAGAAATGTTTACTTGAAAAACCTCACCAGCGTTTCAGAAATAATACCTTGTCAAAGAGTCATGAAGTCATCACTCTTTCGGATTCTAATGTAAAATTCTGAAATATAAGAGGCCTGAACTGTCATTTGAGTGCAGTGCTTTGCAAAGTGCTACAGTCATTTTTTCATCTCGTTATAGAGACATAGCCATTTCACTAGCGTGGTACATTTTATCTTCATAAACCTGCTTTTGAAGGTCAATTGCCATATTCTTGGTACTCTAAATTATATACTGTGTATTTTGGCAGGAATGAAAACTGATAAGCACTGTCTAATGCAGATATTTTACTTATAAAGCCACAAAACAATTCAAGAAGACGGAGGAAACAGCTTGCAAATTAAAAATATTAAATTGTACATGCTGTCATTTTTTTTCCTTAGGAGATCAGGTAGTTGATTCCGTTAGTGCTCGATATCTTCATGTTATGTATTATGCTTTCATTATTTAGTTAAACATTCTTCTCTCCTTTTCCATTTCACACAATGTTCTTAAAATTCAAGGTGATTTGAAAAACAATTACATTTTAAAACAAGCATTGGCAAAGCCAATCCGCCTGGCCCTCGAAACTGGTGTGATTTTTTATTTTATTTTATTTTTATTGCAAGCATATATAACTTAAAAAGAACAACAAAAAAGAATACATGCAGCTTTCCAAACGTGGCCGTCACGTTTGCAATAAGAAAAGTTACAAAAAAAAGAACTACGGATTATAATTTTAATATGACAGGGCTGGGTGCTTCCTAGCAGGCAGAGTATACTTACAAGATCACAGGAAATCTAATTATTGATTGATTATTGCTGGAGCAAAGAAAAATACTATTGATTCTAAATTACTGTAACCAGAAAGGATAAAGGTTGGAAAGAAAAAACTACATTGGCAAACGAAAATGTTGGCCCAAAAAACCCAGGCTCTGATATACTCCTCTTTTTAGTCAGATGTGTACACCTGCAAAAGCAAAACGCTGGCATTTACAGTGCAAGAGAACTAGTGACTATAGTGGACCAACACCAGCTGTGGCCCGTGAAGATAAGAGATGTGGGGCGGTAGGGGTCGGGTGGAGGGGATTTTGATAGACAACGACGAGGGAAAATTAATTATTTCTTTATTTTTCCTTCATCATCGTTCGTCGAAATCCCCCTCCACCCGGCCCCACCTCCCCACCACTTTTCTCTGGACGGGCCGCGGCTGGCCGACACATTGTCCCATGGTGTACACTGTGGTGGGCAGATGCAACATGTGAATGGCAGTTGAGCGAACCAATGGTTGAAGAAAGCTAAGACTAAGACCCGCTATGTATATGGATATCCATGCATTTTTATTTATGGACTATTTGGTTACGTGAGTCTGGCATGACAACAAAAGCTGTCTCGAGGCCTGACCTAAAAAGGCATTACATGCAAACCTTTCAGATAAAGACAGCAAACGCATTAGAAACACATACATTCTGCCAAGTAAATCATCCTTAATAAAGGAACATACGAGTACCAAGCTGTTTAAATTGTTGGGTAAAAAAGGACATGAATTAAGAGTGATAATCAGTGAATAATGGAAAAATTACATATCTATGATACCCCAGACAAGATAAAGATCATCTACAAAGAGTATATGTGACAGAGATGGCATATACTGATTTAGGCACACTCCGACAGGTGCTGACGTTGTACAGAACTATGAAGGCAAAAATCACAAAAAAAATAAAAGTAGTAACGATTGCATGAATACAGGATACTCAAGCGATGCAAATAACTATAAAATGTGTTCACTAAAGGATATCAAAGCATGCAACCATTTATTTGCCAAGAGAAGAGATTGTGCACACTCTCTATAAGGAGAGGATGTGGTGTTATGGCCAGAACTTTTTACTTTGGAACTGGGGAACCAGGTTCGAGTTTTGTCATCAGTTCAATATCCTGTGATTCATGGCAAGTCACTAAGGGCCGGATGTATCAAGCATTTTTCCGGTTACAAATGGCCCTATTTGCAGGATCGGGCCATTTGTTACTGGAAAAATGTATTTTGGTATGCATCATTCCCAAATTGCAATTCGGTAACATGTAACCAAATCACAGTTTGGAATTGTGAATAAATACTGATTCGGTATTAAGAAGGGGCGTGTTTATGGCGTCCCTTCCTAATACCGAATCGCAGTGGTATGTAAGAACGTTTAGCGTCTGAAATGCTGTCGCTAAACATTCAAATTTTTCCACCTACTTCAAGTTGGTGGTAACCCATTCGCAAATGGAAAGGGGCCCCCAACGGACCCGTTCTCTTTGTGAATGTTCGTAAAAACGTTTTTCAAGAGCAGGCAGTGGTCCCATGGACCACTGTCTGCTCTTAAAAAATGAAAAGAAAACTATAAATTTTTCTTTTTTAAACACAACCCGTTTTCATTTAAGGAAAACGGGCTGCATTAAAAAAAAAAAGATTGCTTTATTTAAAATCAGTCACAGACGTGGTGGTCTGCTGCCTACAACAGGCCACCATGCCTGTCATTCCAGTGATTCCTAAAGGGTCGCAAATTGCGGCCTACCTCATTAATATCCATGAGATTGGTCGATTTGCGACCCACTAGGAATCGCTAAATGAAACTCTAATTGCGATTCACAGAAAATCACAATTAGGTAATTGCTATTCCTAATATTGATACATTCGGCCCTTAATTTCCAGGTGCCTAAAAAAACGATTAATGTGACCTTGGGTAATGTAATCAGTGCTCATGTAAAGCACTCCAATACTTTTGGGTTGAATGTGTCACAAAACATGTGTGCATATCAGTGACCATTAAGAATGGGCTTTCTTTAATAGAAAACTCATTCCAAGATTGCCAGCCATGTATGTGAATGCGTCTTGATGGATGCACATGCATTCAATTGGAAAAGTTAGCATTGGCAAAGCCAAAAGCTCTTCATTTTATAGCCAAGACCAAATGGTGCTGCCATGCTTGTATTATTAGGGATTGTACCCGGCAAGTTCACTTTTTCTGGAGATAAGGTATGTAGATACTTACCTCAGTTTCCCACTTATTATTGCTGAGGGTGAGAAGGCTTAGGGTTCTGTGCGATGTAGGAAGGTAGCGTATTATGTGGTGATGCTGGTTAGGCTTCACAATGCAATACTCTCCCAGACCCCAAAGATGACCCTGGGATTCCCAATAATAAATCCTTAGCTCAGTCCTGGTAGTGCAGCAAAGATTAGTCAGCCTTTACTAAAGGAACATGTGTTAAGCAATTCGGAGTACCAATATGGATGATAAGCAATTAACATGACTAGATAGGAATCCGACACCAATTTTATAAAAATAAAGTGTTTTTTTATCTTAATTTAGACATCAAAACAAAAGGATTAGTATACATAGAACTGGAGTTATGAATTTAAGAAGCAGTATAAAATGAGTGCAAAAGAATACAGTGAGACGTTATCATTGTGGTCAATGGGAACAGCAACTAGTGACAATCAGTCAATTGCAGGTCGAGTTGCGTGGAACCCTTCAAGAATAAAGGTGATGCAGGTTTCAGGACCAGGACCCAACAGTCATTTCAATTTTACCTGGCCTGTGGAGCCCGGGTGCAATGTTGTCTTGGCTGTCCCTGCTGCAGAACGGGAGCTGCGGGGGAGCTGCATGTTGTGTGATACCAAACACGACATATTTTGGTGGTACCATAACGGAGCTCCCAACCTCAGGTTTGTCTGGTTGCCAGACCATATTATCCTATGGACTGTCTATCACTTATAGTGTCCTTTAAGGGTAAAGGCTACTATAGGGACATATAAGCTTGCACTTACATGCCCACACCTTTAATGTAAGGCACCCGGCCTCCTGGGCTTTAGAGGGCCGTCCTTAGAGTTGACTGACATATATTAAAAGCAGTGCATTGACTTTGCCACACACAGTGAGGGAAAAGTTGAATTGGAGCGCTTTACACTGTTCCTGCAGTCTATAATGGCAGACCTGCTGTCAGTAGTTTACTTGGGTCCCTCAGAGTGGCACAAACAGTGCTGCAAGCCCTGGGGACCCATTTACAACCAATGCCCTGGGTACCAGTGATACCATATAACTAGGTACTTATAAGGGGGGTAAAGTCATTGTCAATTGGCGATGCCAATTTACACATAACAGTATTAGGGAGAGAGCACTGGCAATGTGTGGCCTGGGCAGAAGGCTCCAGTGCATTTTCAGAGTCATAACCATTATCTTTGGAGAAAGAAAGTGTGGGGGTTACCATACAAAAAGGGCACTTTCCTACAGACGATTACTAGGGTGTATTAAGGGAGAAGGTGGATGAAGCCCAGGACTCTATTGTGTACTGTTCATCCGAGGATGGAGTATTCTCTAGTATAAAGAAGGATCTTTACACCTCTTCTCCCATGGTTTTGATTGGTGAGTAGTTGGTATGGTCTCCTCCTAATCCTTCTTGCAGTTCTCTACTGGCCATTTGCAGATTATGTTTCCACCCGTCTTTAAAAGATTGTCTTGCCCTCCCGCTTAACTTGCCACCCAACATGGAGGCCATTTGTTCCAGAGAATCTTGAGAGTTCCCTATGACCATGTTCACCAGCATTGAGAAGGCTTTTCCTAGCATTGCCTGGCAAACGACAACACTCCAGAAATCTTGGACTCCTCACCCATAGCTGGCTGGAAGGGCTGGGGTTGTTAGGTTTAAGTGGCAAGCGGAAGAGATGATTTCCATGTGAAACATAGAAGGTGACCTCCCTCCCAACTGAGTGGATCACCCTTCCTACCAGAGAGGCCATCATACATGCTAGATACTGAACAGTATCACTCTGTGTGGGTTACTTGGAAGAACACAGAGCATTGCTAGAAATTGGGTTTCTGGTTGGCAGAGTATGCACCCTGGCAAAGCAGGAACCACAATCTGAAACAGGGTAAGTCAGATACACACTTTAAATTAACCTGTGCTCACCCTCTGGTAGCTTGGCACAGAACAGTCAGGTTTAACTTAGGAGGCAATGTGTTAAGTTAAGTATTTGTGCAATACCACAACAGTGAAACAGTTAAGACACCACAAAACGCCTCCACACAGGTTTAGAAAAATAGATGATGATTTTATAAATAAAACATGACCAAAATTACAATAATGCAATAAGTTGAAGTTTAAATGCAGTTATAGCGTTTAGAAGCAAATAGCACTTAAATGGGTTATCTGGTCGCATTGGACCTGGACAAAGTCAAGAGTTCAGGCTGCCCACGGTGGAACATAGGCCGTCTACAGGCCCCATGCACGGCCCACTGATCAAACGTACCATAATCCTTGATCACAAACATGAGATGCAGGATGTGTCGATCGATGTGTCGCTTTCAGTCCTGCAGTTGAAGTGAAGCACTAATTTTCTCCAAACATTGATGGTGATGCGCCGGTTTCCAAGGACAAGCCCCCGTTCCGTGATGCATTGATTCTGTAGCCGATGCTCAGGGTTTCTCCACGCTTGTTGAAGGGATGCACAGTTCGTCCTTCAGTGGTGGCAGCTATGCAGTGGTCTCTTTGGTGCGTTTGTAGCTGATGTGTCGGGTTTCTCCATCCATGCCGAAATGATGGGTTCATCATCCTTCAGTGGTTGCGGCAAAGCGGCAGTCGATGCGTCAGTTCCAATGATGTCCCAAGCGAAATACGCCGATTCTGCTTTCGTTTCAGCAGCAATGTGTCAATTCTGCTCGTCCGAGCAGAGGATGCATCGTTTTTACTGGCGCAAACACCTGGAATCACTTCCAATGGCCCAGGCACTGGAGCAGGATTAAAGACTTTGATGTCCCTGAGTCTTTGAAGAACAGGAGGTTAGTCAGCTAGTCCTTGGAGATACTCTGGGCTAGTCAGAAGGAGCAAGCAGGTAGGAGAGAGCACAGCAAGGCAGATGTCCTCCAGAGCAGCAGTCCAACAAGCAGCAATCCTTAGCACCACAGTCCTTCTTCTTGTCAAAAGTGGTTTCAAGTTCAGAAGTGTTCTGAGTTGGTAAGGTCAGAGGTCCAGTACATATGCCCAGTTGTGCCTTTGAAGTGGGTGTGACTTCATAGCAGGGTCTTTGTAGTGCACACAGGTCCCTTCATCCTGTCCTGGCTCCAGACTCACTACGGGGGATATGCAGATCTGTGTGTATGGTCAGGAAAGCACAGCCTATTCAGGTGTAAGTGTGAGGCTGTGCTCAGCCCCTCACCACCTTCCTCCCAGGAAGCTGCATGAAGTCACACCCAGACCTTTGTGTGGGACTATTGAGGGGAATACACAAAGTGAACTGTCAACCAGCCCAGCCAGTGATCAGAGACAGGCAGCAGACACCAAAAAGCTAAGCGTAGGAAACTGTCCAACTTTCTAAAAGTGGAATTTTCAGAAGGGTAACTACAAATCAACTTTTACCATTAAAGAGGATTTGTTATTACTATTCCAGAAGTACTAAACATGACATCCTTACCGTCTATGTGTAAAAAGGAATTCCCAATGTTAACCTGTGAGAGTGGTAGGCCTCTCGGTAGTGAAAAACAAGTCAGGGAGTTTTCAATACCAGGACATGCAAAACTTAAAAGTACATGTTCTTCCTTTTAGTTACATAGCACCCTGCCCTATGGACTACCTAGGGTCTTCCTTAAGGGTGCCTTATATGTAATAAAAGGGAGTTTAAGGTTTGGCAAGGGGTTTTAAATGTCAAGTCAAAGTGACAGTGCACACCGAACACACAGGCTCTGCAGTGGAAGGCCTGAGACATGTTTAAAGTGCTACTTTTGTGGGTGGCACAATCAGTTCTGCAGGCCCACTAGTAGCATTTAATTTACAGGCCCTGGGCACATGTAGCGCACTGTACTAGGGACTTATAGGTAAATTACATGTGTCAATTGTGGACACATCAATAACACCAAGTTTTAGGGGAGAAGCACATGCACTTTAGCACTGGTTGGCAGTGGTAAAGTGCTCAGAGTCCTAAGGCCAACAAATAGAATCAGCAAAAAGAGGAGGTAAGCTGCAAAAAGTCTGTTTTAAGACCACCCTAAGGATGCCATGTCTAACAGCATGCAATACAGAAATATGTAGCAGAAGGCTCAAGTCTAATGTATCACAGTAGGAATTAGTCAGGTGAGCCTTATCCTTGTCATCAAAGTGTTCATCTTCTTTCGATGTAATCCTGCTAAACATCATTTAGGCAGTGTTCAGAATCATGGCTTCTCCAAGGTGTTAATGACATCTTCCTCCGCTCATCTAGTGCTACAGAGCTTCAAGTGAAGTTAAGCCGGACAATATAATGGCTATAAATTGAAGAAGGAGAGGAAGGGAAAGAAGAACTAGGGCACTCTCTCTCAATCTAATGTATGTAAAAACCCTGTTCATTGAGTGAACAATTCTAATATGTGTCCAGGTCCTAAACCGGTTAGTGAAGGGAAGTCTTTCTAATAAAATGGGGGAATTGCTACCTGTGTCGCTACCTAGATCCTAGTTTAGTGTATATACTGACCTAGCTAGTGTTATGTCTAGAAGAGATCCTCAGGGGAACTGCTAATAGGTACACCATTTAATCTTTTATTGTGTCCGGGGGTTCTCATCATTGGTGCATGACCTCTTTTCATGATGATTCCTACCTAAACTGATGGTCAGAAATTATAGACTGGTATTTCAACTATATATATCCTTTAGGTGTGTTGTATCTAAAACGGGCCTCAACTAGAAATGTTATTAAGGAAACACTCCTATCTTTAATGCTCTTTAATATCCATGTTGATTAGCACATTTTGAAAACAACATACCTGTTGGGACCTATGTTCAACATGCAGTCAACACTTCCAATATTATGGACAGGATCACATGGACCAATAAACTGTAAAACATTCATAGGGTTTCTCCTTGAGTACACTGAATTGGTTAGCAAATGTTAAAAACAACATACATGTTGGGACCTAGGTTAAACATAGGGTCAAAATGCTTCACCTCCAATATTAAAGGCACATTCATCAGGACCAATGAACCCTAAAACATATACAGGGTTCTCCTTAAGTATCTCCCCAGTTTTCCCTACTTTCTGTAGGGGCAGACACAGAAGTGAAAATCTCTGAGATTTCAACATCTGCCCGTACAACATCCATTTCAAATTGATTACTCTGATTATAAAATTTTCAAGGTATCTACTATGCAAGGAGATGTCTCTACTGAGTATGTGTAGCACTTGCCCAGCTGGAGCCAGGCTATGATAACTCAGGGCCTCATTTATGAAAAGTGACGCATCGCTGCGTGAAAACAGCGATGCGTCACTTTTCATTGCGCCCTCCGTGCGACATACTGGATGCGTCATATTTATAGTATGACGCATCATGTCGCAAGGAGTTACAGATACGTCAGTTTTTCTGGAGGCGCAAAATGACGCATTGCTGGAGTGTGTCACAATAGTTATGCAACTTCAGCAATGGGTCATTTCACATGGGCAAGTCCCATTTCAAATGTGCCTGCGTCAGTCTTACGCATGCTGTGAGGCAGGCGTAAGATATTGACGCATTTGTGTCCTAGAAGTGGCGCAGTGAAATCTCATAGATTTCACTGCGTCACTTCTACGAGGCTTACTTGCGTCAGAATGCCCACCCTGCATACATTATACCTGGCGCAGGTATAATGTGGCGCAGGGGTTTACAAAGTGACGCATCCACCTAGATGCGTCACTTTGTAAATATGACGCAACATGGTGCATTTTTTACGCCGCTGGTGCGTCACAAAAAGTGACGCACCGGTGGCGCAAAAGTGATGCAAGGGCTCATAAATAAGGCCCTAAGTGCTTTAAGGGCCTAGAAATGGCTCCTCTGAAAATACAAAAAAATACTAATCATCAGGTTCTATGGGTGGATGCCACAGTAGCGCAGACTGCCCAGATGCATCGTCAAAAATCAAGGGCAGATTTTTTGTAATGGGCTCAGACTGTGAATATCGTGAAAGAATCACTTGTAAAACCTGGGCACGTGTTGAAGGAGCAAACTGAACCACGCCTCTCATCTTCTGCTTGAGAGTTGCTGGCCGCAATGGTTCTGCAATGCAAGGACGCATTTTTGAATCAAATATTTAAGGGTCAGGGTCAACCAAAGAATTGGAAGTTATATCAGACTCCAATGTGACTCATGCAGCCGTGATTGTATGTGTAAAAAAGACAACATCTGTGGAGATTAACTAGTGAAATAGAGTTAAATCTACGTAAATTGTATAATAATGATCAAAATTAATAAGGAAAATGTATGACAAAAAATGTAAACTTGAAATGACTGAAGACTTTGTAAAAAAAAATATTCAGTATAAAATATTTTTGCTGCAAGTTCTACAAAGTTAAATGTCATTGTTGAATAGAGACCCAAGTCCATTTTAAAACTAGTAGGACACATTGTGATATTGTACTGCTCATTTAAAGCAAGAGTGTCCCAACAAGGAAGCTGGTTCTTTAAATTTAAATGGGGGTGCAAACAATCATGGGTAGAAGGCTATTGGATGTTTATCTCAAACATCCTCATAAAAAACTGCGTTTCAAAAGCGCAGAGGAAATATTCCCTATGGAAGGACTGTGCACCTGGGAGGCACCTATCCATCCGACTTAGCCTCAAGTTGATAATCAACACAAATCTATAACTTTATTCAAACTTTTTTGTCTGTTGCTACAGAGAAAATCCATCATACCTCTTTACTCAATAGCTATTTTTCTGCAACTTGGGTTGAGTTCTGTAGGTGTTTTAAGACTGTCCATGTGAAGTCTTACGGCTGGTATTTTTTTCTGTAAAATGAGTGACCAATTTGGTGCTTAGCCTTTTTTGTTTTGTAGTGATGATGCAGTGCTGGATGTTATGTTCACACTTCCAGGTTTTCATGCCATGTTGTGACATGTGCGTTCAATTCTGTAAATCATATGCGTTGTTTTACAGTTGTTTGCACTTTGTTGTTTCCTCTGGTTCCTATGCATAACTGTACCTCTTTGGTTTGACTTGCAAGATGCTGTTCCAGCCTTATATCCTTTAGTGCATCTTCTCAAAAGAATACAGAAAAGCCGTTGGAAGATGTAGTCCCACACAGATATTAAAAGGTTGAGAGTACTAAACGAACTGTACCAGAAAATGGAAAGGTCCTAGAATGAAAAGGAAGAGAACCTCCATTTTCTTGAATCTTGATAATGAAAAAGTTCAATCTCATGAAAACAAAGAACACAATGCGACATGTTAATTAATCAGTTACACAAAACACAACCCAAGAACAATGTAAAAAAGGATGAAGTGTAACTAATTGTGCTGTACTCATTCTGTACTGATGTAACAGGCAGTCATTGTGAAGCACAATCAATGACAGGACGTTGTCTAGCCTTTGGAGGGTTATGCTAAGCTTCATAATTTTGAGTTGCTAAAGGGAAGCAGTGGATGAGTTCTGTTAAATAAATAGCTTACCTTTAAACTGATAATACCTTGTGGAGCATAGATCTCATATTGGGGACGAGCTGAGAAGATGACCCTCAGACCGCAACACCCCGCTTAAGCAGCATCAGGAGATTCTGGATCAAATTATGAGTGCTGCGTGGTGACCTGGAGAGCTTCCAAAAATCAAGAATCATGAGAGAGTGGAGAGCCGGAACAGCCTTGGAGTGAAGAATCACTGTGGAGACAAATCACCGTTTTCAAAAATTCAATTCAAGAAAAGGACCGGCTGTGATGTGATATGGACCATGACAAGCCATCAGATGTGTTAGTGGAGTAGCATGCTTTCAAGTTGATGTGCTGGTGTGTGGAAATACATGGGAAGAACATAACAAGAGGTTGAGGCAAGTTTTGTCCTGTTTCAGGGAAAAAGGTTTCACATTAGAGCTAAAAAATGTACATTTAGTGTAAGTGAAATTTGTTACCTATATACCATATATTGTCAGCAGAGGGAGATTGTCCAAGGAAAGAAATGGTGGAGACAATTAACAAGATGCCCTCATTGGTAAGTAAAGAAGAGTTGTTGTCCTATTTTGGAATTCTAGAGTTTTATAATTGTTTTATTCCTGGATTATAGTAATAATTAATATGTCCTATTTGTAAAGCGCGAGCATATCTCCCATTAAGAGTTTCAAGGTGCTGGGGGCCATCGAGGAGATTAAGTGAGCTATTGCCCAGACTCACATGACGCTGAGCTGAGCTGCTGCTGACACCGGGGATCGAACGGGAGCCCCGCGCTCCGGAGTCAGCCACTCTGGCTGCTGCACCACATCTCTCCCTCGCTGCGCCACACCTCTCCCTCACTGCGCCACACTTCACCTCGGCAAAGACACATGAGATGTTGAGGTTACTTAAGAAAGAAGTTTTGTTTGAATGGTCAGATGAATGTAAGGTATAATTTTTGCAGACCAAGCTGGTTTGCAAGAAGCAACAGGTTTGCAAGCTTTTGTCCTGGGGAAGATACATATGTTGTTACTGACACAAGCATTAAACAAGTTCTTATGCAGAAGACAAAAGGTGAGGAGGTAACGATTGCATTTGCAAGATGGTCGTTAAAGGATTCTGAAGAGAGTTATTCAGTCATAGAGAGAAAGGCACTTGCTGTGCGTTGGGCCTTAAAGAATGTTAGGAATTTTGTATTGGGTGAATTTTTTGTAGTAAAGACTGATCACAAGCCATTATGAGATATTTTTATGAAAGAAGGGTTTGATAAGGTATCTTTGTGAATTTGCCAATGGGTAATTGTCCTTGAAGTGTTTTCATTTGAAGTGCAATATATTCCTGGAGTATGCAACTGATTGTTTTTCGAGACTACTTAGTTATAGAGAGGAAGATGAGACTGTTGTAGATGGTATCATGTATGTGAATGTGTGTGTTGTTACTGAAGGAGTGAATTCAGAAGGTGAATGGAAGGAAGATATAGGTAAGGATAGTGAAATGACAAGTGTAATGGTGAAACTGAAAAATGAGTGGAGTAAAGGTTAAAAGGAGAAAGTTGAAAAGTTAAACAATACTGGAATGTCTGGGAGGAACTAAGTGAGAGTAATGGTTTATTGTTCAGGGGTTCACAACTTATTCCTCCTGAAAATCTTAGACACAGAATTGTTGAGTTGGCCCACATGGGACATCTGAGAATTATGAAAGCAAAAGAAGGGATCAGGCAGGATTTTTGGTGGCCTGGTTTGGACGTTCTGCGGAGCCAGAATGACCTTAGGTTAAATGTGTGATGGACATTTCTTTGAAGAGTATGATAGGTTTATTGGACGAATTATTTTTTAACCCCTTGCATGCGCGGCGAATTTTCGCGCTGTGCGGGCGATTTACATAGTGGGCGGGATTCGGATGGCCCCTGGCCGTCGTCAGCACACGCCCACTGTGACGCATGACGGCCGGGGGCCGTCATGAGCATGCAAGGGGTTAAATGAAGGGCGTCCCAAATCATTACTATTAGGTAATGAGGTACAATTTGTTTCAAGGGAAATGAAGGAATTCTTGACTAAATATGGTATTGGCCATAAGAAATGTGCACTATATCACCCAGAGACAAATGGTGTAGTGGAGAGCTTTAACAAAACTGCAAAGTAAGGTATTCAAATTGCATGCATGAAAAATATGTCATGGAAAAAAGAGACATTTTGCGTATTGTATGTGCTTTCGTGCTTCAACCGGGTGTTTTTTTTTTAGCTGTTTAGGGGGAGGAAACCAAATATATGTGTTTCACCAGGATGGATGGTGTAGGGTAAAGGATATACAGAAAACCCAAATGAGGGGTTGCAGAAGGAAAAAGAAAAAAAATGTCAAGACAGATGGTAAGAGAGGTATGACTTGGAAAAGGCGACTGATGTGCAGAGAGTAGAGCTAGGAGATTGGGTAAAAGTGAAGACATTAGACGCCCATGCGTCATGGTCCAAATTGTCTAAACCAATCCAAGTGGTGAAGTTGTTTAAGAATCTGGTAAAGACAAATGACAACAGAATATGGAATTTTAATAGGATTTCTAAGTGTCAAGAACTATGTGTGAGTCATCTGAATGGTGGTACAGTGTCACCCGTTTGTTGGGTGGTAATGAGTCAAGCAATGGTCTCTGTTTTGATGGTTCTTGTAGGAGGATGACTTAGTATATGGTGCTCACTTATGTAAGTGTAGCACCCTGCACTAATCCAGACAACCCTTGTGGTGATTTTAGTGGTCTTAGACATCATTAGAAAGCTCTCCAAGTGGCAGCTGTGGAGAGCAGCCTTCAGGCTTAGTCCAGAAGGAGTGTAAAGCATCTTGTTTTACCAGTACTTTATCTTATGATGCAGGTTAAGTGAAAAAGAACCACACAGTGTATTTATAAAAATAGGTATTTATTATAAACACTCACTAACAGGTTGCAATATCCACTACACGGAGATATAAATACAACACACACAAATACTTTGGAAATAGAACACGTAAGAAGCATAAATACACAGTGGTCTCCAGGGGGAGACCAAACCATATACTCAAAATAGTGGAATGTGAACCACGACTTAAGTCGAGACTTGACCCTGAAGACGGAGATGAGTCGGGGACCCAAGGAACCACCAAAGGTGAGTATCTAGGAACCCCACGGAGGCTGTGTGCAGTGTGGGGACACGACCATGTACTCAATGCAAGTCAATGGGTAAGTCGCGGTTGCAGTTTTAAAGAAGAAGGACCCTATGGAAGATGGAAGGTTACAGTCTCTCCACCTGTGGATACCCCAGGAACCAGGATACCTACACCAGGGAAGCCGGATGCATAGGTACGAAGTGACGTCGTAAATTGCCGTAGATCACAATGGAGGACTTCAGAAAGGATGCAGCTGGCGATGAACATGAAAGAGTCCGGTGGAACAAAAAACGTGGATTGGAGATGAGAGGTACCTGCAAGAAGAGGGGACAGAAACTATGCCACTCAGGAGTGTCCAGGAGGCACGGAAGACGAATGCCCACCGATGTCGGAGATGCAGGAAGATTGATGGTGCCCTTGAAGTCGCAGCTGTGCAGACCAGGCGGCACTGTAGAAAACCAGGAGCCGTTCACGAGCTGTTCCAGGTTGGATGTGAAGAGCCAAGTACTCAGTGTCCGACAGGGGAACCAACAAGCCTAGGCAACGGCAAACAACATAATCGTCGAAAAAGGTGCTGTGTCGGGACCAGCAAGGTCCAAGTGACTCACCATGAACAGGTAAGTCAGAGCGGGCCCAAGCAAGCAGAGGAGCCCTTGGAGCCAAAGAAGATCTTCAAGAGGACCCATGGGCCAAAGGCACATGAGTCACAAGAGGACCTCTAGCAGCTCACCAAATAATGAAGGCCCACGGTGCAAGGGATGTGGTGCAGGCAAAGATCTTGGCTGCAGGAGATGCGCGAGGCTGGAGCTTCTTCGAGCCTGAAGATCTCTGCAGGAGAGAGTCAACAAGCCTTGGCAAAGGCAAGTCATTGCAGTGCACAGGGGTACGGTTCCGACGAGGGATACTGGCTTCAAACTTGCTGTGAAGACAGTGCAGGCCTCAAGGGAGTTGCAGAACCATGACCTGTGTTGCTGAATCTTTCGGAGCTCAGGAGCAGCAGACCGGTCAGCTTCATTGTGGTGCCTGCAGATGCAAGGGAGTGACTCCTTCACTCCGAGGGAGATTCCTTCGGGTATCTTGGATGTCCACAGGCATCTTCACTTGTGAATAACCTGTATGGAGCACAGGCACAGATGTTGTAGAAGAATGCCAGGATGACAAGACCAGGAGCAGCAGGAGTCTTCCCAGTTGCAGTCTTGGTTCCCAAAGCGAAGTTCAGCGAAGTCCAAAGTGCCCAGATGATTGAAGTTGAAGTGGTTTTGGATCTGAATCTTGTCCCACGACGAATCTCGGGACCCACCTACAGGTAAGCCCTTATGTACCCTAAGGAAAGGGTTGGGACAATTCAGGGGGCCCTCCCAGAGATTAGACTGGACAGTGGGGAGGATACTCCCATGTACTATGTCCAGTTTCTCACCAGAGCGGGAGCCAACAGCTCCTTGAACTGGTTTCAACTGGAGTATGCAAGGAGGGCACCAAATGTCCCCTTCAAAGCAGTCTAGTGGCGCTGGCAAGCGCCCCCACCCTGTCCCAATACACTAAGTCCTGTCTGGGAGGTGGCCACACCTCCCTGTGACAGGAAAGCTATTGTCCTGCCTTCCCCTGCTTGAGCTTGGCTCATCAGCAGAAGGGCAGAATCGTGTCTCTGGTCGGCAGCAGCCATAGTTTGCTGTCCGGGTCTAGAAGACTGGTACCGGGAGCACTGAGGGCCTCCTAGAGGAGCTTTGCAGTGCATGGAATCATACCTCCCACATCATTTACGGTGTGGGGTATGATTCCAACATGTTTGATAGCAAACACAACAGTGTTCGTTACAGCCAGTTTAGAGATGGCCATCGCGTAATGATGCATGGCCACTCTATTTATCATAATGGCTGATGCACTTACAGCCCGGGAGAATGGACCCGGGGGTCGTAGGGGTGTCCTCCACATGCAGTGGCACCCTCACACTTAGAACCAAGCACCCTGCCTTCAGGATTGAAAGGCCTGCCTTAGGGGTGAATTATAGGTTTTAAGTGCAGTGACCTCAGACATAAGGAAACCTATCTGTCGTAAGTGGTGCTTGCACCAGCTTACGGAGGCTGCAATGGGAGGCATTTAGTTACAATTTGAGTGGTCTCTCATGGGTGGCATAATACATGCTTCAGCCCATAGGAGACCCCTGGTGTACCTATGCCCTGGGTACCTTAGTACCATATATTAGGGACTTACAAGGGTACCCCAGTAGCCAATCTGGAGTGTACCTAAGTACTCACCATGTCCAATTTATGGAAGAAGCACAGAAACTGGTTTCCTGATTAGCAGGATCCCAGTCAGACTAGTCAGTAAAACATAATGACACCAGCAAAAAGTGGGGGTGGCCATGAAAGCAGATCCTACTTTCCTACAGTTCTGATAAAAGTAGAAGCAAGAGAAAAACAAGAAGTTCTGCTTATCTGAACAGTTTTATACAGGGTTAGTTATTTTAGGATCAAAGTCTTAAATGGTTCATATAGATTCAAGTAAATGCTATTTGTTTTTTGCTATGTTAACATTAGATTAAGTTCATTTGCTTATGTATAAGTGTATGTGATTGGGTGAATCAACATGTTATAGGTTTTATTGTAAAACTATAACAGAGATATGTGTATATTTATTTTGTGTTTATTGTTTTTAAATGTTAAAGAAAAAGTGTGATGTCTTAAGCAAGCCGTGGAAGATTGAGGATAACTGGAACCTTGGAGGAAGGAGATTCTAAGGAAAGAGAGTTGCTGATGAGGTCTTTCCTTTAAACTGATCATACCATGTGGAGGATAGATTTCATAAGTGTATAGTTCAAATTGTAGATTATTGGGTTATACGCATGACGAACATAGAAGACAACCAACAATGTCAGAGCACGTTTAATGCAGTGTAACATATAAGCAGTGATTGGAAGTGCTGCAGGAACTCTGTGACAGATTATTAGGTAGAGGTGAGCAGGTACCACATAGTGTTTTGTGAGATGCTGACATTACATTAATGAAAGACTGTGAAGTGGCAGGTAGATGTTTTTATTCATTGGCCAGGTGGGAGGGCTAGTGATGTGCTCTGATTGTGGTGCAGCATGCAGGATTTAAAAAAAAGAGCTTAAGTGAAAGGGATCATATTGTATTAAATTAAAAAATGGGACATTGTTTGCAGTTTCCATGTTCTTCATGGCTTTCATTGAAAATGACCAGCAGAAGTCAGGATGACTATTTATATCAAGGCAATTTTCTAGCTTGGAAGGAGAAAGTTCAAACCCATGATTTGCTATTTACTAAATCTTTGGAATATCTAGATGGAGCCGGCTCTTTAAATGACAGTTACACCTGAGGCAGAAAATCTAGAGAAGAGTTTGGGAAAAGAGAGTCCATTGTCACATGGAGTGCCTAGTAGGTGAAAAAATGCTGGAGCATATAGAAAAACAAGAAAAGGATCAGCTTGCATATCACCCAATACTCCTACAGCATTAATGTTGTGTGAAGTTTCTATGACTATAATGCTTTAGAGAATATTGCATTCAAAATTAGAAGAATTTTTATTGATTAGGTAACCTCTGTGACTATATATATATAAGCAGCATTTTTTTGAGGTGAAGCACTTATAAAGACATTTTTATTGAAGCAAATATATTGTATAACTGTCTAAAGGGGATTTGCCCGTGTGGCAGTTTAACAGTCTAATAGTTTTATCAGCATGAACTTCACATCACAGATTCCTGGATGCTGCCTAGGACCTCACCTGATTGACACTGAAATAGCTGGGTGTGTTCATGTCCTCGCGATGTGTTGTTGCATACATGCTCCTGGCTCTTCCGCTCATAAGCTTCCTAGACCAGGTAGCCTTGCTCTGCCACTGCATAGATGGTCTCTCTCCCAAGCCCTCTCTTGCTACAGTTGTATGCTGTGCAAGGGCAAGTAATGATTAGCATTAAGGAAGTAGCTAAGCATCCAAGACAGTAATATGAAACGACTGATTTCACTTTGCTTCAACCAGCTAGCTGCACTGCAGTGGGAGTAGGCAGAGCCTAGCACCACTTGTAGCCTCTGGCTATGTCTCTGCTTTCTGCATCCTTCAAAGCCATGTTAAGTCATCAGGGCCTAGAATTTGGGATTTTGAGCCTGACTAGACATCTGTAGTATCTTATGAAGCAACCAGTACCAAGAGTGCTGGCAGTGTCAAATTCACAAAGAGTGCAGGAGGGCTTCCATGCTAGCTTATAAACTGGGAATCTGAATTTAGGGGGCAGACTGTCTAGCACCTACACTACGCAAGCTAAGGTTCCATACAATACACACCCATTACTCCATGTCACTTTCCTTCAAACTTTGCAAATTGCCGGAATTTAAAATTCAGATCCCTCAGAAGAATACGAGCCAGCAATAACAGTCCAATAATAGAGCTGGAATAGAGCACTCTGGCAAGTTCCCACTAACAACTTCTCTACTTGAATATAAACAGCAAAGTTTTAAACAGTCACAATTCCACCCTAGGCACCAACCCACAAAGATAACATTATGAGTCTTGGTGGCTTCAATAATTCAACACACATCACAGGGCCACCCTTTGACTCACTAGCTGAAGTTTCTCACACAGGGAGGGAACAGCTTGAATATCCTGCACCTCAGAATGTTAATAATAAAATGCTTACTAGCAACGCACATGGTATCTGACTTAGACTTTATTGGCTCTAACTCACAGTGATCTATGAGCACAGTTCATTGAGCCTCTAGAAGCTGAGTAGGGTTGGCCACAAGATAACCATTGTTAGAAATGGGGGTCTCTAATTGGCAGAGGTAGGTACCTTTGTCCAAGTAGGGACCCTTACTTCTAGTCAGGTAAGAAAGTTACACGTTTTAGTTCACCCCTGCTCATCCTCTTGATAGCTTGGCACGAGCAGACAGGCTTATCCCAAAGGCAATGTGTAAAGTATTTGTATTCAAAACACACAGTAACACAGTGAAAACACCAGAAATGGAGATCACACCAGTTTAGAAAAATAAAGTATCTTAATCTAAACAAACAAGACCAAAACAACAAAAATCCAACATACAGGTATTAAGATATCACTTTAAAACTTTTACTGGCAAAAATAGCACTTGTAGAAACAAATAGCTCCACCTGGGGCAATTACAGCATTGTGACAAGCAAAAATCCAAAGTACGGCACCGACCGCAAGGTGCACGGAGTTGGGCATGAAGTCACATGGAACCCCAAACAACAGTACCTTGGAAACTAAGTCTCTGAATGATACACGGCGTCGTGGAGGTGAGGCATCAGTGCTGAGGTCGGTTTGCTGGTTGCCACGGGGGAAGAGAGGCTTCGTGTCCATGAGGAGGTGATGCGTAGTGTCCAGGACAGGGGAAGTTAGGCAGCGGCGGTGGTGGTGAGACGTTGGCTCCGGTGAGGGAATGCAAAGTCAAAGAGTTTGTGAAGTCACCCTCGTCGGTTAACGGCTCTGTGATAACGGGATACTGGCAGTGACAGCGTCGGTGCGAGCGCTGGCGTCGGGAAGGCCGATAACTGCAGACGTCAAAGGGCATCTGAGCTGTGGTCCAGGCAGGGGGGTGCGTCGTGCACTTCACAAGCGGTGCACCCGGCCTCGATGCAGGTCGTGGTATAACTGGTGGCGTCGCTGAAAGCATTGGAGTTGTTTTTCTTGCTTTTCAGCACCAAACGCACAATTCTCAGGGGCCAGGAACTGACTGGAATTGGCGCCCTTTTGAACACAGGAGTCCACAGAGGTGTAGAGGTGCTGGTCAGTGGGTTGCAGATGAAATCTTTGAGTCCCTGCGACTTCAGAACAGGAGACCAGCACACACAGGCCCTTGGAGATTCTTCTTCAAGCAGGTTCACAGCAAAGTTCCAGTCTATCCCCTCTCCTTGGCAGAAGCAGCAACTGCAGGCCAACCCAACCCTGCACACACAGCAAAGGGGCAGTACTCCTCTTTACAGCTCTTCAGCTCTTCTCCTTGGCAGAGGTTCCTCTTGAGTCCAGAAGTGATCTAATTCTCTGGGGTTTAAGGCCCAATACTTATACCCCATTTTATGTTTGTTCTCTTTGTGGCAAGTATATCCGAGCCCAACCTAAACCAGTTCTGTCCTCTCTGGTGCAGCATCACTACAGGAGGTGGAGACATCATTGTGCAGAGAATACACTGCCTATTCAGGTGCTAGTGAAACTCCTACCACCACTCTAAATGCAGCCAGGGTCTATTCAGCCCAACTATGAGTCACCCAGGAACGACAGGACACTCCTCAACCCCCCTTGTGGCTGTCTACAGTGAATTTACATCCTCAGCTACTGTCACTCCAAAACCAGACAGTCAATACACAAAACAGCAGAGATACACAGAATGGTTAAATAAGAAAATGCCTACTTTCTAAAAGTGGCATTTTCAAACACATAATTTAAAAACCATCTTCCTAAAAAGATGAGTTCAGAGAGCCTAAACTCCATTTCTCCATCTTGTCCCAATGGAAAGTTATACTTGTAGATGTTACAAAGCAACTTCCATGTTAGCCTATGGGACAGATAGTCTTTCATTAGTGAAAAACGAAATTGGCAGTATTTCACTATCAGGACTTGTAAAACACACCAGTACATGTCCTACCTTTTACAGACACTGCACCCTGCCCATGGGGGTACCTTGGGCATACCTTAGGTGTGCATCACATGTATGAAAAGGGAAGGTTATGGCCTGACAAGTGGGTGCACGTCAGGTTGACATGAAAGTTTAAAAGTGCGCGAGCAGACACTGCAGTTGCAGGTCTGAGATAAATTTACAGAGCTACTCATGTGGGTGGCACAATCAGAGATGCAGGCCCACTTGTAGCATTTGAATTACAGGCCCTAGGCATACACAGTACACTGTACTAGGGACTTACCAGTAAATCTAAGGTAAAAATCATGGATAACCAATCATAGTAATAAGAATGTCAGGGATATATTTTGAAAGGTGGAATGTGTTGTACATGTTTCAGGTTAGAAAGAAGTAATTTAGGTTGTGTTGCATACAACCAGTCTCTCTAGGGATGCCACATAGTAAATGTTGTACTTGGCCTTCTAAGCAGGGTCACCCCCAAACTTTTTGGCTTCACCCCTCCACTTTCCTCAACCTGTTTTTGTTGGCTTTAGGACTCAGCACACTTTACCACTGCTAACCTGTGCTAAAGTGCTTGTGCTCTCTCCTTTTAAACATGGTAAAATTGGTTTGCACCCACTTGACATATTTCATTTACTTTTAAGTCCCAAGTAAAGTGGTATGCCATATCCCCAGCACCTGTAAATGAAATGCAACTAGTGGGCCGGTAGCATTTATTGAGCCACACACTTAAGTAGCTCTTTAAAATATGATGAAGCCTACCATTTCAGCCTGCCAGCAGTTTTAAACTGTCAGTTCAACTTGGCAATATACTCCATTGGCAAGTCTCAAACATCCTTTTTACTATATATATGTCACCCCTAAGTTAGGCCCTATATAGCCCTTAGGACAGAGTGCATTGAAATTAAAAAGTCGGACATGCACTTTTAAGTTTTACATGTCCTGGTAGTGAAAAACTCACAAATTCCTTTTTCACTACTGTATGGCCTACCTCTCCCATAGGATAACATTGAATTACCTTATTACATTTAATAAGTGATACCTTTTGTTTAGGGGCAGGTAGAAAACTCATGTTTGGTGTCTGAGTAATTGTAACTTAAAATCCTCTTTAATGGTAAAGTCGAATTTTAGTTCGCAATTCTGAAAAGGACACTTTTAGAAAGCCTGCATTTTCTTGACCTACATATTTGGTGTCTGCAGCCTGTTCCGGGGTCACATGTCTAGGTGCAGTTGGCCTTTGTGTATTCCTCCTAACCGTATCACAAAATGGAGGGTCTGGATTTTGGTAGGATGTGCCACCTCTGACTTGATGGGGGGCAGTGCTGTCACCTACCACACTTGCACTTCAAAGGCACTGGCACAGCTTACACACAAAGGACTTCACACTACTCTATTGTGCTCTGGAATAGACTGGCACCAGGGCTTGAAGGCAGGAAATTCCAGATACCTCTGTAGGTAAAAATTCCAGAATCTTCTCCCACTTCAAGGTGGGCACCATGTATAAAAAGGGGACTTCCGCATATGGTTCGGTGGCTTCACAAGCACTGACCCAGCACGATGCATCTTGTTATCGACAACTAGTCCAGCTCAACGCATCTCACTGTCGACAGTGCATAGCAGGCTCTGTTCGCCGGCATCGCAAGCACAGACCCAGCATGACATATCTCGACGCTGACAACTGTCCTACCTCGACTCATCTCAGGGCAAGACTCCGCGGCACCAGCGGTCTTGTTGACCTCGAAGCAGGGGGTCACATCTTGACATCTCAACACCTGCATTGCAGCCCCTGTGAGGCAGCTTCACCAGCTCTGGCTGAGCATGATGCATCTCAATGCCCAAACTTGCACTGCAGCTTCTCGATGTCAGCACAGCACAGACTGATACAAGACTTTGCATCCTGATACCCAGGACACAATAAACTTTTACCAGCCTACTGACCTCAGTCTTGTACCCAGCCCGCGCTACATCGTGGTAGGCCTGAACGTCTGACTTGGACCTGGTTCACCATGACCAGATAACCACAATAGGCGCTTTTTTCTTCTAAGCTCTAGTTGCTTCAAAACCTTGAAGATTGTGTATCTCCAATCAATCAATCAATCCTGGGTTTGTTAAGCGCAGCTACTCACCCGAGTGGGTCTCAAGGCGCTGGGGGGGAGGGGAGAGCGCAGGTCCGGGAAGTTCAAGGAGATCCATCGAAGAGCCAGGTCTTGAGGTGCTTCGTGATCTTGGAGAGTGTTGGCGTTTGTCTGAGGTGAAACGGGAGGGTGTTCCATGCCTTGGCCACGAGGAGGGAGAAGGAGCGACCTCCTGTTCTGGTCTTCTTGATGCGAGGCACCGTAGCAAGGGAGAGCTAGGCTGAGCGGAGGGATCTTTGGTGTGAGGTGGTAGTTCAAGTATGCAGGTCCTGTGTTGTGCAGGGCTTTGTGGGTGTGGGTGAGAAGCTTGAAGGTGATTCTCTTCTCGTTGAGGAGCCAATGTAGTGTACGCAGGTGTTGGCTGATGTGGCAGTGATGTGGTAGGTTGAGGACTAGTCTTGCGGCGGCGTTCTGGATGTTCTGGAGTTTATGGGTGAGGCTCTTGTTGATTCCGGTGTAGAGAGCGTTGCCGTAGTCGAGTCTGTTGCTGATGAGGGCGTGGGTGACGGTCTTTCTGTGTTCGAGGGGGATCTATTTGAAGGTCCTTCGTAGGAGTCGGAGGGTGTGGAAACAGGAGAATGAGACAGCGTTGATTTGGTGGTCCATTTTGAGTTTGGAGTCCAGGATGATTCCGAGGTTGCGTGCGTGGTCCGTAGGGGTGGGCGGGTTCCCGAGGGGGAGGGGCCACCAGGTGTCGTTCCAGGCATCATGGTGTTGGCCCATGATGAGTACTTCGGTTTTGTCCGTGTTCAGTTGTAGGCAGCTGCTCTTCATCCATTTGGCGACTGCTTCCATTCCTTCTTGAAAGTTATGTGTGGATGCATTGGGTTCGTTGGAAAGGGAAAGGATAAGTTGGGTGTCGTCTGCATAGGATACAATGTTGAGTCCGTGGGATCCGACACATTCTACTGATTGGATTTGTCGTTTTTGGTGTCAAATAATTTGTTATATTTTACTCTATTTTTCTAAATTGGTATGGAATTTTTCTTGTGTTGTGGTTTCCCTTTTAGCTGTTTTTGTGCTGCATACATAATTTATACACTGCCTCTAAGTTAAGCCTGGCTGCTTTTGTGCCAAGCTACCAGAGGGATAATCACAGATTAATTCTGTGTCTTTTTGTGGTTTAGCCTGACAGGGATTGTGGTGATTACTTGAGAAGGGCTCAAACCCTTCTCAACCAACAACCCAATTTCTCAAATTAAACATGGATAGTGTGTAAACGAAGGGATAGGTTTTTGTCTGGTTCATGCAAGAAAGACAAAATAATGTTCCTGCTTACCACTTCATATCTCTCGTTCCCTCACCTGCCTTACACCATTCCTCTATTTTGACTTTCTACTAGTCAGGCTTTAAGCCATCTTTGACAAAATCCATCAAAAAACGTTGGGGCATATTAGCAAGATCCACGTTAAAATTATCGCCGTTTTAGCGGCAGGAAACTGCCGCTAAAACGGCGATAATGGGCTTGCTAATATGCGTTATAGAATTCCAATAGAAGCCCAGGTTAGATGTGCAGGACATCTAACCTGGGCTTCTATTGGAATTCTATAACTCATATTACCAAGCCCATTATCGCCGCTTTAGCGGCAGTTTCCTGCCGCTAAAACGGCGATAATTTTAACGTGGGTCTTGCTAATATGCCCCCTTGTTCTACATTGTGTGCATCAAACTGACAGGTTATTTATGTGGTGAATGGTTCTGCAATCTTGTATATTACACATATAAGTAAATATAAAAGAAGCAGCCTTTATAAAAAAAACTCTCTATCCCCCGGAAGCAGTAGAATATTGTCAAATAACAATGTCTATTAGTAATAAGTCTGCTACCGCAACCGAAGAAGCGACTTTTGAAAACACTGAAATACATAAACATTGAAATTTGAAATACTGAGATAGATAGGTAGATAAAAATCAACCTGCATTTGCACTGTGGAGAAAGAAAAGAAGCAGTCACACAATAGTACATTCTGAGTCATATGTCCTAAGAGTGGATGAGATCATATTCGATACAGTCAATATTATACGAACCTTTGGAAAAAATAATGAATCAGATAGTTCTGAATGCAAAAATGTGAACTGCAAATATATCACAATTCTGATTCAAAGAACAACCCAGCGCTTGGTGTAACAGCGTCAAACTTTGTAAATAAGATGTTTGCCCTCGTGGTCAATTTCAGATCCATATAAGCTGACATGCCTACTGAAGAGAACAGCATGGGCGGTGTGAATGGCCCTCTCACAAATACATCTGAGTTAACCTAAGGCTTCTAAACGAATCTCGTTTAATTAATGTGATATAAGGTTGTAAACCGTATCTACAGTTAAGCCAACATATCACTATGTAAACAAAGGGGCCTAATTTTACATGGACAAAACAATCTCTCAGTATTTGCAAAATTAAACTCTCCTCGGCCCTGTGAACTGCAGGCTTGACCCGACATGTATTCCCCCCATTTAATCCTTTCTCAGTCATACAAAATATATTTTATGTCTATTTTTTTACAAGGCTTATTCTCGTAATATAATTATGGTGTTTACATATTGATGGGGTATAAATAATAAGATGTATTGTAGCACTTGGAACCCACATAGTCTGGAGCTAAAGACAAAAAGCTCCCATGCTTAAAGGGGATGTTCTCTGACTTTGCACAGTATCATTATGCATCCCTCAGAGAATGACAGGTAACATTCTGTATCTATCAAGTAATATCATGTAACTTGTTAAGGACTCTGTACTTCATTGTGTATTGAGTGTTTTCATTTATATTGTTGGCTAGCTCATGTTGATCAGAAATAGTATACAATGCAACAGTGCATAGGACAAGGTTACGTAATTGACGTAAATCTAAACTAAAAACAGTAGCAATGAGGACTAGAGACACTGTTATGTGTAAGCGAATTTGGGTAGACTCCTAAATGTATCATGATATGCAGGCAGCAATACAAGTAAATAAAATCATTTAAGAATGTATACTATTGCTCGCTCATGGCCTTCAGGTACCAGGGCGTGGTTTGATTTGCCTTGGCAATAACAGTGCTATGGAGATTTCTGAATTGGAAAAACACATGTTTCTATGAGTTTCTTAGTGATTAAGATGTCTGGTGAATGACTTGCTGCACCTGAAAATAGAAACCTGGAAATAAAATCTGCAGGGTTCAAAGTAGCAAAATTAGGCTTCTCGAGCCACGATTCATGAAAAGATTATTTTACATAAAGGAAACGTGTATCTGTAGGAAGTGATTTGTGGGGCTTCATTTGACATGAAGTATATAGAGACTCCTTTATGAAATGTGAATGGAAAGAATTAAAAGGAGGGTTTCCTTTGAAAGGTAAATTAAAATGTGGCTATTCTTGGTAAAGTAAAACCTAGAATTCTATTGTGAACTTTAAAAACTGAGAAAAAAGCGGTGTATGTTACATTATTCCTTTGGTGGTCAATGTGTTACTCTTTGGTCACTCCACATAATACTCTCTAGTGGTTTAACAATGGGCTGCTATTTGATTGCTCCTCCCTGGCTCTTGGGTAAACTCCAAATAATATTCTCTAATGGTTTAACAATACTTACAATCGTTTACTTCTCTGTTGTACATCTGTTGCTCCTAGGTAGACTCCAAATAATACTCTCTATTTATTTAACTGTACCCCCAGTGGTGTAATCAGTGCTTAATTTGTTACTGTGGTTTCCGGTGCTCAGCACCGGTATATATTTTATGGGGCCTGTACTTTCACATTTCATTTCTTCTCACTTCACTTTACATTACATAACTTTCTATACTTTATTTTTCTGCCAACGACCATCAAAGTAGCAAATCAACACTTTATACAACAACTGCACAAACTGTAAAATCAGTTAATAAAAGATTATAAAGTCAACATAGGCACAATACAACAATTGAAATAAAAAAAGCAAATAGAACATGTACTAAGTATTAAATAAGAGCTATTGTACAAAAAAGAGGACCAACATAATATCATGTTAATACCATAATTTTCGCTCGTCCTATAAATACATATCCTCATCAAGTCAACAAGCAAGGCATACATATTTAGTATACGTGCAGAGTGGGTAGCACATCACAGAGACAGATATGTATGACTAACCTCAAAGAGGCTCTTCAAGTACAATCTAACCAGCCCATTTCTGGAATGGCTATTGCATGGTCCTATTCACCATCATAAAGGTGGGGTAAAGAATTTACACCTAATTGACCAGATACTCTCAATAACTTTGCAATTGGAAAAAACAATAAATTGTGTAGTGTCTACCTTACAATTTCTCAGAGCTATTCTAAGCCGACCGATTCCCAAAGATCGACATAGGGGAACTATCCAGTGTTTGTGCTGCTTGTGATAGAATGGGCAGAAAAACAGTAGCTGATAGGCTGTTTCATCCTCTTCTCCACACACTGGGCAAAGATTGCTACCCCCCAAATTGTCCTTCCATTAGGCTGTAACTGAAGCAAAGGGGAGGGCACCCAACCTAAACTTAATATAGAGAGCTTTGTTGAAGGGTGGATCTATCTCTTCCATGTATGGCTCAAAAGCAGGAAAAGGTTTAACCTCAAGAAAACATTTTGTTAAGCATCCCAAATCTTGCTGGTTAATCCACTTCATCTCCTCATGCTCCCAATAGAGGGACTTCACCTTTGTGGCAGAGGATGATGGAATGGCAGTTGGGTCCAGCCAATACTCGGCCACACCCACTGAGTACAAAGACTGCTTCACATATTTCAGCCAGGATAAAGTAACCTCACCCTTTTGCCTATTCAAAATATCTCTCAATCCTGCCATGTAGTGTAGCAGCTCAGGGAGAGACCATACGCCTAGCCAGCAGAGCAGTAGTTTGAGATGCACCAAAAGAGACTACTTTCACCCTCAGGAATTTATTTTCCACCACCCCCAGTGATTCTGTATTACTGTGGCCCCACAGTTCAGCACCATAGGCTATGGCAGCCACTGCTTAAGATCTCCAGTCTTCTAAGAGTGGGGAGGCAGGATGAAAAGAGGTCTTGTTTGCAAAGCTTAGAATAACTGCTACCCCATAATTCAGCAAGAGTGTGCTTTCTGTAACTTGGCTAACCCATGTAATGTAACTAGATAGACTAATTTCTAAATAATCGAAGTCAATTACTTTCTCCAACTCTACCCCCTCTAAGGTTAATACCCTTCATGTTTGGAACAAAATAAATGAAACCTAAGTAAAAGAGTCTCTAGGAATTCTGGCGTTTTAGATATCAAATTAGTATCATCGGTGAACAATAAAGCTGGACTTTTAGTACCCTCTTGAACCAGGGGAATCATTGTCACAGTCCATGAGGTAATCACCACAACTATTAATAAAAGTAGGAACAGAGTTGGAGCAAGCACACAGCCCTGCCTCACTCCCTTTATTCCAAAACGGTCTGTGATTTTCCTATTGGGACCCCAATGGATTTGTGCGAAATAATTGCTATGGAGTCAGATTAGGATATCAGGGAGGGGTCTTGGAAGCCCATGGTCTCTGAGGATACCCCAAAGTTTTCCTCTAGGCACCATATCAAATGCCTCTCTTAGGTCAACAAAAATGACATAGAGGCTACCTTTGTTAATATCTACCTCCTTCCACCGGATTAGTTTGAATCTAAAAACCTGGTCAACTGTACTAGTTTTTGGATGGAATCCTGCTTGAAACTGAGACAGGATCTCATTATTGTTGATCCAAGTTAAAATGCGGTCTAGGATTAATTTGCAGAATATGTTTTGACTGGAATCTATGAGGCTTAAGGGTCGATAATTCACCGGGTCAGATTTAGGACCCTTCTTATGAATAGGAATGATCTCTGCTCATTTCCAAAAAGCAGGAATCTCAGCACCCGCCACAATAGCATTAGCGACTCGATTAAAATATGAAGCCCATATGGTGGGTTCTGAAATAAACAAATCCACCAGAATCCTGTCTAACCCGGGTGCCTTGCCAGCCTTCTGCGAACCGATGACTAGTATCATTTCTGGTATGATAAACAAATCACCAGCATTAAATGGGTCAATGTTTTTGGCTGCCTGACACGATGTTACAGGTGGCATGGGTCCCAACTTGGCTGCATCCACTGGATAGGGAGAGAGAGAAGATATAGGCTCATTATAAAGGGAATGAAAATAGTTTATCCACTCATGTGCAAGGATGTTAGATTCAGGCCTCAATCTAGCAGTCTTAGCGCCATGGGGTATAATATGCCAAAAGTCTGTATGATTCCCAGAATGTGCAGCAATTAAAATATCGTTGCAAGTGGCAGTGTCTGAGGCTATTTTTGCATTCTTTTAGGTGGATCTAGCTTGCTTGATGGTAACAGGAGAACTGCATTTAAGAACTGTGTAATTAAATGTAAGTAATTCACTCTTAGCTGTCCTGCATTCCTCTTTAAACCAGGTAGGATCTGCAGTTGGAAGCGAGCACTTATTTGGAAGGGGTTTGGTGCAAAAACTGGTGTTTCATGTCCTCATGCCACTTGGTGTGAACATCTAGAATTTTTGTGGTGAAAATCGCCCTCTGTTAAGGTGAGCAAGACAGGAACCATGTCTGTATAGGGCACTAACCCCCTCATTGTTGGCCTTATTCTCCCACCTGACCTTTCTCTGATTGTTACTAACAGTCACTTCTCCATGGGGCATAAGCTGGATCTTGTCTAGATGAGCTATACTGCCCTGTAGGGTAAGCAATTGGGGGAAGTGATCACTCTCAAACTGGGTCAGAATTTCCATGTCAAGGGATTTCCAGAACCGAAGATCGAGAAGGATATAAATACAAGAATCTGAGAGGCAACTACAACAGCTTATGACGTTCTATTGGCAAAATTGCCGTGCATGAATGGATGAAACAAAAAGACTGTCTTGTTGTATTTAATCCTTTATTTCATAGTCTTTGTAAAAAGATGACTACAGCCAACGCGTTTCGCCCATATCTGGGCAAAACGTGTGTAGCTGTCCAATCGCTACACATGTTTCTTCAACGCCGGAACCAGACCGGGTGTTCTCAGCAATGCTTATTACAGCTTTTTAAATTTCTACTCGCGTGCGAAGAATCTAAGCAGCACAGTTTTCTCGTTGAAGCCCTTGAACGTTTGGAATTGGTGGCACTTTCCAGTACAAAGGAAATATTTGCAGCATAGCCCTGAAGAAGCCCAGATATGGGTGAAACGCGTTGGCTGTAGTCATCTTTTTACAAAGACTATGAAATAAAGGATTAAATACAACAAGACAGTCTTTTCGTTTCATCCATTCATGCTTGGCAATTTTGCCAATAGTACGTCACAAGCTGTTGTAGTTGCCTCTCAGATTCTTGTATTTATGTTGAATTATTTGTGGTTCTAATCGGTGGCGAACCATTTCTGGAGGTGGGCAACTTCTGTTCTCTAAGTACTTTCCTTTATACTATTAGCTACACGTGATTGTGCGACAAACGGGTCCCCTAGCCACCATTGTTTGATCGAGAAGGATATAATCAAAGTGACTCCGGTATAAGTTCCTCCTGAAGGTGGGATGCCTCTCTGCATCTCACTTAATTTTGCCATTAGTGGGTCTCACGTGACAGCACAGGCAGAGATCTAACAGCTTAAGGGCTACTTTGGAGGGGGGTTGCTAGATAAGGGCCATTGGGTTGTGGTATACCCCAATATCGGTCTTCCTCACCTGCTATGTCTCTTAATAATGCTGAAGGTTCAAAATTTACATTAGAATTCCCACCCACAATGATAGCAATCTCCTCCTTGATCTCAAAAATAATATCTCTCAGAAGTTTTAAAATTGGGGACTCAATGTATTTAACAACACTCCTGCTACAGACATTAAAAAGGAGTCATTTTACTTTGTTCCAAGAGATTACTTCAAGTCCTACTATATTTGGGGAATTGATGGGTAACGGTCTTACTTTGCATCCCAACGAAATCTTGAGCCATATGACCAAACAGCCCGAAGGTCTACCAGCTTTGGACTTAAGAGCTGCAACGGAAAATTTTCTATAGCCTTGTCTAAGTGGCGGAATGATTTTCCAAGTCCCATGAAACATAATTATGTTGCTCTCATCAATAAAGTTACCCCATTACTCCTGCATAAGCTTTCTACCAAGCCCAGCAATATTCCAAGAAACCAGGGTAAGATTATTAGTAAGACTGGGCGGGGAGGGGGCTTGGATGCCCTGGGGTACTATGGGATGCTCACTAGGAGGGTGTAGAGGCTTTTCGACCATATCACAAGGCATCCCCAATCTAGTTAGATGAGGTTGAGCACAACTAATTAATTGGGGGAGAATACTGGTAGAACTAGAGGCACTGGAATACTCTAGTGATGGACTGGAATTAGGGCCCAGTCTAACACACTTATGGTAATTCGCTGTGGGCTCCAGTCCATCAACATGGGATAGCAGGGAGGACGAATAAGGGAGCTCCTCCCTCTGCTGAGGGAATACTTTAGTTTTGAACTGGATTTCAGAATAGGAAGGGGTAATTGTCCGGGCTTGAAGAGATAGCAGGCTGTTAACAATGGCTGGGTGGCTAAATTGCAATGTGATGCAATCCAGATTGCTGTCTAAAGATGGCAAGTATATGGCTCGGAATGAATTACATTATAACACTTTCTGATATCCCTAATCCAGTTGATCACTTTATTTGTCAAAGAGGCCTCATCTTCCCTATTGTGTGGCTGGAGTTTAGGAACACATATCATGTATAAGGTCCTGTAATGGGAAAGGGTATAATGAGTACTGTTAGCCAATGAGGATCTAGGCGAGTTTTGGCCCCATAATAAATCACAATTATGAGCTAGAACTACAGAAGGGGGGCGCTGATTTGGGTAGTGAACTGTTTTGGACAACGGTCCTCTTGAGATTCCCTCTTGGTTATATCTAATGAAGGTGGATTGACAAACTGTACAGTCCCAGGTGGTTTGGAAAACCTGGGGACAGGTGGAGAGGGTGGCAGTTTTTGATTCAGGGCCCTAGAGTGGTGTGGGGCTTTACCATATAGTCTATTATGGGGCCCAGATAGTGGTGGAGCAAAATCCAGGGAGGGTCCCACTGAAAATGGGAGCTCTCGGGTCCTTGTATTGGACCTGCAGGAGGAAGCCCAGATGGTTGGAAACTAGATACAAATTGGACCTTCTCCTTGAAATCCACTATTTCTGCCCTTAGTTGGTGAATAACTCCCCATAATTCTTTAATCTGCGCACTAGTTCCTTCAAAGACTACTGACTGGGGAGTAGTGATTGAGGGTGCGTCAGGGCCATTTGATGCCTGAGTGCTCAGGGTCAAGAAAGAAAAGCAGTTTGTACATACAATTGTGGGTTCTAACAGAACCGGAGGGTTAGATAACAGGCTTGGTTAAAAAGATGCTATGGCACTACCCACCCACCCTTTTTCCTCTTGATGCAACATGACCTTTGATTTATCAGCCATTTTGGTGAAAAAGGAAACTATTTGTGGTTTATTTTTTTTAGCACTAGGCTTACTTGGGGCATCCGGATGTAGACTCTGCTCTACTTCCTCTATGAGTTTATCTATATCTTGCAGAATAGCATTCCAGGAGGAGCGAGCTGGGGCTTGTTTGGCAGTGGGTTTCCCTGGGGCTTTTTTAACAGTAAGTTCACCAGGGAGTTTTTCAGTGCACTCCCTTTTCCCCATGACAATTACTAAAAAGAAAAGTAATGACCCTGCTCCTTTAACAATGGGGCCACAAAGTGCACCTTCACAACAAAATGCACCTTTACACTTTGGTAGAACCACTAGCTAAAGAAAAGAACACTTACAGTATTAAAAACACACTATCTATATTAAAAACATATTACAAAAGAAGAATCACTTCAGCCAGTCTCCATATAGGGGCCCAGTGCAGGGCACAGTTACCAGAAAGGAAGCAGAGCAATCAAGGGTGACACCAAGCAGCAGGTCAAGGAAGAAAGACTGCTAATCCAATTATGGCACGGGGACAATAGCAATAAGAAAAGAAGAGAGAAAGTCCCCTTCAAAAGTGAATATTTGGCACAGATGAACATGCCCTAAATACAGGCAAATGGGACCAACGGTGGCCAGTGCCTGCTACAGGAACAATGTGTAAACCACTGGGTTTGACTCAAAGAGGTCACTGGGCATACAAAGGAGGATATGGAGTCAATTGACACCAGTGAGCAAGGAGAGTAATTCTTACCCCAAGCAGGCATTGTTGGGGGTGGCACCACCCTGGTTCTTCCTGGCACTGACGGGCACAGGAAACACCTGCCCTTGGCCCGGGCTTTGCCCGGGCATGTTTCGCACATTGGCAAAAACAGGAGCGCTTTATAGTTCTAGACCAGGGGTCTTCAAACTGTGGGGCGCGACCCCCAGGGGGGCCGTGGAGCGATGCAAAGGGGGTCGCGCCTTCCCAGTCACACTTCTGCCGAGGCCCAAGGGCTTCAGCCCCCCCTCTTCCCCCGTCCTGCGTCTCAGTCGGGGCTGCTGCAGTGCAACTCAGCTGCTGGGGGCTCAGCTGGGCAGTGTCTGGAGTCTTATCTCCAGCACGCCCGAGTTTTTCACAGGTCTTTAAAGACCATTTGCATGTTTACATGCCTTTGTAAACTGGTTACAGAGGCTTAGTTTTTTTCCTGGTTCCAGTACCCCTGGGCCCCCACTCTGCCTATTCCTTACATTTGTATTTTACCTTTACTGCTGCAGTGTGAGAATGCATTTCATGAAAAGAAATATAAAGTAGGGATGCCAAAAGAAAAATGCCTGCCGTGTTTTGTTTAAAGAACCTGCAAAGACCTCCTCTTGACACTAAATAGACTTATAAATAAAAAAGTATGTATGCATTCGTTATGTGACTTTTCTGTCTTTGTTCTCTTTAATTATCAGTCATGGATCATTGAGGCAGCCCTAGAACACAATTAAAAGTGTTTTCTATTTATATTTGCTGTTCGAAGTATGCACAGATAAGTGCTTAAAATACAGCTTTAGGTGACTGCTTATTTTTGTACCGACTGGGCCATCAAAATAATCTGCTGGCAACCCTAATCACAAGACTGGAAGATTGTTGCAGGATCAGCACATTATTTATTTCCTCGATCCCCGATTAATGCCATAATAGCAATAGTTTAACTTAGATCTTAAACCCTACGCCGCCGTCCATAACATGCTGAGTTACTTCAAGTGTCTGGGAATGCACTCTGCATTCAGACAACTCACTCGTCATTCTCGCCCTTCACTTTCACGCTCACCCTGCATTCACAGCGATCACAATGCACTCACACCATTCACCCGCTCACCCTGCACTCACAGTGATCACTCTGCACTCACAATGCACTTACGCTGTTCATCCTATACCTCACCCTGCAGCCACACGAGTACACTACTCATCCTGCACTCATGTGACACTTCACTCACCTGTCCCCCTCACTGCTCAATATGCAACTCACTCAAACAAGCCCATCAGTAATCATACACTCATTCGTCCCATTCTGAACTTGCATCCGCACCTAAATTCATAAGCCACCTCACTCACCCTGCAGTCACTCCTCTTACCCTACTCTCACACTGTTGCATCGCATACCGTGCACTCACATGGGCACTCTTGTCACCCACACAGTGCAGAGGGTTAACGTTCCTGCTACAAAGAATATGTACCATGCAGATCACAGAAATGAGTGTGAGTAAACTATGAGTAGCGCTATAAAAAAATGAAAAGTTTTTCAGAAAGGTGCTATAGAGAGATGAGGTGAATTGTTGGTGAGTGGCAGTGAAGGAATTCATGGAGAAGGAGGAAACGGGGGTGGGGCACCAAAAAAGACTGTTGCACCGTGTGCGACCAGTGTTAGGACCAGCCCTGGCTGGGAGTGTTAAAGGTGAAGTGAGAGGTTGAATGGGGAGAGTTCAGAAGTTGTAAAAAGGGGTGAAATAAAATGGCCTGCAAAGTGAGAGAGGGATCCGGGGTTAGGAGAGGACAGAGGGATGGAAGGGAGGGGGTGAGAGGAAAGCTGCATGGGTAAACTGCTTAACTCTGCACAAAACCGCCAGGGTTTTAAGGGACCCCTGCTTCTCCCGGCCAGGGCCAAGTGAGCTTCTAATGTGGCAGCACGTATTCCTGCGGAGTGGAAGGCCCTTCACAAAGGTTGACTAGAAATCTTTCTGATGTTAATTGCTGTATTTTGGTTATACACTGGTACTGATGGGGTGAAATCTTTCCTCAGTGTTACTGTGTACGTGACATCACATAACATCATTTACCTTTTCTTCCCACACAATTTAGTCAAGCCTGTCACGTAATTTGGTCCTCACCTGCCTCATAATTCCAGTAGCCCTGCCTACAGGTTTAGAAATTTTTGTCAGGAGGGGGTCCTTACGCCTCAAAATGTTGACAGGGGGGTCTCGGCATCCAAAAGTTTGAAGACCTCTGTTCTAGACTGATGCCAGGTTTGCAAATTGCCTGCATGTGCGGGTGGAAGAGGCCTCGGTCCTCGCGCGAAGCTGTCTGGGGTTTGAAGACCCTCGTTCTCCTGTATACATGTCCTGTGCCGTGGCATAGATAAGAGCTCTTTATAGCACTAGGCTGATGACAGGTTTGCAAATTGCCGGCAGGTGCTGGTGGAATGGGCCTGCTTCTTCAACCAAAGCTGTCTAGGGCTTGAAATCCTCATGCCCCTTTATAAGCATCCCATTTCTACTCACGCGGCAGCAGTAGTCCCGATCCCCAAATTATTTCAAATAAATTCATATGGCTGAGTCGCTTTATCATGTGTTTCAGCCAGTGCTTAATTTGAGCCAGTGGTTGCAGGTAGAACCCACCAACACTCATTTTTGGGGATCAGCATTTATTTTAACTCAACCAACTTTTACACAGAGCAAGAGAGAGAGAAAAAAACAAAGTAAGAAAGTATGTGGCAGAAAAAAGAGGAAAGATCTGTGACAATAGAAAAAAACTGAGATGAAACAGCTTGCCACAGTGAGAAAAGAGACAGTGAGTGTTTGGTTGTGGATTCCTAAATTGGACTCATAAGTCGCAACCAAGACTAGGCAGCCTTGGCATTTGGCTTCCCAACCTTCTATTGCACCGGATGCTGGCTTCTGAGCGAAACTTTGGGCTCTGCCACTTAGGGCCTAACTCACAAACTGCACTATTGAGTAAGTTGACAAGATTAAATAAGCTTACTACCTTTAATATCCACAAACTGCACTTTTGTTGTAACTTACACTTTTATAGTAACTTACACTTTTGTAGTAAGTCCCGCAAAACACATGGCCAACCACTAGTACTGCAACACCATCCCATGGAAAACAAGAGAGAGACTTAAAATAGACCCTATAGGAAATAATGTTAAATCAAGTGACATTATTTAACATAGTGAAAAATATAAATTAATGCTAAAGAAATTATAAAAATATTTATTGTTTAGTTATAAAATATTTTACTAGCCTATTTTTAATTGAAAAATAATTTAACAATATATTTAAATAAAAATAATTCACTTAATTTCAATTAATTCTATGCATCACTTTGAATAATTATTAATGCACATCAAAATATTGTTTTTCTCTAGGCGAAAATGTATTTTTTAATTTGAACTTCATAAAAATATTTTTCATTTAATTTACTGTAATTCCATTAATTAAAGTTATAATTCAAGATTAATTTAATAGTGATGTAGTATTTTGTTTCTATATTTAAAGTATATATAAAGTGAACCTATTTTAATATATAGCATAGAATATTTTTAATATTTAATTTTGCGATAAAATATTTTTAAAATGTTCTCCATACTTTACCATAGGGAGACTCCGCAGCTGGGGCGGAGATCTCTGCATGGTAAATTTTAGGGAAAAATAAAAATGGCAATTAAGATCACAGACACACTTTAGTGGTGGTTTCATCTTATACTACTGCCCATCCCAAAACATATTAAGTAGTTGTATGTGCATGTTCAGCTCCATCTATTCTCATGCTCCTTGCAACACCAATGTTTGACACATAACATTAAGATGTTCCATACAGGCTAAACCACAAACATCACTTTTTCAATAATGCACTTCTAAGGGCGCCTAGGAACATGATGAAAACTAGAACACTTGATGACTCCACCATGAGTATAATTGGTTGTTCTAATAATGCAAGTGGACCATCCAGGAAAGCTTGTTATAAGTACCAATACAATACAATATAATACATTATAAACCAGTGCTAAATAAGTTGCACCTGCCATGGCATTTTATACATTTCATTGGCCCACAGAAAAACAGGCATGTGTGCAAGCAATCATTTTGTGGTTATTATAGATTGAGCTCCCAGTTGTGTAGTGTAAGACTTTCCAGGAGGTGGTGGAATCCCTGATTCCACTTCACCTTACTTTTTCTTACAATTTTTTCATGGCCATTTTATTTTCCATGTGGATAGACGATCAAAGCAGAGGTACCGAATTCACATCTCTGTGGCTGCCTTTCACAATCATACATATTGTAAAAAGTCATGTTTTGAGAAAGGGATAACTGTATGCATAGCTTGATGCACCAATAAACTAACCATATCTGATCACTTCTGGAGTCGATAGAACAAGGAAATGTGCCTAGATGAAATTGTGAAATTGATTATAAATTAAGGAGAGAGAGAAAGAGAAACAGAAAGAGAGAGAGATTGTAAGAGAGAGAGAGAGGCAGATTCAGGGATTTTAGGAAAAGAAAGATACTTTCTATGGCAAATTTAATTGTTCTAGTTTGTATGACATCATAAAACTTTTTCTTTCAAGGAACACTTTGTGGTGTCTCCCAAGGGTCCACTCTCTTCCCAAAAGTGTTTAAGGTTCATATGTGCTCCATATCATGGCTCTAAGATCAGTATAAGATGTGCTTCCCCATCAATGTTGATGACACACAAACGTGTATCTGGCTGGAAAATAATTCAGAGAGCCACATCACTAATTGCACAGAACACATCCATCCATATTTGAGGAAAACCTTCTTCTCTAGATGGACCAAAAACTGAAATCTTAGCCCAGGCAGCACAAACACTTTGTCTCACCAATTTATGTTGCCTTCCAGTCTAGGACTCTATCTCTCATCGATTCTGAAATCATGGGGATCCTCTGTGGCTCAAATGTCTTATCCATCCCACAAACCAATGTTGTGGTTTAAAGTGTTAATATGCAATTATCCATACTACAATAAATCCTTCAACTCCATGGCCACAACCTTCTCATCAAAATAAACAAAGACAATACATTTATCATAGTGCTTCTAGACTCAGACTTATATAGGAATCATAAAGACATTATTTCAAGATGTCTAAATCAGCTTGCATCCATGACCCAGAACATCTGTATGGTCTACAGTGCTAAAGAAACTCTAACTCCAATGCAGGACCAAATTTAGGACACTCAGCTGTATCAACTAGGCCTATTGAAGGAAAAAAACATCATATATGCAAGAGCTGTTGACAGACTACATCCCTACTTGTGGCCATGAATCAGCATCTTTGCAGTTGATTCATAAATGCCTTTTCAAACAATGGAAACACAGTGGCCATTCATTGGGAGTGCTAGGCTCTATACCGTGGAATTCCTGGAAACCTAATTCAGAGTTGAAGCAAACTACCTTCGATTCAGGAAATTATTTGACCAAATATTTCAAGAATTAATTTGCCTAAAATCTTTTCTTGAGGTTTATGATCGAAAAATATTAGCGATTGTTTTTTTCCTTATCCTCCTGTACACTAATTAATCATTACAGTTACTGTTCACTCTGTGCTCTGCACACTTCTGTTTTCTTTCTCTATACTTCATTGCTTCAGTGTTGTTAGGTGACAACTCGTGCTTCTCTGTATTGCCTTTTTATACACTTTGTTACCCAGTCCCATAGTGATTAATGCTAGGAGTGAGAAGCATTACCTTCCTAATAATACCTTGAGGTTTAAGAAGCTCTTCAGATCCCATGTTTGCCCTTTAAAAGATCTGTACCTAACAGGTGTTAATATCCAATTTAATAACATTTAATTATCTGATTTCAGAAGGATGATTTGCTTTGCCAAGATTCAAACTCATGATCACACGAAATGCCACACGCAAGTGTTTTTGCTGTCAGGTCTTTTATTTGAGGTGGCACCATCACATATTTTAGAGGCTGCTCAAGGATGAAATAATCAGGGTGACTTATCCACAAAGTCATTTTGGGGTACATTAAGTAGTACTCCTATAAGTCTCTTTTACACACTGTTACACGCCTTAGCAAATTGCCTGGAAACATCTAGAATGTGGAAAAAATGGGAACAGGCATTTCATGTTTGTACAAATAGAAAAGTCCTTGTCTTTTTTGCACTTTTACTAACAGGGAGTTGGACATATCTGGGCCAATTCACAAATGCGTGAGTAGGTAAAAGAGCACTCATGTTGTACTGTTTTTCTTGAAATTAAATCAGGTTAAACATAGCTCATTTCGGTTAATGCTTTAGTCAATCAGCCCCACAAAGTCGATCATTTCCAGAAGAGTTATGCGAAATCAGTTTCTTGTGGCATTGTAATTGAGCATTTTCCTCTTTCAACTGCCCTAGCTGTAGTGTACAAAAGAAGACATAATAATAAAAACGATTACCGGTTGCTGAGTTCGAAGCTCCTTCTTTTTTTTATAAACATACAGTAAAGGAAATCCTTTTCTTAATAGTCGAGGACTACATTGTGTCGATTGACAGAGGCTACTCCAGTTACCAAATAGTGCTTTATAAAAACCTTCCTGCAATCAAAAAGCTGATTATCCTGCGAGGCTATTTTTGTTTTCATTCTCTTTTTTCATTGCAGAAGTATTCAGAGATTTGCTGCAAATGTTACCAGGCAAACGTGTTATATTCTATCAGTTCAGAAAGAAAATATAAGTCTGGACGTAATGCAATTAGGAGCTTCTAAGCTTGATCACTATGTTTTGCATAGCTTAAAATCAATATTCACCTTATGTGGAAAAGTGCATTCATTTTAAAAACTCTATAACAAAATTTTAAAATACAGAATCAATGCCAGGAAGGCATCGCTTCCGCCTGAGATTGGAAACGTGTTGTGATGTAAGGTTTATGTTATTTTCCGACTTGTGTAACATCAACATTCTCATACTATCCTTCTTGGCCGAAAAAGTAACCATTAATTAAGAAAACATCACAGGCCTTTGTACGCATTTAGCAGTGCAGGCGTGGACACGTTCTTAGACACACACACACACCCTCTCTCTCACACACACACACACACATAACACACACACACTCACACATTCACACATATTATCAGTAGCGGCTCGTGGAGGGAGTGCCGTGGGGCCGTGGGGCGGGGGAGGAGCAGGGTGGTGGGTAGTAAACTACGGCATACGGCCGAACAGAGGAAAGTAAACAAATAAATAAATGAAACGAATTTCATTGCGCGCGCTGCATCGCATTTGGCAATGCAGCGTGCGCAATGAAATTCGTTTTATTTATTTATTTGTTTACTTACCTCTGTCCGGCCGTATGCCGTAGTTTACTACCCCCACCCTGCTCCTCCCCCGCCCCACCGCCACGCGGCACTCCCTCCACGAGCCGCTACTGCATATTATAGCTTAGAGATGTTTACTAAGTATGCAACACGTTGTACTCGTGTCTGGCCCCAAAACCCATCATCCAAACAAAACATAAAGTGTACAAAACACTTCTCACTTATGTAAGTCCAGACCTGTTTCTCAGGGTCAAAGGGTGAGAAGGGCCGGTTATAGGGAGAGAGAAATGAACAGAACAGAACAGAAAGACCGAAGTCAATTTATGTGTGCTCAAATCATACAAATGTACCCATCAACATCCACCCCCACACAGGGGTACAGGCCTGGAATCCCATCACTAGATATCCTCACCTCTGGATATCCTCATCCTTTCACCCCCTGTAGCAGCCCAGCAGAGACTTAAAAAAGCACTAGCGTTTTCACTCAGATTCTAGAACCAACTCTATCAGGAATGTCCTGGAAGATTCACCTTCAAAACCTCAAAGTGCTTCCACTTCCTCCATTATGACCATTAGCTCCGTCTTCCGCAATACAATATACAGCTGTAGGTAAGTAAAGGGTAAAAAAAAGCCTGTGTCATGTACTTGAACACTATTCTGCAGTATTATCAATCCTAAGATTTACTCCCTTCAGTTGGGGGATCTCAAGACCATCATCACTGTCATACCAGAGAGGCTCACTGACTCAATGTTGGTTTTCTGGGCCATCATAGAGAGTCTGTACGCCTGATTATCCACCTTTAGGGACCCCCTCAGGCTCAGCCTTGGACCTTGCCCCACTTGACTTCCATTTCCAAGAGTAAGAGCCTGATTTAGAGTTGGGTGGATGGGATATCCCATCTCTCATATTATAAAAGCATTATGTCCCAAGGCACATGTCTTAAGGTGGATGGGATATGTTACATTTGTGACAGAGCCCCTGTTTTCCATCTCCAACTAGTCACTACATTTGAAGATAAAATCTTTGACCGGGACAACCCCCTTGGTGTATCTTACCTAAGCCGCATCATAGTCTGCATGAAATTACACCTAGATCCCTATTAACTGTGAACTGCTGTTTTCCAATGGTGATTTTCTTATTCTGGCTGCTTTTTACAATAAAAGGTACTATCTCTGGTTTCCATTATTCAATTTTAATCATCTTGGTGTTTTTTGCTCATTGTATTTTTCTCTACATGTCTAAGTTGAATTGAGAATTTTATGATGCTGTGTTATTTTAAACTAGTTGGTACCTCTTGAACTTAACACTTACTTCTAGTGATCGACTGATGCTTATTTCATAGTGTGTGAACTAAGTTGATGGGGTGTCTGTTTCCCAAATTATTACCTCACTTTCTGACAATGGCCTACTGACAAGAATATACCATGCTTACAACCTTCAGGGAAGGAGATTGTGTGCAATGTATTTGAGCAAGCATATTGTGCATAAAAAATAGCAGTGAGTTCCATGAACATAAAACACCTGTAAACGTGAGCGTTAAATATGAACATGCAAGTATTGAGCTAATGGCCAATGGAGAAGAATACAGTAGATTCTTACATAATACTCCGTCCTGTCCTCATATCACACAGTAGTGATTTCTTGATGTACACTTGTATTATTTTAACCATCACTAAGAATCAAGTTGTGAGATGATGGGTTCTGTCCATCTAATCTGCCTGGATTGTTTGCTTTTTGATCACCTGGGTTTCAACATTTTACTGTGGGGGAGCGTCATAATCTGAGTCATACCCACAGTAAACTCATGGTAAATTGACTGTGCATGTTACCTGAAAGTGTCTGCCTTTTAAGATAAGGCCACTGCGACACAGCAGAGGCAAGAGGCACTTGGCTGGTTACACCTGAACATGTGTGCACACACTTGTGCACAGGTGTAAGCTCTCAATCAATCAATCAAGTCATATTTACAAAGCGCGGCTTGTCACCCGAGAGGGTGTCCAGGTGTTTGTTGAAGGTCTCAGTCAAAAAGCCAGGTCTTGAGCCCCTTCCTGAAATCGGTCAGTGAGGGCGAGGTGCAGAGGTGGATGGGTAGAAGGAGCATCCTCCTGTGCGGCAGCAGCGAATGTGTGGGATCTGTATGAGGTGTGTGGAGCGGAGGTTCCTGGGGGGTTGGTGGAAGTGCAGACAGTGCTTCATATATGCGGGTCCTTGGTCGTGGAGGGCTTTGTAGGTGTGCGTCAGGGGCTTGAACTGGCATCTCTTCTGGACCAGGAGCCAGTGGAGGTCTTTCAGGTGTTGGGTGATGTGGTTTGTCTTGGGAAGGTTGATGATAAGTCAAGTGACTGTGTTATGGATCGTCAGTAGTCTTTGTATGAGTCTTCGGTGGTGGTGCCTTCGTAGAGTGAGTTACCGTAGACCAGTATGCTGGTGATGAGGGCCTACCTTACCATCTTCCTGGTTTTAATGGGTGGTCACTTGAAGATTTTGTGGAGCATGCGGAGTGTGTGGAAGCAGGCTGAGGAGACGGTGATGACCTGATGTTTCATAGAGTATTTGCTATCAAAGATGATATTGAGGTTGTGGACATGGTCTTTAGGCATGGGGTTGAGAGATTCATGTCATGGGAGATTCTTGTTGTGCACAGCCTGGTAACTGCACACAGGTAGCCTGGCTCAGAGGAGACTCTGAAGGATTGGTTATTGACCTGGGATAGGCCTCATAATATTAGTATACACTCACAGGGAATGTCAGTGCAGTATACTGTCTTGTCTGCAGTGACACTCCATTATACACCAATGGGCAAGGCTGCCTTTGAATGCAGCTTCGCTTCTCTTTGCCTACAGAGACCAGTGGCTTATCAAATTGGGGTACATCTGTATGACAAAATAACTTTTGCCAATTCCAAAAATATATATCTGTACAGCTTATGGGTAATCCAGTATTATCATACGTCTCTGGCTCAGCTCAGGATCAGAGCCCAGGCTTTTTGTCACCCTGCAGTGCCAAGTTAATTACATTTCTCTCCAGTAGCAGGAACAAAGGCCTCCCCACACAAAGGGAGCAATTAGCAGTGCCTCACTCATCTTCTGAGTCGGAAATAATCTGCATCAATCAATCAGATGTCATACTGTACCAGGGATGTGGTTGCCCACGCCCAGTGAATAAAGAAGGGAGGCCAGACCTCTGGAGCCAACACAGGATTGGGCTCCCTTGAAGATTTGGTGGGAAAGGCCCTGGCAGTGATGTCAGTGAAAGGTGGTGCTGAGGCCACCAGAGCAGAAGCGACTAGTTGCTCCTGGGTGATGCAATTTTGAAATGTCCCAGCAGGCTGTGCAGAAAGGTTGGGACAGGGGCGGAGTGGTGATGTGGCACCCCAGGATAGCCCAGAGTTTCCACACTTCTGGAACCTTCCACCCTCACTTTAAAGGTCTTGCGCAGTAGGGAGAGCTCTCTCTTGGTTGTGTTTTTCTGCTGGACACTGGGACTGGAGGCAGCAACCATGGATAATCGGAAGGAAGAACCCCCTGATGCCATCTGGACTAAGGACTCTAACTTCAGTTGACCTCAGGACCAGTGGGACTCTCCCGAGGACCAGGGAAGCTGTTTCATTATACCCCCTCAGGACTACTTGGGGGAAAGGCTGGGTTTCTGTGCCAAGGAGGAGAGAGGCCCAGAGGAAACCAAGTACAATGGCTGGCACACGGAGCCAGTGGAACCAGATCCCTGAAACTTTCATCACCTTAGAGACCAGGAGGCTTCAGGAAAGTGCGCCAGGTGGCTAGGTCTCGCCACCTGGAGCAAAATGAGCCCCAATGGTTGTAAATAGGCCCAATGGGGCCAGAGATTTGAGCAGACAAAGTATTTGACCTTTGACCCTCAGCGAGTCCCTGACCACATGGAGCTCCACTGCCCAAGTATTTCAAACCCCCTGAGGTAGGCCAGGACCCGGGGGTTGCCGCAAGGAATCATTTTATACTTAGCCCTGGGAGGGGGCATGTGTGGAACCCTCTCCTCAGAGACCTGAAGACCCGGGGATCACAACCCCTGGGCTGTGCAATGGAATGGGGTTTGGGACACCATACCCGACCCCCACCACCTGAGAGAATTGGGGAATGCTGTTGTGCCCTCATGGCCAGTGGAGGAGGGGCCCAGGACCTCACACCTGGGCCTTGACACCATGTAGATGCAGGGGGAGTGCTGCCATGATTCCCCCAGTAGTGCAGGCCCACCCCGTTCCCTGTGTCCTTTGTGAGTGGGAGGCCACCACGACAAGCCGCGTCCTGACCACAGGAGCGAGCGGGGCAGAAGAGACCTGCCAGCTCCCGCTGCAGCATGGAGGAGCGCTGCTCACATGGGAAGATGGCGGAACAGCGAGGGGTGGGCTCCTTTAGCTGCCCCTGTCCTGCATGTGAGGGTGCCCAAATGGGCCAAGGCAACCCCAAAAAAAAGAAAAAGGAGCAAAGGACATGCCACACAAGGACCCTTTCCCCTTTGGGAATGGTGGCAAAAACGTTTTTTCAGAGCAGGCAGTGCTCTTAAAAAATGAAAAGAAAACTTTTCATTTTTCTTTTTTAAATGCGAAAATGGGCTGCGTATAAAAAAATTGATTGCTTTAATTAAAAGCAATCATGGACATAATGGTCTGCTGACCTCAGCAGGCCACCATCCCCGTGATTTTAGAGATTCCCAATAGGTCGCATATTGCAACTTACCTCATTAATATTCATGAGGTAGGTCGGTTTGTGACCCACTAGGAATCGCTAAATGAAACTTATGTTGTTTCATACGTTAGGAATAGCGATTACCTAATTGCGATTCTCAGAAATTCGCAATTAGGTAAACGTTATTTCCAATATTGATACAGGAGACCCTTTTAACAATCATCGTATGCCTAAGGAATAGAAGAAAGTGCAATTTTTGTGTGTGGGCACAGTGTGCCTAAGTAACATGGCTAAAGATATTGTGCATAGGAAATTGAAAAAAACATTTAACATTTGGGCAGCAATAGTGTAGATAAGCAGTCTTGTTGAGCAAATATTAGATAAATAATCTGTACTCCAGCATAGTGTTCATACATACATATGAGCAAGCAAACAGTGCATATGAACTCTGAGAAACAAATGTTATGCATAAAAACACCAGACAAATGAATGCACTTTACCATTTTGTGATGTAAAACATTACAATGCAGATTTGTTATGCACAATCATATATTACGGACTTGACTATGAACTGGAGGTTAAATGAAAATCCCTGTACTAACACGAGTTTGCATATATATGGGTATTTTGAGTTGTGCAATTATTATCGCAGGCCACCAGGTTCAGTTTTTCAGGTCAATACTAGCAACTATATCAAGTAAAAGGATTGGAAAAAGACAATCATGAGTAATTCAATTTGTTAAGTACTAATTTCAAATGTTATGCCTCAATTCAAAGTTAAAACATTTAAAATAGGAACTGTTTGTTGCTCCTAGTAAATATATTACCCCAGTGTAGTAAATGTTTTAAACTTTACTTTACTTACCTTCTCAAAATTAGGGCTTAAGTGTGTGTGCCACTAGCTAGTACAATACCCACATTTCATTTGTTCAAGCATACTGTTGGTAGAAAATGTAGACATTCCTTGGTTGCATAGAAAACCTGAGTAGGAATAAGGGGTTTAGGTGACCTGAGTTAATATATGCTGCACAAATAACCTGAGCTAGGGTACTCAGTACCTTATATTGTACACAAGACCAGAGATGGAGGGAGGATTGACTACATTTTGCAGAATCAGAAACATCCTGCAGTCCATGTTATTGACAGTTAACAACTGGACGATGCCTGCAATCCATTTGTGTTCTTTGTTTTCTGAAGACTGTATCAACAGCACCAAAAAAATATGTGCTGCAATTCCAGTGCTATATTTTGGATCACTTTCCTTCGGAAGTTACATCCAAAAAGTGGTGTATCCATACACAAATTGGCGATATAGAGTTTACTTCTTCAAACAGCTTATATAGATGCTTACAAATAAGATTACCAGCTGATTTACATTTATATAATTGTCACATATGTAGGGGTTCTATAAATTCCCTTAGCTATTATCTCACAACAAACATATATATTTTGTAATGGTCTTCAACTAATAACTCAATATATAGTAAATAATAATGCAGCTTTAGACTAATATATTGTCCACCAAAAAAGCGTACTTTATTCACTCATAAATTGCCACTGTCTTTTGTAAGGGGCACATTTTTAAGAAGAAGCAGTAAAAAACACAGCGGTTGCTAAAAATGCATTATAAACTAGTAATCATAATAAACAACTGTAACTACTGTAGAACTGGCTTGTGAAAGAAAATATTTGTAGTTAGCTGTATTCAATTGTCTTAATGGACGGCAAAATGCTCACAATGTCTTTCACCCAATTTAGGTTTTAAGTCCCAAAGATGCAGAGTGGTTCACACGAAGGAGTAGAATTAATAATAGTTGCTGCAATGAAACTCAGCAATCAACGTTGCTGCACTGCAGTGCGTTGTGTGGAAGGGAGAGATCAGTACAGGCCCATATCATTTCAGATATGGTGCTTCTCTTCTGGTCTCTTTCCAAGCCCTGGTGCACAATTAGGCTGGCTTGCACCTCACACACAACTTTGCACCTTGGTGCAAAAGTGTGTATGATGTCTAGCATTGGATTTGTACTGGAAGAGTATCTTCCACTATAAAATAATATGCTCAGGGGTAGTTTAAAACATTAAAACGTTTCCCACTTTGTATGTGTGCTGTTTAGTGAGCACACATGCAAAATTGGATAAGTTGAGAGAAAAAGGTTTCTCCTACTTTAAGTCTGTATTAAGAGACATATTTTTTATGCAAAGCCCTGTCTACAAATGTAAGTAGATAGGGTTTTGCCTCAAAAACCATGGGTGGTATCATGGTAACACCCATGTACCACTCATGGGGCGGCACCTTGATACGAAGTAATAGAAAATGTATGCAAAGTAGTGCATAGCACTACTTTAAATTACTTATAAGCAACTTTACAGTGCATATAAAGTTTTGCACTAGAGATTAAATATCAAGTTAACTCTTTGCACTGGTTTGCATCACTTTTGTTGACATTGCCTCAGTACAAAATGTTGATAAGTCTGGCCTTTTATATGTAACAAGAGGAATACCAGGAGTACTATAATTCTTAAAGGGAATTGAATATCTGAGATAAGCACAGAATGTAACTCCCTAAAGAACATCACGGTTCAGAAGAAGAATGGTTTGTCTATTCTCTAAATGTCTTTCAGGCACAGTGGATTTTAAGAGGGTTTATGGTTGTTAGCCATATTGGCCCTGGTGGGCCTATAGGTAGCCATACCAAGCAACTAAGGAAGAGATACTCTCCTGGGGACCTCTATCATAAGACACAAAAAGGATATGGTGTACGTAAGATTATCTGAAGCTGCTATCCACTTGTCTGGGTTGTGTCCCCTAAAATATGCATGTTATTCCTTGCATTGGCATATGGGTGCAACACAGAGTTGAGAGACGGTTGGTAGAACCTATATAGTTTCCCTAACCTTTTGTGGTGTCTTCCTACATGGAAAATAGTCACCCACAGATCTGACTATGATTGTGATGATGGCATACCACAGACTGTCCCTACATTCTTCCTGGCTGTGTACTCAGCACAGCATTTGGCAATAGAAGTCCAAACTCTATCCACATTTCTTTCTCATTGTAGAGGTTTTGTTTTTATAATAGCCTTTGTTAGACCTGTTGGCCTTAGGGTGCTCTTCCTCCAAACCTTTCACATTTTCCCCTCCTGTTTTGCTGAATTTGTTGCCCTTAGGGCTCTGTGCACTTTACCATCGCTAACCAGTGCTAAAGTGCTTATGCTCACTCTCCAAAATGTGGTAAACTTGGCTTACACCTGATTGGCATATTTAATTTACTTATAATTCCCTAATAAAGTGGTATACCATATACCCAGGGCCAACAGATTAAATGTGACAAGTGGGTCTGCAGCACTACTGTGCCACCATCTTAAGTAGCCCTTTACAACGTGTCTCAGGCCTGCCATTGCTACCTTGTGCAGTGTTGAACTGCCAATTCAACTTGACAAATTAGCCTTTTTACTAAGCCTAAAACTTCCTTTTTAATACATACAAGTCTTCCCTAAGGTAGGCTCTAAAGAGCCTCTAGGGCCAAGAGCATTGTTCTTAAAAACGTTGGACATGTACTTTTAGGTTTTAAATTTCCTGGTAGTGAAAAAATAAATTTTTCACTAGTGTGAGACCTAACTCTCCCATAGGATAGCATAAGGTTACCTTATTATATTTAATAAGTGATAACATTTATTAGGAAACATGTACAAATTGCATGTTTGGTGCCTAAGGAATAGTAATTTAAGACCCTCTTTACTGATAAAGTCGGATTGTAAGTCACAGTTCTGAAAATGCCACTTTAAGAAAGCTGACATTTTCTTGTCCTAGACATTTGGTGCCTGCAGCCTATTTTCTGGGTCACATGACTTGGTTTAATTGGCAGTTGGTGTTTCTGTAATCCTCCCAGACAGTCACACAAAAGGGTAACTGGGTGTTGCCAGGATTGGCCATTCTGACAGAATGGAAGGGTTAGAGGTGTGCACAGCCTTGCTTGTAGATCAAATAGGCTGCCTTAGCCCACACACAAAGAACTTCACACTAGCCTTTTGTGTCCCCAGACATCATGGGACCCGGGCAGGAAGGAAGGAAATTCCAACACCATCTGTTTTTTCCACTTCAAAGCTGGCACCAGGTATACAATTTGATCCACTCTTTAGCACACTGCTGGACATGTGGATACTATAGAAGAAAGACTATCCTGCAGCTAGAGGGCTGCCCACCTGCCGGAGGCCTGCCCTGCTGTTTCGGAAGAAAGACTGGACCTGCTTCCTTCATCTCAGGCTACCTGACATGACTCCAAGGGTCAGGTGACTGACCTCCTATTCAGTGTTACAAGGACATAACAAGATCTAGAGGCCTCCCTGCAACTGCCCAGCTGACCTGCGTCAACTGAGCCTGCCTGGGCCTGCACTGGACCTGCCTGAGCCCTGCTGGCCTCCGCAAGAAGGAGTCCCTGAACCCCAAGAGGTGCCTTACCAGGTCCCGTGCTCTTGGTTGGCAACAGAGTGCATGCACTCTTCTGAAGAAGAAGGAGAAATCTTGAAGTGTTGTGCTGCTCAAAACCAAATAACGGGCCTGTTCGCACCAAGTTATTGCCACCCATGATGATGGCTAGTCGAAAGTTTCTATGGGCCCATTCTTCATGCTACAGCATAGACAATGCACGGTGACTGCTAACGAGAAGATCCAGCTACGACGGTCTGCAACTCCCCACAGGACCTTCACTGTACAACAACAACCAGCTGCAGTGCCTTGCCTGCTCTTTGTGCTACAGCGACAACCATCCACAATGCTCTCCCTGCTCCTGGCAGCCTCCCCCACCGTGAACTGGGCTCTCCATGCCAGACTTTGAGAAGGTAACCTTTTCAGTGGGATTAACCACCTGGTCCCTGTGACCGACCAGCACTCCATCACGGTCAACATGAACTTGTGACTTTCCTCTGGTCTAGTACGACCAGATAACCGAGAGTGGCAGTTTGTGCTTTTAGGCACTATACTAACCTTAAAACTTTCAAATTGCATATCTGTAGGTCTACTGATTGGATTTTTGTTGTTTTTGTGCCAAAGAATTTACTACATTTTACTCTATTTCTATTAATAAGTGTGGGTTTTTTCTTGTGTTGTATTTTCACTTTATTGCTGTTTGTGTGATGTGTACGAAAATAGAGTATTATGTGTGATGCTGGTTAGGCTTCACCATGTAATACTATCACAAACCCCAAAGATGGTACTTGGATTCACACTAATAAATCCTGAGCTCAGTCCTTGTAGCGTGGCCAAGAGCAGTCAGGCTTTACTAGAGGAACATGTGTTAAGCATTTCAGCGTACCAATATGGACAATAAGTAATTGACACGACTCAAGAGAAATCCGACACCAATTTATAATAATAGAGCGTATTTTTTAGGCCTGGGTGGAGTTCACAGAGTTCTGTGTAGTTCCGAAAAAACTCTGCTGCGCTCCGCGGAGTTCCGCAAATGGCGGAGTGAGGTGAGTCACGCTGCTCGTGCTAATTTTTAGTGCCAGGAGTTTGTCTACAGCACCACGCGCAGCACAATAGGGCCTCGCCTTTCTGCCACTCGAGTACTTCCTCAACGCGAGCAGCAGATTTTTCAGCGTGAGCGGTAGCGACCTGCCGCAATCGCCTGCATTGAGAAATCTCACTGGGAGGTGGTCTAGCATGCAATTTTCCTTGCTCGCGCTCACCAACTTAACATTGGCGAGCCTCGAGAGACGAAAAACTCCGCTCCGTGCTGCTACGCAGAGCTTTTCAGAGGTCCGCGCTCTACATGGAGCGCAGCTCTACATGTAGCGCAGAGTGGGAAAAACTATGCAAACTCCACAAGCGGAGGCGAATTTTATACCCAGGCCTAGTATTTTTATCTTAATTTAGACACCAAAATGAACTGAATAGCCTATATATAACCAGAGTTATAGATTTTAGAAGCAATGCAAAATCAGCTGCAGTAAAATACAGTAAAACATTATCATTGTGGTCAATATAGAAAACCACTAGTGACAATCTGTCACCTGCAGGTTGAGTTGCATTGTGCCCTTGCAGAGTAAAGGTGGTGCGGGTTCCTGGAAAAGGCCACAAATGTCAGTTCAATTTTTCCTGCCCCGTGGAGCCCAGTTGCAGAGTTGTCCTGGCTGTCCCTGGTGCTGAACAGGAGCCGCAGGAGAGCTGCTTTTACCACTGAAACAGTGCTGTGGGGAAAATGATGCAAAAACACAAAAATGGTGTGGTTGCTGATGTCCGTCGAAGGTCAGATGGACTTCCCTCTAGGTGCAGCGTCAAGTGAAGGTGTCGGTTGCTGGTCTGGTGACCAACAAGCCTTGGCAGTGGTAAGCTCAGCAGGGTGCTTCTTCGACATCTGGAGCTCCAGTGGAACACAGTGACAGCCTCAAACTTCGTGGAAGGCAGGACTACAGTTCGCACAATGCACTAGACCATCTGGATTTGGGTGATCCCTCATAGGCCCAGATGACCAGCAATTCTTTGGTTCCAAAGCATTGATTTACCTGCAGTTTGTATTGTACTACTCTCACTAGTCTAAGGCAGTTTGAGTTTGCTTCTGGCTCTCACAGGGGTCCCTTTGTCTGGCTGGGGAAACCAACCTTTAGCCTAGGACGAGGCTTGTTCATTCAGTTCCAGGTGGGTTGCCACAGGTGCAGAGTATCCCAATTTTGCTTTGTGCAAGTCCTGTTGGTGGAGACACAGGTCTCTTCTTCTATCCTTTTAGATGCAGGTTTTTCAGAACTGAGGTTCTGGAGTCAGGGGTGTCCCTTAAATCCTAGATTTAGGGGAGTTAGGGGCATGGCAGCCAATAGCCAATGGGATTCTAGTGCCTGCAGCTAGTTCATTACTGATATCACCACATCCATAGGTGTGGGTTAAGTTTTCTACCCAGAACTCTCTATTTTGCCACTTCTAAAAATGGCAGAACCCTACTTCCAGTGTACAGACTGGTCTGCCCTGCCAGGAGGTATGGCTGTTCTTTTGGGGGTGTACAACTGCTTGACTATCTAATTTCCTACCTGCCTGGATGAAAATGAGCCTGGGGCAGGGGAGGGCTGTTTCCTCCTCTGGGAGTCAGATCTGATGCATATCAGAGGCAGTGCAGCTTTTGAAGCTCACCTTGATGTGCTACTTCAGTAGCCTGTATGGGAGGAAGGAGGTGTGACCTCCTTCCTGCTCAAACCCTTGTTCCTGACTCCCGGGAGGGATCACACTGCCTGGCAGGAGGTCAGAATCCTGTCTTGGTGGCAACAAGTGCGGGAAGCACAGGCTTGCCAGCCAGAGCACAGAGAAGATGGAGCAACCAGGTGGGAAACCTCTAAAGTACCCACCTGGGTGCATGCCACATCAGCCTCAACATGAGATTCATGTCATGGGTGAGAAAGTACATTGTTGGATACCAAACATGACATATTTAGGCAGTATTATAATTAGGGCTCCCAGTTTTATGGATTTTATTTTTTTGACATTTCCGCCTGTATGTATCCATATTTATCTTTTTGCTACTTTTATCTGTATTCATCCATATTTATTTTGGGTTTTGTGGAAAAATGAAGCTGAAATTAGTATATTTCCACATTTATTTAACCGGTAAATATGCACTCATGCTTGAATGGCTACTAGGTTTCAATGCTGTAAACACCAGCAGAAGATAAATCAGTGCACTTATAAGAAAATATGTACATTTCAGTATCAACTGTGTGCATATTTACTGCTGTTTACGCCTCTTTACTAAAATTCCTTTCTTTTTTAGCCCCCTTACCTATCAATCCACACAGCTATTGACCTGGTAGTCATGGCAGACAGTAGTTAGAATTAGTCAAAAAGCAACCCAATTTCCGTTTTTATCCACATTTAAAAATAAATACAGACAAGAAAATAAATGTTTTCTGTCTGTATTTATCTGTAAAAATAAGTAAAAACGGAAAACAGGAAGCCTTAATTATAATGGAGCTGCTATCCTCGGGTTTGCCCGGGTGCCAGCCCATGTTATCCTATGGACCATCTATCACTTATAGTGTCCTTTAATTGTAAAGGGCACTATAGGGTCATATAAGCATGTACTTACATGTCCACATCTTTTAAATGATACACCCTGACTCGTGGGCTTTAGGAGGACTTCCTTAGGGGTGACTGGCATATAGCAAAGATAGTGCATTGGCTTTGCCACACATGGTGAGGGCAGAGTCGTGTTTGAGACGTTTGCCCTGCTCCTGCAGTGTGCAATGATAGGCCTGCTGTCAGTAGTTTATTTGGGTCACTCAGGGTGGCACAAACAGTTCTGCAAGTCCTGGGGATACCTTTACCACCTGTAACCTGGATAATGCTGGTACCATATACTAGGAACTTATACGGGGCAAAGTCCTTGTCGAGTGGGATTGCCAATTTACACATAACAGGTTTGGAGAGAGAGAAGTGGTTAACAGGCTTCAGGGCACTGTCAGAGTCAAAAAGCAGCATCTAGCAGTCCTAATGGGGGAAAACATCGGGAGACACCTGAAAAAAGCCCTTTTTTCTTACATGCTGAATAAATACTTTTCACACTGCCTCTAAGATAAGCCTGACTGCTTTTGTGACAAGCCGCCAGAGGGCTAAGCACAGGTTAATTTAGTGACTTGTGGTTCACTGTGACAGGGATTGTGGCTGTTGCTTGAGAAGGGCTCACACCCCTCTCAACCAGCATCCCGATTTTTCACATCCTTCATACCACATCTGCAGTCTCTGATCAGTATTTCATACCACATCTGCTATTTGTAAGCACTCTGAATAACAAAAGTTACTGTTATCAATTCATGGAAGTCAATTTGCTGACCTTGAAAGGAAGACCAAGTCTTACTTACTGTGCTGCAAACTTGTGATATTGGGAACTCCTTTGCTAAATTCAAAACTTCAGCTCACTGAGTTATGCTGCCAGCCTCAAGATGTATAAATACATACACAGTTATGACAAAAGATGTTCTTATGTGCATGCTGCACTTTTACTGCTAGAGGCGTTCATGTATGATGTATACCATCATGTCCGCATTCGCCTCAGCTGTCTGAATTCATGTGCGTGACTGTGCCCGCATGTCTACGCATATGTCCTGTTCTACATCTGTACGTATACATTTTTTGGTTCATGCAGCTGTGATGTGTGATGTTTTGACTTGCTTTCTGGCATACATTTTTTTCTTTATACGTTATACTAAACAAAGCATTCCACAACACACCTTTTGCTCATTATTTGCAAATCTGCCAACTTACTTATACATTTTGTGCACAGTCCTGAGACTTGTACTACATTTGAGAAATGGTGATTCAGTCACTTATCACTTTGGCCCAAATTTACTAAAGTTTCGCATGGATGCTCACATGATGCAAAGCAACATTACATTAAGAGATGCCATGCGAGGTAACCAGTAGAGTCAATCAACTTTGTTATTTTTGCCACAGGGTGCAGCACTAAACAATCGCTCAAAAATTATTTTAAAGAAGGCATAATAGTGTTTGGAAAATGCAAGCAATCATAATAAAGTTCTACGCAAAGCCAGTTCAAGTAAAGAGATGCAATGCTGCACAACCTGATTTTGAGTGGAGTATCTTTTATGATCTGTCCTTGGAAGATCGAATAAAGACAACTTGACTTGAACTTGACTTGAGTGGAGTACCAGTGCCAGATGAAAACAATGGCTAAAAAGGAAATTGCATGATATTTCCAAACATGCCAGGTATAAATTTCACAACAATTAAGCGATTCTCTATAGTCATTTGCAGAAAAAGCAATCGCTCTGGACCTTGTGTCTAAAATACAAATTTCATGCATGACACTGCATAATTGCATTTGCATACTGGGCCTATATGGTGTGAGAAATTCCATCCTTTTTTTCTCTTGAAATTTCATAAACTTTAATGAAAATGTTCCTGGAAGAATGCTACGTTCCTCGGAAGCAAAGCTAGTGATCATCCCCCGAGTTAAGAAAGCCAGTTGGGGAGGCAGGAGTTTCTTTTATTGTGCCGCCAAGGCCTGAAATGATCTTCCTGTGCATCTGAGAAAGGCCACGGATCTCCTTTCGTTTAGGAAGGGGTTGAAAACCTGGCTCTTCTCTGAATAATCTTTCTCTCAGGACACCCACTAGGTAGCGCTTAGCGCCAGGACGCCTTCGGGCAACAGTTGCGCTCTATAAGCTTCATTAACATAACATAACATAACATAACAAATTATACTTTTATAGTTAAATCTGATTTGCCGGTGTCTCACATCACTTTTTTTTATTCACATAAAAACATCCCAACAAGGTACTGGCAGGAGGTTTATTGAGGCAGAAAATGTATCTAGGCTAGACATTTCTGAGTGGATCGGTCTCCCAATCAAATTTTGCAAGGCTTTTTGAATGCGAGGTAAAAAAAATGCGCCATATTTTAGGAACTTTCATGAATTTTACGCAACACAAATTTGAGGAATTTCACTGGCATCAATAAGAATTTCGCCCAGGCCTAGTTGATGTGCTTCAGCAAAGGAAACAGGTGGTAGAAGTTATATCCTAAGCGAAGAATGTATTTGTTCATTCCTCCTGCACACTAAACAGAGACATTTATCCTAGATTTACAGTTAAATCTCCCACATTTCACGTTCAACAACAGAGGATTGGATAAAGAACAACTTCTGCAGCAGATGTCAATATGTTTCAAATGAATTTGTCAGCAGAGAGGTGCAGTTTAATGCCAAGCAAACACCTCCGCCATATGTTTGACGTCTAGTCCTTGAGGGGGTTGAGAAACCAAAGTATATGAGCTTGCAACTGAGCCTTGACATAAGGTGTATCAGTAAAGAGGCTGTTGAAGCGACACAGCAATTACTAGTTAAGAATACACACGGAGCATAGGCTATCAGGGTTATGCTTTTCTTTCTGGTTTCCATTTTATAAAATGCAAACATGGTAGGATTTTGCTCAAAGGATGATGCATCGGCAGTAGACACTTTGCATAAGTACCACCATTACAAACTCACAGTGGCGGCCAGCTCAGGTAAGCGTGGTGGGGCGGGGCAGGGCAGGGCGCGCCAGGGGGGAAGCCAACGTACGACAGAATAGGTATAATTAAATAAATAAATAATACCTATTCCGTCGTCCGTCGGCTTCCCTCCTGCCGCTCCCTGCTCCCCACACTGCACTTACCTGAGCCGGCCGCCGCTGCAAACTCAATCTCACATGTATGGATCTTGGTTTGCAGCACAGTGTAAGCAGTAATAATTTAGCATGAAGTGTGTATTTCTGAAAATTATAACCAATTGTACATAACTGTAATCTTGGAGCTCGGAATAATCCGTGATTAAGCAGCAGAAGGCAGTCAAGGGGCAATTGTTGTTTGAGATTCTGCTCAGGAACATTTCTAAGTAGAAAAGGCATTATCGTTGAACACATTTTAAAACATGCATATTTTATTATACATTTGCTACAATAGTGTGATTATATATTGCTCTACAGACAACAGGGTCACTATTATCCCTAGAAAATGGGCTGTGGTGAGGAATATCATGTACTGAATATCGAGTTACACGAATATCATGGTCAAAATATTGAAGACCACTGTGCCACTGGTTTCAAGCTATCCTGGCTGATGAGGGGTGATATCCCGAAACCGGTCCTAGGATGCTTGTTTCCTGTCCAGGGAGGACCTGGCCTGGCAGTTTGGGCTGGACCGTTCCATGAGGAACAGGGTCAAGAATAATTTGCATATGGCTGGGTCCAAACTGTGGTGGCACGGTGAGCAAAAAAACAATGGATTTAACCCAGATCTGTGACTGGGGTGAATGTTTGATAATGTTCAGCATTCCGATCATCATCTTTTTGTGTTGCAACAGTAAGAAAAGGACACGGTTTGAAGGGGACATCCTAATCACAGAAGCACATTGGAAACATACCAAGTAAACTATCTTCAGGGGGAAATCCAAAAATGAGAGGCAATCACAAATTAATTAAAGGCTTCCAACAGTAGAATGGTCCTACAAAGTAAATCTCAGAGAGGTTTTCTGACAGGCAGGGCCTTTTGAGTTTTACATAAAGTACATGCATGGGGGACAGTAACAAGTACCCAGATATGATTAAGAATATTAAATGACAAGTCCAAATGTCATTGAGGCCTGATTCTCTTTCTGGTGATATGTGTCTCGCCCACATTATCATGCTCCTGTGGAGCTGGGTGTAGGAAAAGTGTACTTAGCATCCCAGATGAAAATGGCTGATTCACCTGTCTGAGGTGTTTGGGTTTGTGGGGATCACACTATTTGTCTAATGGGCCGGTGCAGGAAGGGACCCTACGCCAAAACGTATGCAGGGATGCTGAGATGTTGTTCATACTAAGGACTGTTCCTCATTGTTACTAAGTGAAGAGTAATAATCGTTGTAGGAAAAATAATATGTATTCACACTGCAAGATGTCAGGACTTGTGGAAGAAATACATTGTACTCCAGTTTTCTATATTCGTAAATCTGTTTTATATAAATATGCTGTCCTCACAAACAAGCAATTACTATGACTTGTGCCCTAAGCCAATGACTCTGAGGAATACGGATTTTGCGGCATTTTCTATGAATAAATCTTGTTGGAGGAGTTTGGACATGTCATGAATGATATGAATGTATGTTAATTTGTTTGGATGCCTTCCACGCTAACTCGCTAATTTGAAAAGCTGCCCTTTCTGCTGTGTAATAAGAAGTGCGCTCAACAAGGTTTACAAACTCACTGACCCATTAAATACGAAGCAGATTAATTAGTGAATTGCTGTCTTGCAAAATAGCCGGAACCAATTCGCATGATCATTGCTCTGTGTGAGTGAGCGCTGAAAAAATTCTGTATTTGTAAAGCTGGCACAACAAGAACGCTATTCACTCATTTACAAGAAGCGTAATGTTTGATAAACCCAGGGGCATGTGTTATGTATGGCACGCTCCACGCCGCATTCTAATCCCGACACGTGGGAGCCCCCAGGGTTCTGTAATAAACTACCTGCAGGCTTTCTATGTGAGCCATTTTAGAAGTGCTATTCAGAAAAATGGATAACCTAAAAAACACAAGCAGAAAATGTCTTATTTCATTATTCACATAAAGGGAATCTATGGGTGAAATATTACCATGACTGTAATTAACAATGATTTTGACTAACATCTTACCTTTAGTCAGACCAACATATTGTAATGCCAGCATTTTCTTTCAAATACAGTTTCTTATGCTACTAATGGTGTGTTTTATTAACTATCACAGCCGCGCTCCCAAGCTCCCTCATTATGCAGTTGTATAATGCTGCAGGCCAGCTTTCTCTATTGTCTACGTGCAGTGCTTCAGGACGTGTTCTCAAATGCACAGCATCTTTGTGTTTTGCAGTTCCACATTTTAACATATTTTTGTTGTTTTAATCTGCATTTCTCACGTTCTATAAACGCTCTCCAAAGATTGTTCCATTAGCAAGAATTTACCTTTGGGTCTAATAGAAATTGCATTGTTTCGCAGCTTTTAAACATTTAAGGAATTAATATTGTTTCTGTTTTTATACAAATTGTCTAATTCAGTTAGATTCTGATCTGCATGAAATCTCTTGGAGAGCCACCTATTTTATTAAAAATTAATAAATTATCTCGGGCTGCATTTATTTGGTTCTGATCTCATGAGACTTCTCATTTATCTGTGTTTGTGACAATGCAAGGGGTTGTCTTGTGGCTGGATCGTTTTGTGTACCGAAAAGTCAGTTGCACACTGTTGTCTGCATTAAATTCCCCGTCTATTGACGCAGTAAGGGTGTCGAGGAAGAGTCCAAGGGCCCTGGGTGCTGGTTTGGGCAAAATACTTTATTTACTGCTGCAGATCCTAGTTTACTCCTCAAGAGAACAAATTAATAAAGATCATGCAAAGGCTGCATAGAGGGCAGCCTAGGTGTGTGTTGTGGACACAATAGAAATGAATGCATGGTACATCTTCGAATGTGGGAAAATACAATTACAGCAGAAGTACAGTCAGTAATCAAAATTTGAAGGTTTGAATATTGAATGGCACTGATGACGTAATCGAATCAATGTGACCATTTACTATACGCTTCTCATAGTGGAATGTATCAGAAAGCTACACCTAGACTCAATTTTCTACCACCCCTGTAGTGCTGGTAGGTGTGGAGTGGTGAGATGTTATCAGTGATGTCATCAATGATGTCTGTTAGACCCAGCAGTTTTGGGCTGGCTATGACGCATCAAAGCCAGTCAGAACTCACCGTTTCAAATAGAATTAGTGCGATACACTTGTCCAATAACCTGTGCTCACCCTCTGGTAGCTTGTCACCGAGAAGTCAGGCTTATCCTCAGGGCTCAAGTCTAAAGCGTTGCACAACTCCCCCCCTCGCAACACACTCTGGGGTATATTCACAAGGAAATGGCACAGCACAGTGCTGCAGCAAATTTTGCAATGCCGCGCTACGTCATTTAAAAAACACAGGGATGCGCCATATTCACAAGAATATGCACATCCCAGTGTTTTCTCTTGCGCTGGTGCTAAAAATAGCTGACTAGCACCAACACAGACACACTTATGCCATAGTGCAAGGGTGCCTGCGTTGCAGGGATGATTTCCTGCAACAGGGTGCCTGCGTTGTAGGGAATCATTCTTCCAATGCAGGCACCTTCTCTGTTACAGGGAATGATTGTTTATGTGCAGGAAGGAACACCTTCCTGCACATAAACAATCTTTAAAAGCAATTTGCTCTTTCTATGTGTGCTGCACAATGCAGCACACATAGAAAAAGCAAAAACGAGGGAAATAAAAGTATTCCTTCTCAGAGCTCTAATCTAACGCCTGCTTTTGCATGGCATTCGTTTTTGGTGCTACCTCAGGTTTACACAACTTTGTAAATCTGGGGCAGCATCAAAAAGCAATGAGTGTTGCAGTGGAATGCCCACAGCAACACCCAGTACATGCCCCTTTCGCACAGAAAACTGCATGAAAGGGTACCATATTTACAAAGCAGCGTTAAGCCACACAAAGTAAATATGGTGCAGGGTATTGTGCCACTGGAACGTCGCAATCCCCTTGCAAATATGCCCCTTTGTTCACCCCAAAAAGACTCCACACTGTATGTATAAAAACACTTGTCTTTGCATTACACACACACGCTGAAATCAAAACGAGGTACACATTGTATATACAATCTACAGTTGTATGCAAATGTCAGACTTCTCTGTTAAAATCATAATTAAGCACACATTGTATATACACTTTACAGTTATATGCACATGTCGGACATTCCCATTGCAGAAACGTCAAATAGTCACTAGTCTCTGACTACGCCTCATGACCCAGCTCCTAAGTCTTTCAGTTCTACCAGCTAAGGATACACGTTGCCCCTGCTGGTGCCCTGTTGACTAGACAGCCGGAACCACCTAAAATGGAAAGAAACAGTTACTTAGTTTTGTCCATCCGGATTAGACCTCCAGATGCCCGACGGCACCTGCACCAGTGTGGGATCGCTACCCCCCCCCATAGACAAAAGGTTGTGACCCAGGAAGCTGGCACGCTCCCCATCGGGAGAAATGTTTTTCTCTCAAGCGAAGGTGTGGCCTGCCGTAGACCCCTAGCAGTCAGCTGCAGATGCCCACGAGGCACACAAAACCCCTCAGGTCTCGTCATAATGTTTCTCAAAACAAAGCGCCCTGTGGCGTGGGTCCAGGGAGAGGGAGGCAGTGACTTTGGACAGAGGCAGCGATGTAAGGCATTATCGTCCTCCCAATCTGGAGGCCGAAGATAGTCTCAGCTCCTGGCTTAGGTTCCCCCAAAATCCCTCGGAAACCACACGCTCTGCAGCACAAGTGAGCACAGGCCCCCTTGATTGCAAGCATGATTCCCTCAGACTCTGCAAGCATCCCCCACACTCCTCGAACTCCTCACGTCCTGGCACCTAAGATGGCTGCTGATCTTTGTGCACACACTCCTCTTGCACAGTGAGATGATGGTGAATGTCAGGACAGTCCATCTCCCAACCACGATCACTTCCTCCTGTCTCTGCCGCACCCAGTGCAAACCTTACGCTCTCGTGGAGACAGTGAGATTCCTTATGTCCCTGGGATCTCGTGGACAGAAGGCCAGCTCAACGGCCCTCAGAGAGAACTTTGAGACCCCGGTCACGACAGTTGGCACAAAGTGCAGGCCAGCAACTTCCAGGGAAAATCCACCGTTATAGTCTCCTTCTGGAGCATGACAAGCTCCAAGCCACCACAAGTCTGCGGATAGTCAAGTTGCAGTCCCTCCTGCCCTAATGATTCCTTGTGTCAATGTCCTGGTATCGAACCATTGTAGTATGGTTCCAAATCCAAAAGTGTCTCTACTTTAGGAAGCCCCTGTAGTTATACCCACCATGGCCTTTGAAGATATGAACAGTTCAAAAGACCACCTATGAAATGCACAGCTGCTCTCAAAATTTTGTCTTGTTTGCCATCCTACCCCAGGAGGTTTAATCACAATCTTTAGTGGGGTCAAGACCCTGCCCCTAGGAAAGCAGGTGCCAATGCCACCCCCACATAGCCATCACAGAAAGGCCCTTCAGAGTCAGAGGTATGCAGTTTCCCATGAACTCCTAATTTAATGGCCCCCTATCAGGAATGCAAAGATGTGGCTATCCCCCTACCACCCAGTTGTGAATTAGGAGACAGGCCACTAGGCACACAGAGCCACAAACATCGAAATGCCCACTTGCTCAAAGTGACATTTCCATCACCGTAATGTCAAAGCCATTCCCACTACCGGAGAGGATTCGCCTTACGAACTCATCGATTCCAAACATCATACTGTTACTATTCTGCCCATAGGAAATAATGCTAGACAGCCTTTCCCAACATCCCCTTATGCTAATCCAATGCGAGAAGCAGTCCCCATCGTACCGAGCACAACATCCAATGGTATTTATGACTCTTGCAGGTAACACATACACACACCTGCCAAACGTCTTCCCAACACCACACCCTTTCACCAGGGAGAACTCTGAAATAGTAGGAGACATGCACAACCTTGGCACACAGCTTTGTAACCGCCAGGTCGAGAAACAGTAACCTGTGCACACAGGTCCCACCAAGGCAACCCTGTGAAACTATCAATGAGCCACCTCTGTGGATGGCACAACCAGTGCAGCAGGCCCACGGAGGAACATTCCAGATACTTGCCCTTGGTATAGGTCTTCCCCCATGACAAGGGACTTACAGATAACTCAAATCAGGCAATCATATATACACCGCTCCACAGTATGTACACGATGAGCCCAGCAGTTTGATACTCCACGGCAGTGCCAAACACGCCCAAGTCCTAAGCTAGCAAAACAGGGTCAAAACATGAGGTCAGCAGCCAAATTTGTTAGGGGAGACCACACCAACAAAGGCCATGTCTAACAATGTCACTGAACATGTCATGAGTAATGTAATATGTGAGGTCATAAGCAGTGCATGGCAGGGGCGCAAGTTAAAGATAGCTCATTGAACTGGTGAATGTCAGTGGGCTTTCGAGTTTAAAACGTAACACTATGAATGACATTGTCACTTAACTATAATTTACCTTTAACCTTTGGTCTAACATAAAGTAAGCTCTTATCACAAGTGATAAGTCTACAATTGCATTCCTGTTGAGAACCAAATACCCCATTGTAGCACTTAACACTCTCAGGGTAGTGAAGCAGGAAAATCCAAAGCCTCAGTAGGCAGGGGCATGGTGTGGGCTAGCACTCCTAATTCACTGGCATGCAAATATAGCACTCACAAATGATTGACCCCTCAGTGCTCTTTCTTGTAGAAAGGAAATGTGCATTACACACGCACTACTAAATACTACTCATTACAAAGATGAAAATAACTGTGGTGACACCCTCAAATCACATTTGACCCCTAGTGCGTAATAACCCCTATAGTAACAATCCCCCCATACCAGATGCAACATCACAATATATGGGTGTGTCATTTAAAATAAGGCAGGTCTGCTGGCTTTGTCAAGGGATCAGGGTATCAATATGTAAAAGGCAGGCCTATTGGCTTTGTCTGGGTGTCACCACATAAACATATAAAAAGGAGACCTATTTGTGTTTGCCAAAGGGTCACCACAGTAATAAATCAGCCATGCAATCATTTAATATTAAAATCAATGGAATCAATAACCATATTCAAATACTTTCATTATTATCATACACATTGCAATGTTCATTAATAGCAGTTGTCACTAAAATATTTTAAATAAAGCACTTTTAATCAAAAAAACATATTTGAGTCTTTCTTTAACACTTTTCTGGTCACATAATGCATGCATAGGATCAAGCACAAGGAGTCTCTGCACCGCAGCTGAAGAACATACAACTCCTTCTCCAAGTATTTCAAAAATCATGAAAAGCTCTCATGGGGTGATGCATTCGATGATCCAGGAGACTTGCTGTATGTTTAATAAAATGTTCCTTGGGGCAGCTTCTGCACTTCCTAAAGCCTCCACAACATTCAAATAAATGTTTGCGGTTCCTCTGCCCTTCCTTGGGGCACCACTAAGAAGGAAAAAGGCATAAACAAAAGTCCTCACAGGGAATTATGGGGTGCCCCTCTCTGGAGCAGTGAATATTTTTTGAGCTGCTCCACTCTCTTTCTCTGCATCTGCCACTTTCTTTCTTTCTATTTTAATTTATTTTCTGGGTGCCCCACATGCTCCTGTTGAGGGTTGTCGGGGGAGGTCCAATGCTCCCCTGTCCCCACCAGCTCCCCAGCGAGCAGTCATATTTGGGTGCTGCCACAGGAGCAAACCACAATTGATTGTGCTCCTTCCCGGCTGATCAAACTTATTTTCTGCACCCCCCACAGTGGGAGCAATCCAGCGTTCTGTGCCCGCAAGAGTGGGAAGGAGGTAGGCCTCCTTAGTGTCAGGAGTGATGGGGTCCTCGGGACACTAAACTTGCGTAGGGCCCCAGGGAATGGGGTCCCCATGGCCAATACTTGGCTCGAATAGGGGGCCACACACATGTCTCTTCCGCAATCTATTTTTTACTAAAGCATACAACCAACAGCCCCTGAGTATGAGATCCTTATGGCTAAAAGTTAGCTTGGGGAGGGGGGCTGATGCACACCTTCCTCACCACATCAATTTAAAACAAAAAATGTGTCAACCTCCCCGTCCCTGGCGTACCATGGGGAATTTTAATGAAAAAGGGTGGCTTTTTAAAAAAAAACTGTTTTTTGGCAGTCCTGATGTACTCCAGGGGGACCGCAATGGAAAAAAAAATGTTTTGTCCCCAGGTGGTGTCCCTCTGGTACCCCTACACAAGGGGTAGGGAGTCAGTGTATCCCTATCCCTATCCTGACCCCTTACATCATTAAAACATTTTCAGAACAAGGGACCAAGTCCCAGAGCCCTGTAATCACCGCCACATCATGTCTGTTCATGTTGCAGCCAGCCAATTGGAATGCTCACTCTGAAAAAAGTCCCCTTAGCCAATTAGAAGGCTTGAATTTTTTTAGTTTCAGCACAACTCTCTCTCTCTCTCTCTCTCTCTCTCTCTATATATATATATATATATATATATATATATATATATATATATATATATATATATATATATATATTATCGCCATTAGATAGTTATAGTTAGGACCTATTTTCCATAGGAAATTCACAACATTCTATTTCCAATAACTTTGGCACCGGTTAATGAATCTTCGCGAAAATTTCAAAACTCGTGGGGCGCTCCGGTCCGCTCCTATCTTGAAAGTTTCGGGGTGATTCGGCAAGCGGGGGCCGAGAAAAAAGGGGGGTCCCAAAATGTGTTTTCCCCATGCAATTTCCCATAGGAAACTTTAGACACGGCTACAGCCCGAACTGCTGAACGGAATTACACCAAATTTGGCAAAGAGGTAGTTCTTGGTTCAGAAAGAACCCTTTTTGTTAAATGGTGTAAATCAGTTCAGTAGTTGCTGAGAAAATCAAAAGTAAAAACACATATATATTTATGGCCGCGGAGGATCCGCGCACCCTCCCGATCATGAGCTGTATGCTAATTGGCTGTCAACACTCCAAACCAGGAAGTGTTGGCAGCCATCTTGTGCCTCGGTAGAACCGAGGCACAAGAAATCAGAGAAACAAGTGTGCAAAACGCAAAAAGGGGGCAGGGTAGAAACACCCTGACCCCCTAGGCCTGCTCAGGGGGTCCCAAAAGGACCCCCAGAGCCAAAAAAAGGATTTAAAAAAAAAAAAAAAAAAACGCGAGGTGCGCGCTGGATCCGCAGATCCGGCCGCGAAAATAAAAAAAAAATGAAGCGCGGACTCCCACGCTTCGTTTAATTTAAGCCCCCGGGTGGGCCAAGTCCCGGGGGCAGTTGAAAAATGTGTGTGGGGGGGCCCAATCCCCCCCACACTGCCCCGGGGACCGCCACCCCCCGGGGCTTCTTTTTTAATCTGTGGGGGGCCTTGAAGGGCCCCCCAAGCCCCGGGGACAGCCACCCCCGGGGCTTTCATTAATTAATTAGCGGGGGCACACGGCCCCCGCTGCCCCGGGGACCGCCACCCCCCGGGGATTTAAAAAAAAAAAAATACCCCTGTGGGGGGGGGGGGGGGGGGTTTGAGCCCCCCCCCACACGCCCCGGGGACCGCCACCTCCCCGTGGCACTAATATTCTAATTTGGGGGTCCGTTACGGACCCCCGAGCCCCGGGGACCACCACCTCCCTGGGGCTTTGCAAATGGTGGGAGGGGGGCCACGCGGCCCCCCTCCTGGAGCCAGTGATGGCCCTGGGGACTGCCACCACCCAGGGCCGGCTCCTGCAGTGTCCCGGGGTGCCCACCCCCGGGACACTGCTGTTTGCAATGACAGGACGGGAGCCTCGCGGCTCCCGCCCTGTCATTGTAAACTGCTTTGCTTCATTGAAGCGAGAGCAGGGAAACCTGCTCTCGCTTCAATGAGGCAAAGCAGATAGCTTTTCCACATGGGGAGCTGCATGTCAGCAGCTACCCATGTGGAAAAGCAATGCCGGCTCCTGCAAGACGCGGGGAGCCGGCGGGACCGTGGGGGCATTGGGGCTCCCCCCACGGTCCCCAACGAGAGGCCAGGCCCCGGGGATAGGGTCCCCGGGGCCATTAGTGGCCCGGGAGGGGGGCCACGCGGCCCCCCTCCCCCGTAAGAAAAAAAAAACGCAAAGGCCTGCTTCGGAGGATGGGGTCCACGGGGCCAATAGAGGCCTCAGGAGGGGGGCCACGCAGCCCCCCTCCAATAATATAATTTAAAAAAAAAAACTGGCCATGCCCCGGGGGATGGGGTCCCCGGGGCCGAATATGGCCTCGGGACGGGGGCCACGCGGCCCCCTTCCATTCCAATTTATTAAAAACATTTTTAAAAAAATAGGGGTCAGGCCCTGGGGGATGGGGTCCCCAGGGCCAATAAAATAGGAAAGGAAGGGGGGCCACACAGCCCCCTTCTTAAAAAATAAAATGTAAAAAAAAGACCGGCATCGCGCCGGAGGCCCCACCCCCTCCCTGCAGCACTCTGCAAACGCGCCCCCTGGCGCGTTGTAAGATGGGGAACTAATTCCCCTTGAATACTGGGGGTCCCTGGGGGCCAACTAGCCCACCAGGTACCTCCAATATGCGCCACAGAGCTGCGTTGCAGAGAGGTGTAAAAAGGGGCTTGGCCTCTGAACACCTCTCTGCAACGCAGCTCCCTGGCGCATACTGGAGGTACCTGGTGGGTTAGTTGGCCCCCAGGGACCCTCAGAATTGAAGAGGAATTAATTCCCCAACTTAAAACGCGCCACGGGGCGTGTTTGCACACATGTCACCTCAGGCCCCGCCCCCTTCCTTCACCACTGTGCAAACGCGCCCCCTGGCGAGTTGTAAGTTGGGGAATTAATTCCCCTTCAATACTCAGGGTCCCTGGGGGCCAACTAGCCCACCAGGGAACTCCAGTATGCGCCAGGGAGCTGCGTTGCAGAGAGGTGTTCAGAGGCCACGCCCCTTTTTACACCTCTCTGCAACGCAGCTCTGTGGCGCTTACTGGAGGTACCTGGTGGGCTAGTTGGACCCTAAGGACCCTCAGGATTCAAGGGGACTTAATCTCCCAACTTAAAACGGCCACAGGGCGTGTTTACACAGTGGTGAAAGGAGGGGACGGGGCCTGAGGTGACGTGTGCAAACACGCCCTATGGCGTATTTTAAGTTGGGGAAATAATTCCCCTTCAATCCTGAGGGTCCCTGGGGGCCAACTAGCCCACCAGGGAACTCCAGTATGCGCCAGGGAGCTGCGTTGCAGAGAGGTGTTCAGAGGCCACGCCCCTTTTTACACCTCTCTGCAACGCAGCTCTGTGGCGCTTACTGGAGATACCTGGTAGGCTAGTTGGACCCAAGGGACCCTCAGGATTCAAGGGGACTTTATCCCCCAACTTAAAACGGCCACAGGGCATGTTTGCACACATGTCACCTCACGCCTCCCCCTCCCTTCACCAGTGTGCAAACGCGCCCTGTGGCGCGTTTTAAGAGGTAGTTTTAATCCCCCTGCCCTATTATGTACTAGGGTCTTACAGAGAAGGTCATGGTAATCACAGGGGTACCCCGACGCATAGTGTTCCCTAGTGTATGTAGGTGTTTTCACTGTATTCTAAGTGTCTTTTAGCATAGCACTGGCTCTAGGCCTGGTTAATCAGATTTAGTTACCACCAGTACCCGTCTGAAAAAGTTGTGGGCACAGGAGGACTTTCTGCTCCTCTGCTAATCACAGGGGTACCCCAACGCATAGTGTTCCCTAGTGTATGTAGGTGTTTTCACTGTATTCTAAGTGTCTTTTAGCATAGCACTGGCTCTGGTTAGTCAGAGTCAGTTACCACCAGTACCCGTATGAAAAAGTTGTGGGCACAGGATGATTTTGCAACAAGGCCTCTTTCTGCTCCTCTGTTGGTTCTTTCTGTACATCTCTTGCTTCGTCCTGCACTTTTCTTCGTCTTTGTGGACTTCTGTTGCTTCTTTCTGCATTTCTTTTGCTTCTTTCTGTGCGTTTTTTCTTCTTTCTTCACATGTCCTACCTCTGTAGGCATAGTTAGAAACTAGCATTTGAAAAACCTTTGAAATTCACTGAAAAAACCATAGGTTTCAGGCACGTTATAGTTAAAAATTAGCATTTAAAAAACTTTTGAAATTCACTGAAAAAACCATAGGTTTCAGGCACGTTATAGTTAGAAATTAGCATTTAAAAAACCTTAAAAATTCACTGAAAAAACCATAGGTTTTAGGGAAAGTTATAGTTAGTTGGACATTGCACTCATACAAAACATGTGACATTCCCCGTTATAGTTAGTTCAGCTAACTATAACTCGCGCCTCGCAATGCACTGCTGATGATGTCACATATTACATCACTCATGACATGGTCAGTGACATCACTGATGACATCACTGATGACATCTCAAATGACATCACTGATGACATCATCCATGTCATGATTTGATGCATCTTCTCACACCCTAATATAACTTTTCATACACCCACTCTAAATTACAGACTGCCATTCTCAAAACCATAGACACTCCAATACCAATAACTACATACCCACTCACTGATTCTTAGGCCTACACACACACATCCACTCACTCACCCGTACAGTCACTCATACTTTGGGTCACTCAGAACAGGACTATCATATGCACTCATACACTTATATAGAAACTTACACACTGTCACTCATCCATAGAGGTACTCACACACCTAGTCAATCATGCAAATAATTAATCACACAGCCATTTACTCACCGATACAGTTATACACACACCAGCTCACTTACTCAAACAAATACAACCACTCTCACAATCACACAATCTCACTTATAGCCATGTCATGAGTGATGTAATATGTGACGTCATCAGCAGTGCATTGCGGGGTCGCGAGTTATAGTTAGCTGAACTAACTATAACGGGGGAATTTCTATGGTTTTGTATGAGTGAAATGTCCAACTACCTATAACTGTCCCTAAAACCTATGGTTTTTTCAGTGAATTTCAAAGGTTTTTTAAATGCTAATTTCTAACTATAACGTGTCTGAAACCTATGGTTTTTTCAGTGAATTTCAAAGGTTTTTTAAATGCTAATTTCTAACTATAACGTGCCTGAAACCTATGATTTTTTAAGTGAATTTCAAAGGTTTTTAAATGCTAGTTTCTAACTATGCCTACAGAGGTAGGACATGTGAAGAAAGAAGAAAAAACGCACAGAAAGAAGCAAAAGAAATGCAGAAAGAAGCAACAGAAGTCCACAAAGATGAAGAAAAGTGCAGGAAGAAGCAAGACATGTGCAGAAAGAACCAACAGAGGAGCAGAAAGAGGCCTTGTTGCAAAATCATCCTGTGCCCACAAATTTTTCAGACGGGTACTGGTGGTAACTGACTCTGACTAACCAGAGCCAGTGCTATGCTAAAAGACACTTAGAATACAGTGAAAACACCTACATACACTAGGGAACACTATGCGTTGGGGTACCCCTGTGATTAGCATGACCTCCTCTGCAAGTCCCTAGTACATAATAGGGCAGGGGGATTAAAACTACCTCTTAAAACACGCTACAGGGCGCGTTTGCACAGTGGTGAAGGGAGGGGGGGCCTGAGGTGACATGTGTGCAAACGCGCCCCGTGGCGCGTTTTAAGTTGCGGGATTAAGTCCCCTTGAATCCTGAGGGTCCTGGGGCCCAACTAGCCCCCCAGGTACCTACAGTTAGGACCACAGAGCTGAGTTGCAGAGAGGCGTTCCGAAGCCACGCACCTTTTTTACCTCTCTGCAACGCAACTCTGTTGTGCTTACTGAAGGTACCTGGTGGGCTAGTTGGCCCCCAGGGTCCGTCAGGATTCAAAGGGAATTAATTCCCCAACTTAAAACGCACCACAGGGTGTGTTTGCGCACATGTCACCTGAGGCCCCGCCCCCTCCCTTCACCACTGTGCAAACGCACCCCGTGGAGCGTTTTAAGTTGGGGGATTAGGTCACCTTGAATCCTGAGGGTCCCTGGGGCCCAACTAGCCCACCAGGTACTTCCAGTAAGCACCACAGGCCTGCGTTGCAACGCCTGTAACAAATTGTGCAGTTGTGTTTAGGTAGTGAAGAGGGTCGTGCTGGGGGTAGTGTTTTAGGGTTTAGGGTAGTGCAGTGGTGTTTGTGTAGTGTAGGGGGTCATGCTGGGGGTAGATTTAGGGTTTAGGGTAGTGCAGTGGTGTTTGGGTAGTGTAGGGGTCGTGCTGGGGGTAGTGATTTAGGGTAGTGCAGTGGTGTTTGGGTAGTATAGGGAGTCGTGCTGGGGGAGTGTTTTAGGGTTTAGGGTAGTACAGTGGTGTTTGGGTAGTGTAGGGGGTCGTGCTGGGGGTAGTGTTTTAGGGTTTAGGGTAGTGCAGTGGTGTTTGGGTAGTGTAGGGGGTCGTGCTGGGGGTAGTGATTTAGGGTAGTGCAGTGGTGTTTGGGTAGTGTAGGGGGTACTGCTGGGGGTAGTGTTTTAGGGTTTAGGGTAGTGCAATGGTGTTTGGGTAGTGTAGGGGGTACTGCTGGGGGTAGTGTTTTAGGGTTTAGGGTAGTGCAGTGGTGTTTGGGTAGTGTAGGGGTACTGCTGGGGGTAGTGTTTTAGGGTTTAGGGTAGTGCAGTGGTGTTTGGGTAGTGTAGGGGTTCGTGCTGGGGGTAGTTTTTTAGGGTTTAGGGTAGTGCAGTGGTGTTCGGGTAGTGTAGGGGGTCGTGCTGGGGGTAGTGTTCTAGGGTTTAGGGCAGTGCAGTGGTGTTCGGGCAGTGTAGGGGGTCGTGCTGGGGGTGGTGTTTTAGGGTTTAGGGCAGTGCAGTGGTGTTCGGGCAGTGTAGGGGGTCGTGCTGGGGGTGGTGTTTCAGGGTTTAGGGCAGTGCAGTGGTGTTCGGGCAGTGTAGTGGGTCGTGCTGGGGCTGGTGTTTCAGGGTTTAGGGCAGTGCAGTGGTGTTCGGGCAGTGTAGGGGGTTGTGCTGGGGCTGGTATTTCAGGGTTTAGGGCAGTGCAGTGGTGTTCGGGCAGTGTAGGTGGTGGTGCTGGGGCTGGTGTTTCAGGGTTTAGGGCAGTGCAGTGGTGTTCAGGCAGTGTAGGGGGTCATGCTGGGGCTGGTGTTTCAGGGTTTAGGGCAGTGCAATGGTGTTCGGGCAGTGTAGGGGGTCTTGCTGGGGCTGGTGTTTCAGAGTCTAGGGCAGTGCAGTGGTGTTCGGGCAGTGTAGGGGGTCTTGCTGGGGCTGGTGTTTCAGGGTTTAGGGCAGTGCAGTGGTGTTCGGGCAGTGTAGGGGGTCGTGCTGGGGGTGGTGTTTCAGGGTTTAGGGCAGTGCAGTGGTGTTCGGGCAGTGTAGGGGGTCGTGCTGGGGCTAGTGTTTCAGGGTTTAGGGCAGAGCAATGGTGTTCAGGCAGTGTAGGGGGTTGTGCTGGGGGTGGTGTTTCAGGGTTTAGGGCAGTGGTGTTCAGGCAGTGTAGGGGTCTTGCTGGGGGTGATGTTTCAGGGTTTAGGGCAGTGCAGTGGTGTTCGGGCAGTGTAGGGGGTCTTGCTGGGGGTGGTGTTTCAGGGTTTAGGGCAGTGGTGTTCAGGCAGTGTAGGGGTCTTGCTGGGGGTGATGTTTCAGGGTTTAGGGCAGTGCAGTGGTGTTCGGGCAGTGTAGGGGGTCGTGCTGGGGGTGGTGTTTCAGGGTTTAGGGCAGTGCAGTGTTGTTCCAGCAGTGTAGGGTGTCGTGCTGAGGGGTGGTGATTCAGGGTTTAGGGCAGTGCAGTGGTGTTTGGGCAGTGTAGGGGGTCGTTCAGGGGGTGGTGTTTCAGGGTTTAGGGCAGTGCAGTGGTGTTTGGGCAGTGTAGGGGGTCGTTCAGGGGGTGGTGTTTCAGGGTTTAGGGCAGTGCAGTGGTGTTCGACGAGTGTAGGTGGTCTTGCTGGTGGTGGTGTTTCAGGGTTTAGTGCAGTGGTGTTCGGGCAGTGTATGGGGTCGTGCTGGGGGTGGTGTTTCTGGGTTTAGGGCAGTGCAGTGGTGTTCCGGCAGTGTAGGGGGTCGTGCAGGGGGTGGTGTTTCAGGGTTTAGGGCAGTGCAGTGGTGTTTGGGCAGAGTAGGGGGTCGTGCTGGGGGTGGTGTTTCAGGGTTTAGGGCAGTGCAGTGGTGTTCGGGCAGTGTAGGGGGTCGTGCAGGGGAGGTGTTTCAGGGTTTAGGGCAGTGCAGTGGTGTTTGGGCAGTGTAGGGGGTCGTGCAGGGGTGGTGTTTCAGGGTTTAGGGCAGTGCAGTGGTGTTCGGCCAGTGTAGGTGGTCTTGCTGGGGGTGGTGTTTCAGGGGTTAGTGCAGTGGTGTTTGGGCAGTGTAGGGGGTCTTGCTGGGGGTGGTGTTTCAGGGTTTAGGGCAGTGCAGTGGTGTTCGGGCAGTGTAGGGGGTCGTGCTGGGGCTGGTGTTTCAGGGTTTAGGGCAGTGCAGTAGTGTTCGGGCAGTGTAGGGTGTCGTGCTGGGGCTGGTGTTTCAGGGTTTAGTGCAGTGGTTTTCGGGCAGTGTAGGCGGTTGTGCTGGGGCTGGTGTTTCAGGGTTTAGGGCAGTGCAGTGGTGTTCGGGCAGTGTACGGGGTTGTGCTGGGGCTGGTGTTTCAGGGTTTAGGGCAGTGCAGTGGTGTTCGGGCAGTGTAGGGGTCGTGCTGGGGGTGGTGTTTCAGGGTTTAGGGCAGTGCAGTGGTGTTCGGGCAGTGTAGGGGTCGTGCTGGGGCTGGTGTTTCAGGGTTTAGGGCAGTGCAGTGGTGTTCGGGCAGTGTAGGGGTCGTGCTGGGGCTGGTGTTTCAGGGTTTTGGGCAGAGCAGTGGTTTTCGGGCAGTGTAGGGGGTCGTGCTGGGGGTGGTGTTTCAGGGTTTAAGGCAGTGGTGTTCGGGCAGTGTAGGGGGTCTTGCTGGGGGTGATGTTTCAGGGTCTAGGGCAGTGCAGTGGTGTTCGGGCAGTGTAGGGGGTCTTGCTGGGGGTAGTGTTTCAGGGTTTAGGGCAGTGCAGTGGTGTTCGTGCAGTGTAGGGGGTCGTGCTGGGGGTGGTGTTTCAGGGTTTAGGGCAGTGCAGTGGTGTTTGGGCAGGGTAGGGGGTCGTGCAGGGGGTGGTGTTTCAGGGTTTAGGGCAGTGCAGTGGTGTTCGGGCAGTGTAGGGGGTCGTGCTGGGGCTGGTGTTTCAGGGTTTAGGGCAGTGCAGTGGTGTTCGGGCAGTGTAGGGGGTCTTGCTGGGGGTGGTGTTTCAGGGTTTAGGGCAGTGGTGTTCGGGCAGTGTAGGGGGTCTTGCTGGGGGTGATGTTTCAGGGTTTAGGGCAGTGCAGTGGTGTTCGGCAGTGTAGGGGTCTTCCTGGGGGTAGTGTTTCAGGGTTTAGGGCAGTGCACTGGTGTTCGTGCAGTGTAGGGGGTCGTGCTGGGGATGGTGTTTCAGGGTTTAGGGCAGTGCAGTAGTGTTCGGGCAGTGTAGGGGTCATGCAGGGGGTGGTGTTTCAGGGTTTAGGGCAGTGCAGTGGTGTTCGGGCAGTGTAGGGGGTCGTCCTGGGGGTGGTGTTTCCGGGTTTAGGGCAGTGCAGTGGTGTTCACCCAGTGTAGGGGGTCATGCTGAGGCTGGTGTTTCACAGTTTAGGGCAGTGCAGTGGTGTTCGGGCAGTGTAGGGGGTTGTGCTGGGGCTGGTGTTTCAGGGTTTAGGGCAGTGCAGTGGTGTTCGGGCAGTGTAGGCGGTTGTGCTGGGGCTGGTGTTTCAGGGTTTAGGGCAGTGCAGTAGTGTTCGGGCAGTGTAGGGGGTCGTGCTGGGGCTGGTGTTTCAGTGTTTAGGGCAGTGCAGTGGTGCTTGGGCAGTGTAGGGGGTCGTGCTGGGGGTGGTGTTTCAGGGTTAAGGGTAGTGCAGTGGTGTTCGGGCAGTGTAGGGGGTCGTGCTGGGGCTGGTGTTTCAAGGTTTAGGGCAGTGCAGTGGTGTTCGGGCAGTGTAGGGGGTCGTGCTGGGGCTGGTGTTTCAGGGTTATGGGCAGAGCAGTGGTGTTCGGGAAGTGTAGGGGTCGTGCTGGGTGTGGTGTTTCAGGGTTTAGGGCAGTGCAGTGGTGTTCCGGCAGTGTAGGGGGTCGTGCAGGGGGTGGTGTTTCAGGGTTTAGGGCAGTGCAGTGGTGTTTGGGCAGAGTAGGGGGTCGTGCTGGGGGTGGTGTTTCAGGGTTTAGGGCAGTGCAGTGGTGTTCGGGCAGTGTAGGGGGTCGTGCAGGGGAGGTGTTTCAGGGTTTAGGGCAGTGCAGTGGTGTTTGGGCAGTGTAGGGGTCGTGCAGGGGTGGTGTTTCAGGGTTTAGGGCAGTGCAGTGGTGTTCGGCCAGTGTAGGTGGTCTTGCTGGGGGTGGTGTTTCAGGGGTTAGTGCAGTGGTGTTTGTGTAGTGTAGGGGGTCATGTTTTAGGGTAGTGCAGTGGTGTTTGGGTAGTGTAGGGGGTTGTGCTGGGGGTAGTGTTTTAGGATTTAGGTTAGGGCAGTGGTGTTTGGGTAGTGTATGGGGTCGTGCTGGGGGTAGTGTTTTAGGGTTTAGGGTAGTGCAGTGGTGTTTGTGTAGTGTAGGGGGTCGTGCTGGGGGTAGTGTTTTAGGGTTTAGGGTAGTGCAGTGGTGCTTGTGTAGTGTAGGGGGTCGTGCTGGGGGTAGTGTTTTAGGGTTTAGGGTAGTGCAGTGGTGTTTGTGTAGTGTAGGGGGTCATGTTTTAGGGTAGTGCAGTGGTGTTTGGGTAGTGTAGGGGGTCGTGCTGGGGGTAGTGTTTTAGGATTTAGGTTAGTGCAGTGGTGTTTGGGTAGTGTAGGGGGTCGTGCTGGGGGTAGTGTTTTAGGGTTTAGGGTAGTGCAGTGGTGTTTGTGTAGTGTAGGAGGTCATGCTGGGGGTAGTGTTTTAGGGTTTAGGATAGTGCAGTGGTGCTTGTGTAGTGTAGGGGGTCGTGCTGGGGGTAGTGTTTTAGGGTTTAGGGTAGTGCAGTGGTGTTTTTGTAGTGTAGGGGGGTCATGTTTTAAGATGCAACGCTCCAATACCTGACCAGTCTGCACTACATAAAACTGCAAAAAACTAAAAATAAAAAGTGTTTTGCACACTTTTGTCATTGGGCTATATGTGGGCTACATCTGGGTAATATTTGTGCTACATTTGGGCTCTTTTTTCACTGGTGGCCATCTTGGAAGACTACTTTGTTATGAAGTTTCCTAATTTCCTCATTTACTGCAGTCTCCTCAGTAGGAAATGCTTTCAGTTTTTACTTTGATTCCATCAAGAAGGCATTCAGATGTGTCTCACATTTGCCATAAATTCAGAATGTTAGCACTCTAGTTGCTCATTAGATCACTGTAGTAAAGCTACTGCTCACCAGGGAGTTAACTGGAAGTCTGCTGCTGGTATTGAAAGTGATTGTTTCAGTCTGCATGTCAGAATTTTCTAATGAAATAGAAGAGGATTTGAGATCTCACTTAAAACATGCCCTAATTTTTCTTTCTGCAGCACTAACCATAATTTCTATTTCAAAAAGAACCCCCTCAATTTGTTCCTTTTTAAATTAAATGTTTTAAGTGTTACCGGTTTATTCCAATCAAGATGGCTTCAGGTGTGCCATACTTTTGTCATAAGTAAGGCTGTTAGCGCTCTAGTTGTTCTTTAGAACACTCTGGGAAGCTGCAGTAGAACACAAAGGCATCAACTGGCAGGCTGCTCCTGTTGAAATATAACAGAAAGATATTTGAGATCACACTTGAAACATGTCCTAATTTTTCTTTCTACAGCACTAACCATAATTTCTATGACAAAATAAATCCCATCATTTTGTTCCTTTTTAAATTAAATGTTTTAAGTGTTACCAGTTTATTCCAATCAAGATGGCTTCAGGTGTGCCATACTTTTGTCATAAGTAAGGCTGTTAGCACTCTAGTTGTTCTTTAGAACACTCTGGGAAGCTGCAGTAGAACACAAAGGAATCAACTGACAGTCTCTGCCCTTGTTGGATGTACATGTTTTACTGAGAATGTCAGACTTCATTCTCACATGACTGAGAAAAATAATGTGAATTTACAGAAAATATGCTCTCATTTTAGCTTCTGGAGCCCCTTCCAAAACTCTATGGGACAAGCATGTGAAAATAGTTTTCTCTCAAACATGATTCATGATATCCCAGCAGAAGGTTTTTCACAGGGTAAAATCACCTTAGAACACACCACAATTCATGAAATTAGTATGGTACCATCAACAAATGAATTTTAATGTAACTAAAGTCTGTTATCACCCTTTATAGTTCTCCTTTTGGTAACCCTCAAAATCTTTGATTCACTACAATGCATTTCAATGGGGTACTATCATTTATATTGGTCCCAAGATGGCTGCCAGCAATTCCAGGATGAAGTGCTGACAGCCAATCAGATCTCACGATGACATGTGTGGTTAGGCTCCGCCCAGATATATATGTGATTTTACTTTGTATTTTCTCAGGAACTACTGAACGGATTTACACCATTTAAGCAAAAGGCACGACACTGAACCAAGGGCTACCTCTTTGCCAAATTTGGTGTAATTCCGTTCAGCAGTTCGAGTTGTAGCTGCGACTAAAGGTTCCTATGGAAAAATGAATGGGGAAAACACGTTTTGGGACCCCCTTTTTCTCGGCCCCTTCTTGACGAATCACCCCGAGACTTTCAGGATAGGAGCGGACCGGAGCGCCCCAACAAGTTGGAAACTTTCGCGAAGATTCGTCAAACGGCGCCAACGTTATTTCAAATAGAATGTTGCGGATTTCCTATGGAAAATAGGTCCTAACTATAACTATCTACTGGCGACCGCCAGTAGATAATATATACACACCTTTTAGACCTTAATGCTTCCAAAAATACTGAATGGATTTACATGAAATCACAAAAATCAATTTCTGAGTTAAGAACTAGCTTTCTGCCACATTTGGTGTAAGTCCATTCAGCCATAGATGAGCCTCAGACTTTAGTGATGGTCAAAATCAAGAATCCAAAAATCAAAAGGTTTTGGGTAATTTGGTAACATTTAATGGATAAAAAAAAACTGTTAGATATTCAAACCGTCTGAATATGTAAGCAATTATTGAATTAATATGGACATATTATACTGAGGCCTTAAGTTTGTTGAGACATACAGGATGTCTCTCTGCAAAATATCTGACAGCTGAAAATCTATGTGAGAATTTGAATATTTTAAAATTGGGAAACCTGACTAAAGATTTTTATGCAGAGCTTTTAACACAGATTATCAAAGATAAGCACTACCCCACAGAAACATTATGTAATTTCCATCTCCGATAATATTCAGTGTCATAGCTTATTCTGAGAAATCAGTCTCACCCATTGAATTATTGAACTGAAGAGAAGGCTGGCTAAGTTCTGATAAAAAATATTGAGTTGGTAACTCCTTGGATTACAGAGTAGACTTCATTTCTTCATCTTAAACTATATTGCCATGTGCCATTTAACTTAACAAAGTACCATGGTGCCATTTTGAAATCTCATCATGCTTGTTGAAATAGGTTACAAGCATTCCATAGCTTGCTCTGTACAAAATTATCTGTCAGTCAAATAGAATGGAGTCCATTCACAACATCATTTTTTCAAACTAACCTCACATACAGACACAACATACCTTTATTTATGAAAGACTGCTAGTGGAAAGAATTGATACATACACTATACCAGGTACCTGGTGCTAAACCGTCACGAATTCCAGTAACACACCACACCCATGTTTTGTATTCAGTATGATCTTTTAGATCCTTTATCAACCTGTTGGTAATGGGTCAATTGCTAGTGCAATAGCTTGCAAGTAGAGCTACTGTAATTATCACTCTCCTTGTTCGGCAAAGCTATAAAGTTTACAATGTGTGCTTGCAAGAATGTTTCTAGGTACATATCCACCTTTCTGCATTAACACCATTCTGCATTAACACTGTCTACCAGAACCCCCTGCAACTTTTAACACTAGTTTTTATGACTCCTTGCCACACCTATTTAATATACTCTCTTCTATCCCCCAGAAAAAAATCCTCTTGGCATTCCAAAACCACATTTGTGCCTTCCAGATCTTGGTACTTCAACTAGTGCAGCCCTATTAATTGTAGTATACTCCCCACCTCAGAAGGCAACCACAGAGGATGCGATGAAACGTGTTATATTAGTTACTTTAATTAACCAGATTAGAACAGGGTCAAGGGGAATGCTGAACATATGCAGAAAGGTGAGGATAAAGTGATCAGACTCAATTGGTTTGGAAGAGTGGACACAATCTGCATTGGGGAAATTGGAGTGTGCAGAAGACGGTGTTATGCAGACTCACACACTTAGAGTAAAGAGAAGAATTAGAGATTTGTATGCCAAAAAATGACTGAGACAAAGGAAAACACTTAAAGAATATATTTGTACAATGTTGCCAGTTGAGGAATTGTAAAAATGAAAACCGAGAAGACAGTGAAGGAATTTGCTTTGTATTGGCAAATGTGTACATGCTGTACTGCATCAAAAAGCTGGCAGTAAGCAGATTACATACATTGCGTAGTACAACTTGTTGGCACACAATGAGGATCATTACAGGAAATACACCGCAAGAGGCATGACAACAGAAAAAAATGGCACAGCGTTCCAAAGGGCAAATCATATTAACGGTAATTCTTTTTCTGAGTGCTCCAATTTAACTCAGATAAGTGAAGAAAAACAGGCCACAGGATAGTAAATTGATCGGTTCATGACCAAATAATGCGGTCAACTGGGGAATCTGCGATAAGGACAGAAATGTAGTAAATACAGAAAAATGCATCTTCCTTTCTATAATGAAACGAAAAAGATAACACATGGATTTCTATAGGAGAAATAACTGAGTATTCAAGATGAATTTAAAGAAGAGAATACATATCAATCCAAGAAGTAGACTATAAAAATAGAAGAATACAAAGGTATGAGCATGAATTTATTTAAGAACATGCTTATTTTCAAATAAATGAGACCACTGTACCCAGATTTATTCCACTGTTATTATGTATGCATGCATGTACTATTTGTGTACTGCAAACCTAGGTAAAGCAGTTGAGCATTGTAGAGGGCCAAAATACAAAGATACAGTCAACAAGTGATTGGATGATCAGTCTGGCTCCGAGAGTGGAAGTGAAACTTTACATGTTTTGATGCAGTGTTCTGCGAAGAGATGTGTCTTCATATCTTTCCTAAATTGGAGTTGTTGTTTCAGATCCCAGGTGCATAAATGAAGAAAGCGTTTTCCCTTGGGTTTTTTACACTCCTCTGTCTCTAGCCTGATGTTGTCCTGGCTGTGGGTGTACAGTTGAATTGAGGGTGTCAAGAAGGTCTGTAAGAGACATGAGTTTGAAAGACGACTCTTCAGGAGAAGCAGGCTAGGTGATTTTGTTATGCTGTCAAGTCTTCTATATTTTTTCACTGTAAAAGAAGTTCATTGCATATTGTTTGTTTGTTAAATGTGGGAGTCAGGCAGAATGTTGATGCAGGGCATGGTTGTCTTAAGGAGCACATTGTTCTGTTGCAGTTTAATAGACAGTGTTGATGTAGTATTTTGCTTTTAATGGTATGATGAGTTGTCTGTATTTGATACCAAAGGGGATGATGGACGGAGCGTCAGAGCAAATCAAACACTCACCCCCAGTCAACTGATCTGGGTTTAATCCATCATCATTCTTTAGCTCACTCCACCACCCCAGTACAGACATGGCCATATGTCTGTATTTGACCCACAGTGGACCATTGATTAATTCATCTTCTCTACAATTTGTTTATGTAAAGTTTGTACTCCAGGGTCTTTGGATTATGAGTGTCCCAAAGGGTTTGTCTTACACTTGAGTGTTTTAGTTGGAGTATGCAAGTCAATGTGGTTTTACAGACATGTGTTGAATGAGTGTGTCGATGTCAGATGTGTAGAGGTGACAATGCAAGAGACAAGTTCAAGATTTCTCTTGTTGAGGCTAAAGTCTTTGAATGTTTGCTCCTGTTGGAATGGCCTCTATGTTTTGGTTGGTCATTGAGAAGGATAATAGGGGTGACCAGGGCTTTGGCTCAGTCCAAGGATTTGGGAGGGATGCATTTGATGGTTGGTGATGTCCAGAAGACAAAGGTTTGGCTGTTAGAGTGTATTGGTTGGATGACATGCTGTTCCACATTGAGTATGTTTATGAGGTTGAGGAGGGTGATGCTTGCTTTTATCATGTTTGAGTCGTCTGAAAGGTTCAAGTCACTGAAGAGTGTGGTGTAGGCATGTTGATTGGATGACTTGGGGTGAGGTTCGAGCATTTGTCTATGAAGTCATTGCTCTTCTGAGAGGTCAGTGATGAAGTAGAAAGTGGTGTACTGTGATGAGGAGCATGGGAGTTGACATGTCAGTGCCTTCATAAGGTGAGTGGCACTTGCTTGTCTAGGGTGCAGGTCTAGGAAGATTTATGATAGAAGATGAGTCACCCTCCATTCTTAAATACATGGGCCACAAGTTGAATGCTATAGTGCAAGGATGTCTCTGATGTGTAATAATGTTGTGTTTGAGCCCTGGTTCAGTGACAAAGCGTGCAAAAAGGTTGCAATAGGTGATGAGGTCTGTAAAGTCTTCGAAATGGAGCACATAATCTGGGCATTGATGAGCATGAGTTGGAGTGTGTGTTCAGTTGTTTGAGGCTATCTAGTGATGAGTGTGATGTATATGAGATGGGTCTATGTTTTGTGAGGATGTGTATGTGTAGATGTACTCTAGATAGGGTTGTGATTGTAGGGAGGGGTAGAGGGGTGTGCTGGGCTGCCACTTGATGAATCTTCCCCTTTAGATGCTTGGTGTGGTTGCAGTAAAGCAAGGTTCTGGTCCAATTCCCTGTCTGGTGCTTAACAGATCTAAACAACAGGCACCTTTGTCTGCCTTAACTCTGGATACCCTGGCAGTGGAATGCCCTGATGCGTTGACTGAAGTAGGAAGGAAGCAAGAGGCTTTAGGTGGGAATTAGTGATGTCACTTACTGCAGATGGCGATGCGGCGCGCGCAATATAATTCGTTTTATTTATTTATTTATGTACTTACCTCCGTTTGGCCGTACGCCGGAGTTTACTACCCCCGCCCCACCGCCCCGCAGCACTCCCACCAGGAGCCGCGACTGAGTAAAAGTATTCACAACAGCTATGCTGCATTTTGTTTTCAACAAGCATTCTTCTTCTGCTATCATAAAGTTATTCCCTGGATGCACAAAGCAAATTAAAAAGTGAGAAATGTATCCGTGATGGGTTACTCCTGCGTTTGGAGTACATATGTAAATTTTTTTTAAATTTGAAAAGAATGACATGCCCCTTAAAGTAGGCAACTGGTATAGATTTCAAGGTGTGTGCAAATGCATAACTTTTTCTGAATCTGGAAATATAACAGGCTTGCAATACCACATGTGGAAATGGGACACACAATTGCATTTAAAACTCTAAGGTTTCTGAATTCTCAGTATGTTTTATCTTGAGAAACATCTTCCCTTCAAGCCATCAATTTTCAGCTCTCTGTTCTGTCCCCCATTCTTAAAATACATAGATCTTGATGTGGCAGTAGTACATTTATAGGTGTTTTTCGTATTGGATCACTACTAAATGGTGATAAATAGCCTGAAACACATGGGTTTGTCAGTGTTCCATGCCTTTTAAATATTGTCCATGCCAGGGGCTGTCACAAACCCACCCATAATACAAGATCTGCCCGCCATACTGGTGGAAGTTTAATCCTTTTGTGAGCCTAACACTCCTCCATTTCTGTTTGGGTAAGTCAGCAATTAAATTTGGCTCTCACAAATCAAATGATTTGCGAATATAAGTCTGGCCTACTAAGTTTGCCCATTCAAGTTTAATTTAGGCACATAGAATATTTTAAAAATCCGACCACGAGGGGCGGAATCAGGTTTTCAATCTGGCAATTCATGAAAAGGTGAGATTACAACAGACAGTAGAAACAGACTAGCTATTCTCGAACTGCAGTATTTATCAATGTAGGATTTGCACAATCACTTCTAAAGTATACAAAATATGTTATCTCTGAAATACAAAATAAAAATATTATCATTTTATTGAGCAAGTTTTGTGACTAATAATTCTTATGAATAATTTGCTTTGACCAGTTGCATTTAGGCACAGAAGTCTTTCTGAGAAAAACACTCACATGTTCAATTTTTGCCTGACATGACAATACTTCAAAAATAATGAAAACACCTACATTAATACACATACACTTTTCGTTTATGGAACCTCTTGCTCTTTAACTGTCACTGAACAGAAGTTATTTTTGACAACTGTGGAATTTTTAATGTTCACACTCCCTGTTTTGGTCATTTCCCATTTGGAATATGGGGGAAATGACATTAAGTGAATCAATCTGATCTGACTTTTGTAAAATCCCATTAAATCTGTTCATTAAACCAATGCTGGTATACTGGAAAGGAAAGCATATGTAATCAGAATGACATTAGCACCATGTATAAGTAGAGCTTAAACACTGATGTTGAAATGACCAGCACTAACAATTAAGACATTTTCTACACCATCTACACATACCAAGCTAAATTTATCTCATCTGTCCAGTTCGCTTTAACAGCTTCACTCCATGTTCCAAATGCTTAGCCAAGTAAACTAAAAGATGCCACAGAAAAAATCATAACAGAATAACTTTGCACAAAATAGCAAAGCTTTGATCACAGTAGTAGTTACTGTTCACATTTCAGAGGCCTTGATTATGCAACTAAGTGAAACTTCATAAAAAGGTGCATACAAATGTGCCATTATGTGTCTGCAAATGTGACATCATGATTGGCACAACCAGGATCTGTTGGTGTTTAACTTTGTAAATAGCACTTAAAACGTGCCAAAGTCCGTTTGATATTTTGGAATTTATTAAAGGCATGGACAAATGGAAATTCCCAGGTGAGAATTAGTGAGGTGGCCATTGAAGGAGTTGGAATATCCAAAACGTTATATCTAATTGATCATATATATTTTTTGTTCTAAGTAATGTTGAGTATGTGTAGAATTAGTCTAGAAAGGTCTTGCTTGCTAGTTCTGGATTTATTTCTGACACCCATGCAAACCCGTATGCAAGGGAGTTGAAATTATGAGTTATCTTTTATACCCTGACTGCCAGATTTTACCCCAATACATTTCAGGAGGTCAAACCTGCTGACACTGACTGGGTGAAAAAGGGGTGGTAATTGTCAAGCCATCCATATTTTTATACCATAAGCACCAAAATGCGCATGCAGTTACCTGTATTCATGGGGAAACTTGTATTTGGTGTTATTTATAACAACAGATAAATAATCATTCCCAGGTTATAAATATTCTCCCTGCACCTCTCATCTAGAGTCAGTAGAGTGTCCCTCCCGCCACTAGGAATATGATCCCCGGTGTCAGTTCCCCAATCAACTTCAGGGATACTGCACACCACTGGAGCTACCTCATAAACCTGAACCCCCTGATGTATTGTAACCCCCTCCCTTAAGTCAGGCGCCACATCTCTGGGTGTGTGTACTTCTCCCTCAGCACTAGATAAGACAATTGTGCTGCCACCATCTGAGCTGGACTCCACTTCCAACCCAGCCAAGCTCACTTCCTGAGCTACACACATCTCGTTTTGCTTGGTTGAGACACTCAGGGCCTCAAGCCTCGCAAACTCCTCATCGAGCTCTCTCATTCTCAGATCATATGCCAAGATCAATTTCTTTTCTTCCAAGGCATAAGCTCTCCTGCTCTCCTCTGCTATGGCCTGGATTTCCATTTCCATCTGCTTTGTTTTGATCCTCAGGACTTCTAGCTCCTGCTCCCTGACCCTTTGGTTCTCCTCCAGTTCCTCTGGGGAAAAATGCTAGAGGAATGATTGCTGCCAGTACTAGAGGCTGCTCTTCCCACAGGCAGATCCTGTGATCTGAAACCATCCCCTTGTGCATCCTCATCCACCTCTGCATCCTCTGCCTCCCCAGCCTCTCTGGCCTCCCACCAGGCCCTTAAGGCCTACTGTAGCTCCTCCTTCCTGGAGCTGCTGTTCATGGGACATCCAAAGTTCCTGCAGATGTGCTTGAGTTGACCTACTTTGTGACTACTTAACATTTCAATATCAAACTCCAATTCTGCCATCTCACTTGCTGGTTTACCCTTCTGAGACATGATGTGTGGATGCTTTAAGGGTTACTAAAAATAGAACCAAAAACAAAACCCAGTATGTGGTTGCGTAGTGGTCTGCACTAAACTAGTGATATACACCAATCACTGTGGGTCAAGTACAAATACAGGTTCAAATCCTCACCGCTGACCACCAATGTTAGAAATGGGGGTCTCTAGTTGGCAGAGGTAGGTACCTTTGTCCAAATAGGGACCCTTGCTTCTAGTCAGGGTAAGGGGGATACACACTCTAGATAACCCCTGCTCACCCCCTTGGTAGCTTGGCACGAACAGACAGGCTTATCCTAAAGGCAATGTGTAAAGTATTCGTAACACTCACAGTAACACAGTGAAAACACCACAAAAGGACACCACACCAGTTTAGAAAAATAAAGTATCTTTATCTAAACTAAACAAGACCAAAATTACCAAAATCCAACATACACAGTTAAAAATATGACTTTGAAAAGGTTTCAAGAACTTGTACCATAGAAAACTATGGATGCGTGACTTTTCACCAAAGTACATGTAGATGCGTGAAAGTTCCAAAAGCCAAACAGCCGTAGATACGGAAAACAAAGAGATGCGACACTCCTGAGACCTTGGGGAGGCGATGCGACAGTCCCGCTGCACGCAGAGGAAGGGTTGCATCGAATCCGGTCTGTATGGGGAGTGATGCGTCGATTCTTCGTGCCTGTTCTGGTCCGCAGGTGATGCGTCGGACGAACTTGCCGCACAGGCACGATGCATGGAAATCCGGGATGCGTTGGCGATCGATGCGGCGGCGTCGAGCGGCGCTGCGTCAGTCCTCTTCAGCCAAGATCCCTCGATACATCGATTTCTGTAGTTCTTTGAGTTTCTTCTCTCTTCCAGCTCCCAAACAGCAGCAACAACCTCCAGAGGCCCAAAACTGGCACAGGCACCTCTTGGCAGGTCAGAACTCACAGTAGCAGAGTTCAGGGGAGCTGGGGGTGAAGTCTTTGTGTCCCTGAGACTTCAGAACAGGAGGCCAGCACACTTCAGGCCCTTGGAGATCTCCTTCAAGCAGGGGACAAAGCACACAGCAAAGTCCTTCTCCTTTCCTTGGCAGAAACAGCAACTGCAGGCCAACACCAGACACACAGCAAGGGCAGTACTTCTCCTCAGTCTCTCAAGCTCTTCTCCTTGGCAAAGGTTCCTCTTGAATTCCAGGAATGATCTAAACTCTGGGGTTTTGGGTCTGATACTTATACCCCAAAATGTCTTTGTTCTCTTTGTGCAAGGACCTCTGAGCCCAGTTCAAACCAGTTCTGGGGGGGCACTCTGCAAGTGCACAACAACATCCATTGTCAGTGCGACCCTTTGCTCCAGACACACCACAGGGGGGTGGAGCCAGCATTGTGGAAGGCAGGCACAACCCTATTCAGGTACAGGTGCTACTCCTCCCACCACTCCAAATGCAGATCAGGCCTATTCAGCCTAGTGCTGACTCATCCAGACTCCTGGAGCCACTGCACCTCCCCAGCCCCTGTCACTCCAAAGCCAGACAGTCATTCCACAAACAGGCAGAGGCTCACAGGATGGTTGAACAAGAAAATAGCCACTTTCTAAAAAGTGGTATTTTCAAACACACAATTTAAAAACCATCTTTACTAAAAGATGTGTTATTAAATCCTGAGTTCAGGGATACCAAACTCCATTTTTCCATCTCATCCCTATGGGAAGATATGCTTGTAAAATGTAACAAAGCATTCCCCATTCTGTCCTATGGGGCAAGATAGCCTTTCAATAGTGAAAAACTAAATTGGCAGTATTTCACTATCAGGACATGTTACACACACCAGTACATGTCCTACCTTTCACATGCACTGCAACCTTCCCAGGGGGGTACCTTGGGCCTACCAAAGGGGAGTCTGATGTGTAAGAGAAGGGAAGGGTAGGGCCTGGCAAGTGGGTGTACTTGCCAAGTCGACATGGCAGTTAACAAACTGCGCACAGGCACCGCAGTAGCAGGCCTGAGACATCTTTTCAGGGCTACTCATGTGGGTGGCACAATCAGTGCTGCAGGCCCATTAGTAGCTTTTGATTTACCAGCCCTGGCACACTCAGTGCACGTTACTAGGGACCTACTGGTAAATCAAATACGCCAATCATGGATAACCAATCACAATAACAATTTGCACAGAGAGCATATGCACTTTAGCACTGATCAGCAGTGGTAAAGTGCCCAGAGTCCTATAGCCAACAAACACAGGTCAGGAAAAACAAATAGGAGGTAAAAGCAAAAAGTTTGGGGATAACCCTGCAAAAAGGGCCATTTCCAACAACTACTGTGTGGTGTCTCTTTTGTGATATATTTATTGTGTCACTGGTGTGTGTGTGTGTTGCACAAATGCTTTACACATTGCCTCTGGGATAAGCCTGACTGCCCATGCCAAGCTACCAAGGGGGTGAGCAGGGGTTATCCTTGATGTGTAACTCCCTTACCCTGACTAGAGTGATAGGTTCTGCCTGGCTTAGGTGCATACCCTAGCCAACCAGAAACCTCATTTTTAAGATGGTCATTGCTGTGGGTGCTTCTGGGGTGACAGGGGGCACAATCAGGAGAGTAAAGGGATGAGTCACACTTCGGGTAGCATTAAAGATAAGACAATTTTCCCACATTGGTCTTGCCACCACACAATTGTAACAGTACCTCATGCTGCCACAAATATGAAGGGACAGGATATTGGACCCAAAGCCTCAGTGAGCTTTGAAAATTATGAAATAGAAAACTAAATTGAATTTTGGGGTTTCAGATTATGTATATATTTACATCATCCACCTAGTCACAATCACCCTGTTTGATTTTCAACATGTTAAACGAGGCAGTGAAGATTAGTATGCTGACAAGGAGTTATGTGCCAAGACTTTTGGGTCTGAGATTTGGGATGCTACTAGAAAGACATACATATTTTAGGAATATGTTATACTGAATCAGTGACTTTTTAATAGCACATAGAGAAAGGAGTGTGTGGCAATTGTTTACAAATAACTGTGTGTAGGATTTGATAACAGTCAAGAGTTACACTACAACTTAAAATATACATTTTAACTGTTTTCTTTCGTTTCTCTCAAAGCATTATTTAATTTGCACCTTTATGTTCATAAATGCTTTGGTAATACACATTTGTTGTTATAGCTCTGCAACCAATATTATCGATTTCAATCATTCAATATATTTGAGAATGTGTTCAGGAATAATACAATATGGGAGTTGTAGGAACCCATGTTCATTTCAATTATCTTTTGCATTGTCCCATGGTTTTCTTACTGTCAATTCGCTGAATTGAAAGATGTTTTTTGATAAGGATGAAATGCAGTACTATTTACCATTTCATTACAATTGTGATTAAATTATGCAAGTGTGGCACATATTATATTTAGATAGGCCACGTTGCCACTTTGTCAAATGGTAGACAGATCAGTATACCGCATTGTTAAAATGCTACTGTGCTGTGGTGGTGACGAAATTGTGTTTGATACCGTTCCTGAGAGGCCCCATAGGTTTCCAGGAGGTTTAAAATTGGAGTCATAGTTTTAGGATTCAGTGTCACTAAAAGTGATTCATGTAGATATTATTGGGCCCCTGCAGAGGTACAGTTCATGTAACATTCTAGACCAATTAATACCATTCATTATCTAGTCTTTGTTACTGAAACAGTTTTTTCCATTTGCCCATCCCATTTTCTTCTAATAAAATGCTTAATTCAGAGTCTGAATATTGTGCTGCAGCAGAATGACCCATTTTTCTTTCATACTGACAGTTCCACAGTAATGAAGGATATGCTTGAGTAGCCCTCGACCACCTGGTCTTGCAGGCTGCTCCCAGCTGCAGTCCGTGTAGCACAGAGGCACTGTTCCAGGCCCTCCAGCTACTGGTACCACAGCTCAAGCCCTAGTCCGCCCCTTCGTTTGCCTCTCAAAATCCTATATTTATCTTATTTTATTCTGTTGACTACATTGACTACATTGCTTTTACCTCACTGTTGTGTCTGATTAGTACTCTTCTGTTTTCCCTGTTTTTGCCTACAAGTTTTGTACTTGATCCTGTCTGCTTCTTTTCCAGTTCACTCCAGTTTCATCCTGTGCCACCTCTATCGCTGCCCTAGCCCACTTCGCTCCTGCCTCCCCGACAGCCCCTTCCACCTCTCAGGGCTACTTAATGGGGGCCGCAGCACAGCTCCAGTGAGTATCCCTCGACCACCTGGTCTTGCACGCTGATCCCAGCTGCAGTCTGTGTAGCACAGCGCCACCATTCCTGGCCCTCCAGCTACCAGTACCACATTCAAATCTCGGTCCCCCCATGGTTTGCCTCTCAAAATGCTATATTAATCTTATTTTATTGTACTGACTGCACTGCTTTTTCCTCACTGGTGTGTATGATTTGTACTCTTTTGGGCTCAAAGACTACCACTGCCAGCTTGAAGTCTCAAAAAAAGGAGGCCTTGATACGCCGGATCAGAACCAGCATCAACCAAACCAAGGAACTCTTCACAATTGTCAGAGAATTCACCTGCCCTTAAGCCACACAAAACACGATCGTTCCCACACAAAAACTCTGTGACTCCCCCGCCAACCATTTCCACAACAAGATAGCAACCATCTACACAAACTTCGATCCTCAAACCTTCGACATCCTCTGCAAACTATCAACCACAACCACCCACTCACCACTTGCAAACAACTTAGCACACCAAAAACTACCACCCTGATGAACTCCATCCACTCAGGAGCACCCACCGACCTGTGCTCCATTGACTCTTAAACATAGGAAGCAATGAGATCAGCTACCAGCTCACCACTATCCTCCTTGACTACAGCCACCTTTCCCGATGAATGGAAACACGCGGAGGTCAGACTCCTCCTCAAGAAACCTTCAACAGATCGCAGAGAGCTCCAGAACTACTGTCCCATCTCCCTCCTCCCGTTCCCCATCAAAGTCTTGGAGAAGGCCATGAACCGCCAACTCACCAATCATATGGAAAGAAACAAACTGCTGGACCCATCCCAATCGGGTTTCAGAGCCAACCATAACACCGAGGCAGCCCTGATCACAGCAACAGGCAACATCCAAGCCCTACTTGACAAAGGAGAAACTGCCGACCTTATCCTCCAGGACCTCTCCGCAGCTTTCAACACCGTCTCCCACCACATACTCATCTATCGACTTCAACAGATTGGAATCACAGACTATGTGCTCAGATGGATGGCATCCTTTCTCACGGAACACACCCAGAGAGTCCACCTCCCTCCATTCACCTCACAACTCAAGCACACCATCTGCGGAGTACCCCCTGGCTTGTCCATCAGCCCTACCCTCTTCAATATCTACATGACACCACTCGCAGACATTGTCAGATCACTCAACATCAACATCATCTCCTACCCTGACGACACTCAGCTCATCCTCTCACTCTCAGCGAACCCCATTCTGACGAAGACCAACTTCTGCACAACTGCATGAAGAATGTTGCATCATGGATGAGAGACAACTCCCTTAAACATAGACAAAGTGGAAGTCCTGATCGTCGGCAGACACGCCACCCTTTGGAATGACTCCTGGTGGCCAACGGAGCTCAGACCTACCCCCCACACCGAAAGACCACACCTGCAACCTCTGCATCACACTGTACAGCGAACTCTCCATGAATCGTCAGATCAACATTGTCTCCTCAGCCTGCTTCTACACGATACGCATGCTCTGCAAAATCTTCAAAAGGCCCCCTCATCAGCACCAGGAAAACTTTGACGCAGGCCCTCATCACCAGCCAGCTTGACTACGATAACTCCCGCTATGCCGGCACCACGTCCAAACTCTTACAAAGACTCCAGACAATCCAGAATGCAGCAGCCAGACTGATCCTCAATATGCCGATTCAAGAGGACGCACATCACCCAGCACCAGAAGACCTCCACTGACTCCACGTTCAGAAGTGATGCCAGTTCAAGTTCCTGATCCACGCCGACAAAGCCCTCCACAACCAATGACCACACTACATTAACCACTGCCTGACCTTCCACCAACCAACCAGAAGCCTCCGCTCCGCACACCTCACCCTTGCTCAGACACCACGTATCTGCCACTGCTGTGCCGGAGGGCATTCCTCTCTCATCTCGCCGCCAAAGCCTGGAACACTCTCCCCCTCCACCTCCGCACTTTGCCATCTCTGAAACTCTTCGGGAAGGGACTTAAGACCTGGCTGTTACACTGATACCTGCAGCAGAGCACTTGCATACCCCCGGGGTGATAAACCACGCAATACAAATGTTACTTGATTGATTAATTGAACTATTGGAATCGTTTACATTATAGCAGGAACAAGCTAGTAAGTATGTTTTTTTATAGCGTACAATGGGAAAAATGCAACCCTTGTTGTTGCAGGGCTTTTATGATGAAATACATATGTTTGTAAAAGGCTACCAGGTTTAGTCGTAAGCAAGGAGATCCATAAAGCCTTTATTTAGAACTATAGAACAATGTTTCATTCTATTTTTCACCTTGAATAATTATGTGCTGTAGCTGATGGAAGACTTTTCACATAGTAAAATTAAGCAATGGAACATGGCTAAGTAAATGCTTTTTATATATATATATAATTAATTCATGAAGTGTGCGACAAAAATAGTGAGCACCTCACTTTTTCACGTTTATATTACCTATCGAAATCAAGATCATTAGCATTCTGCATTATGACATTCTAATCATATGAAAAAATAAATTTCACCTTTTATATTTTATTGATAAGCACGCTCACTTTTCACGGACACAAACATATCTCTTCACTCTTTTGTAACTGCACTCAATATGATCAAATGCTGGGAAAGACAGTATTGTGGTATCAAGTTCCATATGGAGATTATATCATGGTTTTACTTTAGAAAGTTCGATATCCATCCAAGTGTTAAAAAACCCGTTGAGCAAAAACCCTGGATTTTGAAGCTGTTATTAATGCTTACCATTTACACCTTCGGTGGACATCATCTGGCTCCTGTTCTCTGCACATTTAAGAGACTGATGGTCTGATTTAGAATTTGGTGGGCAGGTTTCTCCGTCACAAGCATGGTGGTTATCCTGTCTGCCTTCTTACAAGTGCCATAGGACTTAATGCACCTCTAATAAGAGGACAGGACATCCATCACTTTTGTGATCGAGTATTCCATTCGCCAAGCTAAAAATCACACCCTAAGTGAAGAATGTAGGAGAATGATGTTTCCTTTTAATCAGTTGGCTGTTGCTTAGTTCCATCATTTCGTAAATAATTAATTGCTAGTAAAGTCTCTAACCTGCACCAACTGTAATAAATGCAGCTTTCATTTTAGGCTTTAAAAGTAGTTAAAATGTGGATAATATTTTCAACAATTTGGATAACATTTTCTTCCAGCTCACCAGCATATCCGACTCTCACCTAGACTATCTAAATATTTTAGTGCATGCAGTTGAATAAATCAAAAAAGATCTGAAATATTATGGTTACATCACCTAAGGATTTTGGCGTTCTAGGCAAGACATTTTTTCGGTACTACTTTGAATTTTATTACCTATTTTCCGCTAACTCATGCCTGTGTGATATCATACAATATTAAATTGTACTTAATCTTTCACAAAAAGGAAGCTGAAATACATATATCAATCACTTTATTCGGTTTTTGCATAAAACCATAAAAGTAGTTTAAAACAGTACATATACAGAGAAATAACATGAGTGGCAGCTCGTACTTTAAGGGACACATTTTACAATACGTACATAGAACACAATAGGATAAAATTTAAGATAAAACCAGGTCGTAGAAATACCTAACAGTCTCTCGGGGCCTTGAACAATTAGTCGCAACAGGATCTAAGTCTCACTGCTGATTTAAAAAACTAAAGACAGATAGAATAATGTCGCCAGATAACATTTGTAAAAATATAAAAGCTGGACGCACTTGCTTAAAATCCAATAATTTCAGGGTTGGAATAATAAACATTTTACCGGGGAATCTTATAAAAATTACAAAACATTAAAAAATGAAGCATGTCCTGTGGAGACTTACCATCGCAGCCACAGGACTGTAAGCTCTGGCCTCTACTACACCCACGCGGCTGAGCCAGCAAAAGGTGGAAGAGGTCAAAGCGAAACCTAGTTAGTAAAAAGCGATCCTGGGTACTAAAAGGCCCTAATAGATATGGCTCGATAGATTGTACGGTTTTCAGAATAACAAACCTACGAACGCTAAGTTTCCTCAGCTCGCACCCTTCCCTTGCGACAATTCTCCAAGTAAAAAAGGTCTCCTTTACCCAGCCCAGATCTTTTTTATGCACGGATTCCGGGTTGGAGAATAGTTCTACTCTTCCTAACGTCTCGAAGCATTTCTTGATGTAGGTAAGCCACGGGATATGATGGGCACGATCAAGGCCCATACTCTCTTTTAGAATTGATTTACTTAGGGTCGGTCCCTCGTGCAACCATAACTTCAGCCAAATTAAAAGAGGCCGGAGGGCCAACAGATCGGTCAAATAAGGGACCCCCAGCTCCTCATGAACCATATAACTTGAGGTACCCTGCGGAACACATAAAAGACGTCTCAGAAAAGTATTTTCAACCACTTGTAATTCATCCATGGTGATATAAGCCCAAATTTCGCTTCCATAGGAAACTTTCGCAATGCACTTTGCCTGATATATCTGCAAAAGTGCCGCAATCGGTTTCCTACCCAGTTTAGATGCAAAATTAAAAACAGCAGTATTGGCACGTACTAGATCTTCCTTCTTACTCCGTTTTAAAGGCCCCCATTTCATTTTATCATCAAGCATAACCCCAAGGTAGGAGAAAACCTCTGTGCGAGGAACCAGGGAAGCACCAACCCTAAACTGGTACTGCTTTTTTGTACGGGGTCCCACCTGCATCACGTAAGATTTGGAGTCGTTAATAGACAAATCCAAATCTTCTATAAAGGAAGAAAAAGAGTTAAGCAGGGATTGTAACCCTCTGGCTGTCCTGGCCATGAGGACCGCGTCGTCCGCGTACCGCAAAACCGGCAGGCCACGCCGTCCCACCTGGGGTAATCTATCTTGGTCTCCAACAAAACCTGCTCTAATTTATTAATATATAGATTAAACAAGAAGGGAGGCAGGATACACCCTTGGAGCACTCCTCTTTTAATTGGAAACTGGCGAGATACCTTAAGATCTTGTGAGTAACGAACCTCAGCCTTGGTATCATTGTGGGGATTATCAAGAAAGTGAACAATATCGGCATCCACCCCCATGGCAGCATGGTCTGCCATAGCTTAGATGTGATCAAACGTGGAAGACAGATCCATGAAGGCCAAATAGATGATACCGGGGCGGGTGACCATATACTTGTTAAGGATTAGATATAAATTAAGTCCTTGGGCCACGGTTGAACGTCCAGAACGAAACCCGTACTGGATACCAGTTAGAATATTGTTTTCATCTGCCCAATTTATTGACCTGTTTAAAATAACCCGGCCAACCACCTTAACCACCGAGTCCAACAGAGATATGGGTCTGTAACAAAGGGCACTATCCCTATTACCCTTTTTAAACCCTGGAACAATAGTGAAGGTGGCCCAGGAGCCAGGAGGACCAGATTTAACCGCTGCATTTATAACGGCCGTGAGAACAGGTGTCCAGAGGTTTATGTCGGATTTATATAGATCCGGCGGAATACCATCAGGGCCCGGCGCCTTGTTGTTAGACAACCCAAGGATACCTTTCCTCACCTCTCCAACCGATACCACCATGAGTGATTTACCCTCCGCTACTTCAGGTGAGCTATTCCTGTCTGAGGGGCATTGAAACATATCCTCAAAATGATGCACCCATTCCTTCTCTGTTATATGGGCTTCCACCACATTGCATGTGGTCGTATTTAAAAAAGGACTATTAATGATGCCCCAAAACTTGGCACTACTCTTCATGGTACTTGCCTCAATTAGGTCCCTCCATAGTTCCTCCTTCAATGCTGCCTTGCGTCTGGCTAATACTACTTTATACTCCCTCCTGTGGGATTTGACTAAGACCATATCCCTTGGACTCTCGCCCAAGGTTTCTTTCAGGTTCCTAGCAGCACGGGAACAATCTGAGTCGAACCATCTAGGCGTCAAGATAGCCGGTCGCCATGCGGGAACACTGAGAAGATTTGATATTGTGGAAGAAATTACTTCAAAGGCTCCTTTGATTCCATCTGGGTCTGTTAATGGGGCAGTACACAGAGCTAGCTCAGTATCACAGCGGGCGTGTAAAGAGTCATAAAAAGACTCAGGGGTTATCTGAGCCCATTTTAACCTTCTTCCTCCATCCGCTACTTTCATTAACCCGCTCCTCCTTACTCCCTGGGTGGAGACCAGGGAAGGCCAACTGATGTGCACACTTAGGGATTGTGGTCACTGTAAATACTTGCCTCAATGGAGAAACCTGAGATCATCTCAAGGAGGGGCAATGATACAAGAATAAAATCAATGATAGAGCCTCTGCCACTCCCTTCGAAGGTTGGGTTGAGAACCTTACTGCGCGGATCCAATGTGCACATGGACGAGATTAAATCGAATTCATCTAATAAATCGTTAAGGAAATCACCTTGTGCAGTATGCTCAAAATGGATACCCTTCACATGTAAACAACCCAGATCAATAAGATTAGTTTAAGCTGAAATACGTTTTGGCTGGGTCCCAAAAATCCTTAAAACTGGCCTGACAGATTCTGAGGTAACCAGTGAAAGGGGCAGAGGTTATGATAGCGAAATTGACAAAGGTGTGATAAAGTGAAAGAAACATCACTTTATCCGGGCGGGCTTGGAAGGTTAGAGCCCTGGGCAAATGTCCATTTTGCCTTTGGCTTAATACGTCTCTGCTGCAGTGTCTACTAAAAGGAAGAAAATAGCCACAGTAAAACATACCAGACCAAAATAATCACCTTGTCAGGCGTCAAATACAAAACACCAGACCTCCCATTGCACGGCTGGAAATCTGAAGCTGCAAAAAGGAAAAATCCAGAATACATTATCTTTATATGATCCGATGATCTAATATAAAATCCCACCAAAATAAAGTTTTCCTTTCACTACCATTCACTTCATAACAGAGCTGACAATAATCCTCTTCAACAAAAAGTGTATCAACAATCCGACATTTCAAAATGCGCTACTAAAACCTAATACAAAATTCAATCTAAAGGATGTATTTTTCTCACTCCTAGAGAATTGACATAAAATGGAATTTGAATGGTTAAGAGTTTTTATGTAATAAAGACAAAATTAGAGTTTAAGGGTTATATTCCGTTACTAAATCAGTTTGCAACAAATACTCTCCACTCTCTTCAGATTTTCTTGTGCCCCTTCTTTGGTTTGTATAAGTAGATTAACAAAGCGTAAGAAAGAACATGTGGGGCCGTATTAAACACGGTGTCCCAGGGGTGCAACAGGTGTTTGCGTCCGTTTTGCTTGCCCCCGGGGCACTTCAGTATTAAAGACAGGGCCGCAGATGCTTGTGCATCCCCTTCTTTAATACTGAAAGCGCTAGTGCACAAACAGCGCCAGCACTTCCTTAAGAGAGCGTTCCCTCATTTGCATGGGGGCGTGGCCCCATGCAAATGAGGGAATCTCTTGACTCTGCACCTGCGCTGTATTACAGATGCAGGTGCAGAGGCAAAGCAGCTCTGAGGATGCGCACTAACAATGCGCCACCTAAATGGTGGCACACTGCCAGTGTGTCCCCTGATTGCCGCCCTCTGGCGGGGGGAAAGGGGGTCCCATGGACCCCCCAGAGATCCCCTTGCAGGCATGGTGCAGTCACTTACTGCACCCGACTGCAAGGGGATCTCTAATCCGGGTGCTGCCTGCACTGTGAAAACATGAATGCGCTGTCCCCAGGGCAGCGCGACTTCGCGGCTGCCCTGGGGGCAGTGCATTTATCATAATGCAGCACATTTTCTTGGATTTCGCTGGGCGCACCTTTTGAAAGGTGGACCCAAAGCTGACCAGGAAAATGCGCTGCATCTGTAATATGGCCCAGGATTTGTTACTTAATGACACTCCAAATGATACTACTACTTTTACTACTACTACTGATAATAATAATAATAAAATATTGATAATTCTTCCTTGGACTAAGAAATACATTATACATATTTGAGACTAATGCTCTGCCTACCAGGCCATCAAGATGATATCCACCTCATTAACTTTTAAATGGAAACATAGAATGGATGAAATTGTCACAGCTGGTCACCTTCACAGCTGAAGAATGTGCATTCACTTCTATATATGGAGGCATTGGCTGCATATGTGCTGGATACATTTTTATATATCCCACTGGAAACTTAAATGAAGAAAATACTTGTTTAAAACATTTTATCAATAAAGGTGGTCACTGTTAACTGAATCATGTTATCTTCAATATGTGAAAATTAACGTTTAGTGAACATTTATTATGTAATGTTTGCACAATGTTTAAATACAGCTGATACACGTAACATAACGTAAACTTTTTCATTTAGTGGAAATACTTGATGTGCCCTAAATTCTAAAATTGATCACAATATGTAATGTTAAATATTAGCTTATATTGCAAACATGTGTATTTTAGATGTTCTGAGGAGTGTAGAATGTTTGATGCCAAAGAAGATAATGAAACCATTTTTTTATTTAGGTACTTTTGTCACTAAGGTAACAGCCACAGACGCTGATGATCCTGTATACGGAAACAGCGCAAAGCTAGTGTACAGCATTTTAGAAGGGCAGCCATATTTTTCCATTGAGCCTCACACAGGTTGGTTAACTTCATTGTTATATTTGTTATGTTGGAGAAACGTTTCAAATTATCAGGAAATGTGTGGCATGTTTAAATTTGGAAAGTGTTAAAATGATGTTAAGTGTCCTTGTTAATGTATTAGCGCTGACAACATTTATTTATAGGGAAAACTTGAAATTAGTTTACTGAGTAGTTTGTTGAAGTTGCCTATTTTCAGTAGTGGCCAGCATGGCTCACTCGCGGGTGGGGGGCGGGTGCGGTGTTGCACAGAGGGGTCACGCGGGGAGGGGGGTCAATAATAACAAATAAAAAAATTAAAACCTACCTTTCTGCCGACCCGGGACCCGCGTCTTCACTGCTCCTGCTCTCCTGACTCCAACAGGAACAGGAGTCAGGCAGCTCCCTCCCGTCCCCTAAGCCAATCACAACGCTTCAGTGGAGCGTTGTGATTGGTTGGGACGCTGCCCAGCCAGGGGCTGTAGGGGATGGCATGTTCTCCATGTCCGCTGCAACCCAGCCTACATGGAGAAGTGCTGAGTGCGCAAGACTGGTTTGGGTGGCCTGAGAGGGCAGACCAAACAGTCTTTGCACACTGAGGAGTGCTCAAACCACTCCTGCCCTGCCCGGGCAGCTCCGCCCACCCGCCTGCCTGCAGTGTGCAAAGTAACATAAAATGGTAATAACCAAAAGTTATCACCATTTTATGTTTTGGCTTTCTCATGCTGCGCGAAAGCAGTGGGGCGACGATCATCCGCCCTAGTAGAGGAGCCGCCCCTGCCTATTTCTATTGAGACTCAAGTATTTTAGGTTCTAATTCATACTTCTCACACATTCAATATGCAGTCTATGTGTCATTCCATTAAACAATAAATCAAATAAAACATAATGTTATCATGTCTCAAAACTGTGGCCAGGTAGAAACTTTTGGAAGTTGTATTATTGAACATGCTGACAGAACACCAAGGGGCATATTTATGAGTCCCTTTATATCGCTCTTAGATTACACAACGTGGTGCAAGAGCTATGCAAATGAAAAATGAGATTTATGAAGCCATGCACGGCCACCTTGCATGGCCCTCCGTGGCTTTATAAATTTAGTAAAGTAACACAGAGCAAATCGCTGCGTTTCATTACTCTGTGCCAGGGAGGCGTTTCCATGGTTTCCATTGATTTTTGATGCATTCCCAGATTTACAAGAACAGGTAAACCTGGGACTGCGCCAAAAGATACACCTCCCCAGGAGAGGCGGAACGAGGAGAAATATCTTTATTCCCTCGTTTGTTCCTCTATCATATGTGTGCAGCACACATAGAAAGAGGAGAAAGCCTCTCAGAATTGTTTTTGTGCAGGAAGTTTCCCCTTCCTGCACTAAAACAATCCTCCATGCAATGCAGGTACCCTTGCTCCATGGTGTAAGGGTGCCTACGTTGGCTCTAAGCAGCCCATTGTGCACCAGTGCAGGGAAAAGGACAGGAATGTGCCATTTTGCCTTAAATATGGCAAATTCTTGCCCTTTCCCAGTGATGCAGTACAGCACAGGAAGGTGACTTGCTGCGCTGTACCACTATTTCATAAATATGGCCCCAAATGTATTGTTGTTGTTAGTTGAGAGACCTGTCATTTCAGTCCTTGATGGTTAATTGGTTTGATTGTGCTAGCCTTCTCAACTGACCAGTTCCAGTGCTTAATTCGTAAAAAATATGCATGGGACCGAAATATTTAATCTATTGCCTATTTTCGCAGGAATCCGACAATTGCTGCTTTTGTCTCATTTTTGCAGTTTCTTTTCATCCTTTTTTTGTCACTGTTTTCCTATTTTTCTCTACCTTGTTATTTCTCTCTTCACTGTGTTTCTCTCTCATTCTGCGACAAAATGTAACAATAAACAATTATTCCTGGCCCCCAAAAAGGAGTGCTGGTGTGATCACTTGCAACCACCAGCACAAATTTCCATTGAATGTTATTCCAAGTTATTCCAAGAAATTCTTTACTTGTGTATTCAATTTTTTTGTCATGTAGGAGATAATACTATACATGTGAAATCTGTAATTCTTTACATTCACTATTCTTCACTAAAGGAAATTAGCAATTAGTTACAGTGTGCATTACAGCACTTTTTAAAAATATATTTAAAGCCATGTGAGGAAGGATAAGCTCATATGGGCATGTTGGTGCTGCAGTTCTTGCAGTGCATTGTAGTTGCTTAAAGACAAGAGCAGCTTTTATGTTTAAGAGAGCTTAGTGGGATGGTAGGCCTAGACACTGCAGTGGAGGACTTTCTCTAGAAGCTTCATGCTGGAGAGGTCAAATCCCTATGGACATGGCAGAACGTTTTAAAGCTCCGACCTACTCCAATTATTGAAATAAAGATAAATGAAAGTCTACATTGTGCTGTGCCTGTTCCAGGGCAGTCCAATAATGGGATCACTGTCCATACAACATTTGCAATGAAAATATTTTGCATAGTCTTTGATTACCCTGAAAATCGGCCACATAATCTGTCTGTGTGGATCAAAACCCCTGATGTATGCCATGTATATGATAGGTTTAAGTGATATTTATTTATTCATGATAAAATAGACATATTACTACTGTTTGTCATCTATATTCAACATTCTACAAGATAGTCCTTCTACAGTGTTCAAGGTGAGAGCACTCAGAAGTGAGCAGCATTCAAGTCAAGTCAAATCAAATAAAACTTTATTCAGCCAATATTGACCATAAAAGCACATAAAACGCACAAACAATAAATACTAAAACTAGTCAATACATGATAAAAGGACAGACCAATATTCCATATACAATTGCCAATACAAATCATTGAACCATCTAAACCCTTTACATAGGCTGTATTTAATAATCTGAGGGTAATAACTCAGAAGATAGGGAGACTAAACTTTGACGGACCTTTAAAGTGCATTATTATACAGTACATAGTTTTTTATAAGGGAAGAGTCACTAATATAATATAACATTTCTGAAACCAGCTCAGTGCATGAAAAGGGAGAGATAGATGTATATATTTCATCTCACTTAAACTTTGATAAGTTTTTTTCTTTGTCTTAAAGCACCTGATAAAAAACTAGCGACACCATAACAAATCACGGGTGAAGACAACATTTGCAAGTATATCAGGGCTGGCTTCACTTGTGCAAAATTACAGTGCTATAAAAGTGGTAAAATAGATCACTATAGAATTTGCAAAAGAAAATAAAATGTAAAAGATCTTGTTCCGAAAAATCATCACAAGAGCAAGGCTTCAGGGCACCCGGCTTAGAAAAGCCCTTAGGGACTGATAGGCACCAGTGGATATAGTTTAACCTGAACCTAATTAAAAGAAAACAATGATGTGGGTTATTAATATAGGTCCAATATGGTTGTTCTAAGGTCCCTGGGCTCAATATTGAGTATTTCCTTACCGTGGGCTTGGTAAGTTCCCTGTTTTTTCTTTCTGCCATCCTCCTGGATAGAAATAGTGATTTTATGGCTCTCAACTCGTTGGGGTGCATCTGTCTATGGTGTATAAACAGTTCTGGGCGCCCTAGGTTCATCAACTGCTCTGAGACGTAGCCCAGCCAAGAAATGTCAACGGGCCTGTCAAGTCTGAAACAGTCTTCTAGAACAAACTGGTTCAGGGTAGGAGTGGGACTAGACCATATTTTTAACCACCGTATTAAAGGGGCCATAGCTATATGATCAGAAATGTAACCCTGCCCAAGTTCTTCAGGTACCATGAAGGACAGGGTACAGGGAGGTACTGCTATGAGTTTACGGAGGAACTTATTCTCAGACAGCTGCAAATCACTGGCATCCTTATAACCCCAAACATCAACCCAACCCAAACATATGTGGCCATTGGTATACAGGAGGTCCTCGTCCTTGGACCCTCCCCCACTTCGTGGGACAGCTCCTGGTGGCTCCCTGCGCTCGGAAACCCACCCACCCCGATAGACCACGCCAGGAACCTCAGCATCATTCTAGACTCCTCCCTCACTATGACCCGCCAGACCAATGCCGTCGCCTCAACCTGCTTCAACTCCCTCTGCATCCTCCGTAAGACCTTCAAGTAGATCTCCCCCGAATGCAGAAAGACCATCACCCACGCACTCATAACCAACAGACTGGACTACGGTAACGCCCTCTACGCCGGAATCAACAAAACCCTGCTACACAAGCCCCAAACCATCCAGAACACCTCAGCCAGACTCGTCCTCGGAACCCCACGACAAGAGCACATGACCCAGCACCTACGAGACCTCCACTGGCTCCCCATCGAGAAGAGAGTAACATTCAAGCTTCTCACCCACGCCTACAAATCCCTCCACAACTTCGGACCCAAATACCTCAACGAAAGTGTCTCCTTCCTCGTACCCAAAAGGAACCTCCGCTCCGCCGACCTCGCCCTGGCAGAGACCCCTCGCATCCGCAGAACCAGAGCAGGCGGAAGAGCTTTCTCCTACGTCGCAGCAAAGACCTGGAACGAGCTCCCAGTCAGCATCAGACGCTCCCCCACCCTGCACACCTTCAGGAGGAGCCTCAAGACCTGGCTCTTCGACTGATCCGGAGCTGCCACCCCCCCAGCACCTTGAGACCCTCACAGGTGAGTAGCACGCTTTACAAACCCCTGATTGATTGATTGATTGATTGATTGATACATTTATCATTATAGACCTTCAGTAATGGACATAACGTTTGGCCCACAATCTCCTGGTGATGTCCGTGGTGGCTCCTGCTGCTCTGGCCAAGGTATTTTTTTTTTGTGTTTGCTGAGCCACCCATGACCCTCTTTCATCAAACAAGACGCCCAAATATGGAAATGTGGCAGTCAAAATGACTTGTATCCTCATCATCTGAAGTTTATTAACCCTAAAGTCTGTAAGCCAAAATTTCCAAACTAGCTTTCTCACTGGTTGTTCCACACATTTGAATTTTTTTGACAATTGTTTTTTAGTGGTTCCCTGATTTCTCTCAATGAAAAGGTCTCAATATATACTTGTTTACAGTTGAATTTTCCTTCTTTGTCCTATTATTCTCTACCTTTTCACATCCTTTTTGATCTTCTTATTCATCTGTTTGATATTTTTGGTCAGTTTCAGTTTCTTCCTATCTTTGCAGGATCTGCTATTAGTGCTAAGAAGTGTTTGGTTTCTGATAGCTTTAGCTTTATATGTTTTTAATAATATATGCACAGCCTGACCAATGCTTTATTTTTCTAAGCGCATTGTTTGAAGGGTTTTGATACATTTATTTAAATATAAATTAAATAGCAGTGCCATAAATTAAATAGTAGTGCCTGAAGTTTTCTTTCATAGAGGATAAAATAAATGAGGAAACACATAAGTCCCTTTTATGAGCATACGTGAACAGCACACAGACATATACAGCATTTCCATGATTTAATCATCAAATTGGTAAAATAGCATGATACAGGAAAACTCTATGGCATGCCATCCAACTGCCTCTAAATACTGGTACTTTTTTCATTTAACACATTCACTTTTGATTCATTTCCCAATCTTATTTGAATTCCTGTTATTCATCATTTAAAAAGTAAATTCATACCACTTTGGTACCCTGCCAACACTAGACAGTTTATCACCATGGATTAGCTCGGCAGATAGCTCCATGTGTAGATTATATGGTAAAATGGAAGAAACGTGAATCCACATAACATACCTCTGTCTGGACTTCTAACTGAACATACAGACGCCATCTAAGGAAACCGCTTAATCACCTGGGGGTTTGTAGAATCGCAGTAACCAAATGTATGAACACTTCAAACATCATCTTCAATGTTGCTTTAGTTAAGTTCTTGATGATATTTGAAAAACAACTTGAGAGTTCATGTCTGGCCACAGAATATTAGATCGGCATCAACGTATCCATCTAGAAGAAACGAGCAATGCTTAGGTTACTAAACACCATTGCCCTCATTTATGGGGATTTGGCATAGGGCAGTGTAGCAAGTAAGTTTGCTACACTGCCCTATGCCAAAATGAAAGGGCAGGAAAGCACTGTATTTATGCAATACGCTGCATTCCTGTCTCTCCCCCTGTGCTGGTGCCGTTTCACCAGCCTAGCTCCAATGCAGGGGCCCTGGCACCATGGTGCAAGGAAGCCTGCCTTGTCGGCAGGATTGTTTTTATGCCGGAGGGGCATCTTCCTGCACTTGTGTGTCTTCGTTGAGCCTCACAACAAGGGACTACTTTGTGCAAAGCTGAACCATTCCTGTAGAGTCAAGCAACAGTCAGCCTGAAAATGTCCTAGCACCTAAATGTACATTTTAATGATGCCCATGAAGTGTATTTTGTTATTAGTAATTTGCTGTGTACTAAGACCAGCAAGGTATTTATTGGAGCGTATCCCCATTGTATAAACTCTAAATACACTTTAACAAGTTTAATGTAGCGTTACCTTTCCGACCTGAGGGATATTTGTATTGTTATCCCTCGCAATAAGGGGAAAGAGGGTACCATTGAATTCTGTGACATTATATGCTTTTTTACATGTAATGGTTTTAACTAACTATGCATGCTAAATAAATAAAACATATAAACCTTTCATTATGTAGTATATTATGGAAACTGTAAACTATAGTGTGTTTGTACAATTTTGGCAATATTCTTGGTCCTGTTTTCAATCATGATGTAGTATTTGACTGTCATTGTTTTGAATGCACAAATTGAATGTAATGTATTGCAGAGGGCTAGTAAGTGTGAACTTACCATGCCTTTCTACCATTTACAAACATCCTCATATAGACACAATGATTTGGTGTTCCTACTGTAGCTGTTCTAAATGAAGAAGTGCATATAAGGTATGAGATCCCATGAAAAATACTGTGGGGCAGATTTACAAGGACTGGCGCATCTCTGCATATTAGCAGGGATGCACCAGTAAAGATGCGACACGCAAAAATACCCTTGCGCCACCATGGATGCATCGCATTTACAATGCGGCACACCGTGGCGCAAGGATAGACAGATGAGTGTTGCATCTTTTGTCGTAAGGGCAGCGCATTGCTGGAGTCGTGTCGCTAGCGCGACGCAACTCCAGCAATGCTATGGGGCGGCCTATGCTTATTGTGCTGCGTCACTCCTTACGCCTGTTTCAAGCAGGCGTAAGGTTTTGACGCAGCGGCGTCGTAAAAGTGACTCAGTGAAATCTTGTAGATTTCACTGCGTAACTTTTATGAGGCTTTCTTGCGACGGAACGCCCACCCTGCATACATTATACCTGACGCAGGTATAATGTAGCGCAGGGCTTTACAACGTGACGCATCTCCCTAGATGCGTCACGTTGTAAATATGTCGCAACGTGAAGCATTGTTTACGACGCCGCTGTGTCACAGAAGTGACGCAACGGTGGCGCAAATGTGTCGCAAGGGGCTTGTAAATCTGCCCCTGTATTCTGATGACATAAAAATACATAATTTTCTCCTTGTCCACCATTTCCCCATTCATTTTTTTGTTAATCTGTTTATTGATTTTTCAAGTTTTAACAAGTCACATTTACTACTGCAAATCATAAATGCAATTGTGCAGTTAGTACAACTTCCCCTGGACAGATTACAAGGGAGTACAATAGAGTGTATGTGACAGTGGATTGCATTATCTAACAAAGATAGCTATAGAATGGCATACAGTTGGTTTCCAGTATAAGAGCAAGCTCTTTTGGGTTAAGGTACAATGCAAATCCGGTAGGGTACTGTAAGAGTCCACAGCATATGTAACAAACAGAGGCAAACAAGTTACATTTGATAATGAAGCAAGAATCGATAAAAAAGAGAACCCTGCCCTCCCCTCACACACACACAACGACTTGCATCACTTTTAGACAGGAGACCATAGGAGTGAATAGGATATGGCAACAATTCTAATTGCAGGAATAGAGTGCATAGGGAAGGCCATATCTCACATAAAAATTGTGTATTTAAACGGATCCCTGAATGTCCACTGCCCCCTCCCCATCTACTAACGAATGATCTGGTGTATCAGGGGCCGTTGTGTGGCTGTCTGAAGATCTTTCAGGATCACATCCCAACTGGCCGCTATTGGATATTTACATAGCCCCAGGTTGTCCTCCCTATGCAGGGAGACACTTTCTGTCCTGGCCCAGGTGATAAAGGATTGTGTCCAGGGCACAAGAACTGGTAGTGTGTGCAATTTCCATCTCTGGGTAATGAGGCGTTTAGCTATCAGAAATCCTAAGTCAAGGAAACGGGAGGTGGGCCTGTGCCTCTTGTCTCTATGATAGAGGCCCAGGAGACAAACCTCCCATGTGTGTAGTGTAGGGCGCATTGTACAGTTGAATAGGTGCGATGTGACACCTTGCCAATATCGATGGAGTAACGGAGAGGCCCACAACATGTGTATTAAGTCCACGTCAACCAAATGGCATTGCGGGCAGGCAGCATCAGTGCAACTGAAATAACTGTTAATTTTGGAAGGAGTAAGGTAGGCTCTGTGGATAATGTAGTATTGGATATGTCTGAAACAAGCATTTCACGAACTTTCCAGAAAGGCGTACAACTCCTTGTCTGTGCATGGGTGAGTCAGGTCCTCCTCCCAGTGACGATGTAGGGATGTGAGCGGCGGCACAGTATGAGCACGTAGTGAGTCGGAGAACCAGTAGATCAAGCGTCTGCCTGACCACATCACATGCAGATCCTGCATGGTGAAATGTGTTTGGTGTTCTTGTGTCATGTCACCACACTTGTTCCTCAGTGCATTGATCAAGGAATTATGAAGGAGGAAAAGACCAGGGGGCAGACCATCCTCCTCATCAAGGACTCATATGGAAGAAGAGTTTCATCCTGAAAGATGTTTCCTAAGATTTGAAGGTTCACAGCGTGCCAAGCGGACAGTTCCACCGAAGAGATAACGCCATGTCCCCTGGGCGTACCAATTAATGCCATCACTGGAGCATAGGGAGTTAGGGATCTTGTAATTTTAAGGCAGTGGCAGAAGCAGCGGCTCGCCACATTTAGGAGGGTAGGTTCAGGTGTGGTCACCCTGGAGCGAGGGTAGAATAGGTGGAGGATGTTTGGAAAAGTACAGGCGGGCAGTGTCATGGCAGAATCGGCCAGCTGTAAGCCTGCCAACCATGTGGCTACCCATTGGAGTTGATATGCAAGGTAATTTTGCTCAAAGTTTCGTACAGCAAGATCAATTCGATCAGTAGGTAGGTAGAGTTTCGAGAGGGCCACTCTACATCGGGATTTATTTCAAATGAAGTCTCTCATTACTTTCTCTAAGGAGTGAAAAAAAGGTGGAGAGACATAAAGGGAAAGGTTGGCGAAATAATATAAAAGGCGAAGAAGCGCTACCATCTTTAGGAGGCTATGTGCCCCATCACCTATTTGAGTCTTAAGAGATGTGAGGTTACCTGTGAGATTTCCATAAAACAGGTCAAGGTGCAATCTGGAGGGGATAAAAAGGAGTATACCCTAGTTTTGATGTCACACTGGCACCAAACATTGACCATTTGCCAGTGTTGAAGCCAATCATGTAATGCCTGGGCAGTAGAGGTGGCAACTGTGTGAAGCAGTGGAGGGAAAGAGAGGTCGAGATCCGTGTCTAAGACACAGTTAAAATCACCACCTGTAAACCATGGGAGTCCATTCCAATGGAAGAGGGTCCCATATAGACTATGAAGGAATGAGGCTTGGTTTGTGTTGGGGGCATATACATTTACTATAAGGATATAACAGCTGTTTAGGAGGCCCTGTAGGAAGACATAGTGACCTTCTGGGTCTATGACTGTATCCTCCGCCTTGAAAGGGACCCCAGGGTTTAACCGAAACTAGTGTGACTCTAGCAGAGGAGGAGAAATTGGTGGCGAACAGCTGGCCTCACCATCGCCTCTGTAGCTTTGTTGCTTCTAAAAGTGTAAAATGGGTTTCCTGTAGACGTGCAATATGGGCATAGCGGTATTTAAGGTAAGAGCAGACAGCATAGCAACACGAGGGAGTGTGCATTTCCCACAGATTCCAAGTTATAGTATTAGTGTGGATCATGATGTTGATGAAGGAGAATGTAAAGACCAGCTAACTCCATTCATAGCAGCAGTCCAGTGTGTGTACAATGCTGGTGCTGTGTAAGGGCCGGGTATCCAAATATATAAAAATGTAACTAAAACAAACATCAAGTAAGAACAATAAATACAATTGGAGCAGAGGTACAACATGTGTCTGCCCAAACTAGCAAACAGTGTGCTGAAGCCGGCAATGTAAACCAAAGAGAGGTGTGGGATGGAGAGGAGACACTACTCAGTACAAAGTAAACCCATATAGCCAGGATATGTGGGCACCAGCCGGTGGTAGGCGACCAACACAACTTTTTGGGGGATTGCATCACCAAGGCCATGAGTTAGTATATTATATCAGTAAGGCCATGAGTCAGTACATTATATCAGCAAGGCTTGGTGATGACATGATAAAACAGATCAGGAAATTGGTTGCTGCAAAGGAAAATGAGTTATAAGCAGAGCAGGTTAAATAACAGTAGGTAATAAACATTGCAGACTTGTTAATTGGTCTTGCACCAATTGAGGACAGCAGCTCAGATAATGTCATCAGCTGTTTGTGGAGTGACATCAGGTGGGATCACTGAATCTATCTCAGGAGGCCAAGTAGCAGAAGAGCCGTCTTTACTTGAGGATTTGGTGGAATCATCATCCAGGTCCGAAATTTGAGTGGTCTTGCAGATTGTGCCGCTATTTGCAGAGCACGGCGTTGTTTCAATATAACCTGCTCTAAGTTGGGGGCAACTTTGTCCTGGGTGAGTCTTTTGGCTAGTGCCAGCATCCTCGGCGGTAGTCCCCGGTGGCACCACGCAACTCCAATGTCCCAGAATGAGATTGACGAGTGGATGTTAGTCCACATTATTCCAGTAAGTCCCAGCTATATTCCAGAGATTCGAAGAAATGGGTCGTACAATTGGCACCCACTTGAAGGCGGCAGAAAATAAGAGTGAGTAATGGAGCTCCAGTTTACAGAGACAACGTTTGACACTAAGAAGGAGTTCCTTTGATGTTGTACTGTTACTTTGTAGTCTGGGAGAAACATGATACGGGTATTATCAAAGACAATGTCTTTGAGTTTCTGAGTTCCCCACGATATAGAGTCTCGGTCACGGTAATGAAGTAAGCAGAATGCAATGGTGTGGGATTAGAGCCGGGGGAGGTTTACGTGCCGGGGTGCAGTGGGCCCTTTCAATGGAGAAGAACTGTGAAAGAGCAGTCTGAGGGAGTAGATCTCGCAGCCAGAGCACAACATATGTGACCGTTTCCTGCACCCTGGTACCTCAGGGAGGTCAATTACGCAGACCTTGTTTCTTCTAGAGCGGCCCTCCATGTCTTTTGCCCTGCACTCTAAGGCATGATCCCGACCTGCAAGTGTTTTCAGGGTTGATTCAATGTCCTGGGATTGTGACTGAAGTTCAGCAATGATTCATTCTGCAATTTGCTCATAATTATATAGACAGTTATGCTCAATGTGCTGAACACATATATATTGTACTTCTCATTTGATGTGTTTCATTATTATCTCTATGTATGTGCCCTTCAGGCAGTGCCTATTTTGTGCCAATAGTTGCAGGTGGTAGCACCAGCATTCATTTTTCATCATCTGATTCTTACCCAGAGCAAAAGGGAGAAAGTGAAGAAAAGAAAATGAAGAAGAAACAAAGATTAAGAAAAACAGTGTTAAAGGGAGAAAGAAGGGATGTAAAAGAGCACGTAAAAATGACAAAAATAAAAATGACAAAAATAAACAGGACGTGTAGGATGAAGGAGGAAAGAAGTGTGAGAATCAAGACTGGAAAACCAGGCTATTTGGTAATGCCACTATTCGCCAGTGCTGGTCCCATTCTCCTATCAAAAATGTTTGGCTCCTACATTTAACAAATCATATAATATGCAGCAGAAAATTTACAAACTAAACATGAACTGATCTGGACCTTCAGTTTTGATTGATGTTGTGCAATTGACTTGGCTTCTCTAGGGCAGTATAATCATTGTGGTTTATTGACATGAATCAAAAATGTTTTTATGAACTTAACACTACCTTTAGCTGTACAATAGCCATTTTTGCAAGCACAAACCTACTTTTGTAGTTCACAAACTTGGCTTTACACTTCGAAAAGGATTTATTCATACAGAGCTTTCCTTGTCAGTAAATCTCCTGTGGAAGGGGAATGGGTGTTCTACTGCAAGAACGTTCAGGAAGTTCATGACACCTGACTAAGTTAAATATGTATATGTATTTCAATCAAATCAAATCAAATCAAGCTTTATTCGGCACATACAAAATGTCCATAAAAGCATACTATAATATCAGTTAAAAAAGTATATTTATGTACAATTGTTTCAATATAAGATAAAAAAATACATTTATGTACAATAGTTTAAAAAAAAATTACTTTTTTAATTTTAGGACAAATCTACTAGCAGGTAAAATCTAATCCATTTTATAATTCAACAAATCAACTAGCAGGTAAAATCTAATCTATTTCATAATTCAATTTTTCCAAATAAGCAAGATCCTTCCTTTGTTTAATAGCCAATAATATAAAACAAATTACCGCATTACAAATTAATACATTCTCCAATTTTCGAATATAATTAAAAGCAACTTTAAAGGAGTACAGACTATTTGCTTTAAAAATAGGTCGTAAAAAAGCTTTTCTAATATCATTATAAAAATTACAAAAAAGTAAAAAATGAAGAGTACTCTGTGGAGACCTACCATCACACGGGCATTTTGGTAAATTAGCACACCACTTGGCCCTCTTGGGAAATACAAAAAGATAGTGGAGCGTATTCATCCGTAATCTGGTTAAATAAAATCTATGTTGTACATCAATTATAAAAATAAGATATGGCTGAATACCCGTTAATATTGGCCCTTCAAGATAAAAAGATATACATGGTTTAGTACTCGTGCGACATCCCTTAATGAGGTCCTAACAATAAGGAGCCTCATTTTTAATTCCATTTTACTCAGGTTTTGTATGTCCTCAGGGTTTTTCAAATTCACAGCCAAATTACATTCATTTAAAAGACCGCAAATATAGCTTAACCATGTTATTTTCTTGCAATGGTCTTGGGTCAGACAATCCAATATGATGTCCCTCGTAAAATGTGTCTCTTCCCTAGTCCAAATGCGGTGCCACAAAGTTAGGGCAGCTATGCTAATCAAATCATGAATGTAAGGAGTATCAGTCTCCCTATGTATTATAATAGTGGCAGTGGAAGCTGGTACGGCTAGTAATCTTCTTAAAAAATTATTTTCCAGAATTTGTAACTGGGAAGTATCTGCCAAGCCCCACAGGGCTCCCCCGTAACAGCTCCCAGTAATACACTTTGCCCCATATAATTTTAGAATTTCCCGAACTGGTTTTTTACCAATATTTTGGGAAAATCTAAAAATGGCCTCAACCGATTTCACATATTTCAATTTACATAGATTTATGTGTGCGCTCCACGTACCCTTGCTATTAAAAAGAATCCCCAGATACGAAAAAGAAAAAGTCCTCTCTATCAGTATACCATCGATATAATATGATTTATTCTTAATATTCCTTTTCCCACATGACATGACTAGGGTTTTACTTAAATTAATTTTTAAATGCTTTTCCGTCATAAAATTAGTAAAATTATCCATCAATAATTGTAGGCCGTTTGCAGTCCTAGAAATTAGGACAGCATCATCGGCATACAATAATAATGGGGTGACCCGCTTACCAACCTTTGGGGCATCAACACTCAAATTCTGTAATAACGAGTCAACCCCATTAATGTAAAGCGAAAATAAAAGGGCGCAAGAGTACAACCCTGTCTTATCCCACGTGTGATGCTAAAGTGCTTAGTGCATTCTCCATTTTCCCGAAGCGTATCCTCGAGCACAAATGTACATAAATTTGTGATAAAAAACTAATTATGTCCTGTGGGGCGCCCATCCCTTCGAGCGTCTGCCATAACTTTGAATGATTTACCAAGTCAAAGGCGCTTGACAAATCAACAAAGCAAAGGTGGAGAGAGCCATCCCTTGCAAGGGTATATTTTCCTATCAGCAACTCAAGATTCAGGCACTGCTCAATCGTTCCGATGCCCCTTCTAAAACCATACTGTACTACAGATAATATCTTTTTTTCCTTTACCCAGTATTCCAGTCTGGCCATTATTCTGCCCATTATTCTGCCCATTACCTTGGATGTTGAATCGAGAAGAGATATTGGGCGATAGCAGCTTGCGCTACTTCTATCGCCCTTTTTAAATATAGGAACTATCACGCTCTCAGCCCAGGTTGCAAGTATCACCCCATTAATTGTTGCATTAAAAAATGTATGTAAAATGGGCACCCAAAAATCCATATTATATTTAAAAACATCAATTGGGACCCCACCCGGGCCTGCCGCTTTCCCACTAGCACTATTCAACAGAGCTGATCTAATCTCCTCATGACTTATACTTTCCGGTTTGATATTATTTAATAGGATGATACTATTTTTCTCAACTATTGTAGTAAACTGGTGTGTCACATTAAAAATAGCTTCAAAGTGGGATAGCCATTCTTCAGGAGTCACTACTACATCAACTTTAACGGACTGAACATCTTTAAAAAGTGGCTGATCCAAAGTTTTCCAAAAAAGTATCGAATCTTTGGTTTCGGCAGCTTTAATCAAATTGTCCCACGCGGTATCTCTAATCTCCGTTTTTCTTTGAATTAACGCTTGCTTATATAATTTCCGCAGGGTACTAATATCTTCCCTATTCCGAGGGATAGCTTTTAAAGCTTCCTTTAAATCCCTATTTAGTCGGGAGCACTGCTGGTTAAACCATCTTGGGCAAAATACCCTGTTTGTCCTAGGCTTGCGTTTCAAATTTCCGGCAATTGCAGCCGAGATATTTAAAAAGGCCATAACTATATCAGTGCTACTAGAAGAATTATCTAAAACGGTTGATATATGCTGGTTATTTTTTTGGATTATCCTTTCTGAAAAAACATTTGGGTCGACTCCTGCCCATTTGATAGAAATCCCATTTTCACCCTGTGTCTTTACCTCAGCAGCATAAATACATGGTTCATCTATTTTAAAAAGTGAAGATTTTAATGTTAATGATAAAGGGTGATGATCACTTAGTAAGCTGGGGTGTACATTGCATTTATGAACAAGAGGCCTACAATTTCTTGAAATAATGAAATGATCAATACATGAGGATGACCTAGCTCCCTCAAATGTATAGATAATACACCTTCCCTCTCGCGCATTCTCCTGGGCGTCCATCTCCATAATTTCCAAATTATACTTGAACATAACATAATTTATAATTTCCCCATAGTTATTATGTGGGAAATGTGAGGGGTTATCGCCCAATTCATCCTCATATCCGCATTGGATCCCTGATATAAATTTACAAAGTTCAATGTTAAAATCACCTGCCCAAATTAAAAAGCAATCGTTCCCTGCACTCCTTAAAAAGTTAGCTAACTCACCATCTAATAATGTGATAATCTCGTGTCTTGAACCATTAAAAATATTATTATAAAAATTGATCACTATCATATCCTGTTTTCCTCTCACTGAGAGAAGTAAAAACTGAAAATGTTGTGATTTATTATATGTTTTTTTTTAAATCAAGGGGGAGGATACTGATATTAATACTGCCAAACCTCCACTTGCTCTCCCTGCCTTTGAAGGAATCCCATTAATACAAATTGTCTTAAACCCATTAATGAAAATTTTTTCTGTAAGCCATGTTTCTTGTATTAATACCAAGTCACAATTTTGTATAGTTTTAAGCCAAGAGATATCACACAATTTACTCCTTACCCCTGCAACATTCCATGTCATGATATGTAATGATTCCTTCAAGGTATAACTAGGAGAATTACATTCAGCCACAATAATAGGCGAGGTGATTTCATTTCAAAAATTTTGTATCTCAGATTCTGCAAAGGATACACTATCAGTATTACTGACGGTATTAACAGTACCTTCACACGGTTGATCCTGGTCCGTAGGAGCTATTTCTTTCGAAGTATTAACATAGGCTCTTACATCATGACCATCTTGTACAACAGCTTTTGTCCATACTATATTACGTTCCAGTCAATCCACCTCACTACACCTCCTAAGTGGTTCAAACCTATTTACCATGGACGGTATCATGTAATGCGTTTGATTACTGGTACTGGTACTAGCTTGGGCTCGGCCGAGGGGTGAGTCCATTCTGGATCTATAAAAATATCCCAGAGGTAATGCAACAATATTTCCTTCAATATTATTAAAATGTTGATCCTGATTACCTGTAACCTCTTCTAATAATGAACCCACCACATAGGGTCGGCAAAAATTTACAATTACACAATCCCCCTCGCATGTTTTTATAGATTTGCCCACCCAACTAACTCTTCTTACCATAATCACTTCATGTGATAAACACCCAATACTACAAGTCGTGTTCACAGAGAACCAATGAATCACCCTATTTTTCAAAGAGTCCCAAGTTTCAATAATATTTCCAGACAATTTAGGTACATTTTTTAGAACGATCACGTATGGAGTTGCTTGTGGGGGTAGACTTAAAGACATCCCGTTGCCTCCCAAGTTGAACTTGACCTCCGTTCTTCTCGCTACCATTCTCAATGGTACCCCCAGAATTTTGTGTGGATAAAACATGTGCTTCCTTCCCATGTGTATCAATAAGTGGCAAAGCACGGACCCTTTCTGCATTATTCGTACTGTTCATATTATTTGCACCAACGTGGGTGTCACTTCTATTTATTAAATTTACATTCTGTGGCGTATTTGATACAGTTGACAGCCGAAGAGCAGTAACCAGTTCCAATAGCTTTGCAATGTCCTTTTGCACCGTTTTTATTTCACTCTTGACTCGCCTCTCAATGGTATCAATTTTCCCATGCAATTTTTTAAAGAGAGTGTCTATGGCATGTTTATCGTTCAGTGTTTCTACAGGCTTAACTCCTTGTCCATTGCCTGATAATTTTGTAGGTTTCCCCTTTTTTGGTACAACTCTTAAAGGGCTAAGCCTCCTTGGTGCTAGGCTTTGTTTACATTTTTTTGCTGGTGGTGAGTCTGAATCTGGTGTGTCTGAAACATTGGCAATTTCAAGAAGAATAGTTGACGCACAAGGCCCTAGTTTAATCGATTGATCAGATTTGGTATTCTTAGGGATATCATTTACAGTACTGTTATTTGACTGCTCCTGGGGGATGATATCGGGACTAGGAGTATTACTTTCACCATGCACTTCCACCACAGACTTAGCCCCCTTTTGAGCAGCATCTAAAGCAGTTTTAGCGGCTGCCAACTGTTCCTCCACTTGCACAATCTCATTATTTATTATGCCCATAGCACTTTTCAAATAGTTGGTAATTGGTGCAGTATTTTCCACTGCATTTCTTTTACATATGGCCAATTTCCTCTTCCCCATTTTCGAATGGCACCACAATTTTCTTACAGCAGCGTGTGATTATCAATAGTCTGCTTACCCACTTAACATGGATCGGCACTTACTGTAGATAGAACGTGGGGGGGCCCGACCCGGCCTCTGTCGGTCTCGAACGGGCTCAAACGGGCCCGTTCTAGGCCCGGGCTTAGCCCGGCGCGCGTCCCGCGTAGCGGGTGCCGTGAGCTCACTATATGGGCCGACTGTCGCGGTGGGCGTGACGCGTGCGGCTCCTGCCGCGACGCGCGCTGTATCCTGGACTTTCGAGTCGGACTTTACAAGCAGCAGGGATTCGGCAGACACCACAAGCTTTCCCGCTTCACGGCAGCCCTGACCCCGCTATTTGGGCCGACTGTCGCGGTGGGCGTGACGCGTGCGGCTTCTGCCGCGATGCGCGCTGTATCCTGGACTTTCGAGTCTGACTTTACCAGCAGCAGGGATTCGGCAGACACCACAAGCTTTGTGTATTTACTATCAATCCCCCCCCCCCAAAAAAAACCTAACAAACTTACAACAACAATAATATCTTCATCTAGCAAAGGGGTAGAGTACCTCAAACATGTTCCAAATTGCCAAAATGATGATACTCAACTTGTGAATAGCCTAGAAACTTCTAATCACTGATAAATTGTATCTCCAAGTCCAATAAGGAGATTTCAATACCTCAACCTCTCTCACACAATGTTATCAGATTCTGCACCAGACTCTCTAAACACAGTCATGCAACTGCTCTTCAAGTCTTGTGCCCCTTTGCCTGCTAAGTCAACCAATCAATTAGTCAATCAATCAACATAAACTTTATACAATTGTAAAACTTTAAAATCATAAAAGTGAAGTTACTTCAACACTTCATGTCATCAAGAAAAGAATATTTACTGCATAATTAAAAATGAATGACATCATAGAGCCAGAATACACATTTAAATTCAGATAAAACTTACCCCCAGATTCTGTCTAATATGAATAGCTTGTCTAATCTACAGCACTACATGAGCATAGTCTTACTCTTTTTGTAGATTTTGCAAAAACACCAGTGCCTCCCTGCAGTGTCTTAACCGGTTTAATACATTTACGTTGAAGCACATCAAAATATTGACAGAAAAACATAAAATAGAGCATCCCTTGCTTGCAGGTTTTATCGCCGCAGTCATTCTAATTTGGGAAAGTCACAATGCAATACACTATGTTTAATCGAAATCGTACTAGCTACTATCTCAGATAGCTGTCATTGATGTGAGACAGATAGGATTGCATCCCCTCATCAACTAAGAGGATAGGGATAAAATATAGCTTGGCTTTTATCTAATAACTGTGGATCTTTCCACACAATCATACAACTGATCTTGAAGTCTTATGCCCCTTTGCCTGTTAAGTCAACATGGCTAGTGGTTTACTGACCTTTGTCTCTTTTTCTTCCAACCTATCAATGGTCCCGAACACTGAGCTGCAGGATGTGGAGAACAAGCCTGAATACTACTGGTTTGATTCAGATCATTAAGGAGTCTGAAGGCTGGAACTGAACCAAAGCAAGGCTGCAATAATCCGGCCTCTGCTGGGGAGACTTTTCTCCTAGCTGAAATAATGCAATATTGATGTCTGATGAACATTAATAAGTAGGCCTGTCTCTGTAATGCTTTTTCCAGGCAGTCTCAATGCACATAATATAAAATGGGCTGGAAAAACATGGCTTGATCTACCGAATGTTTTCGAGACAGAAATAAAATGTAGACGTTTGAAGCTGGTGGAGCTGTTTGGTTTTTCCCTTCATTCTCAACACATAAAGTAAGCTGCTATGTCACAGCAGACCAAAGGAGGTGTATCGAGCCTTGGCATTTTGTGAAGGATGCTGTGGGAGGAGAATCTGGTTGATTCATAGTTGGCAGCATTAAATTTCTCTTCCAGTTGGCATGTAAAAAGGGTGTGCCAATTCTACAGTTCTCTGGAACTCTTTCAGGCCTTGTGTTCTCACAGAGGTACTGTCAGGGGTTTTGAGTGAGCAGAAGCGGATAGTGTCACCAATTGTACACATAGATATTCCTACCAGCCCTAGATATAAGCTGAAAAGGAGTTTGCAGAACCTGTGCTGTTTATTGTTGTATTTTGGGTAATGGTGTGGGAAGATAATTTGATGGATTTGCTATTTGTAGCTTAAACGTTCCCACCTCATTGGCATGTAACATAAGCCCTGCTTTTTGTCAGCAATGGAATCTTTGTAGACCCTTGTGATTCTGTGAGAAGTGCTATAGGAGAAGAAGGTGGTGGAGTGGATGTTTACAACTTTACAATGTCCTACCTGCTTGCACATGATCAGTGGTGCTGAAACAGCATGCTGATGGCCTACATGAAAGAAGCAAGTCACTGAAATGCCAAACTTCCAAGTGAATGTGATCCACTGCATGCTACCTTCAGAGTTGCTGGTGTCAATAGAAAGAATATCCCAATAATTTGGTTGATTAATTTATACAGAGTAGAGTCACATCCCAGCATGACATCAGTAGGGAAATCATAGATAGTGACATTGAATTAGGCCTGAAGCAAAGAAAGTGACTAATATATTTCAGAATTTTGCAGAAGGAGAATCAACTTCAGGAATGATCTGTTTTTTATTAGGTAACACTAACACATTTAAACACAACCCTGATCACTATGACATCATAAAAGACCAAACATTTTGTTGGCAATCAGGAATCTGGATACAACTGCTCATTTCTTACCTGACTTGAGTACATAGAGAAATTGAGGCGGACATTTTTGCGTCTGATGAATCTAGTAAGAGCATGGAGGTCATGGAAGTCACATATTTTCATTTCTAAAGAGGATGCATGTGTGGGAATTCCACGTCCATTTAAGATAGGTAATGCATATAATGCTGGACAGAAAATATCATGTAAAGGGAGGTAGGTGAACTGTTAGGGGAAAGATCCCCTTCCAATACAAAAGAAGTCACTGCCCTTGAACAAGAACAATATGGTGACCATCATAAGGGACGATAAAATGGAAATACAACGAAATTATGAACTTTATTTAAACCCCCTTGCAGAGCAACCCCCTTTGCATCACCACTGTTACAACAGGTGGCTACCTAACTAAGTTGAAGGTCCAAACAAGGAGTTGGATGGTCAAGATACATACATGTGAGCCGGAAGGGATCTGTGGGTTTGAAAGTGGGGTTAGGCAGTAACCACATTTCAACCTGAAAGAATGTGGAAGCTATGCATGTTGCCTTATTGTCTGGCTTAATGAAACATAATATAAAATACGTCAGGGAATATATTATCGTGATGCTCCTCCTGAAAGTTTGTAATAACCGGTAAACTCACTTGGCCTGAGATGACATCACTGAGAACATTGTCACGTGGCTAGGTTGGGCCAGTAAGAAACACTGCTGTTTTATATGTACACGTTTCTTAAGGTGCCTTCTTTTCTGCACAATGACTTTTGACACACATTTGCTTGCGTGACAGTGCAGGATTAGTTTCTCTGAAACCACATTGCTTACAATTCCACTTTGTAAGTATACTATCACAGCACCTTGAACATTTAGTACAAGGCCTAGACACACATTGGGCTAATGTTGTTGTTTGTATTCATCCATGAGGTGACGTGGTTATCAAAAAGACAATGAACAATGTCAGCCCGGCTGAAGCCTCGACATGAAAGCATGGATAATGTTAATATAAATACACACACATTTCCATGCTCAAATTAGAGGAGCACTCTGCTGTCATTGCGAGGTCGTTCCCTGTGTCAAAATATCAGACCTGCTGATTCGTGTTTACCCTCTGGGAGAACGGATGTCCAACTTGTGACCAAGAAGGGGACCTACATACCTTGCCTTTAGGTAATGGGGATTTAGATCACCCATTAGGGTTTTCTTGGCAGAACACCCACCCTAGGCAACTAGGTTAGGGAGCGCTTAGTAGGAGTACAATATACCCAGTACTTATATGCCAGCATATATACACTGTTTTAGCACGATGGGGGAATCGTTTAACCTTTTCACTGTCCCCATATTGCAAATCACTTGTTGTATCTGCTTCTGTCTGTTAATCATTGCAGCGCATATATTTTATACAAGAATCACAATGGTCCAATAAATATAAAAAAACGCCCCTTTGTGTATTTCTTGTGTATCTTTCTGATTAAGCACGAGTGACTGAGCGAAAAGGTTCTAGATCTGTTACCACGATTCCTTGGGGAGTCAGAGTTTTCATGTTCTGAGGGTGCCCAAACCCTTTGTTACCTTACTAGGTTTAGGGGTACTTATGGTGGCACTGTCAGCCAGCAGGTCTATATCCCAACATATCCCGAGGGGATGTATGGCATCTGTTTGGCAGATGCCCAGAGATGGGTGCCATGTCTGAGTGTAACAGACCTGTTACTCACATGGTGCCTCCATGTGTCACACAATTTTGGCCCGATGAGGAGCATACGGATCAGACGGTGCCAGGAAAAACGAGCTGGAACCCACTGCACAAAGTAACTTTCCAGCTTTGTCTTTGGAGGCAGTAAGCAGCTGATTTCCATCAAGGTGTGTGAAAACACCCCAAGACATCGGTGACAGCCTCAGTGACCATTTGTTTGTTTTTGGGGGGAGAGGAGTGATGGGCAGAGTGTCTTTTAGGTAGGTCTCGGGGGAAAAAAGACCCCACCCCATCCATGGCCCCACTTTCTCTTTACACGGTGAAATGTATTTACAAGTTAGCAGTTTTTGGGATAAGTTTCAAGGGGTTCCTGGGTATTCTGTGACAAGTTTGACAACAAACCAATAACACTTTGGGGCTGCCAAGCAGGCACACCACTTCTTGGGTGGAATATCATTAGCATTTCCATTGAGGCACTGTTAGCTCATGCCCCTGAATCTGGAACAGGCACAGGTAAAGCCATTCCCTCCACAGCATGGGGTCAGTCATGTCTCCATGCAAATGAGGCAACATCACCTTTCAGTGTGCAGGTAGTGGCTTTGTGCTCACACATTCCTTTTACCAAAAGAGTTCACACAAGCATCTGGGTCCTCTTCTGTAATATGAGAGGGATTAGGAGTTCACAAAATGAGTACAAATGCTGACTACACTGCAGGACCACATTAAAATGATGGCCCCTGATGTAGAGACCTCAGGAGACATTCTAATTGGCTATGATAGTTCACCTACTGCATAGGAGGTATTCACCAATTACTTTCTTTCTTAGGGCCCGATTCACAAAGGTAAACTTAGACGTTTGGCATAAACTTAGACCAAACGTCTAAGCTTAGGACTTTGGGAATTCGCAAAGGGCATTTACGATTATTATCTTTATGACGCACTCGGAGCGGAGATCCACCCTGAGTGCGGATATGAAGACAGTACTCGTAAATTTCCTTTGTGAATTCCCAAAGTCGTAAAGGTAGACGTTTGGTCTAAGTTTACACCAAATGTCTAAGTTTACCTTTGTGAATTGGGCCCATTGTGTGCTACTCTTCTTATAGGTTGGCAGCTAAGGTTTTAAATACACAAAGTACTGTTTTGATGTGCTATTAGTTGAAACTTTTCTTGCAAACTATGTGATAATGTTTTAAACAATATTCTTTTCTTCAGATTCTAAATTTAATACACAGCATCAATCAATAATGTTTTTACGTTGCTTTTGCTTTGCAACTTTCCAAGCTCTGACAGCATCAAAGTGCATTCTTAATAGAGTGCTGCAGCTCAATAATCAATAACACAGACCTTTGGTAACATATTGGGAATCACATTTCAATACAATGTCATAGAAAATCTGCTAAAGCCGGTCATTCTTTCCTTCGATTGTCCCGCTTCCCGCCTTCCTTCCTTCCAACCTTTCATCAGTTAACGATATTTTCTAACTGGTTTGGTTGGAACTTTGCGCAGCAGTTTAGCAGGCAGACTTTTATTTGATCTCTGGACTCCGTGTGAGCTGATTGTATTCTAAAGGTCGCAAAGTGGGGAACAAAATTCTCCATTAAAATCTGCAATGCTTTCTCTAAAAGCTGAATCGTATTTATTTTCCAGGGGAAAAAAGGAAATTCTTTGCAAAGAAATGCATGACTTATGAATATTCATAATCTTGAGTTTTTTGATAGCCATCATTAAACTGATCAGGGTCTGACTTATGGTTGGGTGGTAGTGTGAAATTATTCCAACTGTGGAAGCAATGCTAAATTCTCCTTTGGAGTTTTCTAATCTGGCAGATACAACTTACAAGGAATTACTTTCCCTAGAGTATCCCAAAGGCTGAGGTAGTTCCCACAGGGGATTCCCTTTCTAGACCCTCAATAACACACTTAGAAGTCAATAACCCTCAGGAAAAAGCCAATACTGCGAGGTGTGAGTGATGTGAGGGATCAGGATTAGTCCAGCCTAAAAGTGAAAGATTTTACTTCGTGGGTGAATGCCAATGAGAGGTCTTCTTTTTCAACGTGTCCTGGAGGGTAGAGTCACATTTGTGTCTGTACATGGGAATGATGAGAAGAAATTGGATGCACATTGTGTGATGAAACCATTGGCTAGGGATGTCTGTTTTGCTTTCACCTTTACTTCTGGTCTTTTTTTCAGTTTAGTGGGATGAAAGCTCTATATCTCTATATTTATGAGTTCCAGAGGAAAGGGATAAGCCAAGATAATCTATCCAATAAAAGCATGACTGTGTCAGAGACCCATGAGACATGATCGACTATGAGTCTGGAAAAAATCTTAACCAAGGTTTGCCATGACGTTAGTTTGATCTCAGTGACTCCAGGACGAATAGTGCTTGTTAGCGCATCCCACTGAATGTCTCACCAGAAAGAAATCTGATTTTCAGGTCATCCTTGTACACTTGTAGGTCATCTTTGATTTGATATCTTGTTCCACTTGAAGCTTTTTAAAACCGGGTGACTTTGTATGACCTTAACATGCACCCAACGGACCAGGAGCATCAATGTTGGTCCCATTGAAAAATTTTGAGAAGCATAATTTTATCTAAGTATGAAGTTAGAATCATTCACAAGGGCATGTCCTCATCTTATAGTCAACTGTATGTCCTCTCCATTCAGCCACAAGGGCTGTCCAGCTTCCGGTCTACTCTCCCGCAGACTTTAATTGCTTTTTTCATGTATTTCCAATGGGAGAATTTTAGTTTTTGTGGCATTTTGGGTCACGTTATTCATTTTTCTTCAATTGTGCAATAATTATGTATTTAAATCTTTGCTTCTACCTAGTTTTGTTGTCAATCTGGTATCTTGTTTCCTCTAGCTCTTTTGCTTGCTTGAATTGTTCACCATACACATGCACCATTTCGCCGAGGATAACTCCATCACTAAGGTGAAGAAACATAAGGTTAAATGATGACACACTTCTTAAAGCCTGTCTGCCTCTCAGGCTATTTCTGTTTGGGCCAATTTACAACTCATCTACAGCTCTGTCAAAAGTCTGGTCTGTCTCTCTCCTATTACCTAAAAGCCAGATTTCCTAGGACCTCTCATATTATATGATTTTACTTTGCACATTTCCTGGCTTAAATATTTTAGGGACACTATGCTTGGATAGCAAACTTTCATAGACTTTTACCCCTGCTCACATTTTGGGCATTTTAAAGATCAACAAAACGACTTTGATTCCTCCTTTGTATAGTAATTCCTTCCACAATGTACAATTTAGAAAGCGATCTAAAGATCTAACTTATCGGGTGACCTTTGACCCCCAAAAAATAGATGTCACACAAAATATATAAATAGATCAAGCCACCAGTTATCCTCAGCACAAGCAAGAGTGCAATGTAAATAGGGGTTAAACCTGTCTTTTCACTTTAGTGCTGCTAAAATATGTAGCTGCGATCATTCTTAACAGGGTTCAGCCGCACACATGTCTTAACAACCCATCAAATGGGGGAAACAATTAGGTTTCCCCCTCTTCAGGTCTGTACTCTGAATGTTGTGATCTGCTCTCCATACCGCGAGAGCCAATGCATCAGCAAAGCATGACTTTAACGCTGGCACCAATGGCCATCACGCTTTCTAAGTTAGAGACTTGCATATTGTGCACCAACAGTGCAAGCTTCCACCTGTGCTGGTCTGGCCGTGTGGAGCATGTGGGAAAGCCCCTGTAGGCTGAAGTCAAGGGGGGTGCTTGGATGGATGGATGGATGGATGGATGGTTGGATGGATGGATGGATGGATGGATGGGTGGGTGAGTGGGTGGATGGATGGATGGGTTGGTGGGTGGATGGATGGATGGATGGGTGGGTGGGTTGGGTGGGTGGGTTGGGTGGAAGGGTGGGTGGATGGGTGGGTGAGTGGGTGGGTGGGTGGATGGATGGGTGGGTGGGTGGGTGGATGGATGGATGGATGGGTGGGTGGGTGGGTGAGTGGGTGGATGGATGGATGGATGGGTGGGTGGGAGGGTGGGTGAATGGATGGATGGGTGGATGGATGGATGGATGCCTGGATGGATGGATGGATGGATGAATGAATGGATGGATGAATGGATGGTTGGTTGGATGGATTGATCGAGGGATCATCAGCAATCAAGACTAGCATATAGCCTGGAGTGATATTTTGGTAGACGGGTATATCATTTGGCCCTCTCAAATCCCCCTGGAGAAGGCCGGACATGCTCGCTCCACTCAATTGATGCACTAGGGGACTAATATGAACACATTTTCGAGGGATGCCTTTAGGTCCCAGTGCAATATTGGATTCTGGAGCACAAACTGCACTGCTCAAATATATCCACACAGCCACACAGTGATAGTGTATCTGCATTCTCGTGACAAACAAATGTTATAGAGCTTTAGCGTTCAACCAACAAACTCATTGAAAACACACATTTCACTCACCGCTCATTTACTGAAGCACACACGCACTCAGTTACACAATGATGCACTCGTTCACTTAGACACAATTATTCACTTATGTTGTTCAGAAGTAACAGGGCAGGAGGGTCTACCTACAACTGAACATCATTCATACAAAAAAAACAGCACTGAGGCATGCTGCAAAAACACAGGCCATTTATACACTTAAAAAAGCGAAATGAATACCGTGTGTTGTGTACGCCTAAGAATAGGATTCCGAGCCAAAGGTCTGCTGTTATTGTGAATTTCTCTGTATGCTCTACGTGCGCCTCGAGCAAAAACAGGATAGCACATTCTAATTCATGTTTTCATGTAAACAGTACAAACTATCAACTGACATCAGTTCAAGCAGACAAGGCCTACAGATGTTTGCTTTGTGACAGTCGGTCTTTTTATTACAAGGAATCTTGATGTGGCAGGCATGCATAGATTCTGATATTGTAAAAATTAGATTTTTCAAATGAATCCCAGGAAATCGAAGCATCAGAAAGTTTGATCGATTGTAAATCAACCGAGAACTGACAGCCTAAGTAATATTAAAAAAATATATATTGTTATTTTCAAACAGCAGAAGAGACAGTTAATTATCAGTAACCCCCCACGTGAAATGATTTCACAGAGTAAAGTAGAGCGGTGTGCTACATTAGGCAACAGGCTTTCAGTTGGAATAGACGTGCAGGCGGCTTCCTTCACAGAACACATTGTTTCCACGGGAGATGGCACGGCAGAGCCCGTGCTCACACACTGAGCTGTAATGCGTGGTAGCATTCTACGCTGGGAGGAAATCCCTTTAATGAACGTGTTCTGGGAAATGTAGATCTCGCCGAAACGGACTCACAATTCGACGGCGTGCATCGGAGGATTGTCTCACAATGTTACTCTTTTCTCAGATTGTGACACAGAACGACCAAGGCGTTAATCCAGTCACGTGGCATTTGCCCCTGTTGCGCATATTTCAAATCCTGGAAAAATGCACTGTCTCGACTTTATAACTCCAATACTTTTCATAACTTCAAATTATACAAATAAATAACAATGCAGCTGAATCTAGGACTTTCATGTCATGTAATATGTGATGCTGCTATGTTATGTTGTTACATGTTTATACAACTTCTGCAGAGACAGTCAAAGTTGTCAAACAAAATCGGTGACCTTGAGTGGAAACGTGTCGGTGTCCCAGTGGTGGCTGCTCCACAAACGGTGTGAATCTTGTGAACAAGATTCAAGCGCTACACTCCCTCCCGAAGTCTAAGATCATCAAATGCCAATCTGCTGAAAATGCCAGCTTTCAGACTGTCATCGAAGGGAGGAAAATCGCTAACAGTGATAGGCTCAAAGGCATGGAATAAACTTCCTCTACAGCTCCGCCAGATCACATCCGAGTCTCTTTTCAGGAAGGCCCTAAAAACCTGGGGGCATATTAGCAAGACCCACGTTAAAATTATCGCCGTTTTAGCGGCAGGAAATATGCGTTATAGAATTCCAATAGAAGCCCAGGTTAGATGTGCAGGACATCTAACCTGGGCTTCTATTGGAATTCCATAACGCATATTAGCAAGCCCATTATCGCCGTTTTAGCGGCAGTTTCCTGCCGCTAAAACGGCGATAATTTTAACGTGGGTCTTGCTAATATGCCCCCTGGTTTTTCAGTGCATCTGACACTCTCTGCAAAACTCTGATCTGATTCCCCGTTTCTTACCGTCAGCAGTTAACCAGGCCTTTTGCTTCCATCTCTGTGTTCCGTTTAGCGCCATGATGCTCCTTGGAGTGACAGTTGCGCTCTATAAATGTGCTATTACATTACATCTTTCCTCAAGCTCATGCACGTATACATCTGACAATATTTAGGTTGGACTGTTAAATCCCAAGTCTAATTTTAGCAGCATGTGCTATAGGGAGTGTTGGGCCGTGCAACGTTCCTCCAGCCCACATCTGCTGCCTATGGGCCATGTGATTCCGTAAAACTCACCTAACATCTCATATGTCTGCTTGGAAGATTTTTGTGATGTGTAGAGGTGGGCGTAACTCAGATAATCCTGTGTAGTATAAGGACATGGAATTACCCAAACATTATGTGAGATTACGCAGAATTACGCGAGAAGAGACATTTTGCATTCAGCACTATCTTCTTAGCGCAAAAATGCCCACTCATGCCCAAAATGAACAGGCACAGTACAAGGAGCACTATGTCAGTACACCAGCAAAAAAATGATCCCCCTACAACAATGTTGTCTGTTTCTCATCTATGGCTATTTTCAGAGCTGGATGAATTGAGCGTCTAAAAGACTATGAGGGTTCATCCTGGGTCCCAAAGGACGATCTGGCCCTCTGGTTTTACAGTTGTCCAAATGTTTTAAAAAAAATGTTTTTATTGAGTTTCGAGGAGGCAGCACAGTCAGTACTTAATTTGAGCCGGTGTTTTCTGGTGCTTGGCACCAGCGCTTAATTGTCAACACCAACGCATGTGACAGTCTGCCACATGCTGGCGGAGTCTGTCTAATTTAGAGATGAGCACAACAGTTGTTTATTAATTCAATATACATTAAAAATGAGTATTATGCACTGCCCAAGCCATTCTTATAGCTTTGGGGGCCTGGAATAGTCTGAATTATGACACTTGTAAGAGTGTGATGGTTAGTAGTTGTGTTGGTACTGACATTAGCAGTGCTGTCAGGGGCATGGAGTGGTGCAAGCTGCAGTGGCCTCGTGATGAGCACACTGCCTCTTATGTTTTTACAAATTAAGCACTGAGCACAGTGTATAACAATAGCGGTTCAGAATGAGTATAGTTTTACTCATTCGCTAGTACAAAGAATGCATATTGTTCCCTTTAGTACCATGCGTCAACAGAGAGGAAAGGGAAGAGAAGCAAGGAGGGGGGAGGGAAAATGCTCAGCAAGCAAAAGATCATATGGCGACAATGACAGCACTGCAGCGCGATCTTGGTCTCGATCCATCATCTACCCCTTTGCCACGCCTGGGCCTAGCAATTACCCTCAGTGGGCATACTCCCCTGCTGGAGCTGGAGCTGGCCCTGCCCGCTCTAGCACGCCATCTCCAGTCGTGGCCTCCTTTGAGTCAGCTTGGCACATAAGTACACCCCCAAGGGGTACCACACATCCTTGGGGAGAGGTGTCCAAATGTTTCAAGTACTTCTCTTACGGGTCTGCACCATAATCTTACTAGTACCGATATAATAAATGTTCCCTAGTTTAGAAATAAATACACTTTTTTGAATAGCGGTGTAAACACTCATTTTTTACACTTTTTTTTGCAGTTTTATGTAGGCCAAATTTGACCCAAGGGCATCAGAGCACTTTACATGGGAAGCAGATATTTGACATGAGAGCCAGACGTTACAATTTTTTTTCTAAGCATAGAGAGGTTAAGTGATTTGTTCATAATCGCAGTATGTTGAGCTGAGTCTTGGATTCAAACCTCGTGTCCCAGTTTCAAAGTAGGTAGCTGTAGCCTTTGAGCCACACCTGCTTCCTGGATGCACGACAGTGCATTTAACTAGCCATCCTCAAATAACTTCATAATAGTCGCCTAGCTGGCTTCATCAATGGCCATTGCTTGTGACTGCAGCAGTATCCTCTTTTTAGTAGCTTGAAAACACAGGAAGAGAACGGGATGTGACTGCCCAATTCTGATGCAGCCTTAGTTCTGTCCTGATGAGAAGATTACACAGATAAATGTGTGCACTCAATTACTTCTTTAGAATGGGGCCCTGGCTAAAGAAAATAACCAGCTGAGCATGTTCAGCCCTCAATTTGCTTCCAAGGGCCTCCTTGTAATTATTTACTAGAAGATGTGTGCATCCTGTTCACTTGCTGTACTCTATTTCAGCTAGTCCATTGACATGTGTCACAGCCTGAAATGTATGGATCAACTTGGAATCTTGCCTTTCATTATGATTGTTCCAGTTAGGGAACAACACTATGCCATTGCTCTGCTTCCAGTTGCAATATCTACACTAGTCAGAATGACCTCATTTACTTTTGTTATGTTAGTAAATTTCACTCACCTCTTACTGGTAGTAAAACAAGCGGTCGCTTTAATCTTCCCATTAGGGGAAGGTCAGCAGTCGAGGGACTACGCAGTTTTTTCTCCTTTTGGATTTGTTCCTGGCAATTCATATAGCACATTTGCAATCAAAACTGTTGTTACAGTTATCGACCTCAGAATGATGAACTGCTGGGTGGGCCTTGATGAGATTCAAACTTGTGATCCAATGACCACACATGCAGATCACAATAGGCACTAATCAATTACCTTAGCTATGTTTCCAGAATTCTGAAATTCTGAATTGTAAGATGTATATATGATGTTTCATCAGCGCGAGTTGAAATATTTCTTTAAGGCAGAGGAGGGGCCTCGATAAAGACTCTATACGGGGAGTGGTCAAGGGAACATCTAAATGGCCACCAGGTGTGAGGACCTGCCATTGTAACAGGCACTGAGGAAAGCTGAACCGCTGAAACGCGTCTGCCGAGATGTTACACTGTTTGCGCTGTGAACTTATTCTGAATAAATCCTCTTGATTTCATCCCGGCGGTGTCGGACCCTTCTTTGACAGTGAGTGGGGATTTGGACTTCATATATATATATATATATATATATATATATATTCTGCTCCAAAGATTGTCCCTCAGGTGAGCAGCACTCGGCCAGCAGTTTTTTCATGATAGGCAAGGACGAGGATCCACTTGTTGTGTGCTATCCCGACCACATTTCCCACAATGCACAGTCTCATTCGAGCTTCCCATTGGTGGGTGTGCAATATGAAAATGGCGAAGTGGGTTCAGCGTTTGCACACACTGTCTCCGTTCAAGCCTCTGAAGAGAAGCATATGGAGCTTCGAAACTCGTCAGGCATTTCCATTACGGAGCAGCTTCTACAAGCGGATCCTCGTCCCTACCTATCATAAACAAAGCTGCTGATCGAGTGCTACTCACCAGGTGGACAACCTTTGGAGAAGAATGTAATACGCGGCCGTCCTGCCGCGGAGTGTGCACCACCCCGTAATGTTATGGGGGCCACCCAATATGGTAACTATCATGACGGCTATGTGGACCAGCAGCCACAAACAGGATTGACGACGAGTCCACTTGCAGGGTCCATACAGGACAAGATTTGTGTGCTATCCGGACCACATTTCCCACAATGCACAGTCTCATTCGAGCTTCCCATTGGTGGGTGTGCAATATGAAAATGGCGAAGTGGGTTCAGTGTTTGCACACACTGCCTCCATTCAAGCCTCTGAAGAGAAGCATATGGATCTTCGAAACGCGTCAGGCATTTCCATTACGGAGCAGCTTCTACAAGTGGATCCTCGTCCCTACCTATCATAAACAAAGCTGCTGATCGAGTGCTACTCACCAGGTGGACAACCTTTGGAGCAGAATGTAATACGCGGCCGTACTGCCGCGGAGTGTGCACCACCCCGTAATGTTATGGGGGCCACCGACATGGTAACTATCACGTCGGCTATGTGGACCAGCAGCTGCAAACAGGATTGAGGACGAGTCCACTTGCAGGGTCCCTACAGGACAAGATTTGTGTGCTATCCGGACCACATTTCCCACAATGCACAGTCTCATTCGAGCTTCCGATTGGTGGGTGTGCAATATGAAAATGGCGAAGTGGGTTCAGCGTTTCCACACACTGTCTCCGTTCAAGCCTCTGAAGAGAAGCATATGGAGCTTTGAAACGCGTCAGGCATTTCCATTACGGAGCAGCTTGTACAAGCGGATCCTCATCCCTACCCATCATAAACAAAGCTGCTGATCGAGTGCTACTCACCAGGTGGACAACCTTTGGAGCAGAATGTAATACGCGGCCGTCCTGCCGCAGAGTGTGCACCACCCCGTAATGTTATGGGGGCCACCCGACATGGTAACTATCATGTCGGCTATGTGGACCAGAAGCCGCAAACAGGATTGAGGACGAGTCCACTTGCAGGGTCCATACAGGACAAGATTTGTGTGCTATCCGGACCACATTTCCCACAATGCACAGTCTCATTCGAGCTTCCCATTGGTGGGTGTGCAATATGAAAATGGCGAAGTGGGTTCAGCGTTTGCACACACTGTCTCCATTCAAGCCTTTGAAGAGAAGCATATGGAGCTTCGAAACGCGTCAGGCATTTCCATTACGGAGCAGCTTCTACAAGCGGATCCTCGTCCCTACCTATCATAAACAAAGCTGCTGATCGAGTGCTACTCACCAGGTGGACAACCTTTGGAGCAGAATGTAATACGCGGCCGTCGTGCCGCGGAGTGTGCACCACCCCGTAATGTTATGGGGGCCACCCGATATGGTAACTATCATGTCGGCTATGTGGACCAGCAGCCACAAACAGGATTGAGGACGAGTCCACTTGCAGGGTCCATACAGGACAAGATTTGTGTGCTATCCAGACCACATTTCCCACAATGCACAGTCTCATTCGAGCTTCCCATTGGTGGGTGTGCAATATGAAAATGGCGAAGTGGGTTCAGTGTTTGCACACACTTCCTCCGTTCAAGCCTCTGAAGAGAAGCATATGGAGCTTCGAAATGCGTCATGCATTTCCATTACGGAGCAGCTTCTACAAGTGGATCCTCGTCCCTACCTATCATCAACAAAGCTGCTGATCGAGTGCTACTCACCAGGTGGACAACCTTTGGAGCAGAATGTAATACGCGGCCGTCCTGCCGCGGAGTGTGCACCACCCCGTAATGTTATGGGGGCCACCCGACATGGTAACTATCATGTCGGCTATGTGGACCAGCAGCCGCAAACAGGATTGAGGACGAGTCCACTTGCAGGGTCCATACAGGACAAGATTTGTGTGCTATCCAGACCACATTTCCCACAATGCACAGTCTCATTCGAGCTTCCCATTGGTGGGTGTGCAATATGAAAATGGCGAAGTGGGTTCAGCGTTTGCACACACTGTCTCCGTTCAAGCCTCTGAAGAGAAGCATATGGAGCTTTGAAACGCGTCAGGCATTTCCATTACGGAGCAGCTTGTACAAGCGGATCCTATTCCCTACCTATCATAAACAAAGCTGCTGATCGAGTGCTACTCACCAGGTGGACAACCTTTGGAGCAGAATGTAATACGCGGCCGTCCTGCCGCAGAGTGTGCACCACCCCGTAATGTTATGGGGGCCACCCGACATGGTAACTATCATGTCGGCTATGTGGACCAGCAGCCGCAAACAGGATTGAGGATGAGTCCACTTGCAGGGTCCATACAGGACAAGATTTGTGTGCTATCCGGACCACATTTCCCACAATGCACAGTCTCATTCGAGCTTCCCATTGGTGGGTTTGCAATATGAAAATGGCGAAGTGGGTTCAGCGTTTGCACACACTGTCTCCATTCAAGCCTTTGAAGAGAAGCATATGGAGCTTCAAAACGCGTCAGGCATTTCCATTACGGTGCAGCTTCTACAAGCGGATCCTCGTCCCTACCTATCATAAACAAAGCTGCTGATCGAGTGCTACTCACCAGGTGGACAACCTTTGGAGCAGAATGTAATACGCGGCCGTCGTGCCGCGGAGTGTGCACCACCCCGTAATGTTATGGGGGCCACCCGATATGGTAACTATCATGTCGGCTATGTGGACCAGCAGCCACAAACAGGATTGAGGACGAGTCCACTTGCAGGGTCCATACAGGACAAGATTTGTGTGCTATCCAGACCACATTTCCCACAATGCACAGTCTCATTCGAGCTTCCCATTGGTGGGTGTGCAATATGAAAATGGCGAAGTGGGTTCAGTGTTTGCACACACTGCCTCCGTTCAAGCCTCTGAAGAGAAGCATATGGAGCTTTGAAACGCGTCATGCATTTCCATTACAGAGCAGCTTCTACAAGCGGATCCTCGTCCCTACCTATCATAAACAAAGCTGCTGATCGAGTGCTACTCACCAGGTGGACAACCTTTGGAGCAGAATGTAATACGCGGCCGTCCTGCCGCGGAGTGTGCACCACCCCGTAATGTTATGGGGGCTACCCGACATGGTAACTATCATGTCGGCTATGTGGACCAGCAGCCGCAAACAGGATTGAGGACGAGTCCACTTGCAGGGTCCATACAGGACAAGATTTGTGTGCTATCCAGACCACATTTCCCACAATGCACAATCTCATTCGAGCTTCCCATTGGTGGGTGTGCAATATGAAAATGGCGAAGTGGGTTCAGCGTTTGCACACACTGTCTCCGTTCCAGCCTCTGAAGAGAAGCATATGGAGCTTTGAAATGCGTCAGGCATTTCCATTACGGAGCAGCTTCTACAAGCAGATCCTCGTCCCTACCTATCATAAACAAAGCTGCTGATCGAGTGCTACTCACCAGGTGGACAACCTTTGGAGCAGAATGTAATACGCGGCCGTACTGCCGCGGAGTGTGCACCACCCCGCAATGTTATGGGGGCCACTGACATTGCAACTATCATGTTGGCTATGTGGACCAGCAGCCGCAAACAGGATTGAGGACGAGTCCACTTGCAGGGTCCATACAGGACAAGATGTGTGTACTATCCGGACCACATTTCCCACAATGCACAGTCTCATTCGAGCTTCCGATTGGTGGGTGTGCAATATGAAAATGGCGAAGTGGGTTCAGCGTTTGCACACACTGTCTCCTTTCAAGCCTCTGAAGAGAAGCATATGGAGCTTCGAAACGCGTCAGGCATTTCCATTACGGAGCAGCTTCTACAAGCGGATCCTCATCCCTACCTATCATAAACAAAGCTGCTGATCGAGTGCTACTCACCAGGTGGACAACCTTTGAAGCAGAAAATATATATATATATATATATATTCACTGAAAAAACCATAGGTTTTAGGGACAGTTATAGTTAGTTGGACATTGCACTCGTACAAAACCCGTGAAATTCCCCCGTTATAGTTAGTTCAGGTAACTATAACTCGCGCCCCGCAATGCACTGCTGATGACGTCACATATTACATCACTCATGACATGGTCAGTGACATCACTGATGACATCACTGATGACATCTCAAATGACATCACTGATGACATCATCCAGTGACTGTGTGTTTCTGTAAAGTTTAAATATGTTTAATATATATAGGGAAAGGCGTATTGAAGAATGAGTGGGTGTATAAGTGTCTGAAAGGATGATTTAGTAGGTGCGTGACTGACTCTATAAGTGAGTGATTAAACGTATCTTACTGAATGCATGGGTTAGTGACTAAACTGGGTGAATGTCTGTATCCGTCTGTCTGTTGCTGTGTAAGTGGCTGCATGGGTTTGTGAATAGCTACATGAGTGTCTATATGAGTTATTGATTGGTTGTCTGAGTATCTGTATGTGTGCCTGAGTGTTTGTGTGGGTGGGGTGTGTGCGACTCTGTGCATAGATGTGTGAGTGGGTGATTCACTGGGTGGATGGTTTCAAGAGTGCATCTGTGATAGACTGTATGGGTGGGTAAGTGTGTGTAAGAGCGTGTTAGTGAGTGAATGTATGTCCCAGTGGTACATGTGTGAGTAACTACATATGTGAAAGGCAGTATATATGTGTGTTGGAGTATATAAATAGCTATAAGCGGAGTGTGTGATTGTGAGAGTGACTGTATGGATGAGTGTGTGCTTGTATCAGAGATTGTATAAGAGCGTAAGAATGTGCTAGTATTTGTATGAGTAAGTGAGCTGGTGTGTGTATAACTGTATAGGTGAGTAAATGGGTGTGTGCTTAATTTTTTGCATGACTGACTAGGTGTGTGAGTACCTCTATGGATGAGTGGCAGTGTGTGAGTGTTTATATAGGTGTGTGAGTGCATATAATAGTCCTGTACTGAGTGACTATAAGTATGAGTGATTGTACGGGTGAGTGAGTAGATGTGTGTGTGTAGACCTAAGAATCAGTGAGTGTGTATATAGTAATTGGTGTTGGAGTGTCTATGGTTTTGACAATGGCAGTCTGTAATTTACAGTGGGTGTATCAAAAGTTATATTATGGTGTGAGAAGATGCATCAAATTATCTTATGGATGATGTCATCAGTGATGTCATCAGTGATGTCATTTGAGATGTCATCAGTGATGTCATCAGTGATGTCACTGACCATGTCATGAGTGATGTAATATGTGACGTCATCAGCAGTGCATTGCGGGGCGCGAGTTATAGTTACCTGAACTAACTATAACGGGGGAATTTCACGGGTTTTGTACGAGTGCAATGTCCAACTAACTATAACTGTCCCTAAAACCTATGGTTTTTTCAGTGAATTTCTAAGGTTTTTTAAATGCTAATTTCTAACTATAACGTGCCTGAAACCTATGGTTTTTTCAGTGAATTTCAAAGGTTTTTTAAATGCTAATTCCTAACTATAACATGTCTGAAACCTATGGTTTTTTCAGTGAATTTCAAAGGTTTTTTAAATGCTAATTCCTAACTATAACGTGTCTGAAACCTATGGTTTTTTCAGTGAATTTCAAAGGTTTTGTAAATGACAATTTTTAAATGTATTAATTGTTATATTTATTTTTTTGATACTGATTTACAACATTTTTTTAAACTTTATTTTTAGATATTTTATTTTTTAAATTACATTGTAATTACATTATACATTACATTACAAAATATACTTTCTCAGAATGAATTACTTTAGTTTAAATACTTTGCAAATAGGCAATAGACTTTTAAGTACAGTAGTTACAGTTGATGCAATGGGCAACACAATTTCAAACACAATGCAACATTGAGCTCAATGTGAATTTCTAGTTAAATGCAATTAGTTACTTTATGGATTACTTTTCTAACCACAGGACTGGATCCTAGATTCAGTCCTGGGACATCTCCTGTAAACAGTTGAGTAAAAGCGTTTTGGTTACAGTAGTGATTTTTAAGGAATATTATTGTATTTTAAAAGTTGACACAGAAACTTTTTCACATAGAATCACCAATGTTATCCTATGGGAGGAAATTCACTTAGCAGGTAAGTAGTGTTATCGTTACTTTTTCTTACTCAGTGGTGGATCCTGGATCCAGCACTGTTGCATCTCCTGTAAACAGTTGAAAGAATGCGTTTAAGTCACACAGGCGATTTTTAAGGAATATTTGTAGTTTGTGAAAATCGACACTTTGAAACTTTTCTGCTGAAAACCAGACAATGGATTCCTATGGAAGGAAATTCAAGTTACTGGTAAGTACGGTTAGAATTACTTTTCAGGGTCAGTGCTGGGCTAAAAGATGCAGCACTGGGTTCTGTCCTGATAACAGGTGAGTAAATCGGAATTCGTAGTTCGGCTGATTTTAGAGGAATATTATAAAGTTCCAAAACTCCACACTTAGAAGAATTTCCAAGTGAAACCAGTCAATGTTAGCCTATGGAAGGAAATTCAAGTTACTGGTAAGTACGGTTAGAATTACTTTTCAGGATCGGTACTGAGCGCAAAGATGCAGCACTGAGGTCTCTCCTGATAACAGGTGAGTAAATCGGAATTAGTAGTTCTGCTGATTTTAGAGGAATATTTGTAAGTTTCAAAAATCGACACTTAGAAACTTTTTCAGCAAAAAGCAGGCAATGATATCCTATGGAAGGAAATTCAAGTTACTGGTAAGTACGGTTAAAATTACTTTTCAGGATCAGTACTGGGTTCAAAGATGCAGCACTGAGGTCTCTCCTGATAACAGGTGAGTAAATCGGAATTCGTAGTTTGGCTGATTTTAGAGGAATATTTGCACAATGGTGAATAAAGGGGGTGGGGCCTGAGGATACATGTCTGCAAACACACCCTGTGGCGCATTTTAAGTTGGAGAATTAATTCCTCCTCAATCCCGAGGGTCCCTAGGGGCCAACTAGCCCACCAGGTACCTCCAGTATGCGCCAGAGAGCTGCATTGCAGAGAGGTGTTCAGAGGCCACACCCCTTTTTACAACACTCTGCAACGCAGCTCCGTGGCGCTTACTGGAGGTACCTGGTGGGCTAGTTGGCCCCCAGGGACCCTCAGGATTGAAGAGGATTTAATTCCCCATCTTAAAACACGCCACAGGGCCTGTTTGCACACATGTCACCTGAAGCCCTGCCCCCTCCCTTCACCACTGTGCAAACGCGCCCCGTGGCGCGTTTTAAGTTGGGGGATTAAGTCCCCTTGAATCCTGAGGGTCCCTGGAGTCCAAGTAGCCCACCATGTACCTCCAAAAAGCGCCACAGAGCTGCGTTGCAGAGAGGTGTAAAAAGGGCGTGGCCTCTGTACACCTCTCTGCAACGCAGCCCCTGGCGCATACTGGAGGTTCCTGGTGGGCTAGTTGGCCCCAGGGACCCCCAGTATTTAAGGGGAATTTGTTCCCCATCTGCAAACGCGCCAGGGGCGCGTTGCAGAGTGGTAAAGGAAGGGCGGGGCCTGCGGCCCGATCGTTTTTTTCCCGAAGGGGGCTGTGTGGCCCCCTTCCTTTTTCCTATTTTTGGGCCCTGGGGACCCCATCCCCCAGGGCTTTACCCCTTTCTTTTTTTCTTTTTTAAAGTAAACGGGAAGGGGGCCGCGTGGCCCCCCTCCCGTGGCTGAATCCGGCCCCGGGCACCCCATACCCCGGGGCATGGCCACACTTTTAAATACATTTTTATGGAGGGGGGCTGCGTGGCCCCCCTCCTCAGGCCTCCTTTTGCCCCGGGGACCCAATCCCCCGGGGCAGGCCTTTATTTTTTATTTATTTTTTATTATTTTTGGGGAGGGGTGCCGCGTGGCCCCCCTCCCGGGCCACTACTTGCCCCGGGGACCCCATCCCCCGGGGCTGGCCCTATCCTTTGGGGTCCATGGGGGGACCCCAACTCCCCCACGGACCGTGCCGGCTCCCCGCCTCCTGCGGGAGCCGGCATTGCTTTTCCACATGGGGAGCTGCTAACATGCAGCTCCCCATGTGGAAAAGCAATTTGCTTTGGATATTGGAAGCGAGAGCAGGTTTCCTGCTCTCGCTTCCAATATCCAAAGCAGTTTGCTATGACAGGACGGGAGCCGCGAGGCTCCCGTCCTGTCATAGCAAACTACAGTGTCCCGGGGGTAGGCACCCCGGGACACTGCAGGAGCTGGCCCTGGGGGGTGGCGGTCCCCAGGGCCATTACAGGCTCCAGGAGGGGGGCCGCGCGGTCCCCCTCCCTCCATCGACAAAGCCCCGGGGAGGTGGTGGTCCCCGGGGTTCTGGGGGTCCGTAATGGACCCCCATATTGAAATTTTTAGTGCCCCGGGGAGGTGGCGGTCCCCGGAGCGTGTGGGGGGGCTCGAGCTCCCCCACACAGGTAATTTTTTTCAAAAATAAAAAAGAAGCCCCGGGGGGTGGCGGTCCCCGGGGCTGCGGGAGGGCCAAGAGCCCTCCTGCACCATTATTTTTTAAAGCCCCGGGGGGTGGCTCGGCGGGATTCGCGCACCCTAAGCGCATCCCGCCGATTTTCTTTCTCGTAAAAAATGCTTTTTTCTGTCCAGGGGGTCCTTGTGGGACCCCCTGAGCAGACCTAGGGGGTCAGGGTGTTTCTACCCTGCCCCCTTTGTGTGTTTTGTGCACTTGTTTCTTTTTTTTCTCTCAACGGGATCCGCGCACCCTAAGCGCATCCCGCCGATTTAAAAAAAAAAAAATGCTTTTTTCTGCCCAGGGGATCCTTGTGGGACCCCATGAGCAGACCTAGGGGGTCAGGGTGTTTCTACCCTGCCCCCTTTTTGCGCTTTGCGCACTTGTTTCTGTCCCTCGGTTCTACCGAGGGACAAAATGGCTGCCAACACTTCCTGATTTGGAGTGTTGACAGCCAATTAGCATGCAGCTCGTGATCGGGAGGGTACGCAGACCCTACTCGGCCATAGATATATATGTGATTTTATTTGTGATTTTCTCAGAAACTACTGAACGGATTTACACCATTTAAGCAAAAGGCACAACACTGAACCAAGGGCTACCTCTTTGCCAAATTTGGTGTAATTCCGTTCAGCAGTTCGGGCTGTAGCTGCGACTAAAGGTTCCTATGGAAAAATGAATGGGGAAAACGTGTTTTGGGACCCCCCTTTTTCCTCGGCCCCCGCTTGACGAATCACCCCGAGACTTTCAGGATAGGAGCGGACCGGAGCGCCCCAACAAGTTGGAAACTTTCGCAAAGATTCGTCAACCGGCGCCAACGTTATTTCAAATAGAATGTTGCAGATTTCCTATTGGAAATAGGTCCTAACTATAACTATCTACTGGCGACCGCCAGTAGATAATATATATATATATATTTTTTTTCATTTGTCTTTAATAATTCTATTTTGCATTTTACTTCATTTCTACGCACAGGCCAGTTCGGCTGAAAGCAAAGTATACCAGTTTAAATCTCTGTAGACACACTTTCTTGAAAATCGATGGTCAAGACATGTGGCATTGATAGCATGGGTTCAGCCAGCACAAACCATAATCTGCAGAGCACAGTCATACATGAGGGTAAATTCAGGGGCATAACGCAGGCCCCGGCAGGCCCTGCTGCTCAGCGAGGCTACCAACTCTCCAGGAAGCCCCCGACCCTTTGAGGGGGCCTCACTTAGTCCAAGGCCCATGAATATATGTGAGATGTGGGAGTGGGCCCCTCACCACATTCTGCAGGGGGGGGGGGTCCATCATTTTGCGTTACGCCACAGTTTGAATTGACCACCAAGATTTATCTTCTACTCAACACACCTTCAGTGAGCGCTGTCCTTGTCCCTTATAATGACCTGGCCACAGGTAAATAGATGGCAGATGAGAAATTGAGGTAACTTGTTTATGTTTTAATCGTTTATCCTCTAAATAAACGTGACAATAGAAAGGGGACACATTTTATATCAGAATGTTAAAGAAAATTGCTATGAACCAGCAGGCTGAATTTTTTGATCGTTCTCACCAAAATACTTATTTTTATGCAATTCAATCTCAAAGTGGTGAAAAAACGAGTATTTGTTTGTCAGGGTTCATGTGAGAAGAGAGCGTGCCATAGACCAGCAATCATCAATCAAGATAGATTATCAATTGAGTGTTCTATTATGTTTGCAGTGCCCAAGAACAGGTCCCGGATTGAAAAGCTAAGTTTCAAATACCATCTCATTTAAAACTCCACACAAGCTCTCTCCCTAATGTTCTCTTACCCTATTTGCAAGCTCTGTAAACTGCATCCTTCACAGCAGCAGACTGATAAGCCACGGAAAGGCAATTTAGGAAGGAGTATGAACCAGAGAACTAATGGAGTGAGGGCAAAGAAGTCAACATGGAATAGGCAAATAATTGCAATGTATCAAAAAAGATGGGGAAGTAGTGGTAAGGCTGATGGCAGCTGACTGGCTATTTGAAAGATGCTTTAACCACTTGCTTTTAATGTTAGTAATTTACTGGCAAATTCTTTTGTTGTGATAACATTGTGCAATTATGTGCCCTTCTGTACTTCTTACTCATCACGTTCCACAAAGATTGGCTCTGGCTTGAAGATTATTTTAGCAATCTTTGAGTATTCTTGCAAAAACAAACGATCCACATAAAATAAGGATAAAATACTTCAATAAAATGATTCATAGAAGTTTGGTACAAGGGCCTACAACGCCAGCAGCAACTAGCACTTTTCTGCCGGGAAAATTTTTACGAAACTTTCAATCACCATGTTTTAACACAATGAATTAACTATAAGTTTTAAAGATACCAATCTGACAGACAAAAAACGACCAGTCTGGACCTTTCGACAACAATAGTTTGTAATAGGATGACAAACATTTCTTACACTCTTGAAGGATGGCCACCATGCAACTATAGAAACATGGCTCTCATGCCAAGTGAGTCATGTCGCTGCTGTTAGCTCAAAATGGCGAAAAAGATTGGGTTAACTCCTTGAATACTACAATTCAAATCTGCTACATTTTCCTGGGTGGAAGTACTACTGAAAAGCAAGAAGGTACACACAAAAAGAGACAGAAAGAGATCTGAGAAAGGAATAAAAAAATATGTTTATCATAATGATGTAAATGGTAAACAAGACTTAAACACCTGAGGTGGAGAAAAACATACTTATTGTGGTAACATAAATGTAACTTAAAAAAGTGATGCATAGAATAAAAGCAAATCATTTTGATAGGAATTTTCTTTCATTTACAGTGATTATAAAGCAGTGAATCAATAAATGTTTATAAGGGTCACTTAGACCCTCGTGATCAGCCTGCCAGTTAGGCATAGGCCATATCTCTGCTCCATGAGAGAGGACCACAGGCCAAATTTAAAGATCACGCCTGAGAGGCAGGGTTCTCTATGTCTTCGGTGGAACCACCAACGTGACATGTCGACTTAAGACTGTGAACATCGCCATCAGGTATTATGTTGGTTGAGCCAGCTCGGCTAATTTTTTGGTTTTGAAGAGTAAATTCCTAAAACCGGAGTTTGTTTCTTGACAACGAAAAAAGAAATAGCCTTGATGCACAGAGAGTTTTCTTTCAGCCCACTGAAGCCGTCAATGTTGGCTTGCCCTCCCCTATATATTTACAAGAAAGACCAGCCAGCTCTTCAATGAATGCAAAATAAACGAATGCCATGGGCACCAGCAGGCATGCAGGAACCATCATGAGCCGAGCATACTTTTCTTCATTCAAAATAGCTAAAGTGTATACACAGTATTATGTATTTAAAAGGTTCCATCTTACCATTTGATCAAAAAAGAAGATGCTCTACTGCTCCCTGGCTACACTCTTTCCTCTGGAGCCAATAACGTGTGCCCCTGCTCTACCATAGATGGACTGGTGAACACTGTTGGGGCGGTTAACATGGTTCTTCAATTTATATAATCATTTTAACTTTATAGCTGATATCTCTGTAACCTCATAAAGGCTTTAGGGGTCAGATATAATAATATTATTTTGAAATCCATCCAATCAATCTGAATGTCCTGCGATTATATAAGTGGGCATGGATCCCCAAATTTGCATTAACAGAATAGCACAAGTCCCATAGGAATTCCGTGACCATACAGCGACATGGGGCTGCAGTGCCATCACCTTTTCTTGGTCTTAGTTCTCCAAGATAATTTTGAATTTTCTTGGCAATGTACACATAGGGGCCGATTACGATCTCGTCCGGAAAGCATTTCTATGGAATTTGTCCAGGAATGCTTTCCGAACGACTCGAATCGGGGGAGTCCGACTGAGCGATTTGGATGCATCCGGATGCTTCCGGATACGATTCGGTTGGACTCCCATTGACTTCAATGGGAGCCTGTGTTCCAAATGAATACACAGGCTCCCATTGAAGAAAGGGATGGTTGGGGAAAATCTTGCACCCTGTGGCGGGAACCCCTTGGTGCCTGCCACATTGTGCATGATTGGAATGAGGGGTCCCTTGGGTACCCCCACAGCAATGATTCGGAAGGCCCCGGGTGAAGGGGGGCCTGCTACAGGCCCCCAAAGGCAGATTCCGGCAGCCGTTTTATCTTGGGCAAACTGATTCGGAACGGCTGTCTGAATTGGTCATCGTAATCACTCATCCGGAAACCGTGTCCATAGAGCTGTACGAATAGGCTCTGAAAGACTCGGGCTGTCCGGATGCCTTTCGGAACCGATGCGGTATGCTCGAATGGTTTCTGGGCATCGTAATAGGTAGTTGGGAAAACAGTATGATTCGGTTGGAAACAAGGGTTCCGAATCGGATTCGACAATACAGAATCCCATCCGGAGCCCTTCCTAACGACATCGTAAGCGGCCCCAGAGTGTTTATTATTCCATAAAATCCATGGATGATTCTATCATAGACAGAGCTCTCAACTTGCCACTGGCCAGGCTTGAGTTGCTCATTAGTATTTTTTGTATTTTGCAATTTGCAGATTTTCTTTTCTGGTTAGAAATGCAGAATTAAAAGCTTCAGAATTGCATAAGAAAACCAGAACTGGATTGACAATTCATGCCTAGGGTGGGATAACTCTAGAGCTTTGTGGTGATCGGAAAGACCATGCGTAAAAATAATGCACCTGTGTTGATAAGTTACAGAGAAGCTGAAGAAAGCATGATAAAAATAGTACCCCATCTCCTTTTTGATAAAAGCAAACATACAGTATCGAGTCTGGAAGTGGAGCTGTTTTATAAAAGGGGGACCTATTGCCCAATGTCTATGTTGCAGAATGTATGACCTGGGGTACTGTATCTTAGTTTGGCTTTGACACATGATCCAAAAATATTTGATTAAGGTAAACAGTATTATTAATGTATGGATGTGTGTAGTTTAAACCAAGCTATGAAGCAATGAAGCTCTGGACACGATGGAAAGTTTACAATTTATAGTGCAGAAGTTGGAGATGGATAAGCAAGAGTGGCTGTTTCACATCAGGGTTGATGGTTTAGAATGCACAATGAAAGTACGTGGGGTAGGCTTGCCATGATGATCAGGACACAGCTGGATTACGATGGTGCTCGAGATCCGAGCAGCATAGTAGCATAATGCATTGCGTCTCCTATTCTTTTTTGAAGAATGTGCGAATTCCGCTGACTCCCAACTTTGCAACTTTTTAAAATTCTGAGTGCCAGATTTATCAAGGGATTGCATTGCCTTGTATCAGGCAATGTATTGTTAGTCAGATTTTCCAAGCAATGCAAGGCCACGTTGTGTGGCTCTGTGTTGCTTGGTAAATGTGGAGTAACGCAAGGCAGCACAAGTTGCTGCCTTGCATTACTCTGCCCTGGGAAGGTGTCCCATGGGTGGAGTGTGGGTGTTCCCATGCATCCACTAATGAATTTTGGCATTTTCCCAAATTTACCAGCACTGGTAAACTTGGGAATGCATCAAACTAGGCAGGCGCAACAGAGAGAAATATTGTTTTTGCCCCGTTGTTTTTGCAGCACACTTAGAAAGAGGAAGAAGCCTCAGAGGATTGTTTTTGTGCAGGAAGGTGTCCCTGGACGGCACCCACAATCCATGGTCCGATAGACCACCAGAGCTACACCATCAATGACCTCAACCCTCACTGCCATAACCACTGATTCCATGCCGCACTTAACACTATGGTAGGACCTTTCAAATGCTCACACTGTCACTTCACCTGCGACAAAACCCCCCCACACCACCTACTCGCAAGGCCCCCTCGCTTGCATGTTCCTCAACACACGCTCACTCTGTAAACACAACACTATGTTATGGGACCTCATCAAAGTACACACTGCAGGCATCCTCTTCCTCAATGAAACTTGGCTCAACCCAAAGTCGTCACCAGTTATGACCACAGTCATCTCGACGGTCTTCAAGGTAGCGTGACAAGATACACTCCACAAATCAGGAGGAGGTCTCACCATATTCCACAAGGACACGATTCACTGCACCTCATTCACACACAAGAACACACAGTTCATGGAACACATGCATTTTAAACAAATGGAAAAAGGAACCCTTGCATACAGACCCCCCTGGAACACACACCAATTTCTGTAACCTCATCACAGATTTTGTGGCCCCCCTCGGCATCAGCTCTAAGGACTTCATCCTTTTTGGTGACCTCAACTTCCACCTCAACAACCCCATGGACCCCAACTCAGCAGCCCTGCTTTAAAGCCTCAACGACATTGGAGTCTCCCAGCTTGTTCAGGGTTCAACGTACTACACAGGGCACACCCTGGACCCCAAATTCACCTCCAGCGTCAAGGTAAAATTCAACCACACCACACCACTCACTTGAATGGACAACTCCATTGTTCACGTCATCAGCAACCCACCACCAGCCACCACTCCGACTATACCCTGCACCACCATATGCAGCTGGAATAAGATTACTGAAGCAGACTGGACCAACATCCACTGGACCGACCAGCCAATCCCCACAAATGGCCCAAACCACAATATAAAAATCTTCAAAAAATGGATATCTAATGTGCCAACACTGTTGCAGCCCTCACACACCCCAAACAGAAGAGGACCTACAAGCAAGCCAGCTGGTACGCCATTGACCTCAGGGAATCCAAATGCTACTGCAAAAAACTGGAAAGGAAATAAAGAAACATCCAGGACACCTCAGAAACAATGAAAAAAGCCCTACCACTAAAGATAGAAACCAGCTCCAACAACAGCAAAGAAATCTTCACCATCGTTAAGGAATTCTCCAACCCCGCAGCTGCTGTCACCTCCATCACACCCTCGCAAGTACTCTGCAGCAACCTCTCCAACTTCTTCCACAACAAAATCAGAAAGATCTACAGCAACTTCAACCCCCAGCCCAACCCAGAAGATATCTTCGACTAACTGCCTACCACCACGTAGGATGACAAGCACCTAACAGATTGGAAACCACTCATCATTGAGGACCCGGCTGCAATTATGAAGTCCATCCACTCGGGACCCATGCCCCCACTATATCTACAGTTTAGGAGGATCCACTATCAGTTCCATGCTCATATCAATGAATAACACATCCATCAAATGCGCAACCTTCCCAGTCAACTGGAAGCCCGCTGAAGTCAACGCTATCCTGAAAAACAAAAACGGTCGATCCTAGAAAACGCAGCAAATACAAACCCATCTCATTGCTACCTTTCACCACCAAGGTAGAGAAGGCAATCAACAAACAAATCTCCAGTCACCTATAACATCACTATCTACTGGAGAGCACTCAATCAGGCTTCTGCATCAACTACAGCACAGAAACTGCCTTCAACGGCCCCAACAGCACTGGGATGCCTGGCTTCACCCTGGGGGTGCCCAGGAGTGGACATTTCACAGGGAAAAGCCAGGAAGGGTTCCACAGCGGTATGCGTACAGCGCCTGGACACCCCTTTGGGGGTATGGGTGCGCTTTACAAGTACAAATTTCATTTAATTTCATGACGACATCCAGACCATCTTCGACAATAAAAGATACAGCATCCCTCATCCTGCTTGATCTCTCTGCAGCCTTCGACACCATCTCTCACCACACCAAAATAAAAGGACCAGCCTCCTTCCTGACAGGTAGACCTCTGAGAGTCAGGCTCTCATCATACACCTTGGAACTCAAGAAATTCATCTGAGAAGTCCTACAAGTATCATCTCATAACCCAACACTCTTCTACAGCTACATGTCACCGCTCGCAGGCATCATCAAAGCCCATGGAATCAACATAATTTCCTATGACGATGATGCACAGCTCATCCTATCCCTGACATACAACACCAACACCACAAGAAACAACTTCACAAACTGCATGACCAGCTTGACTGACTGCATGAAAAAGAACTGCCTAAAGATCAACAGGGACAAAACGTAAGTTTTAATCTTTGGAAACAAGAGCTTCCCATGGGACTCCTCTGGGTGTCCAGCGGAACAAGGACCCATTCCAATTTCATGAGAACAAGCCAGAAACCTAAGAATCATCCTCGATAATAAACTCACCATGGCATCCCAGGTAATTGCCGTCACCACTTTGTGCTTCCATATGCTTTGATTGCTACGCAAGATCTTCAAGTGGCTACCCCAAAACACCAGATGCACCATGACTAAGCCCTCATCATTAGCAGGCTAGATTACGGCAATGCACTCTATGCCGGAATCCCAAACCAACTCACACAGAGTCTCCAGACCATTCAGAAGGCTGTAAGACTCATCCTTCACCTCGCTCACCACACCAAAATTTTACCTCACCTCAGAGAGCTCCACTGGCTCCTCATACACAAGCACTGTGAATTCAAACTCCTCACCCACGCACTCAAGGTCCTCCACAAAATTGGACCTGCCTACCTCAACCACTGCCCATACTTCTATCAACCCACCAAACAACTGCGATCAAAGTCTCTTTCTCTTGCATGTATCCTGCAAATTCGCAGATGCAGAGCCAGAGGTTGCTCTTTCTCCTACTTCACTGCCAAGAACTGGAATGACCCCCGACACATCAGGAGCTCATCCTCACTACTTGACTTCCTCAAGACGCTGGCTCTTCAACTAACCTTACAGATCTCTTTCAGACAGCTCACAACTACTCCTGCTTGACCTACACACCTTCTCAAGTGCCTGTATACACTCACAGGTGACAAGTACACTCAACAAAACAACTTAACATAACATACTTCCTTCATGTTCTGTGGATGCCACTTTTATGCCCAGTCACGCCTGTAGGTGGGGAGCACCCCTTTGTCTCACACAAAACTGGTTCTGGTCAGTGCTCCCCTCCTGCCTAGGTTTAGCTGCGGCCTAGCTAGTGACACAAATGCCTGGTGTCAGGTCTCTCTGTGGTCTGGGGAACGTCTCTTGTGTAATCAGGGTAGGGCACAGCTACTCTAGTAGTACTAGTTCAAATGGTGTCGAGACCCACCCATTCGGCAGGTCACACCCTTGATCTTCTGTTTACCAACACAGCCAGTGTCAGGGTGGAGCCTCCTCTCCCTCTGCTATGGTCTGACCATAATTTTTTGAAATTCTCCCTACCAATAATTATCACCAAAAATGACCTTAGCAGCGAATTCACATGGAGAAGGCCCTGGCGGAAAGTCACTCCCACCACTTTCTCAGCCCATTTTTGCACCCCTTCTTTATCTTGTACTGAGAACATTGATCAGGCAGCAACATCCTTTGAGGCTGCAATCACATTGACCTTGAACACCTTGGCCCCCTTCTCAAGGGTCAAACTCAAGCCCAGGGTATCACCCTGGTTCACAGAATCATTGAAAATTGAAAAACATTCCAGTAGGAGCGCCGAACGTAAATGGAGAAAAACCAAAGATATCGAAGATCAAAAAAGTATAAATCTATCCATCGAAGCTATTTAGATAACATCAGACAGGCTAAAAAATTGTATCTTATTAACAGGATTAACTAAGCTGCCAATTCCAATAAGGGGCTTCACAAAATACTAAAGGAATTTACCACTCCTCCTTCTGCCCAGCCTTGTAATCCATCTTCCCAAGAATGGGCAGACACACGCTCTACTTTTTTTCGAAGAAAAGATCATTGCGATTCATAGTTCCTTTCCGCTTCATGACACTAAAAATGTTGTCAATGATCCTGACATCAACTTCAACCCCACCTTTCCTCTTTTAGAAGAGTTCACTACACTTACCTCAGATGAAGTTTCAACTGCCTTGGCTAAGATCAAATCGGGCTCTCCAGTAGACCCGGTTTCACCCCGTTTTTTCTCAACTATTGTCCCCCTGCTCCTCAGAAATCTTACTGATTTATTTAACATGTCACTAGTACAAGCAGTAGTCCCCGTTAGATGGAAAGCAGCAAAGGTCAAGCCCATTCTAAAAAAAACCTTCTGCTGACCCCAAGGTACCTAGTAATTACCGCCCAATTTCCTTGCTTCCTTTTTTTGGAAAGGTACTTGAGTTCTTGGTCAACAAACAGCTCACCACCCACCTGGAGAGTCACGGATTGTTGGATCCTTCACAGTCGGGGTTCAGGGCTGCCCACAGCACTGAAACCTCATTAGTGGAGGTCATCGACAATATAAGACTAGCCCAGGACAACGAGCAGTCAGCTATGCTTGTCCTGTTGGATCTGTCAGCTGCCTTCGACACCATCTCCCATAGCATTTTTGAGCAACGGCTCTGGGAGATGGGTGTCAGGGGTGTGGCCCTGGACTGGCTCAGAAGCTACCTAACCGACGAACTACCTCCGTACAAGTCAGCACCCTGGTCTCCCGCAGTCGGCCAGTAAAAATGGGAGTCCCTCAGCGCTCCATCTTAAGTCCCATGCTCTTTAACCTCTATGTGACACCTCTGACCAAAGTGATCAGGTCCTACAGTTTTGATGTGGTGTCATATGCTGATGACACCCAGCTATTGATTACCCTAGGCCCTGATCCCACTGATACAAGGATCCGTTTCAAGAATTGCATGACCCACATCGATAACTGGATGCGTACTAACCACCTTCAGCTTAATGGTAGCAAGACAGAGGTCATTCTCTTTGGTAGGGCACACGAATTTTGGTCGAATGACTGGTGGCCTCAGGACTTGGGTCCCTGTCCATCTCCAAAACCTGTGGTGAGGAACCTTGGAGTAATGATTGATAATCAGTTGTCAATGAAAAGCCATATAAACCATATAATCAGCACCTGTTATTGAATAATGCGCAATTTACGTAAAATCTTTCAATGGATCCCAACTGAATCGAGGAAACCACTTGTCCAGGAACTAATCATAAGTCGTATCGACTATGGAAATGCCCTGTTGGCCTCCATCAATGAGGAGCTCTACTCTAGGCTTCAAGTCTTGCAAAATACTGCCGCCAGACTTGTACTAAACCTCCCTTCGAGGTCTCCATCAGCGCCCAGTCTGAAGACTCTCCACTGGCTCCCTATTAGGAAGCGAATCCGCTTCAAGATCCTCTGTCTGGTGCACAAGAACATGTACGGAAAAGGGCCAAGCTACTTCGCTAAAAAACTCAGCTGGTATCAGCCGAATAGGACGCTCAGGTCAAGCACCAAATCTCTTCTTACTCCACGTAAAATTTGCACCGCCAGATATGGCGGTAGATCTTTTTCTTTCCTTGCACCTGCTCTTTGGAATAAACTTCCATCACAGTTACTCTTCATCACAGATCACAAGCGATTCCGTAAGGAATTAAAAACCTGGCTATTTGATCATCTATAATGTTCTTCATCTGACCTCTAGCCCCAGTGGAGTTGTACGCTAGCGCCATGAGACCTCTGGGTGATATGTGCGCTCAATAAATTTATTTGACTTGACTTGACTCTCCAGCCATTCTGTGAGGAAGACCGACTCCCCTCTACACCCAGGCCCTTTTGTGCACTGTCTGGCTTCAATGCACATTTCCCAGTGGGAGAGCCTTTACCAGCCCAGGCAGCTGAAACTACCAGAAACTTTAAGCATGAAAATGCCCACTTTCTAAAAGTATACCTTAGGCCACTCATTTCGTGTCCCATCTGACGCACTGCGTAGTGGGTAAAAATCCCCCTCTTTTTATCACCTTAGAACTTAGTTCATCCATTTTCATACTCTGAATCCAATAATAATACCGATTTTTTTCATTCTTCCAATCTTGTAAAATCACTCCGGAGACAGCGCCATTTCAACTTTTGTCTTTATTTTTAACCTTTTCCAATGCCTACTGCGTGCCCATCCAGGCTTTTCACAGCAACACGTGTATACAAAAGTGAAACGTAAAGCAGAGTCAACTCATCGTTGTATACCCAATGCATTTCGAACCTTCAGTGGTTCTTCCTCAGGGGTCTCTACAATAAATGAAAAGACACTCAACAAACTATTCACTGCTAACCTTGATAAATACAGCAAAATATATATGAGCAAACCCTCTTTCTCACTAATACCCCTATTATTACTACTAACCCATCAGTCTAAACACCCAACTACTCCCTCCCTTGTAGTAAATACAAAGCCCACCTCCTGGTATTCAACCCTCCACCCGTGACACAACCCCCTTCTCCTTCCCTCATAATCATTGCAAAAAAACGTGAAAACACCCAACTTACTGAATGCAACCCAGTCTTTCCTCTCTCACTTCTCCCCATAAATCTCTCACCTTTTTTCAATCCTAGAGCCACTTCCCTATTTTACATGCTTACGAAAACAGCAAGATTATGTACCTTATCAGAGTCTTAACCAGCAACCCGACCTCCTCATCCTCCTCTCCCCATGTGCTTGAAAATCGATCGTTCTTGCTGCCATTTCATCCGTTATTTTAAGGCAGAGTCTCACCTACGTGTTACCAGTCAAGCTCAATGCTGCTAACCCCGTGACCATCTACCCCTCAGCTGTGCCACATGATACAAAAAATTCAAAAAATGTAAACTAAGACTTCAAATCCCAAAATGCACTTCCCTCAATTATGCTATAATAAATAAAACATGAAACAAACAACCTCATGTTCACTCCTACCACCACCCGTACGTCCTAACTGTGATTTCATGTGAAAATAGTAAAATACAAATGCTATATAAAAAATATCAGTGCTACTGAAACATACATAAAAACCTCATTACATATTCCAAGCCGTGTCAACACAAAATCCATCCCTCCACGAGTACATACCCTATAACAAAAAACAAACAATATAAATGATAACACACTCTCAAGGTTAACTGTTAGTGATCCAGTTACTGTTGTTCAAATGTCCTGCATGTTGATGTAACTTGTTAGAATCCGCTCCAAAAACCCACTGTCCCCAAGGTGATGTAACTGTCATAATCTTAACTTACTTATGAATTGTCCGTGGGGTGCAAACTCCGTTGAGACGAAAATTGCAAAGCAGAAAACCAAGATTAGAGGATGCACTCCTTCCCTTATTCGATCGAATAAGGGAAGGAGTGCATCCTCTAATCTTGGTTTTCCACTTTCTAAAAGTGGCATTTCTAAAATAATAATTGAAATTCTGTCCACGTCATTCAAGAGAACATTAAATCACAGTTCGAATGAGTGGAAGACGTTTTTCTCTATCTGTTAAAAATCCAAATTTGGAATTTAATAAGTGTAACAATATAACCAAATGGGTCCCTATTGCAGCAGCCAGCATTGCTACAGTGAAAACCATTTTGAGATATTGCACTGTAGGGGCATGTTCAACATTAATTTCTACATGCCCTACTTTAAGACTGCATGCCAGCATGCTATAAGTGTACATTTTGTTGTTTGCAGTGTATGGTGATCAACACAAATTCTTTCTTGGTGAAGTTCAGTTTGACATAGGCCTTGAATACAAAGGCACATATTTAGCAATATTTGACACAATGCAACACAGAAAGCCACCTCGCTACGCTGCATGAAAGGGAGTGGGCAGGAATGCACTGTATTTAACATTATATGGCACATTCCTGCTCTCTGCCTGAGCTGGTGCACAAACTTCTACTTAGCGTCAACGCAGGGACCCTTGCACTATGGTGCAAGGGTGCATGTGTTGTAGGCAGGATTGTTTTTGGTCAGGAAGTGCACCTTCCTGCACACAAAAACAATCCTCAGATGCATTTTCCTCTTTCTAAGTGAATGCAGCACACTTAGAAAGAGGAAACAAGAAGAAATAAAGATATTTCTCCTTGTTGCATCTTTGGTGGGGAGGCATACAATTATGATGCTTTCCCAGGTTTACCAGTGTTGGTAAATCTAGGAATATGTCAGAATGCACGGGCAAATGCCTGGGAAGACCTACCCTGCACCAATGGCATGCCTCCCTGCCGCAGAGTAACACAAGGCAGCGATTTGTGCTATCTTGTTCTAGATTTATCACGCCATGCAGAGCCACGCAAGGTGGCCTTTCGTGGCTTGATATATCTCATGTAGGCATTGTGTCTGCTTGCATAGCGCAAGGGCGACGCAAGCCACTGATGAATATGGACCCAAGTCTCAGTTTGCAGCAAAGCAGTCCACCAAACACTTAATGTAGCAACATGAGACTTTCATAGAAAGTTGTGCATCTTCCAATTACTGATGAATACGTTTTTACAAGCGTTGTTCTATGGTACGTCTGATTTCGTTAGTCATAGTTGAATCTAATTACACCATTCTGAGACTGCTGTAGAAAAGTACTGGTATGATGATGCAACTCAATGCAAATCATATAATTTAAATATAAAATAATTCCAGGTTTGTGATTATGTGCATTTTCAATTATTTATTATGGTCTGCACATCGCCAAGCTGTAATTACACTGTTACACCAGTTCTGTTTCATGGCAATGTAATTAAGGAGGCATCTGTGCAGACATACTATGCTGATGCGCATTTTCCATGCGTTCTGTAAGAATGGCAATACCTGATTATATCATGGGTCATTTACCAATGCACAAGCCTGTACTTTTCTTTCACATTAATGTTCAAGTGTAATGGATTGGATATTGCAATCATTCTTTCTGTAGTGACTACAATGAAGCATACTGGAGCCTGTCTGTAACACTTTGGCAACACAGTTTCCATTCTGGTTAGCGAGCATCATTTAAAATGCTTCTCATAGATTACTTACATGAGTAAGCCACATGTTTCAACAAGATGTCAACAAAAATAACCTAAGAAAATGAGGGTATCAATTAGAGAACAGCAGTACCAAGTACAGCATTATCGTCTATTATTGACAATGCGATGGCTTTGTCTCTATATTAGAATGTGCTACTTGAAAACATAATTCTACATGTGATAACATTACACAAACAGGGCAGTTAATGTACATGTGGCACAGATGATGATTCAGGTTTCATTCCATGTGGAGTAGAAGTAGTGAATATGGCAGTATCAGGAGAGGGAATATAAATATATGTAGGTATGTATGTATATGGTTTTCTATAGCATAAATGTAGCAAACAGGAAGCGGAGTGCTGTACATGGTCAAACACAAACATAAAATCAATGAATGAGAGGGGAGGAAGCCGGGATGTGGGTGGTTAATGCATTGTGATGTAGTATAGCCTTAGAGCCTGCCGTACCAGGCTCTACCGGCCATTAAAGGCCTGCTCCAGCGTTAAAGGCCCGAGCTGAAGGTGAGGACCTTTAACAAGGGAGCCGGCCTTTAATGGCAGGTAGAGTCTTCTACGGAGGGCTCTAAAGCTATAAGAACATTCCGCCCCTAAAGGGCACAATGTTCTAATTTGCAAAACAAAGACCTCACGGAGCCTGAGTGGGTTGGAAATCCGCTCGGGCTCTGTGAGGCCTTTTATCACAGCAACAGCTGTGAAACAAACATTGAAATGTTGTTGCTCCGGGCTTCTACCAGGCATTAGAAGCCCGGAGCACTCCATTGTCTTCAATCGAGCTCTCAACATTTCAATGTTCTTTGAAGAGGAGAGTCTTCAACTCTGTCCTGATGAGATATGCTATCACCCATCACAGCAAGAGTGGTACATTGGCAGGAGAGAAAATATTTGCAGGGCTCCTGAACATTTACCAATGCACAAGTGGCATCGCCCATGCACTTCTGCAACATTTGTAGATGTCTCCAGTGCCACCCTAGGAAACCCATTAGGCTTGAAATCAAATAAAAACTGCATATGTCCGATTATTACTTGATATTTCCTTTACAGTTGATGTTGGTTGGGAAACTTGTACAGAGTGGGTGCGGCTCAATTGGTCCGCCTTTGCTAGCTTCTTGGTGGTTTTCCTTTCTTTGGCCAAAAGTGGAAAGGGGCCCCTTTTACTCTTTTTGTTTTACTTTGTGTTCCATGTGTAAGCATAAAGTCAGTATAATTTTGTTATTTTTCCCCCTCTCTTATCTTCATATTTCAATCAAACGGATGGATATAGAGATTAATAGTTTAAAAAAAAAATATTAAATCATCTTATTGTTTATCACAGCAGTGCATTGTCTAAGTGCATTTTGTTTCCCAGTCTAAAGAGAGGAGTACTATTGTCACTGGCACTGTAGCTTCACCAAATTCTAATTATTTTTCCTATTTTATAAGAAATATTGCTTCCTGCTATTATAACACTACGCCCAAGCAAGATAAGCACTCAAGACATATGTAATGATTTGGCAATATGTTTATGTTATAGGAAAATCGCACATGCAAATATTGGTGTAATGTTGGCTTTTATTCCCTAATAAATATGCATGCATATCTTTGCAAATTAATGCAAAAATGACTTTTCAAATTGAGTTGGTATTCAGCAATTTGTATGGAGCAGAGCAGATGGTGGAATCAGATTTTTTTCTCCCGAGAGACTGAAACAGAACAGGTGTGGAATAAGCATTGATACTAAAGGCAATTGAATTATCACCTGGAAAATACTGACGGAATGATTACATCCGTTTTTTTCTCTCAGGGCTTTTATAATTCTCTATTGAACAAAGACAGAATCCACGCAATCCTATTATTTTATAAATACACACACATATATATATTTACATATATATAATGTGTGTGTATGTGTATATGTAATATTCAAGCCCAGTCGTTGCCAGTGGTGCTTGCTATTTTGCGCGACCATCTCCAGTGTCTCAAATTACCACTCAATCTTAGTGATGTCATTTGAAATGTCCTCAGTGATATCACTGACCATCACATGAGTGATGTAATATGTGAGGTTATATGCAGTGCATTGTGGGGGTGTAAGTTATAATTAGCTCAAGTAACTATAAATGCTGAATTTCTGTGGTTTTGTACGAGTGAAATCTGAGCCTAAATATAATGTCCCTGTAACCTTTGTTTTATTCAGTGAATTCTAAGTTTGTTTTATTCTGTTTCTTAACTATAACGTCCCTGTAACCTTTGGTGTTTTCTGTGAATTTCTAAGGTTTTTTAAATTGCATTTATAAAATATTAACTCCTTCTAATGTTAACTTTTTTAGTTAATTTGTTGGGTTTATTTTTAATACTAAGGGGTCGATTCCGATTCGGGCCGGAAAAAGCACCGACCGACTCGGATCCGGAAAAAATACCGACCGACACGTACCAGTGGCGCCCGACACGCCAAGTACGATGCAAGCCGCGATAAATCCGACCGACACGTCAGGAAACCAAGCCGACCGACCGACCCGCTCGGAAAATAGCAATCCGGCCGGAAAAACACGCGAATCCAACCGACCGACACGCACCCGGAACAAATCCGACCGAATCGTACCCGCCAACTCCAACCTGCAAAGTACGATGCAAGGCGCGAAAAACACGACCGAGTCGGACGGAGGACAAGCCGTACGACCGACACGCATACAAAACCGAGCCGAAGCAACACAATACACCGCGACCGACGCGTACGCAGCATACAAAACTGCACAAACACAGCGTGAACGAAACGGAAAACACCGTACGAGACCAATGCAGGGTCCGACTCGGTCACAAGAACGTTTCCAACATACACAAACAGCACAAAGGAAAAATCAACCAAAAAAAGGCCAAACAAGCAATTACCAAGCCAATAAATACTGGGGGGGTGGGGACAGAGAACAAAGACACACCAACAACTCCACCTATATAAAGGACACAAATCACTACCATGAGCCTTTGCAAATGCCATTCCACTGCCAGCACCCAAGAGAAAGCAACCACACACCCACAGCTCATCCCTCACACAAGCCACACACCAGCAGCACACCAACAAATACCTACCTCACATACACCCAGCACAACACACACCCACACACCCTCACCTGCACACCAACACACACATCACCCACTATCACCACCCATCACCATGCCCCCCAAGAAGAATCCCAAGTTCCTAGATAGTGAATTGGAAGTCATGGTAGACGAGATCCTCAGGGTGGAGCCACAGCTGTTTGGCACTCTGGTCCAACAGACCCCCATGTCGCAGAAAACCAAGATGTGGGAGAGGATCATCAACAGGGTGAACGCCCAATCACCATGTCGGCGCACAAAGACCGACATCCAGAACAGGTGGTATGACGTGCGCAGGAGGGTCCGGGAGCTGCTCAAGAAAGACTACCACCTGAGCCAATACACCGGCAGTGGCCCTCCTGCCAAGCCAGTATACCTCAGGCCCTGGGAGGAGAAGGTGCGGGCCATCCTTCCGCCAGTGAGCGTATATGGACTAGAGGACATCCCAGAGCCTGGTGAGTACACAACAAATGTACACAATAAACTGCCACAAAACACACACATCACTGTCAAGGGGAGAGTCAAACCATGCACTCATAGCAATTACACAGCAACTAGAACAGAATCATCCCAAAATGTGTATGTCAGTCAGATAAACACAACACATGCCATCAAAAAAGTCACATCCAACTGTGCCAACACATGTACAAACACAACCACAACTACAGCTAGGCAGTGGCACAAATAGAACTAACACACACATCCACACATGTAGCCACCACAACAACACCAACACACAGTGAAGACCACTCAAAGGAAGGAATTCTGTGTATGCTGGCCAAGTCAGTGTAGCCAATAGCATCATGGGAGTCGCACTCACACATATTGCCCCCCCCCACAACTGTCCCATCAACACCACCCTGAACCATGCTCACATCACAGGGAGTGGAGAAGGACTCACAAGATGGCTGACACTGGCTACTGCTGTGGGGAGCACAAGGCCCTGCTGCCAACTGTGCACCAACAAACAGCAGGACACCACTGACTGACATCCTGAGAGACAACTTACACTCCCTGCAATGCAAGCACGTTCCATGGTGGGATATCCTGGCTGGCTGGGTGGGAAGGGGGACTTGCAGCACTGACCATAGTCACCAGCACCTCCCCTCACACCCCCCCCAACACAAACTCCACAGTACCCACCTGGTAGAATGCAATGCCCTCCATCCTAACACAAGATCCCACAAAGCACCACCACCCTGGGTTATGTTGTGTGAAGCACAGGGACACTCTTGGGACTCTTAGCCAAACAACTGCCAGGACAACACTCCCAGCCATCCTGTCAGCACAGCCAGCCCACCCCACAGGGAAGCAGAGTCAAAAGGAAGGAAGCATGGGCATGCTGGGAAGGGGGTGGAGGCAATAGCATGATGGGAGTCGTAGTCACAGACATTGCTCAGCCTCACAACTGGCCCATCAACACCACCCTGAACCATGCTCACATCACAGGGAGTGGAGAAGGACTCACAAGATGGCTGACACTGGCTACTGCTGTGGGGAGCACAAGGCCCTGCTGCCAACTGTGCACCAACAAACAGCAGGACACCACTGACTGACATCCTGAGAGACAACTTACACTCCCTGCAATGCAAGCACGTTCCATGGTGGGATATCCGGCTGGCTGGGTGGGAAGGGGGACTTGCAGCACTGACCATAGTCACCAGCACCTCCCCTCACACCCCCCCCAACACAAACTCCACAGTACCCACCTGGTAGAATGCAATGCCCTCCATCCTAACACAAGATCCCACAAAGCACCACCACCCTGGGTTATGTTGTGTGAAGCACAGGGACACTCTTGGGACTCTTAGCCAAACAACTGCCAGGACAACACTCCCAGCCATCCTGTCAGCACAGCCAGCCCACCCCACAGGGAAGCAGAGTCAAAAGGAAGGAAGCATGGGCATGCTGGGAAGGGGGTGGAGGCAATAGCATGATGGGAGTCGTAGTCACAGACATTGCTCAGCCTCACAACTGGCCCATCAACACCACCCTGAACCATGCTCACATCACAGGGAGTGGAGAAGGACTCACAAGATGGCTGACACTGGCTACTGCTGTGGGGAGCACAAGGCCCTGCTGCCAACTGTGCACCAACAAACAGCAGGACACCACTGACTGACATCCTGAGAGACAACTTACACTCCCTGCAATGCAAGCACGTTCCATGGTGGGATATCCGGCTGGCTGGGTGGGAAGGGGGACTTGCAGCACTGACCATAGTCACCAGCACCTCCCCTCACACCCCCCCCAACACAAACTCCACAGTACCCACCTGGTAGAATGCAATGCCCTCCATCCTAACACAAGATCCCACAAAGCACCACCACCCTGGGTTATGTTGTGTGAAGCACAGGGACACTCTTGGGACTCTTAGCCAAACAACTGCCAGGACAACACTCCCAGCCATCCTGTCAGCACAGCCAGCCCACCCCACAGGGAAGCAGAGTCAAAAGGAAGGAAGCATGGGCATGCTGGGAAGGGGGTGGAGGCAATAGCATGATGGGAGTCGTAGTCACAGACATTGCTCAGCCTCACAACTGGCCCATCAACACCACCCTGAACCATGCTCACATCACAGGGAGTGGAGAAGGACTCACAAGATGGCTGACACTGGCTACTGCTGCGGGGAGCACAAGGCCCTGCTGCCAACTGTGCACCAACAAACAGCAGGACACCTCTGACTGACATCCTGAGAGACAACTTACACTCCCTGCAATGCAAGCACGTTCCATGGTGGGATAACTGACTGGGTGGGTGGGTGGGTGGGAAGGAGGTCTGGCTGTCAACCAAACACAATCAATGCAGACCATGTTCACACCCCAGAGAATACATAGAAATGCCCAAATAATGCAGGACAATGTGCCACACCAATATCAACCCCTGACTGTGACGACTTAGGACAATACAATGTACAGGCCCGCACCCCGAGGCACAGTCACAACTGTCAGGTGTGTCAACCACTGATGCCTGCAGAAACATGACATACATTGTTTGTGTCTCCCAAAAACAGGTGATGATAGGGACACAGCAGCAGACGCTGAGGAGTCCCAGTCCCAGGCTCAAGAGGATGCCGAGCTCACTGGCGTCGTACAGCCTCTGTCCTCCTCGGACGATGAAGAACAACCTGGCACATCCGGTGCAAGTCAACATGCTGCACCAGCAGGACCACCAGCTGCAGCACCAGCAGGTCCACCAGCTGCACCCCCTGCACCCACCCCTCCAACGACTGTCACCACGAATACCATCCCTGCCGACATGGACAGAATAAGGAACAACACCAGCGCAGTGACCCTGGACCAACCTGGGGCCATGGACACCACCACCACCACCAACCCCAAGGTGGACCAGGGTTATCTGTGCGTGCAACTGCACACACTGCACATGTCAGCAGGGGTGGTGGGAGGGTGGGAGACAGAGGTCGCTGCTTGCAGACGTTGCTGGTGTGCATGAAGACCCACAACTGGTACGCATAGCTGATGCGTACCAGTCCAGCACCGGAGAGCTCAGCCAGGTAGTGGGGCTCCTCAGAGACATCAAACAGCAGCAGGCTGCCCATCATGCCCGCTTGGACTCCCACATGTCCCATGTGGAGTCACACATGTCACGTGTGGACTCCCACATGTCACGTGTGGACTCCCACATGACCCGCGTGGAGTCCAAGTGGGATGTACTACATGAGATGACGGCGGTGCACAGGGACATTTTACAATGCCTCCGCCAGATGAACAGCAACCAGTCCACACCTCCCTGTGTGCCAACAACATCTGGTACCGAACAAACTGCAACTGCCACAGGGAGGGAGGAGGACTCTGGCGGAGAGTCCCCTGCACCGCAGCAGCCTGCACTTGAGGGCCCCCCCCAAGAAGAGGGGTCGTCCGAGGAGGGGAAAGTGAGAGGCTGATGGCCAAGCGCAACTCCCAGGAAGCCTGAACCTGTTCTGGATTTTCGCCTTTGTGCACAGACTGTTCACCCTGTTGATGGCAACACTACTCCCACACATTGCATGGGGAGTACAAGTTGGAACAATGTGTCAGACAACTGTGGCCCCGATACTGGGGATCCTGTCTACCTGGACTTTCTATTCATCTAGGAACTTGGGATTGCAAGATTCATGTACAGCACAATCCATCCTATGCACTATTATCACAGATGTATCACAATAAACACAATAATACACCATACTTGCCTCTGTCGTGATTCCAACGTGGGTACTGTTATGGGGATGATGAACAACAAAATTACACTGTGTATGCGAACTGCAACAGCAAGGACAACACAGGCATGTGAGTACAGGCAACGTGACACATATGAGGGAGACACACCACCAGGGCTACACAACACATACACACCTAGGCCATCTGACTCATTGCCTACACTGATGTTGCCAGGGAAGACGGTGCAATGCACAGACACCACACCCATTCCCAGTTGTAGTCAAGTAGCCCACAGGTGCAGTAAGCAAATGGCAGTCAAATGTGTGACCACAGACAACGCACATCACTAAGTGAAGCACAGGTTTATTACACAGTAGCAACATGCCGTAACCACTACAGATGCAAGGTAACCCCACCTGGTAGCGGGCACACAGTCAACAACTGTAGACAGAAGGAAGTCCATGGGTGTGGCGCACATCACCTGTAGGGACACAACAGCTACCAGCCTGGATGTGCAATCACGTTGTCGGTGGACACAGTTGACCAAACGAATCTGAAAGTACCCTGTGAAGGACAGAAATGACACACAGTCAAAAGCAATGGAGTACAGGACAGAACAGCAAAACTCATGCACAATACATGTTACAAGATACCCACCCAGAACCAAGTTAGCATGTCAACACTGTTGGGGAGTACAGCCCACCTGTCACCACACATCGCAACACACATCCAGTCAAGTAGCCCATGGACACACTCCAACAGCACCAGAGCACCACCCACACATCATGCCAACTCACATCATTGACATGACACCTCAGGATACTCACATTCAGCTAAAGAAGTTGGTGATGAGCTGTGTGCGGACATCACCATCACCATCATCATCATCATCGTCACTGGCATCGTGTTCCAGGCCAGGATCCTCCACAGGTGGCGGATGTTGGTCATCGTCATCCTGGATGAGAGGCAACTCCTTCCGCACTGCCAGGTTGTGGAGCATGCAGCAGACGATGATAATCTTGCACACTTTCGCAGGGGCATATGGGAGGGACCCTCCGGTCTTGTCCAGGCAGCGGAAGCGGCTCTTCAGGAGACCAAAGGTCCGCTCAATCACTCTCCTGGTCCGACCATGTGCCTCATTGTAGCGCATCTGGGCAGGTGTCACAGGGTTCCTGAGGGGTGTCAGCAACCACGGCATGTTGGGGTATCCCGAGTCACCTACGGACAGACAAGTGCACATCAGCTGACTTGGAAAAGTGGGCGGAATACTACAGATCAGATCACACACAATGGCACAAAGTCAGTACACACCGACAAGCCAGGCACGCTGGTTCTGCATCTGTGCCATCAACCTGGGGATGCGACTACTCCTCATCACAAAGGCATCGTGTGCTGAACCAGGGAAACGGGCACACACGTGTGTGATGGTCATGTCTGCAAGACACACCACCAGTGCATTGACCGAGTGGTAGTGCTTGCGGTTCCTGTAGGCCTGCTCCTGGGCCTGTGGTGGTACCAAAGCCACATGTGTCCCATCAATGGAGCCAATGACATGCGGCATCCTCCCCAGGGCATAAAAGTCACTCTTCACGTCAGTGAGTCGTCGCAGTCTAGGGAAATAGATGTACCGGTTCAGGAAGAGCAACATTGCCGCCAAGAAATCGCGGAGCACACGGCTGAACATGGTCTGTGACATCCCACCAGCAGACGCCACAGTATGTTGGAAGGTACCGGTGGCAAAGAAGTGTAGGGCTGCCATCACCTTCACCTTGGGGGTCAGCGCTGTAGGATACGGCCGGCCAGGCTGCAAATGTGGGGACAACTGCACTGCAAAATCCTCAATCAGCTGCCTGGTGAAGCGGTACCGTCGGATGCTGTCCCGTTCCACCATCGTTGCCAGGTCTGGGAATGGCCGATGGACAGCAGGAGCCCTGCAGTGCAGAGGAGAAGTAAGCAAGATCGTCAGTCACCCCACATATGCGGCATTGAACACACTCAAGATCCCAACATACATCATCATGAGGCACAACTACATGAAGTGTGCAGTACCGGAACGACATGTATGGTACATACATGGCCAACATCTGTCAACACGGTCCTACAGGTGGCATCAATTTGTCCCAGGTTGGCCCATTGGATATCATGATGCTGTGTCACAGTCACCCCCCAGTGACATGTGAGGACAGATGTGCCCCAGGCACCACAGCTCAACGACAGGCACATTCCCAGGGACCCTGTAATGCCACATGGACACTGGCATCACCTGGAGTATCATGTGTACACCACAACAAAACAAACATGACCCCCACAGGTAGTGGCCACACTTGCCATGGCAGGAGAGCCATGGACGTCTGTGACACACACGCACAACATCAGAGTCCATGCACACACAACGTGGATGTGGAGACTGTCTCCCATTGTGCACATGAAATCAGAGACATTGTAAACACTACATGCACAAAGACTGTGGAGGGCCATCACTATTGTGCCACTGGGACACCCTGGCTCAAACATACCGTCCCACATGGGACTCACGGGGTATGTGACATGACATACACAAACACCACTGTGAAATGTGACCATGGCACATGCACAGATATGAACAGTTGCACATCACAGTGGTCACGTACACGTAACACCCAGGATCCTGTCCCCATTAACACGTGCACAGCCTGGGGGTGGCTGCCCACAGGTGACACCCACAGGACAACATGTACACCAACATACACACAATAGGAAATGCAGCCTTACATGCCTTATGATAAGGTTTGGACAGGCTGTCGTGATGTAGGTGTGCCCCTCACTCCCTGGGAGCTATCTGTGGCTGGCATATGTCCATCTGAGACAGGCATGCTGACATATGCCAGTCACATGTACAGTGATGCGTTGAACAGCAATGGACCGATCGGTGCCTCCGGCCGGCCCATTGCTTTCAATGTGTGCGGGTACGCGTTGTACCCCTGTGCGCGTTGTACTGCAATGGACCGATCGGTGCCTCCGGCCGGCCCATTGCTTTCAATGTGTGCGGGTACGCGTTGTACCCCTGTGCGCGTTGTACTGCAATGGACCGATCGGTGCCTCCGGCCGGCCCATTGCATTCAATGTGTCGGGTACGCGTTGTACCCCTGTGCGCGTTGTACTGCAATGGACCGATCGGTGCCTCCGGCCGGCCCATTGCATTCAATGTGTGCGGGTACGCGTTGTACCCCTGTGCGCGTTGTACTGCAATGGACCGATCGGTGCCTCCGGCCGGCCCATTGCATTCAATGTGTGCGGGTACGCGTTGTACCCCTGTGCGCGTTGTACTGCAATGGACCGATCGGTGCCTCCGGCCGGCCCATTGCATTCAATGTGTGCGGATGCAGCGTTGTACCCCTGTGCGCGTTGTACTGCAATGGACCGATCGGTGCCTCCGGCCGGCCCATTGCATTCAATGTGTGCGGGTACGCGTTGTACCCCTGTGCGCGTTGTACTGCAATGGACCGATCGGTGCCTCCGGCCGGCCCATTGCATTCAATGTGTGCGGGTACGCGTTGTACCCCTGTGCGCGTTGTACTGCAATGGACCGATCGGTGCCTCCGGCCGGCCCATTGCTTTCAATGTGTGCGGGTACGCGTTGTACCCCTGTGCGCGTTGTACCTCAATGGACCGATCGGTGCGCACCCATTGACAATGGGCTTGCCTGGCAACGGACGCGTTTTCGAATATTCGAACGAGTCGGTTGCTGGAAAATCAGTTGGTCACCCACAACAATGTTGCAAAATCATGTATGTCATGAAGTTGAAATTTTGAAGGATGCTGTGGGCGTGTTTTGGTGCTGCTATTCCATGGATTGGCCAGATTCAGAAGATGCAAACGACTTGGACCTATCACTTTGGACACAAGGGACAGTATCTGCCTCTCCAGCACATATATATTGCTGCATGTTCCCCTGAGAGCCCACTTGCCTGCACTACATGCTCCAGGACGACATCTGCCACTGCACTGCTGCTGTCTCTGCCCCTCTGGACCCTGCAATGGCACGTACTGTGGAGAGAGCCCCAGCCTTCAGCCTTGAAGAGAACCAGGCCCTGCTGGACAGCCTACTTCCACAGTACAGCAAGCTGTATGGGACACCAGGGGAGCAGGTGAGTGTTCTGTGCACTGCCTTTCTGAATGTGCATTTTGTCTGACTAGCAAGGCTGAGAGTCAGCACACCACTGGCTAGCAGGCTCACTGAGTAGTTGTCACCCCCCATAGTGTGTAGTGACTTGCACTGGACAGGTATGGTGCAGTGACAGTGCTTCTGAACAGGGTTTTACTCCCCATGCTATGATACCATGTAGTGACTTCTGGAAAACTGTCCATGGGCAGCCGTGCACTGCCTGGGTACACCATGTGCCCCTGTGATTGCGACATGTATATGCAACTGTGTCATGCACGGATATGTTGCATGTGTAGTAATGGCCTTATCACTTTGTCATCCTGACAGGCTTCTGCCCATCGGAAGCATGAGATATGGAAGGACATCGTCCGGGCTGTCCGGTCCGTGGGGGTCTACAAGCGCCGGATCCGCAACTGCCAAAAGAGGTGGCAGGACCTTCGGGGCTGGACCCGGAGGATTGCACGGGTCCAGCTGAAGCTGTCGCCTCCTCGCAGGAGGGGCGGAACACGGACCCTGACCCCCACATGCTCAGGATCCTGGCGGTGGTCTTTCCAGACCTGGATGGGCAGCTGAAGGCCAGAGAGCAGCAAGGAGGGGTGAGTCAAAGACTGCACTGTGTACTCTGTCTAACATGTTATGTGCCCTCCTCGGGCCAGGTTGAACTGCCACAGTACAGCAGTCATGTTGTCCAGGAGCCATGTCCCTCTATTGTGCACTGCCCACTCCTCATCTGATACCCAGGTGTGGCCCTTACATGCAGGGAATTCTGTCACTTAGGACTGTGTCCTTGCAGTTTGCTTGACTCAAGGTGGGAGACAGCATCTGTTTCCCTGACTCTGTGGTGGGCATCATGGGTGGGTCCATTGCTTACACAATGCCTGTATTCTGACATGTATTCAGCGTGTTACTTTGATCTGTGGTCCAATTGCTGAGCTGATCCACCACATGTGGCTGGGGTACCTGGCACACACCCATGCTGCGGGTGGGAACAATGTTTGGGCCCCAGGAGTATGTATATGACGTGTGTCACACATACTTAGCCAGCTGCCTACAGTCCAGGGCTCATCCCTCATTCATGTGGGGCTGGACAGTCATGCCTACTCCAGGCCATACAATACACTCTGTACTCCCACTCCCGTGTATCAGAGGACACATTGTGCACAGTGATTTGACCCCTCAGGTGTCTGCCTCTGTGTCAGTGTGCTGTGGATTAGTCGCCAGGACTGCTGTGGAGTTTCTTGGTAGGGGCTCAGCATGCCACTGGAGATGTGACCATAGGAGACGATACTTGTGTGACACATAGGTGTCTGATCAGCTGCCCATGCAGACTGGGGCATGTAAATGTGAAGTTCAGGCAGCTGTTCCCCATGCACAGCAGAGTGTGAGGGGCTCAGGTTCAGAGGGTAGTGTCACAGGTCTCCCATATGTCCAATAGGTATGACCTGGACAGATGAGGGTTAAGAGGATGTGTTGTGGGGGGATGTACATGTGCACTTGTGCAGCTCCAGGACTTGCATTCCCCATGACCTACTATTGTGACACAGTGCAGAGTGTTGTTGTCTGGCTGCAAAGTCATACATCACTGAGACAGTGATGTATGACTTTGCAGTCATGCCTCCGCCATGGCATGTGTCTACTGATTGGTGATCCTGCAGGGGAGTGACATGTGCTACATGCACACCATAGTGGCGCTGGCTATCAGGACATGGGTGCATCATGGTGTCTGTCGCTGGAATGCATCACATGCATTTCCTATTTGACTCTGGGCATCCCTTACATCCGTAAACCTGTACTGACTCAGTGGCAAGAGCTGTGATGTGTCCACACCGTGTCCTCTGCACTGTCCAACTACTGTGTACTTGGTGCATGTGTCAACACTGGGGTGTTGCAATCCAACAGACACCAGACAGATGGGTGCAAGGCCATGTGGGATGTGAGTGCCATGCTTGGCATCAGACTGACAATTGACTTCTCCTGTTCAATTAGGGCACTTTTAGCAATGTACAACTAATGATGCCAGGGCTTGCTCTGTAATGTGCTGTGCTCACAGTGGTGTGTGCGTTTGGTGCAGGTGACTGATGTCTGTCTGTTTCCCCATTGTTTGCAGATACATCCACGGCCACGGAAGGGGACAGCTCCACGGACCAGGAGGAGCCGGAGAGCCAGACTGGGTCAGCAGCCGAGGAGTGGTCGGAGGGACCCAGTGGCACGGAGGGCGAGGGGAGCCACACCGAGGAGTCCTCAGCAGCATCCACCTCAGCTGAGGACCAGAGCAACTCGGAGGATGACTCCCTTGTGGAGGCGGGTGTCAGCAGCCACCACACCCCAGCTAGTGTTGCTGTCCCCGCCACCACCAGCACCACCACCGCCCTCCCATCGGCTCCCATTCCCCAGGTCCGTGGAGGCTCCCATGTCCGGGAGCGTGTCTCCTTTGGGCCAGGCACCGCACCCCCTGCCCCTGTGTCCCCTGCTGCCCTGAGTGAGGAGTCTGTGTACCTCCTTCGCCAGCTCCATGTAGGGCAGACAGCCATGCTGAGTGTCCTCCATGCGCACACCGCGCTGTTGACTCAGCTGGTGTCGTTCATGGAGGGCATCTCATCGGGCATGTCTGACCTACAGAGGGGCAATAGGTCCATGGACTCCTCCCTGACGGCAGCAGTGTCCCTCCTCAAACGGTCCCTCACCCCTCCTGCCTCTGCTCCATCCACACTCCCCAGCACCTTACCCATCCCAGGCACACACACACTGGCACAGGCACACACCAGCACACACACATCCAGCACACTGACACACACGCCAATGACAAAACGCACACGCACGCACATTCAGGGGACTGAAGCCAGACTCACAGGGGATGGGGCCCTGGAACACACACACGCATCCACATGCACTGCGCAGTCCTCAGTTCCCTCTCCCTCCAAAGCACCC